>CM036171.1:86753233-86887924 GCA_020631735.1 Saccharum officinarum | reverse complement strand
TGTCCGCGTCCGATCAAATCGACCGGCGCGTCCGGTCAGCACGATAGCAACAACACTTGTCTAACGGCTCTATTCTTTGGGGCTACTTATAAATATGTGTTTAGCTGGTTTGGGGAGAACTCTCTTGGACTTTTTGACTCTCTAACATTCTTTTGAGCTGAGCACATTCCCTCCACTCATCTCCCTTGCTTGATTGCCTAATCAAAGTGAGATTGAGTGATCTCAAGTGCATTTGCTTGTGAGTTTTCATCTAGTTGGCTTGGGTGTTCTTTTGCTGCGGGATTCTTGTTTCTCTTGATGGTTGCCACCATAGATGGCTTGGAGCAATGAGAGGTCCGGCATGATTGGAGGTTGTTCATGGCCAGCTCCGGTGACTTGTGAGGGGCTTTGCACCTTCCCCGGTGAAGAGCCATAAGGTAGCTCTAAGATATTGCACGTATCATTGAGTTACCTCACTAGCGGTAGGTTCTTGTGGCGCTCTTGGAGAGCTTGGGTGTGGATTCCAATTAGCCGCCGAACCACGTAGTGTTGGTCGACACAACGGGGACTAGCGTGCCGGCAAGCACGTGAACCTCAGGAGAAAATCTTGGTGTCTCTCTTGATATTGTGATTGATTGTCTCCCAGTATTTGGCTTCACATTGGTATTATTTATTGGTTCACTTTTCTCTACACGTCGGTATAAAATCATCTTCCCATCGTTTACTTACCGCAACTTTACCTTGTGTTTTAGCTTGTTTAGTTGTGCTTGTTCTTGTTGCTAGCACTCTAGGTAGTAGTAGTTGTAGCAACCTAGCTTGTGTGTGTCATAGAGACATTAGATAACTAGAATTGCAACTAGGTGGCTTGCTTAACACTTAGAGCTAGAGCAAACCGGATTTATCGCCATTTGTGTTACTAATCCTTGCTCTAGTGGTTTGTAGAGTTTAATTTAGGTTATTCACCCCCCTCTAGCCATTTTGGACCTTTCAGCCTCTGAACAGGCGGCACATGTACGCCATGGGGCGGGCGGTACATGTTTCGGTTGTTCAACTCATACTCCCGCCACTCATCTCTCTTCCTCCTAAAGCAAAACTCAACAAGGTGACCATCCCTATGGCAATAGTCACAGTGATACCTCACCACTCTCTTAGGTGGTTGTCGGCTCACTTTTTTGTGGGTATGTGTCACTCTTGGTAGCTTTTTGGCTTTAAGAAGGGGATCCTCAGAGATGTTCAGTAGAGTGTCAAGTGGGTTCCTGAGATGGTTTGGTTTTGGAACCCAAACTTATTTCTAGGGTGGAGCTCTTGGAGGTTCTTCAAACACTCCATCTTTCACAATGGGTTCGGTAGGCTAAGTGGATTGATCTTGATCAATTTGGGAGTAGCGAGAGGTTTCTCACTTGGGCTCAAACCACTGAACTCACCAACTTTGCCATACACATGTTCACCCTTCCACCTAAAGCAAAGCCTACTGTAACACCCCTGGGTGTTAAGCATGCATTATCATTTCAAAGCATAAGCATTCAACATCATTGCATGTTTAACATTGTTTGAATTGTAGCCCTTTTCAAATTTAACTTGAAAAACAAATAAATGGAAACCCTAAGTTTAAAATAAATGTTAAAAAGTTGGTGTACTTTTTAGAAGTAGCAATTTTAAATAATCTAGAATAAATCAACTTGATTATTGGAGCAAAGTTTGGATTCAAATCCTCCTCAAATTCTGTTTTAAAAATTATTCTAAATAAATGAGTTTTGATTTTTAAATTAGCTTTAAATCTCAAATTTAAAATCTATTGGGAATTTTGAAAAATGTTCTATATCAAAGTTGTAGAGAATAAAATTTTGAACAACTTTTGTTTTGAGTCAAATTTCTGAAACCTCGTTTTCATCCCCAAATTTGAATTTCAAACAGAGATTTAAAAATCTGGAATTTATTTGAAAAAGAAAAACCGGATTTTCGTTGTTGGGCTCCGGCTTCACTTCTCGGCCCACGGCCGAAGCCGCCCGGCCCGTGCTCGCGTCGTCCACTCCCGCGGCGCGCGCGCCCGCGCGCGACGTCGTGGCGCAGCGGCAGCACTCGGCCGCCGCGTGGCCGAGCGGGCGACGCTGCGCAACACGCGCCCGGTGGCCCCCACGTCCCCGCGCCGGCTCACCCCCTCCAAGCGCTCGCCCGTCCCGGCTGCTCCCTTCATTCCCTCCCATTTCGCTTCCCTGAGCGTCAGCCACAGCCGCAGCGAGCCGCGGCCGCGCGCCATTGCCGCCGCCCTCCAAGCTCCCCCATCGTCGCGCCTCTCGGGATTGCGTCTCGCCGGAGTCTCCACCTCCCTTTGCCCTTCCTCGCCGTGCCCTCAATTCGCCAAAGCCGCAGGTAAGGGGCCGAATTGGCCGCCTTCGCCTCCGCCCGCCATGGCGAAGCTCGCCGGAGCTCGGCTCCGCGCGAAACGCCGTCACAGCGCCCCTCGTTTCCCTAGTTTCCACTTGCTTAGGTTCGCCCGCTCCACCGCGTAGCGCTAGCACCCCTCGCTGGCCTCGTCGTGGCCGGAGCCGGTGGGTTCCGGTGGAGGCAGCGCCGCCGCTCGGTGACCCCCGCCATCCTCGCTAGAGCGTAGCCCTGCCTTCGTTTTTCGCGTCATTGTGCTCGCCTCGCCTCGGGGATCCTGTGGGGGTGACCTCGCCACCGGTAAGCTCGCCGCCGGCGAGAAAGGCGCCGGCCAGCGCCGCCCCTGCCCTTGGCTGACTGGCAGGTGGGGCCCGGCTGACCGCGGGTCCCCCTTTTCAGCGCCTGTGTGCGGGTCCGGGGAAAACGAGCGGGGTGTACCCAGCATTTTGACTGCCGGATTTTTGAAATGATTTAGAAAATGAATTTTCAGTTTTGAATTAAGGCTTCCAAAAATTGTATCTCGAGATTTATAGCTCCAAAAATCATGAAACAAATTTTGAAATGTTCCTTGTGAATAGATCTACAGTTTAAAAATATCCCATGTTATTTTTGTGACACTTTACTGTACATTTTTATTTAATTGTTATATATGCTGTTATCTTAGAAAAATTGTAGTAAATAAACTAATAAAGGGAAAAATGTGATTCTTGTTGCATTAATCTTCTTTAGTGATGTACTTTCTAGGAAAAATGCTAGTGAAGTATGTTCTGTGGGAAATTTTTGAAGTGTAGTTCAAATGTCTTTATTTAATAATATTTGTTATTTTTAGTAGAAAGCAATATTTGAATATAACATACTTATGATAATTTTTGTAACATGTTAGTTTACTGTTGGTAACCTAGGAAAAATGTGAAATCTGTTGTTTGATACTTTTCCTAGTATAAAACAATTTCATGCTCACATTTAGGCTATAATTTGTTTATTTTGTACAGGTAGTTTTACAGTTCCATTTACCATGAAAATTTAGTGGTAGCTTAGTTAGGGTAAGAATACTCTACTGTAATTTTTGTAGATTTTTATCTACACTAGAGATAGGTGTTGCAGTACAACCCTAGTTAAATAAGGAATAAATGATTATTCTTTATGAGAATTTAAGAAGAATAAAATATGTTTGGTGTATCTTTGAAGCATCACTAAGTCTTGCTGATGTTGTGAGTGAGTTAAGGTGGTAAGGTTTGGTTATTTAGGGTCACTTGCTTGTGTCAGGTGTATGATGATTAGTGTAATCAAATTGAGTAAACCTTGGGGTACATGTTCTTGGATGACGTGGACTACCTTGTAGAAGATGAAGTTTTGTACTAACTGCTCATTCCATGTGCTCGTCTGCATCTCATGTCACTTCATCATTTCATCATAATCCGATGCATCATTTGCATGTACTTATGCACTTGCATCATACAGGATCGCAGGAGGAGTCGCAGGCAGCAGTACCGGAGGAGCAGGCTTGGACGGACCAGCAGGAGCCCTAGGCACAGGAGGTGCCCGAGGAGGAAGAGCCAAGCGAGGAACTGCCAGAGTGCGTCGACCACCATCCTAGCTCGTTCGAAAGAGGCAAGCCCCGGAGCATTATAAGTCTCCTATTTTATAAAAGCTATTCTTACTTCCCTGAATTATAATTATATATTGTTGCATTAAGTTATAGGAGTTGAGTGAAACCGTTGTTGCATTATTATCCTTGTCCACCAGAAATTGCTGTTACCTTATTAGGTCAGGATCGAGTAATTTGCTTAGCCATGCTTAGATCGGTAGAAGTCGGGTGATTTCCTGTCACCTGCGAGTTATAGGCGAATACCAGGCTAGGGTTAGCAGTATTCGTGAATCTTGATAAGTAACCAAGTGGTGGTGAATAAATGGAGACCGGGTGGAGTCTTATAGGGTTTTGGACTATAGTGATTCCGTCTGTGTCGATTAAGGACCGATCGTTGCTCGTCCCTCTTGTCATGTTGAACGCATGCCTCACATTTAGCTGGCCGAATAAAGTACCTTTCGACCGCGAAGCTAGTGACACTTTTCGAGCCGGGATAAACTCGGGTTGGCAGACTAGTGTTGAAGGGGGTATACGGGGACGCGAAGAGTAAGCCCAAGGTGCGTCCTGGCAGTCGGGCGGTCCCTGGGTAGTGCGATCCATGATTGTTATCCCGCGGCTTCTTGGAAAGTGTCATTGGTGATCTACGCGACCCTGACGGGGGAAGCATGGTTTGTGTGAGGAATAAATCTCCAGCCGGATAGGAATTCGATTCGAATCGCCATCGCTCCCGGTTAGTGAGCACTTGACTCGAGCTACGGCATCGTAGTGTTAATGATGGAACACGGATGGTTATGTGGTTAATGTTGGAAATGCTAAACCTGAGATGGTAACCTTTGATGCTAATGGGTAATCAAGTGATTGTTTTAGTAATCGGTGCTTACCTAGCATGAATAGGTTATCATAAAATGATGCTAAAAGTACTTATTTTTAGTTATTCCTAACAACTATGCCTTTCGCAAATGAGTCAAGCCAGTACACTATATAAAGCCTTGCATGCTCCTTGGTGTCATGTTATTTCTGGTTTATGACGGGTAAGTCTAGCTGAGTACATTCTCGTACTCAGGGCGTTGTTCCCATTGTTGTTGCAGATGGTCAGATGTACTACGGGTACTGCTCCAACTGTCTGTATCCGGCGATGGGTGACAACTAGGACCTTGGGCAAAGGTCGTTCTTCTTGTCTTATCTACTGCTTTTGTGGACCATGACTATCTACTGGCACTGTAACTAAACTAAGTGTGTGTGTGCGTAAAACTATTTGCTTCCGCTACCTTATGTTGAACTATGTTGTAATAACCTTTATTTCCGAACTCCGATGTATCCTACTTTTATGATCAACTTTATGTATCATGTGAACTGTGGCTGCTAAATCAGTACGATCCTGGTTGTATGTTGGTTGGTTTGAAATCCTTCGTGATTTCACGGAATCTCGAGTTATACGGGCTTAAGTTCGTTAAATTAACCGCCTCGGTGGTAGATTTTCTTACTTAATCTCGTATAATTACGTTGATCCGTTACAGCTGGTATCGGAGCATGGTTTAGCATGTTACTGTTCACATGAGTATTTAAAAACAAAACTGTGTTTTCAAGTGAGCTTTTGAACTTAAAAGTGTGCCAGTGGTCATATCCTTTATGCCCGATAAGGACTCTAGGTGGCTTATTTAAGTACTAACTTGGGGGTTTGCATCATATTTAAATTTCGTCGCTCATACGGCGTGCTATTGTATGAGTGCCATTCACTTGAGTGGTAATGTATGGATCAATTACCTCTACGCCTTGGTAAGTGAGAGTTGTGAGTGCATGGTCGGATACACTGCCGATCTAGGGGAGTGCTTTAGTGATTCCGAAGTACTCACGTGCCATGTGCATGTTTGTATAAGGGTATCATTGGTGGGAAATTCCGTCATGCAGTGACGATGCCGTCAATAGGACGATGATTCGGGTAGTGGTTACCGTTATACTCGTATCTGGAGATGCGTGTAGAGCGAGTAACTTACTTTACTGCTTTCTTGCATGTTTTCATACTGTGAGGTTTGGGCTGAAGTGATTTTCTGCAGGTACATAACAGCGCTTTCGAGTAGCACGTATTAGTTACGTTACAAGAGATCGTTGTATGCCACCGTTTATTCCGTTAGAAGTTATTGATTTTCTAAGTTTGTGAGGACGTACGGAACGTGCATGCATCATGTTATGCATTTCATTCATGGCATTGTTCCTCCCCTTATAAGTTGCTTGTCTCATTTCGATAAAGATGCCAACTTAAAAATTGGTTCTCACCCCTGTAATAAAATTTTGCTACAGATGGCACGTACCAAGCAGACAGCCCGCAAGTCCACCGGCAGAGCTCCCCGTCATCAGCTTGCTCCGCGCACTCGCCAGCGCCACACTTTTCTTGGAGAGTTTGGGATGCCTACACTCTTGTGGAGAGTGCTCAGTTATGTAGGCTATCCTGATGGGATGGAGCCCCGCTACTTTTGGTCAAATGAGCGGTTGGGCGAAGGACTTTTGGTGACTGTGGAAGCAGTAGTTCGTCCCTGAGGTGATGGTTCTGAGTGGACCGGTTGGCGTTTTGAGTCAACTGGCAGGACCCCGGAAGAAGCCGCTGAGAGGGCAGCCTTTGGGATCCTGAGGGATATCATGGATCGCTTTCCTCAGGAGTTGGCAGCAGCTATAGTCGGAGTCTTTCCGAGGGGCAACCCCTCCACTGACTCGTGGCAGCAGGCAAGGGGCAGATCTTTGGAGATTAGCGCAGCAGAGGCACAAAACAGAGACAACCCTGCTATGAGTGCCATGTTCGCAGTGATGAGGGCCTTCGATGGAGTGGAAGGTAGTCTGAGACGTGTTTCTAGTGCTCTTGGTCAGGCTCGTGATGACCGCCGTCAGCTTCAGAGAGATCACGACGCCGAGGTTGAGAGGCTCACTGCTGAGATGGCTCAGTTGACTCGTCAAAGAGATCAGGCCACTCAGAGGACTGTGGTTTTTGAGGGAGATGTACGTGCCCTGAGAGAGCAGCTTGAGCGACTGACCACCGCCCATAGGAATGCTGAGAGCATGTTGGCTCATGTGCTCCATCAGAGGAATGAAGCCTGGTCCGCAGAGAATTTGTTGAGAGCTAGGCAGTTTGAGCTCGAGCAGCGGTTGGCCGATGCAGAGGAGTACAATGATAACTTGCATGAAGAGGTCCATAGGCTGAACAATCAGCTTAACCCTTATGACCTCCCTGGCGCAGCCGAGATGGATTTGGATGTAGACGAAGATCCTGCAGAGCCCGTGGCGCCAGCTAAGGAGCACGACGACGCTGCAGTTGGCGGCAACGCCAACGTCTCTGACCTAGACAGCGACCACGATGAGTAGGCTAGTAGTTGTTGCGCTAGCTACTAGGTTCCGCTTGCATGACCTTTTGCGTTGTTGGCACTTGAGCATGTAATAATGAGTAGAAAGACTAGAGCTTGATGTGATGTTGGAAAGCTTGGATGTGTTTGTGACGATATCCGAACGTCAAAAGTCCAGTGTATGTATGCTGGCAACTTGGTTGTAATGGACGCGATGTGTGTGCTTTAAGTAATATAATTAGTGATGTTGTGTTAATTGGAATGACTTATTGTGCCCCTGTTTTATTGTATGAATTTGTTCTCTCCAGTAAATTCAGTTCGGCATAATTTTTCATTCGGTTGCAATTTCTACAACATCACCTAATAATTACTGTTGCTGAAACATGCAGATGCCGAACACTCGCCGTACCGTGTATGGTGCCGCCGAGGCTGGTGGCAGTGCAGCTGCTAATGATGACCGTGATCCACCCCCGCCTCCTCCACCCTACACGGCAGAACAGTTTTTCGCCCAATTCCTGGGAAGCCAACGTAACATGGAAAGCATGCAACAGAATATGGAAGCTGCGCTGCGCAGTATCGCAGAGAATACCCGTCGAGGGATAAACCAGGGCGGCCACGAAGCAAACCAGTACAGCAGTTTTAAGGACTTCATGGATACTCGTCCACCGATCTTCAAGGAAGCCGCAGAACCTTTAGATGCAGAAGAATGGATTAATACGATGGAAGACAAGTTTCGTGTCCTGAGGATGACTGAAGTGTTGAAGACTGAGTACGCAGCTCATCAGCTTCAAGGTCCGGCGGGAATGTGGTGGAAGCATCACCGCACCACTTTTGCTCCCCACGCCCATATCACTTGGAGGGAGTTCACTGATGCCTTCCGTGGAACATACATTCCACCAGGTCTGACCGAGATGAAGCTTGGGGAATTTCTGGCGTTAAATCAAGGCACAAAGACTGTGACTCAATATCTGCATGCATTCAATAACCTGAGCCGTTATGCTCCTGATATGGTGAATACTGATGCCAAGAAGATCGCTAGTTTCAAGAGAGGCCTGAGTCCCAAGATGATGAAACATGTGGGTACAAACATGAGGACTAATTTCAATGACTTCGTTAGTGACTGTCTGAAGCAAGAGAAGAACAACAATGTTTATGCCGCTTCCAAGATCCGTAAGAGGGCTTTTGAGTCGGGTTCATCTCAGTCCAGGGCCCCAGTGACCAACCGCCCGGCTTATCGCTCGCCCGTCCCCGATGCAAGGTTTAGGCCACCGCAACGGAAGAATCAGAATGCTCAGCCACCCCAGAGAAACCAGAAGCCGTTCAAGATGGCATTGCCTCAAGCAAAGACAGGACAAGGCAGTTCATCGGGAACTGTGGCTCAAGTGAAGGGACCGTGCTTCAACTGCAACCAACCTGGGCACTTTGCAAAGTATTGTCCCTATCCTAAGAAACAGCAAACGCAGTATCAAGCTCGTGTGCACCACACCACTGTGGATGATATCCCTGAAGGAGAACCGGTGACAGCTGGTATGTTTTCTATCAACAATCATCCTGCAGTAGTCCTGTTTGATTCCGGATCGTCTCATTCCTTTGTAAGTCAAGCATTTGTTAAAAGGCATGAGCAAAAGATAGTTGAATTGGAATGTGCATATAAAATTAGTTCAGCTGGGGCTGATCTGTTGACTAATCAGATAGTTCAGGGAGTAACCCTAAACATATCAAACCGGCAATATAAGCTAAATCTGATAGTCATGCCAGGGTTAGTTTTGGATGTGATCATGGGTATGAACTGGATGAATCGCATGAGAGTTGTAATTGATGTTGGAGGAAGGAGTATCTCTCTTAAGGAACCCAATGGGGAAGGCACCTTTCGGGTGGTCCTACCTAGGAGGGTAGACCTAGCTAGCACATCTTGTGCGGTCCAAACTACTCTGCTGACCCAGATTCCAGTGGTCTGTGAGTTTCCAGATGTGTTTCCAGAGGAGTTACCTGGACTGCCGCGAGACCGAGATGTCGAGTTTGCCATTGAGTTAATTCCAGGAACAGCACCGATCTCGAGAAGGCCTTATCGGATGCCTCCCAATGAGTTGGCAGAATTGAAGAAACAACTACAGGACTTGCTAAAGAAAGGGTTGATTCGTCCCAGCTCGTCCGAATGGGGATGCCCCGCTCTGTTTGTGAAAAAGAAGAAGGATAACTCCTTACGTATGTGCGTGGACTATCGGCCACTGAATGCAGTGACAATTAAAAACAAGTATCCTCTTCCTCGGATTGATATCTTGTTTGACCAATTGTCTAAAGCCAAAGTGTTCTCTAAGATAGATTTGAGATCAGGGTACCATCAGATAAAGATTAGGCCGCAAGATGTGCCTAAGACTACATTCTCGACCAGGTATGGTTTGTACGAGTATCTTGTCATGTCTTTCGGACTGACAAATGCTCCTGCATACTTTATGTACCTGATGAATTCGGTTTTCATGCCCGAATTGGACAAGTTTGTGATAGTGTTCATTGATGACATACTAATATACTCAGAAAATGAAGAAGAACACGCAGAACACCTCCGGATAGTCTTGACTAGACTCAGAGAACATCGACTGTATGTTAAGTTCAGCAAGTGTGAGTTCTGGCTCAGGACAGTTCCTTTTCTCGGCCATGTGTTGTCTGAAAATGGCATTTCTGTAGACCCTAGTAAAGTACAAGAGGTTATGGACTGGAAGTCACCAACTTCAGTTCACGAAGTTCGCAGTTTCCTTGGTTTAGCCGGTTACTACCGTCGCTTCATACCAGATTTCTCGAAGATTGCCAAACCAATGACAAGCCTGTTACAGAAGGATCACAAGTTTGTATGGACAGAGGAGTGCGAAGCAGCTTTCTGTACTTTGCGAAAGTTGTTGACCACTGCTCCTGTTCTGGCCCAACCAGACATAGAAAAGCCGTTTGATGTTTTCTGTGACGCATCCAAGAATGGGTTAGGATGTGTGCTGATGCAAAATGGAAGAGTCATTGCTTACGCATCACGACAGCTGAGGAAACATGAAGTTAACTATCCTACACATGATTTAGAGCTTGCAGCAGTGGTGCATGCTCTAAAGATTTGGAGGCACTACCTGTTGGGTAATGTGTGTAACATATTCACAGATCATAAGAGTCTCAAATACATCTTTACCCAATCTGAGTTGAACATGCGACAGAGGAGATGGTTAGAGTTGATAAAAGACTACAATCTGAATGTGCACTATCACCCTGGGAAGGCTAATGTAGTAGCAGATGCACTGAGCAGAAAATCTCATGCTATTGAGGTGCAACCGTTGTTTGAAGAAGGGTTCAATTTGTTACATCCAGCTGTGTTGCATAATATTCAGATCAGTTGCACTCTGGAAAGTCAGATCATTGATGGTCAGAAAACAGATAAGGGAATCTTTCATATCAAAGAAAAGATAAAGAGAGAACCCACCAAACACTTTCGATTGGATGACCAAGGAGTGTTATGGTTCAAGGATCGACTAGTAGTACCTAAGGATAGAGAGCTTAAGAACAAGTTGATGGATGAGGCCCATCGTTCTAAGCTATCTATTCACCCCGGAAGTAGCAAGATGTACCAAGATTTACGACCCCGTTATTGGTGGACTAAGATGAAAAAGGAGATTGCAGCATACGTTGCTCGATGCGACATGTGTTGTAGAGTCAAAGCTCTTCACATGAGACCTGCAGGACTTCTACAACCTTTGTCGGTACCCGATTGGAAGTGGGATGATATAAGTATGGACTTTATCACTGGTCTCCCCACCACACAGAAAGGCCATGATTCCATTTGGGTAATAGTCGATCGCCTTACCAAGTCGGCTCACTTTCTGCCAGTCAAAACAAGTTTCCGACCACCTCAATATGCAGAAAAGTATATTGCTGAGATTGTCCGATTGCATGGAATACCAAAAACAATAGTGTCTGATCGAGGTTCACAGTTTACCGCTCACTTTTGGGAACATCTTCATCAAGGTTTGGGCACTAGTTTGATTCGTAGTACGGCTTACCACCCACAGACTGATGGGCAGACGGAAAGAGTTAATGCAGTACTGGAAGATATGCTTAGAGCTTGTGTGTTATCATCCAGAGATTCATGGGAATCCTGGTTACCGTTGGCAGAATTTGCTTATAACAACAGTTACCAAGAGAGTATCAAGATGTCACCATTTGAAGCTTTGTATGGCCGGAAGTGCAGAACACCGTTAAATTGGGTAGAGCCTGGAGAAAGAAGGTTTTACGGAATTGATTTTGTAGATGAGGCGGAGAAGAAGGTCCGTGTTATTCAACAAAACATGCAAGCAGCGCAGTCTCGTCAGAAGAGTTATGCGGATAAGAGAAGAAGACCATTGGAATTCCAAGTAGGTGACTATGTCTATTTAAAGGTTACCCCAATGAAGAAGAAACGGTTTGGAATCAAGAAGAAACTATCTGCTAGATATATAGGGCCATACCAGATCTTGGAGAAAAAGGGCCCCGTGGCATATAAGTTACAGTTACCAGAAGAGATGAGTTCGATCTTTCCCGTCTTCCACGTATCCCAATTGAAGAAGTGTCTACGTGTTCCAGAGGAGAGAATACAACCTCAGGGTATTCGGATCAAGGCAGATTTGGAATATCGCGAGCAACCAGTCCGAGTCCTGGATACCAAGGACCGAGTCACTAGGAACAAAGTGGTCACAACCTACAAGGTTCAGTGGAGTCATCATGACGAGAGCGATGCTTCTTGGGAAACGGGAGAATATCTTCAAACTGCTTATAAGGATTTTTACAATAAATGGTTCGTAACTTAAAATCTCGGGACGAGATTCTTATAAGGGGGGAGGGCTGTAACACCCCTGGGTGTTAAGCATGCATTATCATTTCAAAGCATAAGCATTCAACATCATTGCATGTTTAACATTGTTTGAATTGTAGCCCTTTTCAAATTTAACTTGAAAAACAAATAAATGGAAACCCTAAGTTTAAAATAAATGTTAAAAAGTTGGTGTACTTTTTAGAAGTAGCAATTTTAAATAATCTAGAATAAATCAACTTGATTATTGGAGCAAAGTTTGGATTCAAATCCTCCTCAAATTCTGTTTTAAAAATTATTCTAAATAAATGAGTTTTGATTTTTAAATTAGCTTTAAATCTCAAATTTAAAATCTATTGGGAATTTTGAAAAATGTTCTATATGAAAGTTGTAGAGAATAAAATTTTGAACAACTTTTGTTTTGAGTCAAATTTCTGAAAACCTCGTTTTCATCCCCAAATTTGAATTTCAAACAGAGATTTAAAAATCTGGAATTTATTTGAAAAAGAAAAACCGGATTTTCGTTGTTGGGCTCCGGCTTCACTTCTCGGCCCACGGCCGAAGCCGGCCCGGCCCGCGCTCGCGTCGTCCACCTCCCGCGCGCGCGCGCCCGCGCGCGACGTCGTGGCGCAGCGGCAGCACTCGGCCGCCGCGTGGCCGAGCGACGGCGACGCCGCGCAACACGCGCCCCGGTGGCCCCCACGTCCCCCGCGCCGGCTCACCCCCTCCAAGCGCTCGCCCGTCCCGGCTGCTCCCTTCATTCCCTCCCATTTCGCTTCCCTGAGCGTCAGCCACAGCCGCAGCGAGCCGCGGCCGCGCGCCATTGCCGCCGCCCTCCAAGCTCCCCCATCGTCGCGCCTCTCGGGATTGCGTCTCGCCGGAGTCTCCACCTCCCTTTGCCCTTCCTCGCCGTGCCCTCAATTCGCCAAAGCCGCAGGTAAGGGGGCCGAATTGGCCGCCTTCGCCTCCGCCCGCCATGGCGAAGCTCGCCGGAGCTCGGCTCCGCGCGAAACGCCGTCACAGCGCCCCTCGTTTCCCCTAGTTTCCACTTGCTTAGGTTCGCCCGCTCCACCGCGTAGCGCTAGCACCCCTCGCTGGCCTCGTCGTGGCCGGAGCCGGTGGGTTCCGGTGGAGCAGCGCCGCCGCTCGCCGGTGACCCCCACCATCCTCGCTAGAGCGTAGCCCTGCCTTCATTTTTCACGTCATTGTGCTCGCCTCGCCTCGGGGATCCTCTGGGGGGTGACCTCGCCACCGGTAAGCTCGCCGCCGGCGAGAAAGGCGCCGGCCAGCGCCGCCCCTGCCCTTGGCTGACTGGCAGGTGGGGCCCGGCTGACCGCGGGTCCCCCTTTTCAGCGCCTGTGTGCGGGTCCGGGGAAAACGAGCGGGGTGTACCCAGCATTTTGACTGCCGGATTTTTGAAATGATTTAGAAAATGAATTTTCAGTTTTGAATTAAGGCTTCCAAAAATTGTATCTCGAGATTTATAGCTCCAAAAATCATGAAACAAATTTTGAAATGTTCCTTGTGAATAGATCTACAGTTTAAAAATATCCCATGTTATTTTTGTGACACTTTACTGTACATTTTTATTTAATTGTTATATATGCTGTTATCTTAGAAAAATTGTAGTAAATAAACTAATAAAGGGAAAAATGTGATTCTTGTTGCATTAATCTTCTTTAGTGATGTACTTTCTAGGAAAAATGCTAGTGAAGTATGTTCTGTGGGAAATTTTTGAAGTGTAGTTCAAATGTCTTTATTTAATAATATTTGTTATTTTTAGTAGAAAGCAATATTTGAATATAACATACTTATGATAATTTTTGTAACATGTTAGTTTACTGTTGGTAACCTAGGAAAAATGTGAAATCTGTTGTTTGATACTTTTCCTAGTATAAAACAATTTCATGCTCACATTTAGGCTATAATTTGTTTATTTTTTACAGGTAGTTTTACAGTTCCATTTACCATGAAAATTTAGTGGTAGCTTAGTTAGGGTAAGAATACTCTACTGTAATTTTTGTAGATTTTTATCTACACTAGAGATAGGTGTTGCAGTACAACCCTAGTTAAATAAGGAATAAATGATTATTCTTTATGAGAATTTAAGAAGAATAAAATATGTTTGGTGTATCTTTGAAGCATCACTAAGTCTTGCTGATGTTGTGAGTGAGTTAAGGTGGTAAGGTTTGGTTATTTAGGGTCACTTGCTTGTGTCAGGTGTATGATGATTAGTGTAATCAAATTGAGTAAACCTTGGGGTACATGTTCTTGGATGACGTGGACTACCTTGTAGAAGATGAAGTTTTGTACTAACTGCTCATTCCATGTGCTCGTCTGCATCTCATGTCACTTCATCATTTCATCATAATCTGATGCATCATTTGCATGTACTTATGCACTTGCATCATACAGGATCGCAGGAGGAGTCGCAGGCAGCAGTACCGGAGGAGCAGGCTTGGACGGACCAGCAGGAGCCCCAGGCACAGGAGGTGCCCGAGGAGGAAGAGCCAAGCGAGGAACTGCCAGAGTGCGTCGACCACCATCCTAGCTCGTTCGAAAGAGGCAAGCCCCGGAGCATTATAAGTCTCCTATTTTATAAAAGCTATTCTTACTTCCCTAAATTATAATTATATATTGTTGCATTAAGTTATAGAAGTTGAGTGAAACCGTTGTTGCATTATTATCCTTGTCCACCAGAAATTGCTGTTACCTTATTAGGTCAGGATCGAGTAATTTGCTTAGCCATGCTTAGATCGGTAGAAGTCGGGTGATTTCCTGTCACCTGCGAGTTATAGGCGAATACCAGGCTAGGGTTAGCAGTATTCGTGAATCTTGATAAGTAACCAAGAGGTGGTGAATAAATGGAGACCGGGTGGAGTCTTATAGGGTTTTGGACTATAGTGATTCCGTCTGTGTCGATTAAGGACCGATCGTTGCTCGTCCCTCTTGTCATGTTGAACGCATGCCTCACATTTAGCTGGCCGAATAAAGTACCTTTCGACCGCGAAGCTAGTGACACTTTTCGAGCCGGGATAAACTCGGGTTGGCAGACTGGTGTTGAAGGGGTGTACGGGGTCGCGAAGAGTAAGCCCAAGGTGCGTCCTGGCAGTCGGGCGGTCCCTGGGTAGTGCGATCCATGATTGTTATCCCGCGGCTCCTTGGAAAGTGTCATTGGTGATCTACGCGACCCTGACGGGGGAAGCATGGTTTGTGTGAGGAATAAATCTCCAGCCGGATAGGAATTCGATTCGAATCGCCGTCGCTCCCGGTTAGTGAGCACTTGACTCGAGCTACGGCATCGTAGTGTTAATGATGGAACACGGATGGTTATGTGGTTAATGTTGGAAATGCTAAACCTGAGATGGTAACCTTTGATACTAATGGGTAATCAAGTGATTGTTTTAGTAATCGGTGCTTACCTAGCATGAATAGGTTATCATAAAATGATGCTAAAAGTACTTATTTTTAGTTATTCCTAACAACTATGCCTTTCGCAAATGAGTCAAGCCAGTACACTATATAAAGCCTTGCATGCTCCTTGGTGTCATGTTATTTCTGGTTTATGACGGGTAAGTCTAGCTGAGTACATTCTCGTACTCAGGGCGTTGTTCCCATTGTTGTTGCAGATGGTCAGATGTACTACGGGTACTGCTCCAACTGTCTGTATCCGGCGATGGGTGACAACTAGGACCTTGGGCAAAGGTCGTTCTGCTTGTCTTATCTACTGCTTTTGTGGACCATGACTATCTACTGGCACTGTAACTAAACTAAGTGTGTGTGTACGTAAAACTATTTGCTTCCGCTACCTTATGTTGAACTATGTTGTAATAACCTTTATTTCCGAACTCCGATGTATCCTACTTTTATGATCAACTTTATGTATCATGTGAACTGTGGCTGCTAAATCAGTACGATCCTGGTTGTATGTTGGTTGGTTTGAAATCCTTCGTGATTTCACGGAATCTCGAGTTATACGGGCTTAAGTTCGTTAAATTAACCGCCTCGGTGGTAGATTTTCTTACTTAATCTCGTATAATTACGTTGATCCGTTACAGCTACTCCCGGTGTCCCAGTTCCCCGCCTGAACTGGCTCATCATCATGCCCAATTGTGGCTCACTACAAGACACCCAATTCAAGATGGACCGAAGGTATGTGTTGTCTTCCTCGGATCTCATCTTGTCCCACCTGCAAGACTCAAGCTCCAACACTAAGCTCTCACAACGAGCACACTCAAGAACCGTGCTATCTGAACTAGCCTTCTCAAGAGCAAGGATCTTGACATTCTTCTCTGCCAGCTCAAATTGCAAACCCGAACAAAACTTGCACACACCCAACAAGCTAGACCTAGCCTTCAGCTCATCGTTCTCATCTAACAAGACAGCACACTTAGATTGTAACTCAGAAAAGTTGGTCATATGAACGGCACGTTCATCACACTCAACCTCGTTAGACACATGAACAACAAGCTTCTTAGCTTCCTCAAGCTCCTTCTCCACAACTTCTAGCTTGTCCTTAAACTCTTTCCTCTCACGAGTAGCACATTTTAGTAGCTTATCTTGACTCATCAAAGTATCAGTCATGATATCAAGCTCGGTAATAAGAGCATCGACGGTGGGTTTTACATCGGTAGAGTCATCGTCGCCGGGAAGCACGTCCTTGTTGGGCTTCACCCCTTCATCCATGGCCATGGTGCAGTAGCCTCCATGGATGGACTTGGCGATGAAACAAAGCCCGATCAACTGTCCTCACGCCTCTTCTCAGACTCATCATCGCTCGAGGAAGAAGAACGATCGTTGTCGGTGTCGTTGTCGAGGTCGCTGAGGGAGGCGAGGAAGGCGCGTTCTTGGGGGTTGTCCTTCTTGAAGTACTTCTTCTTGAGCGCCTCCTTGTCGAATCCTCTCTTCGACTTGTGCTTGGAGGTGTACTCGCGCTTGTCCTTGTGCTTGCTAGAGTCATACTTGTCGGAGGAGTGCTTGTTCTTCTTGGAGCAGTGGGTGATGAAGTGGTCGGGGTCTCCACAGCCGTAGCACCCTTCCTTCGGACCCCCACCACGCCTGCGGTTCAAGCGGTTGTTGTGAAACCGTGAAAACCGGCTGATGACCAACGCCAGCTTGTCATCCCCAAGAGCCTCCAACTACTCCTCTGTGACAAACACCAAAGAAGACAAGGCAAACGACATCTATAAAGGGTTAGCCAAAGAACTTGAGCCATTACCTGAGACCAAAGCCATAGTCGGTGCAGAGGGATTCTTGAGCTTGGCTTGGGTTTGGTAGTCGATCTCAGTGGATTTGAGCTTGCTGAAAAGCTCATCCACGGTGAGGGTGTTGTAGCTTGCAGACTCAATGATCGCGGACACCTTCACATCCCATACCTTCCGATCTAGGACATATAGAAGCTTGAGTGCCCTCTCATGATCGTCATAAGGTAATTGTGCCTTGTTTGCTCGCATCTTGTTGACGATGGTCTGAAAGCGAGAAAACATGGTGTCGATGGACTCACCATCAAGCTGAGTGAAATTCTCATACTCCCTCTTGTACGTCTCATAGAGTCTGGTTTTGACCTATGTGGTCCCCTCGTGATAGCTCTAAAACCTCACCCAGATCTCCCGGGCGGTAGTACAATCGGAGACTATCTCGAACTCTTGAAGCGAAAGACTCGAGAAAAGAACTGCGTGAGCTCTGCTATTAGCGTTGTGCCGATCTCTTTAATCTTGCGTGACATGAGCACGGGGTTCAAGCACAACGTAGGTAGCATCCTCGCAAATCTCCCAGACAAGCCAATCTATCCCGTAAAGATGTGCGGACATGCGGATCTTCCAATAGGGGTAGTTTAACCCATCAAAGAAAGGTGGTTTGCTAGAACCACGCTCCATGTCGTCTTCGCGGATCACGGACCGATTAAGGTGGAATGATCCTTAACCGGTTCTGATACCAATTGAAGGATCGGAAATGGCGACCAGAGGAGGGGTGAATGGGAGCCGTCAATTTTCTTTCGAAATATTTTCGACCACTGTCCCAAATCACCACCAAACACAAGCAAGTTATCGAAACTAAATTACTCAAGCCAACTGGTGACAAGAGCACTTAGACAAAATCCACACACCGGTAGAAAAGCCATCACAAAAGACGGAACTCAAAACAGAGATCGAACGCGCAAGATATGGAAGAAGAAAGAACTTGCACTAGGCAAAGCCGGCCTAGCCAGAATGGAGGGCCGGCTTGGCCGGGTTGCCTCACTACTATGCCTAAACTTGGCCTAGCTGGGATGGAGGGCCGGCCTAGCCGGGTTACCTCACTACTATGCCCAAACCTGTCCTAGCCGGGATGGAGGGCTGGCCTAGCCGGGTTGCCTCTCTACTATCCCCAACCCAGCCTAGCCGGGATGAGAACCCGGCCTAAGCTAGGATCCTGGCCTAGCCGGGATGCGAAGGTGGCCTAGCCAGGATGCAAAGAACAGAGCTCGTGAAAACCGCCTCCAACCAAAAATCTTCCGATTTGCGGCCAAATCAAAACCGATTGCCACCAAGTTTTAACCACATGGTCACAAGGCAACAGGTGAGCTACCCCTAAGAGATCATCGCCCAATTTGAAGTCAATTGACAAGAAATCGAAGGGGAATGAAAAACACCCAAAAAGGAACCCTAGTTCATGATTCGACCCGATCTATGATCTCGTGAGGAATTGGTTGATTTCCTTCGGTGGAAAGGCTCAACTCACGTCATAAATCAAATCAAGGCAAGAAAAACGGATCAAAATGAACTAGAAATGATGAATCAAGGCAAGAACTAGAGGGGGCAACAGGAAGAATGTGAAGAACACATCATGAACACAAAGATTGATTCTTCCATCGAATCCCGGAGGACACAAAGAGGATTCGGGACCTCCTTCCCACTTGAGTTCTTGGTTCTTACACTAACACATGGATTAGTGGACCTCTCTCACACAAGCAACTAAGGGAGGGGGAAACCCTAACAAGGATGAAAGAAAAATGCAAATGGAGGAGGTGAGAGAGATGGGGCTCCCTCATCCTATTTAATAGGGCTATTACACAATCCGAGTTTTGCCCCTAAATACAATTGAGTCAGACCACTTAGCCCAAGGCCTTTATGATCCAACCCGGTGTCATCTTCATCTGACGGTCACTGCGCCTCCTCATCAGTAGCTTCGCCTCGACGTGAACTCCCCGATGCCGCTACGTGCCGTCCGTTCCTCCTCGGAACCTACGCCCGTAAACCCGCCACCGATGGTTTTGAGGCCCAAACCACCAAACCCGCTCGCGAGTAGCGTACTCCATACGCGTCCCCCGCCGCTCGACACGTGTCACCACCGTCCTTGACCGGCTGGCACGCTGTAACACCCCTGGGTGTTAAGCATGCATTATCATTTCAAAGCATAAGCATTCAACGTCATTTCATGAATAGCATTGCATGAATTGTAGCTCTTTCAAATTTAAACTTGAAAAACAAATAATTGGAATCCTAAAATTGAGGGAAGTGCCTAAAAGGTGGTGTACTTTTGAGTGTTAGCAATTTTAATTAATCTAGGATAAATCAACTTGAATTTTGGAGCAATTCTTGAATTCAAGTTTTCCTCAAATTTTGTTTTAAAAATATTTTAAATAAATGAGTTATTGATTATCAATTTAGCTTTAAATCCCAAATTCAAAATCTATTGAGAATTTTGAAAAATGCTCTACATGAAAGATGTAGAGAATAAAATTTTGAACAACTTTTATTTTGGGCCAAAATTCTGAAAACCCCTTTTTCATCTCCAAATTCAATTTTGAAACAAGGAATTATATCTGGAAATATTTTTTTAAAAGAAAAATCGGATTTCGCTTTACTGGGCCGCAGCCTCACTTCCCGGCCCATGGCCGAAGCCGGCCTGGCCCGCCTCGCGCCCCTGCCCGCGCCCGCGCGCGCGCCCGCGCCAGCGCACGCCGCGCTCAGGCCGCGGCCGCCGCGTGGCCGCCGCTCGCCGCCTCCGACGTACGGGTGGCGGGCCGTGGGCTCCACCGGCCACGCCACGCGCCATGTAACCGCGCCCGCTTCTCCCTCGCCTGCACGCCCTCCATTTTCGTTCTCTCGGCCTCGCGCGAGCAGCAGCCGCAGCCGCTCCCACCTCCGCGCGCTCGTCGTCGCCGCCGCGTTCTTTCGCCCCACGTTCCACCGCCGGCCGGTCATCTCCGGGCAATTGCTCTCGCAGACAACTCCGCCTCGTCCTTCTCTTCCTCGAACGCGCCTCCTCGCTTCGTCTCGGCCCCGTGGTAAGCCGCCACCTCGCGCGCCCCACCGCGGCGCCATTCCGGCCACCGCGCGCTCGCCCTCGCCGTTCCGGCATGTCCTCCCCACCTCGCCACTCGCTCACCGCCCCGAGGTGTCCGCCGCCCCCACCGTGTTCCCGTGCGCCCCGCCACCGGTGTCCGCACGGCCGGGACCGGCCGCTAGCCGTCGGCGGGCTTCACTGCCGCCGCGACGTCGCAGCCGCTCCCCGCGCGCCCCGCGTTCCACCCCTCCTCCTGGCTTGCTGGGCCACCGGCTTGGGCCGAGCCGCCAAGCCGGGCCGCCTTTTTTCTTTTTCCCGCGCGGCGCCCCAGCCATTTTCGGCCGCGGGCCAGTGTGGCCGACTGGGCCGGCCCGTTCAGCGATTCCAAATTTTAATTTTGAATTTCTATTTATATTTAAGAAAAGAAAGTGCTCTAGAAAATGTTGTGTATAGTTTATGGCTCCAAAAATTATGAAACAAATTTTGACATGTTCCTCTTGAATAGATCTGCAGTTTAAAAATATCTCATGTTATTTTTGTGACTGTTTGCTTTGCAAATTTATTTAATTGCTATAAATGCTGATAATTTAGAAAATATGTAGTAAATAAAATAATGAAGGGAAAAATGTGATTCTTGTGGCATTAGTCTTTATTAGTGATGTACTTTCTAGGAAAAATACTAGTGAAGCATGTTCTGTGGGAAATTTTTGAAGTGTAGTTCAAATGCTTTTAATTGATAATATTTGTTATTTTTAGTAGAGGGCAAAATTTGTATAAAACATACATGTGATAATTTTTGTAGTATGTTAGTTTACTGTTAGTAACAAAGGAAAAATGTGAAATCTGTTGTTTGATACTTTTCCTAGTACAAAATAATTTCATGCTCACATTTAGGCTATAATTTGTTTAATTTGTACAGGCAGTTTTACATATTCAATTCTCATGAACTGTAGTGGTAGGTTAGTTAGGGTAAGAGTACTCTACTGTAATTTTTGTAGATTTTTATCTACACCAGAGATAGGTGTTGCTGTGTAACCCTAGTTAAATAAGGGAATAAATGATTATTCTTTATGAGAAATTAAGAATAATAAAATATGTTTGGTGTATCTTTGAAGCATCACTATGCCTTGCTGATGTTGTGGATGAGTTAGGTTGGTGAGATTTGGTCAATTGGGATCACTTGCTTGTGTAAGGTGTATGATAATTAGTGGAATCACAATGTGCATGTTTTAGGGTACATGTCCTTGGATGACGTGGACTACCTTGTAGAAGATGTAGTTATATCTCAACTGTTCATTTCATGTGCTCATCTGCATCTCATGTCATCAAAGCACTCCACCATAGTCCTATGCATCATTCGCATGTTTACTTATGCAACTGCATCATACAGGATCGCAGGAGGAGTCGCAGGTATCAGTACCGGAGGAGCAGGCTTGGACGGACCAGCAGCAGCCCCAGGCACAGGAGGTCCCGAGGAGGAAGAGCCAGGCGAGGAACTACCAGAGTACGTCGACCACCATCCTAGCTCGTTCGAAAGAGACAAGCCCCGAAGCATTTTAAGTCTCCCATTTTATAAAAGCTATTCTTTATTACCTGAATTGTAGTTATATATTGTTGCATTAAGTTACAGGAGTTGAGTGAAATCGTTGTTGCATTACTATCCTTGTCCACCGGATTACCATTACCTTATTAGGCCAGGATCGAGTAAATTGCTTAGCCATGCTTAGATCGGTAGAAGTCGGGTGATTTCCTGTCACCTGCGAGCTATAGGTAATTACCTGGTTATGGTTAGCGGTATTTGTGAATCATGAAAAGTAACCAAGTGTTGATGGATAAACGGAGACCGGGCGGAGTCTTATAGGGTTTTGGACTATAGTGATTCCGTCTGTGTCGATTAAGGACCGATCGTTGCTCGTCCCTCTTGTCATGTTGAACGCATGCCTCACATTTAGTTGGCCGAATAAAGTACCTTTCGACCGCGAAGCTAGTGACACTTTTCGAGCCGGGATAAACTCGGGTTGACTGATTGGTGTTGAAGGGGGTGTAACGGGGACGCGAAGAGTAAGCCCAAGGTGCGTCCTGGTAGTCGGGCGGTCCCTGGGTAGTGCGATCCATGATTGTTATCCCACGGCTTCTTGGAAAGTGTCATTGGTGATCTACGCGACCCTGACGGGGGAAGCATGGTTTGTGTGAGGAATAAATCTCCAGCTGGATAGGAATTCGATTCGAATCGCCGTCGCTCCCGGTTAGTGAGCACTTGACTCGAGCTATGGCATCGTAGTAACAATAATGGAACATTGATGGTTAAGTGAGTGATGTTGGAAATGCTAAACACGATATGGTAATCTAGATGTTAATGCTGTAGTAAGTGATTGCTTTAGCAATAGGTGCTTTATCTAGCTTAAGTAGGTTATCATAAAAATGATGCAAAAGTAGTTAATTTAGTTATTTATAATAACTTATGCTTTTCGCAAATGAGTCAAGCCAGTCCACTATATAAAGCCTTGCATGCTCCTTGGTGTCATGTTATTTCTGGTTTATGACGGGTAAGTCTAGCTGAGTACATTCTCGTACTCAGGGCGTTGTTCCCATTGTTGTTGCAGATGGTCAGATGTACTATGGATACTGCTCCAACTATCTGTATCCGGCGATGGGTGACAACTAGGACCTTGGGCAAAGGTCGTTCTGCTTGTCTTATCTCATGCTTTTGTGGGCCATGACTATCTACTGGCACTGTAATTGAACTAAGGGTGTGTGTGTAAAACTACTCGCTTCCGCTACTTTATGTTGAACTATGTTGTAATAACTTTTATTCCGAACTCCGATGTATTCCACTTTTATGGTAAACTCTATGTATCGTGTGAACTGTGGCTGCTAAATCAGTACGATCTTGGTTGTATGTTGGTTGGTTTGAAATCCTTCGTGATTTCACGGAATCTCTAGTTATATGGGCTTAAGTTTGGTTAAATTAACCGCCTCGGTGGAAGATTTTCTTACTTAATCTCGTATAATTACGTTGATCCGTTACAGCTGGTATCAGAGCATGGTTTAGCATGTTACTGTTCACATGAGTATTTAAAAACAAAACCGTGTTTTCAAATAAGCCTTTGAACTTAAGAGTGTGCTAGTGGTCATATCCTTTATGCTCGATAAGGACTCTAGGTGGCTTAATTAAGTACTAACTTGGGGGTTTGCATCATATTTAAATTTCGTCGCTCATACGGCGTGCTATTGTATGAGTGCCATTCACTTGAATGGTAATGTATGGACCAATTACCCCTACGCCTTGGTAAGTGAGAGTTGTGAGTGCATGGTCGGATACACTGCCGATCTAGGGGAGTGCTTCTGTGATACCAAAACACTTACGTGCCCTGCGCAGGTTCGTATGAGGGTATCCAAATTGTGGGGAATTCCGTCATGCGGTGACGATGTCGTCAATAGGATGATGATTCGGGTAGTTGTTACCGTTATACTCGTATCTGGGGATGCGTGTAGAGCGAGTAACTTACTTTACTGCTTTCTTGCATGTTTTCATACTATGAGGTTTGGGCTGAAGTGAATTTCTGCAGGTACATAACAGCGCTTTCGAGTAGTACGTATTAGTTACATTACAAGAGATCGTTGTATGCCACCGTTTATTCCGTTAGTAGTTATTGATTTTCTAAGTTTGTGAGGACGTACGGAACGTGCATGCATCATGTTATGCATTTCATTCATGGCATTGTTCCTCCCCTTATAAGTTGATTATCTCATTTCGATAAAAATGCCAACTTAAAAATCTGTTCTCACCACCGTAATAAAATTTTGCTACAGATGGCACGTACCAAGCAGATAGCCCGCAAGTCTACCGGCAGAGCTCCCCGTCATCAGCTTGCTCCACGCACTCGTCAGCGCCACACTTTTCTTGGAGAGTTTGGGATGCCTACACTCTTGTGGAGAGTGCTCAGCTATGTAGGCTATCCTGATGGGATGGAGCCCCGCTACTTTTGGTCGAATGAGCGGTTGGGGGAAGGACTTTTGGTGACTGTGGAGGCAGTAGTTCGTCCCCAAGGTGATGGTTCTGAGTGGACCGGTTGGCGTTTTGAGTCAACTAGCAGGACCCCTGAAGAAGCCGCTGAGAGGGCAGCCTTTGGGGTCCTGAGGGACATCATGGATCGCTTTCCTCAGGAGTTGGCAGCCGCTATAGTGGGAGTCTTTCCGAGGGGCAACCCCTCCACTGACTCGTGGCAGCAGGCAAGAGGAAGATCCCTGGAGATTAGCGCCGCCGAAGCATAGAACAGTGACAACCCCGCTATGAGTGCCATGTTCGCAGTGATGAGGGCCTTCGATGGAGTGGAAGGTAGTCTGAGACGTGTTTCTAGTGCTCTTGGTCAGGCTCGTGATGACCGCCGTCAGCTTCAGAGAGACCACGACGCCGAAATTGAGAGGCTCACCGCAGAGATGGCTCAGTTGACTCGTCAGAGAGATCAGGCTACCCAGAGGACTATGGTTTTTGAGGGGGATGTACGTGCCCTGAGAGAGCAGCTTGGGCGACTGACCACCGCCCACAGGAATGCTGAGCGCATGTTGGCTCATGTGCTCCATCAGAGGAATGAAGCCTGGTCCGCAGAGAATGTGTTGAGAGCTAGACAGTTTGAGCTCGAGCAGTAGCTGGCTGATGCAGAGGAGTACAATGATAACTTGCATGAAGAGGTCCATCGGCTGAACAATCAGCTTAACCCTTATGACCTTCCTGGCGCAGCAGAGATGGATTTGGATGAAGACGAAGATCCTGAAGAGCCCGTGGCGCCAGCTGAGGAGCACGACGGCGCTGAAGGTGGCGACAACGCCAACGTCTCTGACCTAGACAGCGACCACGATGAGTAGGCTAGTAGTTGTTGCGCTAGCTACTAGGTTCCGTCTGCATGATCTTTTGCTTTGTTGGCACTTTGGGCGTGTAATAATGAGTAGAAAGACTAAAGCTTGATGTAATGTTGGAAAGCTTGGATGTGTTTGTGGCAGTATCCGAACGTCAAAAGTCCAGTGTATGTATGCTGGCAACTTGGTTGTAGTGGACGCGATGTGTGCGCTTTAAGTAATATAATTAGTGATGTTGTGTTAATTGGAATGACTTATTGTGCCCCTGTTTTATTGTATGAATTTATTCTCTCCAGTGAATTCAGTTTGGCATAATTTTTCATTCGGTTGCAATTTCTACAACATCACCTAACAATTACTATTGCTGAAACATGCAGATGCCGAACACTCGTCGTACTGTGTATGGTGCCGCTGAGGCTGGTGGCAGTGCAGCTGCTAATGATGACCGTGATCCACCACCGCCTCCTCCACCCTACACTGCAGAACAGTTTTTCGCACAATTTCTTGGAAGCCAATGCAACATGGAGAGCATGCAACAGAATATGGAAGCTGTGTTGCGCAGTATCGCAGATAACACCCGTCGGGGGATAAATCCGGGTGGGCACGAAGCAAATCAGTACAGCAATTTCAAGGACTTCATGGATACTCGTCCACCGATCTTTAAGGAAGCCGCAGAACCCTTAGATGCAGAAGAGTGGATTAATACTATGGAAGACAAGTTCCGCGTCTTGAGGATGACTGAAGTGTTGAAGACTGAGTATGCAGCTCATCAGCTTCAAGGTCTGGCAGGAATGTGGTGGAAGCATCACCGCACCACTTTTCCTCCCCACACCCATATCTCTTGGAGGGAGTTCACTGAAGCCTTCCGTGGAACATACATTCCACCTGGTCTGACCGAGATGAAGCTTGGGGAATTCCTGGCATTAAATCAAGGCACGAAGACTGTAACTCAATATCTGCATGCCTTCAATAACCTGAGTCGTTACGCTCCTGACATGGTGGATACTGATGCCAAGAAGATCGCTAGTTTCAAGAGAGGCCTGAGTCCCAAGATGATGAAACATGTGGGTACAAACATGAGGACTAGTTTCAACGACTTCGTTAGTGACTGTCTGAAGCAAGAGAAGAACAACAATGTTTATGCTGCTTCCAAGATCCATAAGAGGGCTTTCGAGTCGGGTTCGTCCCAGTCCAGAGCCCCAGTGGCCAACCGCCCAGCTTATCGATCACCTGCCCCAGGTGCAAGGTTTAGGCCACCGCAAAGGAAGAATCAGAATGCTCAGCAACCCCAGAGGAACCAGAAGCCGTTCAAGATGGCATTGCCTCAAGCAAAGACAGGACAAGGCAGTTCATCTGGAACTGTGGCTCAAGTGAAGGGACCGTGCTTTAACTGCAACCAACCTGGGCACTTTGCAAAGTATTGTCCCTACCCTAAGAAACAGCAAACGCAGTATCAAGCTCGTGTGCACCACACCACTGTGGATGACATCCCTGAAGGAGAACCGGTGATAGCTGGTATGTTTTCTATCAACAATCATCCTGCAGTAGTTTTGTTTGATTCCGGATCGTCTCATTCCTTTGTAAGTCAAGCATTTTTTAAGAGGCATGAGCAAAAGATAGTTGAATTGGAATGTGCATATAAAATCAGTTCAGCTGGGGCTGATCTGTTGACTAATCAGATAGTTCAGGGAGTAACCCTAAACATATCAAACCGGTAATATAAGCTTAATCTGATAGTCATGCCAGGGTTAGTTTTGGATGTGATCATGGGTATGAACTGGATGAATCAGATGGGAGTTGTAATTGATGTTGGAGGAAGGAGTATCTCTCTTAAGGAACCCAGTGGGGAAGGCACCTTTCGGGTGGTCCTACCTCGGAGGGTAGACCTAGCTAGCACATCTTGTGCAGTCCAAACTACTCTGTTAGCCTAGATTCCAATGGTCTGTGAGTTTCCAGATGTGTTTCCAGAGGAGTTACCTGGACTTCCACCAGACCGAGATGTTGAGTTTGCCATTGAGTTAATTCCAGGAACAGCACCGATCTCGAGAAGGCCTTATCGGATGCCTCCCAATAAGTTAGCAGAATTGAAGAAGCAACTTCAGGACTTGCTAAAGAAAGGTTTGATTCATCCCAGCTCGTCTGAATGGGGATGCCCAGCGCTGTTTGTGAAAAATAAGAAGGATAACTCCTTACGCATGTGCGTGGATTATCGACCACTGAATGCAGTGACAATTAAAAACAAGTATCCTCTTCCTCTGATCGATATCTTGTTTGACCAATTGTCCAAAGCCAAGGTGTTCTCTAAGATAGATTTGAGATCAGGGTACCATCAGATAAAGATTAGGCCGCAAGATGTGCCTAAGACTGCGTTCTCTACCAGATATGGTTTGTACGAGTATCTTGTCATGTCCTTCGGATTGACAAATGCTCCTGCATACTTTATGTACCTGATGAATTCGGTTTTCATACCTGAATTGGACAAGTTTGTGATTGTGTTCATTGATGACATTCTAATATACTCAGAAAGTGAAGAAGATCACGCAGAACACCTCAGGATTGTCTTGACTAGACTCCGAGAACATCGACTGTATGCTAAGTTCAGCAAGTGTGAGTTCTGGCTTAGGACAGTTCCTTTTCTCGGCCACGTGTTGTCTGAAAATGGCATCTCTGTAGACCCTAGTAAGGTGCAAGAGGTTATGGACTGGAAGTCACCCACTTCAGTTCATGAAGTTCGTAGTTTTCTTAGTTTAGCCGGTTACTATCGTCGCTTCATACCGGATTTCTCGAAGATTGCCAAGCCAATGACAAGCCTGTTACAGAAGGATCATAAGTTTGTATGGACAGAGGAGTGTGAGGCAGCTTTCTGCACCTTGCGAAAGTTGTTGACCACTGCTCCTGTTCTGGCCCAACCGGATATAGAAAAGCCGTTTGATGTGTTCTGTGACACATCTAAGAATGCTTAGGATGTGTGCTAATGCAAAATGGAAGAGTCATTGCCTATGCCTCACGACAATTGAGGAAGCATGAAGTTAACTATCCTACACATGATTTGGAGCTTGCAGCAGTGGTGCATGCTCTAAAGATTTGGAGACACTACCTGTTGGGGAATGTGTGTAATATCTTCACAGATCATAAGAGTCTCAAATACATTTTTACCCAATCTGAGTTGAACATGCGACAGAGGAGATGGTTAGAGCTGATAAAGGACTATAATCTGAACGTGCACTATCATCCTGGGAAGGCTAATGTAGTAGCAGATGCGCTGAGCAGAAAATCCCATGCTATTAACGTGCAACCGTTATTTGAAGAAGGGTTCAATTTGTTACACCCTGTTGTATTGCATAATATGCAGATCAGTTGTACTCTGGAAAGCCAGATCATTGGAGGTCAGAAAACAGATAAGGGAATCTTTCATATCAAGGAGAAGATGAAGAGGGAACCCACCAAACACTTTCGATTGGATGACCAAGGAGTGTTATGGTTCAAGGATTGCCTGGTAGTACCTAAGGATAGAGAGCTTAAGAACAAGTTGATGGATGAGGCCCATCATTCTAAGCTATCTATTCACCCCGGAAGTAGTAAGATGTACCAAGATTTGCGACCCCGTTATTGGTGGACTAAGATGAAAAAGGAGATTGCAGCATACGTTGCTCGTTGCGACATGTGTTGTAGAGTTAAAGCTCTTCACATGAGACCTGCAGGACTTCTGCAACCTTTGTCGGTACCCGAGTGGAAGTGGGATGATATAAGTATGGACTTTATCACTGGTCTCCCCACCACACAGAAGGGCCATGATTCGATTTGGGTAATAGTCGATCGCCTTACCAAGTCAGCTCACTTTCTGCTAGTCAAAACAAGTTTCCGACCACCTCAATATGCAGAAAAATACATTGCTGAGATTGTCCGATTGCACGGGATACCAAAAATGATTGTGTCCGATCGTGATTCACAGTTTACCTCTCACTTTTGGGAACATCTTCATCAAGGTTTGGGCACTAGTTTGATTCGTAGCACGGCTTACCATCCATAGACAGACGGGCAGACAGAAAGGGTTAATGCAGTACTGGAAGATATGCTTAGAGCTTGTGTGCTATCATCCAGAGGCTCATGGGAATCCTGGTTACCGTTGGCAGAATTCGCTTACAACAACAGTTACCAAGAGAGTATCAAGATGGAATCTTTTGAAGCTTTGTATGGTAGGAAGTGCAGGACACCGTTAAATTGGGTAGAGCCTGGAGAAAGAAGGTTTTACGGAATTGATTTTGTAGATGAGGCAGAGAAAAAGGTTCGTATTATCCAACAAAACATGCAAGCTGCACAGTCTCGTTAGAAGAATTATGCAGATAAGAGAAGAAGACCATTGGATTTCCAAGTGGGTGACTATGTTTATTTGAAGGTTACCCCAATGAAGAAGAAACGGTTTGGAATCAAGAAGAAACTGTCTGCTAGATATATAGGACCATATCAGATCATAGAGAAAAAGGGTCCCGTGGCATACAAATTACAATTGCCAGAAGAGATGAGTTCGATCTTTCCCGTCTTTCACGTATCCCAATTGAAGAAGTGTCTGCGTGTTCCAGAGGAGAGAATAGAACCTCAGGGTATTCGGATCAAGGCAGACTTAGAATATCGTGAACAACCAGTTCGAGTCCTGGATACTAAGGACCGAGTCACCCGAAATAAAGTGGTCACAACCTACAAGATTCAGTGGAGCCATCATGATGAGAGCGATGCTTCTTGGGAAACGGGAGAATATCTTCAAAACGCGTATAAAGATTTTTACGATAAATGGTTCGTAACTCAAAATCTCGGGACAAGATTCTTATAAGGGGGGAGGGCTGTAACACCCCTGGGTGTTAAGCATGCATTATCATTTCAAAGCATAAGCATTCAACGTCATTTCATGAATAGCATTGCATGAATATCATTTCAAATAATTGGAATCCTAAAATTGAGGGAAGTGCCTAAAAGGTGGTGTACTTTTGAGTGTTAGCAATTTTAATTAATCTAGGATAAATCAACTTGAATTTTGGAGCAATTCTTGAATTCAAGTTTTCCTCAAATTTTGTTTTAAAAATATTTTAAATAAATGAGTTATTGATTATCAATTTAGCTTTAAATCCCAAATTCAAAATCTATTGAGAATTTTGAAAAATGCTCTACATGAAAGATGTAGAGAATAAAATTTTGAACAACTTTTATTTTGGGCCAAAATTCTGAAAACCCCCTTTTCATCTCCAAATTCAATTTTGAAACAAGGAATTAAATCTGGAAATATTTTTTTAAAAGAAAAATCGGATTTCGTTTTACTGGGCCGCAGCCTCACTTCCCGGCCCATGGCCGAAGCCGGCCTGGCCCGCCTCGCGCCCCCGCCCGCGCCCGCGCCAGCGCACGCCGCGCTCAGGCCGCGGCCACCGTGTGGCCGCCGCTCGCCGCCTCCGACGTACGGGTGGCGGGCCGTGGGCTCCACCGGCCGCGCCACGCGCCATGTAACCGCGCCCGCTTCTCCCTCGCCTGCACGCCCTCTATTTCCGTTCTCTCAGCCTCGCGCGAGCAGCAGCCGCAGCCGCTCCCACCTCCGCGCACTCGTCGTCGCCGCCGCGTTCTTTCGCCCCACGTTCCACCGCCGGCCGGTCATCTCCGAGCAATTGCTCTCGCAGACAACTCCGCCTCGTCCTTCTCTTCCCCGAACACGCCTCCTCGCTTCGTCTCGGCCCCGTGGTAAGCCGCCACCTTGCGCGCCCCGCCGCGGCGCCATTCCGGCCACCGCGCGCTCGCCCCCGCCGTTCCGGCATGTCCTCCCCACCTCGCCACTCGCTCACCGCCCCGAGGTGTCCGCCGCCCCCACCGTGTTCCCGTGCGCCCCGCCACCGGTGTCCGCACGGCCGGGACCGGCCGCTGGCCGCCGGCGGGCTTCACTGCCGCCGCGACGTCGCAGCCGCTCCCCGCGCGCCCCGCGTTCCGCCCCTCCTCCTGGCTTGCTGGGCCACCGGCTTGGGCCGAGCCGCCAAGCCGGGCCGCCTTTTTTCTTTTTCCCGCGTGGCGCCCCAGCCGTTTTCGGCCGCGGGCCAGTGTGGCCGACTGGGCCGGCCCGTTCAGCGATTCCAAATTTCAATTTTGAATTTCTATTTATATTTAAGAAAAGAAAGTGCTCTAGAAAATGTTGTGTATAGTTTATGGCTCCAAAAATTATGAAACAAATTTTGACATGTTCCTCTTGAATAGATCTGCAGTTTAAAAATATCCCATGTTATTTTTGTGACTGTTTGCTGTGCAAATTTATTTAATTGCTATAAATGCTGATAATTTAGAAAATATGTAGTAAATAAAATAATGAAGGGAAAAATGTGATTCTTGTGGCATTAGTCTTTATTAGTGATGTACTTTCTAGGAAAAATACTAGTGAAGCATGTTCTGTGGGAAATTTTTGAAGTGTAGTTCAAATGCTTTTAATTGATAATATTTGTTATTTTTAGTAGAGGGCAAAATTTGTATAAAACATACATGTGATAATTTTTGTAGTATGTTAGTTTACTGTTAGTAACAAAGAAAAAAATGTGAAATCTGTTGTTTGATACTTTTCCTAGTACAAAATAATTTCATGCTCACATTTAGGCTATAATTTGTTTAATTTGTACAGGCAGTTTTACATATTCAATTCTCATGAACTGTAGTGGTAGGTTAGTTAGGGTAAGAGTACTCTACTGTAATTTTTGTAGATTTTTATCTACACCAGAGATAGGTGTTGCTGTGTAACCCTAGTTAAATAAGGGAATAAATGATTATTCTTTATGAGAAATTAAGAATAATAAAATATGTTTGGTGTATCTTTGAAGCATCACTATGCCTTGCTGATGTTGTGGATGAGTTAGGTTGGTGAGATTTGGTCAATTGGGATCACTTGCTTGTGTAAGGTGTATGATAATTAGTGGAATCACAATGTGCATGTTTTAGGGTACATGTCCTTGGATGACGTGGACTACCTTGTAGAACATGTAGTTATATCTCAACTGCTCATTTCATGTGCTCATCTGCATCTCATGTCATCAAAGCACTCCACCATAGTCCTATGCATCATTCGCATGTTTACTTATGCAACTACATCATATAGAATCGCAAGAGGAGTCGCAGGTAGCAGTACCGGAGGAGCAGGCTTGGATGGACCAGCAGGAGCCCCAAGCACAGGAGGTGCCCGAGGAGGAAGAGCCAGGCGAGGAACTACCAGAGTACGTCGACCACCATCCTAGCTCGTTCGAAAGAGGCAAGCCCCAGAGCATTTTAAGTCTCTCATTTTATAAAAGCTATTCTTTATTACCTGAATTGTAGTTATATATTGTTGCATTAAGTTACAGGAGTTGAGTGAAACCGTTGTTGCATTACTATCCTTGTCCACCGGATTACCATTACCTTATTAGGTCAGGATCGAGTAAATTGCTTAGCCATGCTTAGATCGGTAGAAGTCGGGTGATTTCCTGTCACCTGCGAGCTATAGGTAATTACCTGGTTATGGTTAGCGGTATTTGTGAATCATGAAAAGTAACCAAGTGTTGATGGATAAACGGAGACCGGGCGGAGCCTTATAGGGTTTTGGACTATAGTGATTCCGTCTGTGTCGATTAAGGACCGATCGTTGCTCATCCCTCTTGTCATGTTGAACGCATGCCTCACATTTAGTTGGCCAAATAAAGTACCTTTCGACCGCGAAGCTAGTGACACTTTTCGAGCCGGGATAAACTCGGGTTGGCAGACTGGTGTTGAAGGGGGTGTAACGGGGACGCGAAGAGTAAGCCCAAGGTGCGTCCTGGCAATCGGGCGGTCCCTGGGTAGTGCGATCCATGATTGTTATCCCGCGGCTTCTTGGAAAGTGTCATTGGTGATCTACGCGACCCTGACGGGGGAAGCATGATTTGTGTGAGGAATAAATCTCCAGCTGGACAGGAATTCGATTCGAATCGCCGTCGCTCCTGGTTAGTGAGCACTTGACTCGAGCTATGGCATCGTAGTAACAATAATGGAACATTGATGGTTAAGTGAGTGATGTTGGAAATGCTAAACACGATATGGTAATCTAGATGTTAATGCTGTAGTAAGTGATTGCTTTAGCAATAGGTGTTTATCTAGCTTAAGTAGGTTATCATAAAAATGATGCAAAAGTACCTAATTTAGTTATTTATAATAACTTATGCTTTTCGCAAATGAGTCAAGCCAGTCCACTATATAAAGCCTTGCATGCTCCTTGGTGTCATGTTATTTCTGGTTTATGACGGGTAAGTCTAGCTGAGTACATTCTCGTACTCAGGGCGTTGTTCCCATTGTTGTTGCAGATGGTCAGATGTACTATGGGTACTGCTCCAACTGTCTGTATCCGACGATGGGTGACAACTAGGACCTTGGGCAAAGGTCGTTCTGCTTGTCTTATCTCATGCTTTTGTGGGCCATGACTATCTACTGGCACTGTAATTGAACTAAGGGTGTGTGTGTAAAACTACTCGCTTCCGCTACTTTATGTTGAACTATGTTGTAATAACTTTTATTCCGAACTCCGATGTATTCCACTTTTATGGTAAACTCTATGTATCGTGTGAACTGTGGCTGCTAAATCAGTACGATCTTGGTTGTATGTTGGTTGGTTTGAAATCCTTCGTGATTTCACGGAATCTCTAGTTATACGGGCTTAAGTTTGGTTAAATTAACCGCCTCGGTGGAAGATTTTCTTACTTAATCTCATATAATTACGTTGATCCGTTACACACGCCAAGTCCTCCTGAGCCTCGCTCGACTCGCACGTCCGCCGTCTTGACTCGATCAACACCGTCACTCACATGTCTTCTCGCACTTGTCGATGTCCCAAGTGTCAGCCACCGCGGTTAGTCACCCGGCCTCTGGGTCCCTTGGTCCAAGCCTCACATCTGTCCTTCACCGCTCCTGGTCCATCGGCACGGGACGTCCTTCTTGACCTTCACCTCGCCGTCGACCACCGCCTCCGAGCTCCACACCTGCACAACACAAGCTAAGAGACATGTCGCACACATAGCTTTCGCAATGGTAAGGTTAGTCACCACTCAACCTACTTCGTGGATCACATTGACAATCACTCATCACAAAACGAACATACAAGGGTACTTGTCAACCTTGTGTTCGCAAACAATTATGTTCACTAGGACATCTGCAGTTAAGATAAACTAGCATCAAGTTAGTTTCAGTATACAAAGTTCATATGCTCATTTCTTTGAGTAACTTTTTTGCTCAATTACATCTGTTCAGTATGTCTATAGGACTAGAAAACTACATTTCCTTCACCAAATATCTACTACAGTAACTGAATACTGTCAATGGAAATTTCAGAATCATATGCGAAGAGTGTTTCATATCAATGCGTTTGTGGAATCAATTAAACATGTATGTTGCAGGAGCTAGTAATTCCTGTGACAAAAACAAAAACACAAGCTGAAAGCTAGGAGCCAGTGACCACTATGTACTTGCTGGTGATAGCACATTAACCAAACCTTACACCATTAAATTTAATTAATACAAAAGTTATTACTAATTCTACCACTAGGCAGATCAAATCTTTCCCATGGAAATAAAGATAAGAATATAGATAACTCTATGTTGGTAGCACATCACCATTACAAGTCAATCCAATGAAATCCAACAAGACATAATTGCACTGACATAATTGCACTGCAAGTACACTGCAGTTTCATAACAGATTAAAGCTTGCATCTTTCACTAGCCACACTGAAACAGGAAATATAGACAGTAGTGTACTCAAACATGGGTTTACTTTTGAAACAGGATCGCACTTCTGCAGAGCATCTCCAACAACTTGGAAAAAATCACTTGGTAAATCTTGAGTTTTAGCAAGTTGCTAATTTATTTGGCAAGTGAAAAAAATACCTCTCTCCAATAACTCCTTAAAACTCACTTGCTAAAATGAAGAAGCCCGCTAATGAACGAAGAGGCCCGCTAAACGAACGAAGAGCCCCGCTAGCGAACGAAGAGCCCCGCTAAGCGAACGAAGAGCCCCGCTAGCGAACGAAGAGCCCCGCTAAGCAAACGAAGAGCCCCGCTAGCCAACGAAGAGCCCCGTCAAAACCAACAGAGCGGCACCCTAGCCCTAGGTACATGAAGAACGAGCAGATGAGAAGTTGAAGAGCAATCGGTACCTGATGGACGGCGGCGGCGCGATCTTCAGACCGGTGGGAAGAGGAGAAGGCGGGGCGACCTTCCTCGCCTGATCTCGTCGCGATGGGAAGACGGGAAGAGGAGAAGGCCGAGTGATGGGAAGAGGAAGAAGACCGAGCGATGGGAAGAGGAGAAGGCCGTCAGGTGATCGTCTTTCACGCGGGAGAGAGTAATTTCGCGCGGCTGGGAGTGCTTCGCGCGCGGGAAAGATGAGAGAAAACGCGGGATGGGAGCCGGCGACGCCGAAAACATCGCGATAGCAACCCACACCGCGCGCGGATATATCCGCGTGTGACACCGCTGGATACAAACTTGGAATAAATAGCAAGTTGGTTTACCAAGTTGTTGGAGAGGGAATTTTATGATTTTACCAAAGTTATAAGAATAGCAACCTATTTTAAGGAGTTATTGGAGATGCTCTTAGTCACTGGGACATCTGCAATTAATATGAAGAAAGCATCATCTCAGAATACATGTTTAGTTTAGATGATCTAATGCTACAAGAGGAACACTAAAACAACAAGCAAACATACCTGTGAAATTTTTTTCTTAAGCCAAATTAGTCGAACAGTTGGATTCTTGGTCATCACAAATATTTGTCGATTCATCGCAGATTGAAAGAGCTCATCGCAGACTGAAAGAGCTCATCGCAGATTCATCGCAGACTGAAAGAGCTCATTAGCAGATTGAAAAGTTCATCGTCCGCTTCTTCCTCATCTAACATGAACTGCCTAACATCCTCCTCCCAAGCATCCATTATCTATTATATAGGGATAATATAACTAAAAACTTCATCAAGCAGAATATTCTACTATAGATTTGCCAAACATAAAATGAATAACATAGCAGAATATACTACTATATAGGCAGCTAGCAGCCTTTTAAGTTTTAATGCCCACATTAATCAGTGCAAAAAATACAACTGATGTGCCAAACATAAAAGAGTTCCCTGAACTGCAATACATAAAAGAAGAGTTCTATGAACTGCCAAACATAAAAGAAGAGTTCTCTGAACTGCAATACAATTTTCAAGTAGACCGAAACAAGATTTGCAAGCACCTATTACTCAGTCAACTCCTAGAGGATGCATGGTTCAGGATCCTGGCTGATCTTACTCCGGTTAATTAAATGGGGCAAATATGTGAGGTCTTGGCTAGGTTAGTCCAACTCAGTAAGTATAGTAAGTTAGTAATCAGGATTTAATTTTCATCTGTGTTTGTCACCCGATACAGAAGTTTACAAAAAAAAGAGAGAGAGAGAGAATATTGCTAATTCCAGAATGTAACAGGAAATGCATACCTAGTTAGCATCTACTGTACGTGAAGCTTGTGTGAGGAAATGCAACAGAAGGAATAAATTAAATAATTAAAGTTCGATGTGCCCTCAAACTACTGTACGTGAAGCTTGTGTGAGGACTGAGGAGTATATGACCAAATTACCTTGAGCACTACTCTAAGTAAGTTATCTTATTTAGCAACTAACCATATATAAAAACTATGTAAAAGTAGGACGGATTACATAAGCTGCATAGGATGTGCATGCCCGCCATACAAAAAGCTAATTCAGATGGATCTGGCATCTACTACGTCATCCTAGTAGGATTAGAAAACTGCATCAGTCTTCTATTTTAGCTCACTCAACTATTTAGAAACCTATCTAGATATCAAGATATATTTTGCGCAACTAAAGAATGTCACAATTTGTCACAATTTGGGCAACTAAAGAATGTCACTCAACTACTTTCCTTTGTGCAACATCAAAATACAAACACAATCCTAAACAGTACATCAAAATATATATGACCATTACTCAACACAAGCTAAACTAGCTAGGTGACCGTGCAGTGCAGTCCAGTGAGATGTGCGGCATATACTTGTTGTGCTTGGGTGCGCCGACGAGGCGTTGTTGAACTTAAGGGGATCACAGTGAGTAGATCGGTGGGTACAGTGCCGTGAAACAACATTCCAGTACACAACTAGATAGGAGTGAGAAAGAGCAGACCAGCGGGGGGCGTGGAGGAAGAGGAGCCGGAGGCAGCCATGTCGTTCGTCGAGGTGGTCGTCGATCTCGGAGAAGAGGGCGAGGCGGCGGTACTTCCCGTCACTTCCTGCGCCCCTCAGTAGATCAGGTGTTTAGGGTTTGTTCGGTGGGAGTACGGCTCAGACAAACCTCGTGTCCAGAGCCGCCGGCCCCCACCTCTTTTTATAGCGCAGGGTGACGGGGGCCCGCCAGCCATGGATGGGCTGGGCGCCCCCGATCAGGGCGCGGATCAAAGGCCCAACAGACCGTTGGGTCTGTTGGTGGAGATCATTCCAACATTCTCCCCCTTGATCTCAACTTATACCTTAACTTTAATCTTTGACTTTAATACTTTCACTTTTATTTGTCCTATCACAGATTAGTGCATAGAGCATGTTTTATCGTCACAGTCCATTGCCGATAGATTTTACAGCTACAATGCACACTTCTGTTTTGAAACAGATTCTTTAACTTTGGGCCCTTTTAGTTGTCCAGGAATCATAGGCTTTCCCTTAGACCCATGCCGGCTACATGTTCTCTGAACACGTTGGGTGGTAAGTCTTTCGTAAGCGGATCCGCGAGCATCTTTTCGGTACTTATATGCTCGAGACTTATAACATGATCCCGGACTTTATCTTTCACAACATAATACTTTATGTCAATATGTTTGGCAGCACCACTTGACCTATTGTTGTGAGCGTACTGTACTGCTGGATCATTATCGCAGTATAACTTTAGTGGCTTATGTATGTTGTCGACCACCTTCAAACCGGGTATGAACTTCTTTAGCTAGTTCACCTGCCCCATTGCCTCATAACACGCTACAAACTCGGCATACATTGTGGACGATGTAGTGACGGTTTGTTTCGAGCTTTTTTATGAAATTGCTCCTCCTACGAGAGTGAATACATATCCTGACGTGGATTTTCTATCATCTCCCGCATAATCAGAATCCGAATACCCCACTATCTGGAGAGAATCTGATTTTCTGTACGTCAACATGAGGCCTTTCGTACCTTGCAAATATCGCAAGACTTTCTTTACTAATTTATAGTGTTCAATTCCTAGATTACTTTGAAATCTGCCAAGCAACCCGGTAACAAAAGCTAAGTCAGGGCGCGTGCACACTTGAGCATACTGTAGGCTTCCGACAGCAGAAGCATATGGAACCACTTTCATTTGATCGAGCTCGTACTGGTTCCTAGGGCATTAAAAATCCCCATATCTGTCGCCCTTGACCATGGGTGCAGGTGAGGCACTACATTTATGCATACTGAATTTCTTTAAAACCTTTTCTATGTATGCCTTTTGTGATAGTCCTAATACCCCTTTACTTCTATCTCGGTGAATCTCTATGACCAAAACAAATGACGCTTCACCAAGATCTTTCATATCAAATTTTGAGGATAAAAACTTCTTTGTCTCCAGTAGTAGGCTGACATCACTACTAGCAAGTAAGATATCATCTACATATTAGGAAGATATACCTTCCATTCTTAAACTTTGCATAAACACAATTATCCTCAACATTTTCTTTAAACCCAAAATCCTTTATGGTTTTGTCAAAGTTCAAGTACCATTGTCTCGAAGTTTGCTTTAACCCATAAATTGATTTCTTTAAGCAGCATCCCATTCGTTCTTTTCCTTCCACGACAAAACCTTTCGGTTGTGCCATGTAAACATTTTCCTCCAGATCCCCATTCAGTTATGCCGTTTTTACATCCATCTGATGTAACTCTAAATTATAGTGTGCCACTAATGCCATTATAATTCTGAAGGAATCCTTACATGAGACTGGAGAAAACGTCTCATTGTAATCAATCTCTTCTCTTTGCGTGAAACCTTTTGCCACAAGTCGCGCTTTAAACCTTTCAATATTTCCTTGGGAGTCACGTTTCGTCTTGTAGACCCATTTACAGCCTACTGTCTTGGCTCCTTTAGGAATAGGTTATAGGTTCCAAACTTTGTTGGTACTCATTGACTTTATTTCATCTTCCATGGCCTCAAGCCACTTGGATTAATTATCGCTTCTCATGGCTTCTTCAAATGAAGTGGGATCACCCTCCATTTGAAATTCTTCAGTGTTATACACCTCATAATCATCAGGTATAGCTGATCTTGTAATTCTTTGAGACCTTCTAGGGGCCTCCACATTTGGCACATCTTCTGTTTGGGGCTGTTGTTGCTCCCCCTCATCTGTGGCATCAGCTTGTATAGGTTCCTGGAGAACAGATTCCTCTTCATTATTTGCTGTCACCACAGGAGAACTGACAACAGGTGTTGGCACTACAGTACCTGACACTGTTGGTGCAACAAGAACAGGTAGTTCAAAGAATGGTTCCTGAATCATCGGAGTGGGCACACATACTCGCTTCTCCTCAAGAACAATTTCTCGAGCTACCATGCTCCCCCTCATCATTTCATCCTCTAAGATAACAGCATGTCTCGTTTCTACAAATTTTGTGTATCTGTTTGAACAGTAGAAACGAAAACCTTTTGACTTTTCAGGATAGCCAATAAAATGACAACTGACTGTTTTGGGATCTAGCTTCCCAATATTTGGGTTAAACACTTTTGCCTCAGCAGGACTCCCCCATACACGCAAGTGTTTTAGTGAGGGTTCTCTTCCTGTCCACATCTCATATGGTGTTTTGGGCACCGCTTTGCTTGGTACTCTATTTAGAATATGAATGGCGGTTTTTAATGCCTCCATCCATAGACTCAATGGCAAGTCAGAGTAACTCATCATACTACGCACCATATCCATCAAGGTACGGTTACGCCTTTCAGCTACTCCGTTCTGCTGAGGTTTGTCCGGTGTAGAATACTGGGCAACTATGCCATTCTCCTGTAGAAACCTTACGAAAGGTCCAGGAACTTGGCCATATGGGGTATGCCGACCGTAGTACTCCCCACCATGATCAGACCGGACCACTTTAATCTTTAAATTATGCTGATTTTCAACTTCAGCTTTAAATATTTTAAATTTATCCAACTCTTCATTTCTTTCTTTAATTGGATAAACGTAACCATAACGGGAGTAATCATATGTGAATGTTATGAACGAGTCAAAACCATCCACACTTTTCACAGGAAAAAGACCACAGATGTCTGTGTGAATTATCTGTAGAATTCTTGTGCTTCGTTTAGCATCCTTTTTAATTTGCTTTGTGTATTTTCCTTTAATACATTCTCTACACTGTTCAAAGTCTGAGAACTCTAGTGGAGGAAGAATATCATTCTTAATTAGTCTCTCTATTCTCCCCCTTGAAATATGGCCTAAACGACAGTGCCATAATTTCGACGACGCATCTTGAGTTCTCTTTCGTTTTCTATTTGTATTCTCACACGAGGATACATTTTCATTCACATCATATACGGAATTCACACTTTCACGAAGTGATAACAAGTAAAGCTCGCCTTGCAGGAATGCAAGACCAATACATGCATTATTAAACATTATCTTACATTTGCCATTTCCAAAATGGCAATCATAACCATCATTGTCCAAGCACGAAACAGAAATCAAGTTTCTTTGTAAAGTAGGAACATAAAGAACGTCTCTAAGTAAAAGCGCAGAACCATCAGCAAGTTCTAGTGAAAGATCACCAACGGCTTCAACGTCTGCTTGGACTCCATTTGCGACTTTAATGCATCTTTCTCTTCTTTGCATAGTCCTTGTCGAACGGAATCCCTGTAATGAATTAGCAACATGAACAGTTGCGCCTGAGTCAATCCACCAAGTAGATTTCGAATACTGTACATACAGGGATTCATTTATGAACGTAATAATGTTCTCATCTTTCTTTGCCATGATCATCTTTAGAAAATCGGGATAATCTTTCTTGTAATGTCCCGTCTTCTTACAGTGAAGACACTGGTCTTTGTCCACAGTAAACTTCTGATGAGACTGATTTTGCATGGGAGCCTTTCCCTGAGCCTTTGAGGAGTTAGAGTTAAAGTTCCTTTTCTTGTTATCTTTCAAATAGTTGATAGAACCTCCATTTGAAACTTTTATCCTGTCCTCCTCCTGAGCACACATAGCCATGAGCTTTTCTAAATTCCATTTCTCTGGTTGCATGTTGTAATTGACAACAAAGGTGTCATATTCCTTTGGCAGGGAAGCAAAAACCATATGAATAAAGAACTCTTCTTTGAGAGCTAGATCCATTGGTTTCAGCTTAGAAGCCTGATTATTCATTCTTAATATGTGCTCTCTTATGCCACCACCTGTATATTTTTCTGTAATCAGCTGCTTTATCAGCTGGGTGGCATAAGTCTTTGAAGAGCCAATGAACTGACTCTTTATGCACTCAAGGCATTCTGTGACCGTGTCACAGTCTGGAATTGAGCCCACCAGTGCAGGCTCAATTGTGTTCTTTATCACAGCTAAACATTTCTTGTTTGCTGTGACCCACTTTGCCTTTTCAAGATCATAAGACATCTTTACGGGAGCAAAATCCCGCTCTCTTGTCTGCCATGCAGCGTCAGTCTCATCAGCTTCCCTCACCGGTGCCTAAGGCTCAATGGGGCACGGTGCGGTCACTACCCAGTCAACCTCACCCAATATGAAGGCTAGGTCAAGCTTTCTTCTCCATTCAATGTAGTTGTCTCCTTTGAGGGTAGGGATATCTTTGATACAACCCATCAAGGAGTACCCACCTGAAATCACAATCCATTTAGAGTGAGAACATAATAACAATAATTGTATGCCTTAGTTCCAACGTTGGTCAAAATTAAAACATACAACTGTTCTTTGTAATAATTCTACATCACCGTTGGGCAGAAATAGAATTAATGCAAGAAAAATCATAATTAACACTATAATATTGCCATTAATCAATGTTGGCCAGAATAATAACAATATTATAATGAACTGTAAATTTATCCATTTTTTAAAATTAAATTCTCCTGTTGGTTCGAATTTAATAATGAAATAACAACTTTAAATACGCAGCGGAAAATTTCAAAATATACTTTGAAATAACAATTTCCAGAATCATTTCTTAACTTTTACTTAATTACTTTTTTTGCTTAGATTTCTACGTTGGTCAAAATTTGAACAAGATACAACATCAAAATGCCCCTGGAAAAGGTAAAAAAAATCGAATTCATAATTGTTTCTGTCAATTCGGCCTGAAAGGCCTAGCTTGTAGCCCGCGGCCCATGCACTCTGTGGCCAGCCAGCGAGACGGGCCTGGCCCGGTGGCAACCGCAGCGGCGCTTGCTGGAAGACGGCCCAGCGCAGCCCAGCTATTTTTTTTTGTGTTTGCTGGTCTTTCCTTTTGGCCCAATGCACCCCAAGTCGGCACCGCGGCCCAGCTTTTCCGGCTGGTATCCTCGGCCCAAACACGCAGGCTGGCCGGCTCCCCGCGCCCAGGCCGTAACCTGGGCCTGGGCCGGGAAAGCGGCCTGGCGCCTCCACCCGCCTGGGCCGAAAGAAGCCCACCAAACCGTGAGCTAATCTCGCCCATTCATGTTGATCCAACGGTGAGCCATCAAAATCGGGAGATCAAAACCCCATCCGTCGGCTGCACCCAAAACCCTAGGTGCATTTGCTTCTCCTTTCTCCAGCTCCTGCGCCGCGGCAGAGCATCAGCTCTCGCCCATGGCTGCCGGAGGAAAAAAGGTGGCGCCGCGCGGAGCAAGTGCTGCCGAGCTCGCCTTCCTCCTCCTTTCTTTTCTCTCTTCCATTCACTGTCACCAGCCGAGCACAGAGGCAACGGCGGCCCCCATGGCACCCACGGAGAAAAGGAGAGATGGCGCCGTCTCGCGCCCTCTCGCCGGCGTGTGTGCTCGCCCGAGGCTGAGCACACCGCCGTCGAGGGGCCGCGTGGTGGTGCCCTGTTGCCCGGAGTCCGCGGCCGCGGCGAGATCTGGGCGCTCGGTGGCCATCGCACACGGCGGCGGAACTCCTCCATCCCGCACAACGGCGGTGTTCAACCAGTGGGAAGGTAATCTAGGTAAGTCCCCTTCCCATCACGGCCGTCTTCTTCTTCTTTTACCCCAATAGAATTAGGATTAGGGTTACAGTAGGTCCCGATCCTAGGGTTAGGGTTTTAATATTTTCCTGATTTGAAATCGGGTGTTTCTTTTCTTTCCTTTTACCCAAACCAAATCTACACACTAGAAAAACACCGGCTCTGATACCAAATGTTGAACTTAAGGGGATCACAGTGAGTAGATCAGTGGGTACAGTGTCGTGAAACAACATTCTAGTACGCAACTAGATAGGAGTGAGAAAGAGCAGACCAGCGGGGGGCGTGGAGGAAGAGGAGCCGGAGGCAGCCATGTCGTTCGTCGAGGTGGTCGTCGATCTCGGAGAAGAGGGCGAGGCGGCGGTACTTCCCGTCACTTCCTGCGCCCCTCAGTAGATCGGGTGTTTAGGGTTTGTTCGGTGGGAGTACGGCTCAGACAAACCTCGTGTCCAGAGCCGCCGGCCCCCACCTCTTTTTATAGCGCAGGGTGACGGGGGCCCGCCAGCCATGGATGGGCTGGGCGCCCCCGATCAGGACGCGGGGGTCTGTTGGTGGAGATCATTCCAACAGGCGTCTCACGGCAAGAGGGCCCGCGTGCTGGAGCTGTCGCGGCGGCTGAAGCACCGTGGCCCCGACTGGAGCGGGCTGCGTCAGGTGGGCAACTGCTACCTCTCCCACCAGCGCCTCACCATCATCGACCCGGCCTCCGGCGACCAGCCCCTCTACAACGAGGACCAGTCGGTGCTTGGACCAACTAACTGAACTGACAGATATCAGATTTTGCTCAGTTATGATAAACACCTAGTACACAACTACTCTTTCTGAAAACTGAGTATGTTGCATGCTACTTTTACCGGCATAAATAACTGGTACAGACGGCATAAACGAAAAGTCAAGAAAAAAAATCTTCACTATATACACGAAGACAAATAAATTAAATGACTTTGGCCGGCTGTTACCTGAGAACTGAGATGAACAAAGCAGGGCAATCCTTTTTCATCAACCAATACAATCAAATGAACAAAACTAAGCACTCAGAGTCGTTTTGTTCCCAGAAAATATGTAAGCACCGACAGATGAATTGAAGACAAGTCATCATCAGAAAAACTAAAATGTGTTTGTTTTGTTTCATCACAGGCTGTGGTAAAGCGGCTGATGACAGACGTCCCCTTCGGCGTCCTGCTCTCCGGCGGGCTTGACTCGTCGCTGGTGGCGGCCGTCGCTGTGCGTCACCTCGCCGGGACAGAGGCTGCAAAGCGCTGGGGCACCAAGCTCCACTCCTTCTGTGTCGGCCTTGAGGTACACTTCACTGAACTACTCTACTCCCCCTAGTGTTTGTGCTTCTACTGAATCGATCTCGTCAGTAGAGATTGCATTGCATGTACCAACACATATATGTTCATGTTGCAGGGATCCCCTGACCTGAAGGCGGCCAGGGAGGTGGCAGACTACCTGGGCACTCTGCACCATGAGTTCCACTTCACTGTTCAGGTACCATTACCGACCGTGAACGTTTCTTTTCCAATGGGGCCACAGCCTACAGGGCAATAATGCTGACTGAATAAAATGTTAATTGTTGCATCAGGATGGCATTGATGCAATTGAAGATGTGATCTACCACACGGAGACGTACGACGTGACGACGATGAGGGCGAGCACGCCCATGGTTCCTCATGTCGCACAAGATCAAGTCGCTCGGCGTCAAGATGGTCATCTCCGGAGAGGGCTCCGACGAGCTCTTCGGTGGGTACCTCTACTTCCACAAGGCGCCCAACAAGGAGGAGTTCCATCGCGAGACCTGCAGAAAGGTCAGTGTCTTCCAGTGTCACTGCAATTTTTCTATCAGGAACCTTTATCAGAGAAAACAAAAGAGAGCAACCTGACTGACTGACTGACTGACTGACATCCATGATGATTCTTGCTCTGCAGGCTAAGGCTCTGCATCAGTATGACTGCCTGAGAGCCAACAAGGCGACGTCGGCTTGGGGCCTGGAGGCTCGCGTCCCCTTCTTGGACAAGGAGTTCATCAATGAAGCTATGAGCATCGATCCTGTCATCCTGAGTGGAAGATGGTACTGACTGAAACTACTTGAGAACCAAGAGTTCACTACTCTGAAACAAAGTAATGTATATGACCATTACTAAATACTAATTTCTTCTGGAGCTTTACAGGTCCGGCCTGTTCTTGGAAGAATTGAGAAGTGGGTGCTAAGGAAGGCATTTGACGATGAGGAGCAGCCATTCCTTCCCAAGGTGGTAGTTAACCTGCGTTCAGACTGAATAGTAAATATTTGGACATTCAGACATCTGAATTCTTGTAAAGATCATCATGATGATTCTTGCAGCATATCCTATATAGGCAGAAGGAGCAGTTAAGTGACGGCGTTGGGTACAGCTGGATCGTTGGCATCAAGGCTCATGCAGCATCAAATGTAAATATTGCCATGCCAATTTCGATATCCACATATATATACAAGGATAATAATTCCATTTCATGAATCATGATCCATACATAAATATCTGCATGCAGGTGACTGACAAGATGCTGTCGAATGCAAAGTTCATCTTCCCACACAACACCGACCACAAAGGAGGCCTACTATTACAGGATGATCTTTGAGAGGTTCTTCCCACAGGTGAGCTAATCAAAATTCTTCAGTCAGATACCATCAAACAATACTGCTGCTAGTGCAAGGAATGGAACACAAAGACATATAACTAACTAATTAACTTGTTGATCATACATGATGATCTTTACAAGCAGAAGTCTGCTATCCTGACGGGGCCCGGCGGGCCAAGCGTGGCATGCATCACGGCCAAGGCCATCGAGTGGGACGCGCAGTGGTTAGGGAACCTGGACCCCTCGGGGAGGGTGGCGCTGGGCGTTCATCTCGCAGCCTATGAACATGAACACGATCCGCAGCAGGAGGCACCAAGAAGCCGAGGACCATCAGCGTGGCAGCAGCGGCACCGCCGTCTAGCGTTGCCATTGAGGGATAGCTTGCATGCATGGCATGCTATAGCTTCTCCGGCCGGCGGCTTCCTCATCCGGCGTTGCCATTATCATTATCATTATCACTATCATTATCACTGCTTGTGTAACAAATAATCAAGCGAGCGAGCTGCCGTTATATTTGTTGGGCACCCGTTGTACTCCTAACTATTAGTCATGTTTATAATTTTAAATGCATTTCATATTTTCATATCGAGGAACAAGTGCTTATTAGTTTGGGCATAATATAGGATGGAATGTGCTGGTTGAGCCACCCATGGAACATTATGTGCACATGGAGGATGTTAATCAGGATCAACAGTTGGGCTTTGTGGAGCTTCTAGAGCCTTCAGTTGATCCAATCTTTGCTTCATAGCTACCAGTGGGCTTTACACAAAATCCAGATGCTGTGAGGCTTTAGGCCAAGTTCTTTGCTGTTGGGCCTTCTAAAGCAGTCCCCTGGGCTGATTTCTTCACTCATCTGCTCCTGCAGCCTAAGAGCTTTAACTGGGCCAAACTTTCCTTTCTTCGTAAGACTACCCGCAGTGGGTACTCTAAAGGGATACTCTAAAGCTTTAGAGTATGAATATAGAGTAAAAACTGCTACACTGGGTACTCTAAAACGATACTATATTCTTTTTCTCACTCTATATTTAGAGTAGTACAGTGCTTACTCTACAGTGGGCAGTGGCGGGCCCCACTAGCTAAACAAAGGAAAAAAATGCTATAACTCACAAACCAAAAATCCAAATTAAATTTCGATTGCACCATTAAATTCGTCTCAATAAATCCTTCAAAACTAGATCACACATGGATATATTTAGATAAAGTGACAAGTGGATCCCACAGTGGATAGAGTGGATAGAGGATGATATAGAGGATGGATGGGTGCGGGAGAATTGAGTATAGAGGAGAAAATCTTGCTGACTAGGACGTATAGAGGATGAATATAGAGGTCCATGAGTGCGGATAGCCTAAGCTTGGAGTTTTTTTTTCTCGATCCTCTGAAAAGCAAGGCCATTTTCTTATGAAACAACGATTTCTTGCTTTCCTTCTCCATGGTTCTTTCTTTTCTCTTGTATAGATGTGTATCGTTGACTCGTTGTGCTTGCACCGCCTCCGTCCATAAAAGAATGCAATTCTTATTTTTCAAGGAGTGAACTTTGAATAAATTTATATAAAAAGTACTAACTTTCGTGATACAAAATAAGTATCATTGGATTAGTCATATAATATGTTTTTATAACAAATTTATTTAGAGACATAAATACTAATATTATTTATTATAAACTTGATCAAACTTGAGATAGTTTGACCAGCATAATTTCTATATTTGCGTTCTTTTATGGACGGGGGAGTGAACATGATTTGTTTGATTGCACAACACATGTCACTGTAGTGCCTGGACAAAAGTCAGAGCTTACAGCTTAAGCCACGAGGAACAACAGAATCATAGACACATGGAAGGCTTTATCATGTTGTAGCTATTCTAAGCTAGGAAGACAAGTTAGACGCTTAGGTACTGTTTGGATCAAGGACAGTTAACGCAAACGTAAATGGGACCAGTTCACAGCGTTAGCGGGAATGAAATGGTTGTGCACTTGATTTGTTTGGCTCAATCGCACGACCTCACGAAAGGAGTCGCATGGTAACGGGATCGCATAACTCTTGATCGTTCTTTCCACACGAGCGATCAAGGCAGCAAACTAGTATATCCTAGAAATGACTGATTATTACAGAAAGTTGTAAGAACATCTCCACCATCAAATTAGTACCGTTAAATCTGTTATGCAACATTTCTTTGGCTAAATCTACAAAAGTTTCACTTGGGTATAGGTAAAACACTTTACATTTGTAAAAAAAAACACTTTACATTTTGTATCTGTGACTTAGTATCTTCTAGCAGCTCTTTAATATTATGAGGAAATTAAATTAAGAAGCATAGGCTCGGACATGCACTGTTACCAAAAAAATACAAGTAGCTAAATTCCCCGTCTATGCTAACCAAAGGACCCGTGGTGAATGGCAGGGCATGGTTGCACTCAACTAGCTAGTTGTAGGCATCTAATTTTGTATCACCGTATATACGAGACTCTATCTATATACTCACCCCGTCCCATTAAAAGTGTCGTTATTGACTTTTAGACTTCTTATTTGACCGTTCGACTTATTAAAAATTTTTATATAAATATTATTTATTTTGTTATAACTTATTTTATTATTAAAGATACTTTAATAATGATTTATTTATTTTATTATTAGCATAAAAATTTTGAATAAGACGAACGGTCAAAAAAGGAGTCTCAAAGTCTAAAATGACATTTTCAATGGGACAGAGAGAGTATATAGCAACACCACTAGGGTTATCTATCGTCACTACTACGAACTCCCTCTGTCCCTAAATAAATTAATTCCTAAAATCCATACCAGTCAAACTTTTTTTAAGTTTGATTAACTTTATATAAAATAGTAACAACATCTATGACATAAAATTAGCACATTATAAAAATATATTCTATGGTAAATCTAATGATACTAGTTTGACATCATAAATCTTGATGTTTTTTCTATAAATTCGGTCAAAATTTAAAACGTTTGACTTAAGACAAATCCATGAATCTATTTATTCAAAGACAGAGGGATTAAAAGATAAACAATGCAGGTTCTTTACGGAAAACTACATCAGTACTGTCGCAGGTGGGAGGGGGCAGCGCGAGGGACGGCAGGCCGGAGACGTTGTAGAGGTCGGCGTCCGGGTAGAGGTAGTCATCGACAGTGCCGGCCCTGAGGGGGGGCAAACGGGGCGGCCGTTCCAGGCCCTCAACCCCAATGGGCCCCCAGTGTATGTACGTTAGTATATACGTAGTAGTAGTATTAGGATATTTAGATTAGTATATACACGTTAGTAGTAGTAGTATTAGGATATTACTTGGCCCAAGACAGAGAAAGCCAACACGTTAGTCTTTAGGCCTAGAGCCCAGGAGGCCGCATGTCATCCTCATGTAGCCCAGCGAGGCAACGGCCGACGCCGGCAGCGGCTGCGTGTGTCGGTGTGTGCACGCGCATACGTTCGACGATTCACTTGCAAGTTACATGTGTGCGTACTACTCATTAGTCATTGTTATTGAGCTATGGCTATGAGGCACCAATGGCCACACATGTTTTTCGAAAAAAAATGACTGTTGAGTGACAAAAAAAAGTTATATACATGTAAAGTATTTTTTTATCATGCTTATAAAGGGCCCTGAATTTAAGTTCAGTTCTAGGTCCTGAACAATTCAGGACCGGCACTGGTCATCGATGGAGAGCTCGATGATGGTGTGCGCATCCTCGCCATACATGACGAGCGCCAGGAGGAAGAAGGCAGCGGCGAGCGTGGTCAGCGGGGAGCGCCACACTGAGGCGAGGAGGGAGCGTGTGGCCCGCGACGACGGGGCGGGATGACGACTTGAGGGCTGAGGTTGTGGTGGTGGTGGGGAGTACGGGGTCAGAGGTGGAGGTGGGCGGCAGTGGTTTGGCCATGGCGGCCGGAAACTGCTGTTGCTTTGCTGGTGGGGAAGGGGAAGGGGTGGGACGGTGGGTGGTGGCGGGGCGGCACCTGGCACGAGCTCCCAAGGAAGGTGAAGCGGCCCGGTCAGCCTGATGCCTCGATTCCACGGCGACGAACGCCGCTTGGATTTTCATAGGCTTGTGGTGGGAACAGAGCAGAGTAGGCAACTGTTTACGTGAGTTGGGTGAGTGGGTGGGTCGCCATACAGTACTCCACTTTCCATAGCAGATTACTGATTCTTCTTTCTCCTTATGAAAATAGAGTCGTTTCATTTCTACTTAGGTAACAATTTTCTTTTTTAATTGAATTTGCACTATTTGTCTTATTTATATATTGAATATCCTGTATGACTTATCTCCTTTATTTTAATGGTTTCTGGTACTATTGCTAATTTCTTCTATTATTTCTCCATCTTGCAGGTATGTGCCGTGCCAATTTGACCAAGGCTTTGCTTTATAAGGCTGACAAATTGACGTCTTAACTTGGCTATACATTGAAGTTCTATTTATTATTGTCATGGTGTATTGTATCATTGGTCATTTTTCTTTGGACATATATTTTAATTTTGACTGGTTTAGGGATCTTTTTTCCAAAACTCTAATTATTATTCTAAAGTTCATTGGGAGGGAATGATAGGGAAGATAGAAGGGGGATGGAGGGCTGAGAGAGGGAGATGTGTTGGAGAGAGTCACTACTGGAGCCGGCTGCTTTGCCGAGGGCCCCAGGCTCTCGGCAAAGCCTCCCAGATCCTCGGCAAAGCCTTTGCCGAGCGCAGCTCTCGGCAAAGCCTTTGCCGAGCGCAGCTCTCGGCAAAGCGGCCTCGGCGAAAATCCGATCGGCAAAGCCTTCTTTGCCGAGAGCCGTTTATCGGGCTCTTGGCAAAGGCTTTGCCGAGAGCCCACACAGCTCTTGGCAACGAAAAGACGCCGCTAACGGGCCGCTACCGTTGACGCCTTCTTTGCCGAGAGCCCATCTGGCTGGCTCTCGGCAAAGAGTTTTCCTTTTTTTAAAAAAAACTCTTTGCCGAGAGTCAGTCTGGTCAGGCTCTCGGCAAACATTTTTCTTTTTGTTTTTTAAAAAAATCTCTGTCGAGAGCCTTACTGGCATGGCTCTCAGCAAACATTTTTCCTTTTTTTAAAAAACCTCTTTGCCGAGAGCGAGTCTGGTCAAGCTCTCAGCAAACCCTATCCTTTGCTGAGTGCAACGGTTATTGCGCTCGGCAAAGCTGGGACATGGCTATTCTGACAGCCTTGTTCCCCAGCTTTGCCGAGTGCAATGGCCATTGCGCTCGGCAAAGACACCCTTTGCCGAGAGCAACCCTCGGTAAAGTGGGAAATTTTTTTCTTTTAATTTTCCATTTCATTACATATACAAATCACATTCATCACATATACATATCACATTCATCACATATATGTCACGTTCACATACACCACGCATATAGCACATTGATCACAATATTTGAAGCAAACCAAAGTTAACCATCACAAGTTATCATCGAAACATGATAAGTTTTCAATCTAAAGTTCACAATCTACTAGAGCCGACACTCTAAACACACTCATGGCCAACCTTGCCCTAGCCACCCCGGAGAAGTAGTGCCGCCTTGACCCCCGGGCGTGTTCCATCCAGGCGCTTGCGGGTTGTTAGAACCCGCCGACGGAGGCTGCAAAAAGTAGACGTCTATGTCAGACAAGCAAATGCAGAAACGAAACACTGAGGAATCGATACTCACAGGAGTAGCATCCGCGTTCTGAGACGGCGATGAAGGAGCCATGAGCGCCGCGAGCACCTGCATGCCCTGGGAGGCTGTTGACACCGTTTTTTGGCACGTGTCAAGATGGTTAGAGTGGGCTAATCGGCTGGAGAAGAGTTACTGTATATATTGACGACCGATGAAAATCAGCTTGTGAAGAAGGTTGCCGATGAATGGTGGTGACCGATGGAAAGGTTGATTTAGACTCAGGCGTTGCTAAGGTTGAAGATGTTATTGCCGATGCCGATGAAGGAAGGCTTGAAGGCTGCTGCCGATGAAACAGGAAGTATGTCGATGGAAAGGAGGTCGGTGAGAATTCCATCGTAATTAAGGCGGACAAGGAAATAGATAGGAGTTGATTTCCTTTTCTATGTTTGTTAGAGTCTGATTTGTATAAGAGTCATGTGTTTCCTTAGATGTGGACTTGGTGTCCTAGTCGTATTTGGTTATGTTTCAGTAGATCAGGGTATAAATATAGATTGAAGGGCAATGTAATGAGATATATCAATCAATATCAAAACCAATTTTTACTCCTATTTACATCTATTTACTTTTCGACGACTTCGTCAATTTGCATATTTTTCCTTTTTCATGAGTTCTCATCGATTCGGCGAGCTGCATCGCTTCAGTGCGACCTTCGACGATCCTCGAGTTCCGCGTGAGTACCTCTTGGCCGTGACTTCCGGGCGTATCGCTGTTGTCAGGACCAAAGTACTCATATCTTCATCCTTGTCGATTAACAGGTCAAATCGACTGGCACGCTTTGGATATCGATTTCGGGTATTAGCACTTTGTGTTTGCAGATCCACTTTTGCATCAACACATCTTTTGGCACGCCTGGTGGGACCAATCTGATCAATATGCTCAATCCTGAGATCGATGCGGGGAACATCATCGCGGTATCAGAAGAAGATCTTAAGGAAGAGCAGAAGTAGGCTATGGAAAAGGCTATAGAAGAATACAGACAGCTTTGCCTAAAATCATTCAGCTTGAACAAGAGCGGACAAGTCATCCAGAAGCAAGATTTGTCGTTACCTCGGCAAGTTACCTTTGACTCCAATCCGGGCAAACTTCAAGAGATGGTTAATTCTGCAGTAAATCATGCTTTGATTAATCACTCCAATGTGCTGTCTAATACTGTTCATAATGCTGTGGTTCGAACTCTCAAAGAAGGGCAAGCATCACCGCATTACGTTGGGCCTGCCTATCACCAACCAGAGCCGGCATCTGTCAATTCTCCATCGGCTCCCTCGGCCGTTGTGGGTACAGAAGTTACTTCCCCTCCAGTATCAGCAGGTTTACCTAATATGCAATCTACACCGATATGATCGGATCCGGTATTATCAGGAGGACGAGTTCAGCTTAATACAGATCTATCGGCATCAACTTTGTCAGGCCTCGTGTCTCATAATAGCCAGATTTCTGCTAATTGATGGGGATATGGTATGCCTCCGGAGTCATCTGCTTTCAATCCTGGGTTACCTCAAGTGTTTGATGCAGCAGGAAAAGCTCCTATACCATCGGCTATTTCACCGATGGCTCAAGTGTCTCAATATGCCACAGCAACTACTGTGCAACCAACTACAGGAGGTTTCCAGATGCCTTTGGTTCAAACACCTAATTCAAGTCCATCGGCAAGCTTACTGCCGATGCAGCAGAAGGCTCCTGCTATGAGTCAACCTGGAGTCCAGTTCATGCCTCAAGCTGGTTATAATTATCCAACAATATCAGCAAATTACCAGCCATCGGCAAGTTTTGTACCGATGAGTTCTAATAATGGTTGGTCAGGACAGCTGCCTGTTCAGCAAAATCAGCAGATTGCGGGGATTCATCAAGGTCATAAGCAAGCTGGTTTTCAGAATCAAGCATCGGCAGCTCAGCCGATGAATCCTTTCCAGTAGGTTAATGGACCACAAGTAACGGCAAATATGCCGATTGCTAGAGATCGTAGGCCATAAAGATACGTGGAGGGATATCAGCAGGTACCTCCTGTAGAAATTCAGCCAGCTCGTCACCAGGAGGCTGATGCTTTTTGGGCCGATAAGATAGTGAAAATTATGAAGGATCAGTTTGGGATAAAGCCCAAGGTCAATACTTATTCTTATCGGACTCCATACCCTCCGGCATATGATTTAATTCCTCTCCCAAATCGGTACAAGGTACTAGATTTCACTAAGTTCTCTGGGCAAGACGATACATCAACCATGGAACACGTTAATCGCTTCATTATTCAATGTGGAGAGGCAGCTAGCAGAGATGAATTAAGAGTTCGATTATTTTCATCATCTTTGTCTGGATCGGCATTCACATGGTTTATTTCATTACCGCCAAATTCTATTATTACTTGGGCTGATCTAGAAAAGTAATTTCATAAATATTTCTTTGCTGGAATCCATGAAAAGAAGCTTACCGATTTGATAAAATTGAGACAGCGTAATGATGAATCGGTAGAAAGCTTTGTGCAAAGGCTACGAGATGTAAAAAATAAGTGCTATAGCCTGGTGCTAGATGATCGGCAGCTTGCCGATCTGACTTTCCAAGGATTATTGCCACACCTTAAGGACAGATATGCTTCTCAGGAGTTTGAAAGCCTGAGTCATCTCGTGCAAAGGATCTCTGATCAAGATACTAGGGTTTTTGAACCTAAAAAGAATTGGAGCAAGAAGGTTTCATTTGTCAGAGAGGTAGAAGATTCTGATTCAGATGAAGAACCAGTTATCGGTTTAGCTGAGTGGGTTAAGAATAAAAAGCTGATATCTTGTCCCTTTGGTCAGAAAGAGCCAGAGAAGTTTACTTTTGATATCACCAAGGCTGACAAGATATTTGATCTGCTTCAAGAGGGCTAGATTAAGCTGTCACCTAATCATGTGATCCCATCGGCAGAAGAATTGAAGAAAATTATGTACTGCAAATGGCACAATGCAACTTCAAATAGTACAAATGAGTGCAAAGTGTTCAGACAACGGTTACAATTAGCTATTGAATCTGGGAGAATTAAGTTTGGTAATTCCAAGACCCAGAAGCCGATGAAAATTGATCAACACCCTTTTCCAGCGAATATGTTGGATGCCAAAGGTAAGACCAAGGTGTTGACATCAGAAGCTGCTGAGAAAAACGCATCAGTGGATCCCCAACATCGGATAACTACCGATGATGCAAAAAGTAAGGGGCTACTGGGAGAAAGTAGTAGTTTCGGAAAACCCCCTCGATCTGGCATTGTGATTACCCATCGAAGGCAGCAGGAGGGTTGGCGTCAGCGAAGGGGCCGATATCGACAGCAGCAAGAAGAGAGACGCTGAGAAGAGTGGTATCGACATAAGGATCATTGGAGGTGTTCGTTTTTCATCCATTGTTGGGAAGAAGGTATTAAATTACCTGTTGTTGAAAATTGCCCGGAGTGCAATGGTTATTATAGAGTTAATCGGTCAGAAAGGAGGTTTCAACCTGGCAATCAGGGTTTATCCATCAATGAGTCGATCAGAGGTAGAGCATCAGTGCATTATCGGCTGGGGGCAGACTTAGTGTACATGAGAGGCTTGGTAAACGTGCCGGATACTTTCCAAGGAATCAAGAGGAGCTTGAAGAGATGGCAAACGCAATAGTTCCCGATGAAGAAATATTTCACAGGGATCCTAATATACGTCGTGTAGAATCAACTGGGACCTGTTATCAGTCGGTTTGGAAAACTAAGCTCCCTCAATGGTGCCCAGAGGGTTTGACAAGGACACATAAAAGGAGGATGCAGCGTGAGCGTCAGGAGGACCTATACCGAGAGGAAAATTCCTCCAATGAGAGATCTGGCAATCACCAGTGGTAGGTGAAATACAAAAATAAGGGCCCATAGGCAGATATTAATATGGTATTTATGTTGCCGATGGAGTTTTTGGCACTATCTGATAATGAGGAAGAAGTTGTTCTCTCTGATCAAGTAGCTCAGTTGACGCTAGATCCAATGATGACTGCTTTTGAGAAACCTACCGATGATGAGAGACAGCATCTTAAGGCTTTGTTTGTGAAAGGCAGAGTTGATGGGCAGCCTGTATCCAAAATACTTATCGATGGAGGGGCCACAATTAATATTATGCCTTATGTGATGTATCGGAAACTTAGTAAGGGAGATCAAGACTTAACCAAAACTGATATGATGCTCAAGGATTTTGAAGGCAATGTGTCACCGGCTAAAGGGGCAGTATGCGTTGAGTTGACCATCGGCAGCAAAACCTTGCCGACAACGTTCTTTGTTATTAATGGCAAGGGTGCATATAATCTGCTTCTAAGAAGGGATTGGATTCATGCTAATTGTTGTGTTCCTTCTACAATGCATCGATGCCTCGTACAATGGATTGAGGATAAAATTGAGGTTGTTCCTAGTGATTCTTCTTATATCATCGCATCGGCAGAATCAGATACTTATGAACGAACCAAATGCATATCAGGAGAAGTTTGGGAAAAAGAGTTCCTCAAAGTTGCCGATTATGAAATTCCACCGATCCTGAAGGTTCTGAAGAAGAGTTTTAATGGATAGGTTTGCCGATGATGGAAAATTAGGTCAAGGGTTCACATCGGCTGATGATTTAATAGAAGTAGATATTGGTGATGGTGATATGCCAAGACCTACTTATATTAGTGTTAAGTTAGATTCCAAGTGTAAACAGCAAATAGTCAATTTATTAAAAGAATATAAAGATTGTTTTGCTTGGGATTATACTGAAATGCCTGGATTAGACCGATCGATAGTTGAACATCGGTTACCTATTAAGTCTGGATTTCGGCCACATCAGCAGCCAGCGCGCTGATGCAATCCTAATATACTTCCTGACATTAAGGTCGAAATAGCTAAACTAATTGAGGCAAAATTTATTCGGCAGTGTCGATATGCGGAGTGGATTTCTAATGTGGTTCATGTTTATAAGAAAAATAGGAAACTTCGTGTTTGTATTGATTTCAGGAATCTCAACAAAGCCACACCGATGGATGGTTATCCAATGCCGATTGTTGATTTGTTGATTGATGCTGCAGCCGGACATCAAATTATCAGCTTCATGGATGGTAATGCAGGTTACAATCAAATATTCATGGCTGAAGAAGATATTCCCAAGACTGCTTTCAGATGTCTAGGTCATGTGGGATTGTTTGAGTGGATAGTCATGACGTTTGGTTTGAAAAATGCCGGCGCTACTTATCAAAGGGCTATGAACTTTATTTTTCATGAATACATCGGCACATTAGTAGAGATCTACATCGATGACATAGTGATTAAGTCTGGAGATATCATAAAACATCTAGCCGATCTACAAAAGATACTGGAGTGCACAAGGAAGCATGGATTGAAGATGAATCCTAATAAATGTGCATTTGGTGTATCGGCAGGTCAATTCTTGGATTTTATGGTGCATCAGTGGGGCATTGAAATCAGTAGGAAGTCTATTGATGCAATCAACAAGGTGGTTGCTCCTGCTAATAAAACTAAATTGCAATCTTTGATCGGTAAGATTAATTTTATTAGAAGATTCATATCCAATCTGTCGGGTAAGATCAAGGCTTTCAGTCCATTACTTAAATTGAAAGCCGATCAGGAATTTGGATGGGGAGATGAGCAGCAGTTAGCTCTAGATGAAATTAAGAAATATTTAACAAATCCTCCAGTGCTAGTTCCACATCAACACGGGAAACCTTACAGATTGTATTTGTCAACTAATGATACTGTTATTGGTTCAGCTCTTATTCAAGAATTTGAAGGGAAAGAACGTGTTATTTATTATTTGAGCAGAAGATTAGTGGATGCTGAGATAAGGTATTCGGCCATTGAAAAATTATGTCTGTGTTTATACTTTTTTTGTGTCAAATTGAGACATTATTTGTTGTCTGCCGAGTGTACGGTCATATGCAAAGATGACGTGGTCAAGTATATGCTGTCAATGCCGATATTAAGTGGTAGAATCGGCAAGTGGATGTTAGCATTATCAGAATTTGACCTACGTTACGAATTGACTAAAGCAGTTAAGGGACAGGTTATGGCTGATTTTGTCACTCAACATCGTAATTCAGTGGACTCTTTGGAGGTTGCTCCTTGGATACTTTTCTTCGATGGGTCCACATGTGGTGAAGGAGCAGATATCGGCATTATGTTGATTTCACCTCAAGGAAGAAAGTATGAGTTTTCATTGCCGATTGTTGCTACATCGACAAACAATCAGGCTGAATACCAAGCCTTGATAAAAGGGTTAGAATTGCTTAAGGAAATACGTGCCGATGCTGTTGAAATCTTTGGTGATTCTATGCTAGTTATAAATCAATTGGTTGGGATTTATGAATGCCGAAGTGAAGTTTTAATTTCATATTATGAGAGATGTTTGCAATTGTTGAAAGGGTTTAGAGATTTTCGTCTTGAACATATTTCTCGATTGCACAATGAAGAGGCTAACCGACTAGCTCAGCATGCTTCAGGGTATCAGCCTATTCAAGAAGTGCTAACATCGGCAGTCGATACCGATGACTGGAGAAGGGAGATTGTTGATTATTTAAAGGATCCATTTAAAAAGGTTGAAAGACGTATAAGATTCCAAGCTACCAAGTATGTGTTCCTTGATGATGAATTATATTATCGAACCATAGATGGAGTTTTACTCAGATGTGTTAGCAGTGATGAATCGAAAAGCTTGATGGGTGAAATTCATGAAGGAGTGTGTGGAGCACATCAATCGGCTTTCAAGATGAAGTGGATGATCAGAAGGAATGGATACTATTAGCCGACTATTCTTGAAGATTGTTTTAAATATTTTAAAGGATGTCAGGGGTGTCAAAAGTTTGGTAATATTCAAAGAGCGCCTGCATCGGCTATGAACCCTATAATTAAACCTTGGCCGTTCCGGGGATGGGCTATCGATCTAATCGGTCAGATTTATCCGCCATCGAGTAAAGGACATAAATTTATTCTAGTTGCTACCGATTATTTCACAAAATGGGTTGAGGCAATTCCTTTGAAAAAGGTGACATCAGCTAATATGATTGATTTTGTGAAAGAGCATATTGTTTACCGATTTGGTATTCCTCAAACTATCACTACCGATCAGGGTACTATGTTTACATCAGGAGAATTTGATGAGTTTGCTATAGGTATTGGAATTAAAGTTTTAAATTCTTCTCCATATTATGCTCAAGCTAATGGTCAGGCTGAGGCTTCTAACAAAGGGATTATCAAACTCATTAAGCGCAAAATTAAAGAAAATCCTAAGAGGTGGCATACAGTATTAAATGAAGCCTTGTGGTCATATCAGATGTCATGTCATGGTGCAACCAAGGTAACGCCTTATCAATTAGTATATGGACACGACGCAGTGTTGCCTTGGGAGATTAAAATTGGCTCTAGGCGAATACGTTCTCAAGATCAACTGACAGCCGATGACTATGATACTCTTATGAAGGATGAGTTGGAAGATGTGGTAGGTCATCGGTTAAGGGCTTTAGTTAGCATCGAAGAGAATAAGAAAAGAGTAGCTAGATGGTATGACAAGAAGGTGAAGGTAAAGGAGTTTGCCGATGGAGATCTAGTCTGGAAATTGATTTTACCGATTGGGACTAAAAGTTCAAAGTTTGAAAAGTGGTTTCCTAATTGGGAGGGTCCATATCGGATAAATCAATCTGTTCCTGGTAACGCATATATTCTCGAAACCCTCGAAGGAGTTGTGTTTCCCAGAGCATTAAATGGAAAATATTTAAAGAAATATTACCCTAGTATCTGGATGGATGCATAAAAGTATAAGTATCGATAACGGTCCTATCAGCTAGAATTATACAGGGATGTCAATGTCTCATAAATTGCCAGTGCAGTAAACAAGATTTACAAGTTTAACAAGGATTGGATAGACGATATCGCGTGCAGGCGAATCTAGTCAGCTTCCTTCATTTCTTTGATGTCTTCATCGGCAACACCCTCCACAGGCTTAAGTTTCGTCTTCATGGCCAAGGCTTTGCGAGCTTGGACGTCTCTTTCTTGCTGAAGGGCCTTGATGGTATCGGGAAGCTGGCTCTCTTCTTGTTTGGCATGAGTTAGGGCTGTTTCAACTTCTCCAATTCAACTAGTAGAACTATCCTCTTTGCCGATAGATCCAAAATTTTCTGCTTAAGATCGGCACCTGAGGTCTGCAAGTTGCTGATACTCTTGTGCTTCTCATCGGCAATCTGTTTTAGCTGCAGCATCTCTTCCTTGAGCTAGGCTTGAGCTGCTCTTTCGGCAATACGGAGAGCAGCCCGTTGATATTGCAATTGTCGGCTCTCTAGATGGACTGCTGGGAAGAGGGTTTCTTCAATATCGGCAGGAACTTGGCTACGGATTGTTTTAAAAATGGCCTTTGTAGGATCTGAATCATTCACCAATTGAGCAGTATCATGTTGTAACAAATCCAGGAGAGCTTCTAACTTGGCGTAGATTTCTGCCGATATTGTTCTTAGTGCTAGGGAAGAGCTTGCTACTTCTCCATCATCATTAGAAACATCGATAGTGAAGGAAAATAAGCTGTTGGGGGAGTCTTGTTCCTGGGAAGAAGAAAGGAAGTCAGTTAAGGATAGATATGAATATTATAAATCGACTAGGTCAATCGGCTTACCTGCTTCAAGGCGATTTCCTGTGCTTGGCTGGAAGGAGCAGCTTGGAGGGTGCCGTGTGGAGGATCGGCAGAGCTTGCCGATGGGATATCTCTGTGACTTCATCAGTGGTTGGCCCTTGGGGTATGATGGCCGATGGTAAATTCTGTACAAGAGGATTAACTTGCTCAGCTACGTCGACTGGCTGGCTTGCAGATGTTGGGACAGATGTGGAGACCAGCATGAACTTCTGTCGTTTTTGCTGAGCTTCGGCATCTGTTAAAGCTTTGCGCTTTGCTTGGGTCTCAGCAACGGTTGGTTGGAGGACATTGGCACTTGTTGATTGTGGAACTTGAGCGCCTGGTATGCTTGCCGATGTACCCTTTTGTTGCTGCAAAACAGGTGTAAGATTTGATATTTAACAGATAAAATGTGAAGTTAAAGGAATACCTCTGAAGGCTGGATGGAGGTAGTGGTGCTTGATGTTGGAGGAATTGCCGATGATGATCCAGCAGTGGCTCTTACACCCTGATGGTTAATGTTAATATAGTTTGTGATCGGCATGAGTAGAAATAAACAGGGTTATTACCTTAAATGCCTTGATTAGGCTTGTAGCAGCAGCCAACGGAGTGGCCCTAGCTGTAGCCAGTTTTGATTTGGAGATGATAGTCTTGGCACGGGTCCTCTGGTGAGTTAAAGCAGCTAGGGTGGGGGCGTTATAGCTGATCGGTGATATTGGGGAAACAGGTCGAAGGTCAAAAGGTTTCCCACTCTTGCTCATAGATGGTACTAGGTCATTGACCTGTCATGAAAAAGTTAGCTGCCGATATATGAAAGGAAAAAACAGAAGGGAATTAAAAGAAACTTACTGCGTCATCGGGAATGGCGTATTCAGGGTCGATCATGTGCCAATATGCGTGAGCAGATGTTGCAAATAGTTGTTCTCTCCACTCTCGCCACCATTGCTTATATGATTCAGTGATGAAAGATGCTGGCGTCCAGATGGAAAGATCGACGTCTGTAATATCGGCATCGGGGGAAGTCTCACTACCCTGCTCCATTCTGTTCCACAGGTGATTGTTTCTCTGGGCTTAATTACATCGGCAAAGCAAAGTTTGATTGGCAGTTGCCCAAAAGCCAATTGGCGAGATACTGCCGATGGATTGTAAAACTCATAAGTGGTATTGGTATTTTTCCCACTACCAAATGTGTTCATTGGGATTGCCCTGGGAGTAATGATGGCCATCTTGAGTTCATTATCCTGGTTCAGGTCGTCATCGACAAAGTTGAAGAGAAGGGGGAACTTGTTTTCTTCATCAATATAGGGTACCCAAGCCCTATGGTCACGAGAAAGACCATTATAGAAGTTTTGGAAGAATCTGCCGATCTGATCTTCATTGGCTTCTGTTCCAGGGAGGACAATTATGGCTTCACCAAAATTGAGAGGTGGGCGTGTTGCCGATTCCTCATCTCCAAGGACGTAGTCTTCGGCAATTTCTCGTGGGAACTCTTGGGCGAAGAAGTCCCATTGCAGGCGTTTGTGCATATGGGCATTTAGCCACATGTTGATAAACCACCATGGGCCTCCTAAATTGCCGATGGGTTCGCCAAGCAAAAGTTTCTGAGACACTTGGTGAAGGAGATGATAGGTGGAGCTCAGAAGGTATTGGCCAAGAGGGAACCTTACACCATTGGCCAAGAGTTCAGCCGCGGGGAGGAAGGCGTTAGTTGGTCCTACCGATCGACCACAAAAGATAAATTTTTCTAACCACATATTCAAGAATGTGGTGTGTTCCCTCTAGTTAACTGTCCCGGTCCTTCGGTATTCTTGAATGTATCCTGTCCAGCCGCCGATGTTGCAGGTATTCACTCTATGTTCAGCTTTTCTGCCATAGACGGAGCCCTCATCGGCAGTTGAGATATCCAAGCCGGTAAGCATGTATACATTGGCAAGAGTGGGGGTGGCTAGGCCATGTCCAAACATGAAGGTGTTTGTTGTGTCTAACCAGAAATAAGCAGCAGCAATCATCATTGACTCATTTTTCTGCATATCGGCAATAGATAGCCTAATGCATTGGTCTATCTTCTGTTCTACCCAGTACACCTGTATCGATCCATTTACCCTCAAATACCAATCTTTCCACCCGTTGGTGGTTTTGGGCCAGGATCGGAATGTGTCTCTCCATAGATTTAGAGAAAAGTTCTGGGCTCTAAAGGGGATTCTGTTAACCTCTGTGTTGATTAAGTCACTTGGATCTGGGTTGCCCATTGGACCTAGGCATTGGAAGTGCGGTTGATCGGTTGGAATAACCAATTTGTTGCGTAGTTCCTAAGTTTGGAGGATCAAAAGAATAAAAAAAGAGGAAAAATTACCAACTGTATGAACTCGCAAAGACCAAAGGAATCAAGGTAAAAGTAACGGAAGTGGAACGAACCGCAGGGACATCGAAATTGATCGCCATTGCTCTGAGGAGGATGAGGGCACAGACTGGGGACTTGAGGTTGACGCTGGAAGGAGTTCTTATTGGATTAAGGTCGCGCGTTTGTTCGTCGGAGTCGCCACCGGAAAGAGAGAATGCCAAAGGTTGGAGTCTGAGGGTAGAAGACGAGCGTTTCGGAGAAATCTATTTATAGGCCGCTTAGAGTAGGGGTATTCTGGACTTATTTCTATGCTGCGCGCATGTGGGTCGAGGTGGTTCAGATGGATATGGTAACTGTTTGCACGATAATCAAGGGATTGTACAGAAGATTTGATGGTAAGTAATCATGACTTGAAAGAGATCTCGATATAAGATATTATGGTTCTAAGAATGGCGGCGTTAAGATCTTGCCGATGGGTTATTGTTTCGGTATCTTAACCATAATCGGGGCAAGAATGGTTGGAAATTGTGTGATATTTACTGAGGTGCGTGAATCAGAACTAGATTTGATTGGATTCAGTAACAAATTATGTTATGCTTGGAGAATGGGTTAAGATAAATGGGCGAAGGCAAGCATTATCTGGAGTAAATTTCGGAGCATCAATGTTTTATACTCTGAAATTGGGGGGCATGTGTTGACACCGTTTTTTGGCACGTGTCAAGATGGTTAGAGTGGGCTAATCGGCAGGAGAAGAGTTACTGTATATACTGACGGCCGATGAAAATCAGCTTGTGAAGAAGGTTGCCGATGAATGGTGGTGACCGATGGAAAGGTTGATTTAGACTCAGGCGTTGCTAAGGTTGAAGATGTTATTGCCGATGCCGATGAAGGAAGGCTTGAAGGCTGCTGCCGATGAAACAGGAAGTATGCCGATGGAAAGGAGGTCGGTGAGAATTCCATCGTAATTAAGGCGGACAAGGAAATAGATAGGAGTTGATTTCCTTTTCTATGTTTGTTAGAGTTTGATTTGTATAAGAGTCATGTATTTCCTTAGATGTGGACTTGGTGTCCTAGTCGTATTTGGTTATGTTTCAGTAGATCAGGGTATAAATATAGATTGAAGGGCAATGTAATGAGATATATCAAACAATATCAAAACTAATTTTTACTCCTATTTACATCTATTTACTTTTTGACGACTTCGTTAATTTGCATATTTTTCCTTTTTCACGAGTTCTCATCGATTCGGCGAGCTGCATCGCTTCAGTGCGACCTTCGATGATCCTCGAGTTCCGCATGAGTACCTCTTGGCCGTGACTTTCGGGCGTATCACTGTTGTCAGGACCGAAGTGCTCGTATCTTCATCCTTGTCGATTAACAGGTCAAATCGACTGGCACGCTTTGGATATCGATTTCAGGTATTAGCCCTTTATGTTTGCAGATCCACTTTTGCATCAACAGAGGCCATGAACGCAATGAGGTCTGCCATCTGCTTAGCTTGGGCCTCCAACCAGGCCTCCATCTGGGACCGCATCTGGGCCTCCATCTGCTGGCGCTCCTTCCTTTCTCTTTCTAGGCGGGCCTGCGATAATACAAAGGGAATGTTAGAACAATGCAAACATTTAAACATCAATGTACGTCGAGTAAAATAGAAATAACCTCGAGCTCGGTGACCCGCGACTGCGAAGGCGACAGGCGTGGGCGTATGGGGACGCTCCCGCTCGTGCTCTGTGCTCGGAGCTGGGCTAGAGTGGGAGTGGAGGACGAGTCGATGACGCCGTCGCCAAGCCAGTACCGCCCGTGCTTCTTGCCTCCTTCGACCCTCATCACGATGCTTTCGTCCAGGTCCTCGCTGGCCGGATCAAAGTCGGCCCCATGGACCACCCTTGCCGCCTCTGTGTAGTCAGTGAGGTGGGTGTGGACGCTAGAGTTGGTGTATGCCTCGGGGGGGTCGTCGGGGTTGTAGGAGGTCTCCGGTGCGGTGGCCTTGCCCTTGTGGGACATGGCGTATGCCGTGAACGTGCTGCAAGGCTGGCCACCGTGTGACGCCGTCTGTGAGGAAGACAACAAGATGATTAGTAATCAGGCAACATTTGATCATTAGAATACATAAAGTGTTTCACGTACCCAAGCTTGTGCGTACTCGGCGAGGTTGCGGTTGCCCTGGTGGTGTGGTACACCTGGCATTTGCAGACGCGCCTCCCGGGCCTCGGCGTGCTGGGCGGTCCACTCTTCAGATAGCCACCGGTCCACGATCATCTCCTAGCACTCGGGAAACGACTGGCACCATTGGGGGACCATCTGCATATCATCAAGTATTTCACATATAAGCGTCTGATGAAATGAGCATAGCTTAATCTCAAAAGGAATCACTTACCTGAATGTACTGCGCCCGGCTCAACGTCATGCCTCTCGCCTCGACCTTCGACACCCTCCGTCCTTCGATCGTGGCATTGTAGTTGACGATGGCCTGAAGTCTCGCCTCATAGATGATGTCGGTGATGAGCTTCTTGCAGGCCCTGGTACTCACCACCTCCGCCTGTGCCTCCTTCCCCTGCTCGCACCTGTAGAAGTCCTACATACAGACACAATACAAACTCTAAGTAATTCAAGAAAAGTACGATGAATGCGATGTTGTGTGACGAAGACTTACCCACAGCTCCGCTCTGACCCTCACCGCCTTGTTGGGGTAGTCCGGGTTTGGGGCAACAGTGTAGTGGTCAAAGGTGTAGGTCGGCTCTATCTTCCTGGCATACTGTACTATGCCGGGGTAGTTCTCGCGGCACAGGAGACCTAGGATGCCGTTGGGTTTGCGGCCGTGACCCTCCACAAACTCCCAATGCCTACACAAGTGATTCAGAAAGATTATTAGTTTCTATTTCAATTTTGAACATATCATATGAACAAGTAGTTACAACATGTACCTTTGTCCAACGGGGCAGATCACTGGGCATTGGTGACGTGGTATCGGTCGCGCCAGGAGGCTGGCGGGACCTCACAAGTAGGGCGTGGACGCCCCTGAGGTAGCCGAACCCTCGTCCGCCTCAGCCGACGGCTCATCCTCCTACTCGGGCTCCTCCTGCCCCTCGTCCGCCTGAGCCTCGGCCTCGGGCATGGCCGGCACCTCATCCTCGACCGCCTCCTCCTCCGGTGGAGTCGGCTCCCTCCGGCGGCGACCCCTCCTTTGCCGAGATAGCCCATCGTCCTGCGAGGCCCGGTACAGGGAGCTCATCGACCTCTGATGTCCGCCCGACATCTTGGCTCGACCTCCTGCATTTAAAAAGAACAAACAATGTTGTATTAGAAATAACATAATGAAATATATGCAAAATAAATAAAACCCTAGATTCTAAGAATATTAGAAAAAACATAACAGGAGTAGAATATAACATAATATTACATGTATTAGAAATAATCTGCATCATCGGGATTAGCCGAAGCATAGGTGTCATCATCGCTGTCAACCATGTCTAAGTACTCCTCAGTATCCGAAGACGGGACGTCGTCTTCATTTGCTTTGCCTAAACGGAATCGTTCTAGCATTTGTATGTCCTTCTCATTTACCACCTCATCCCCAGCGTCCTCGTCATCATTCTCTACTTCCATTTCCATCGCTTCGGTTAAGTCTATCGTGAACGTCCCTTGCAGCCCAGCTTCTTGAAAGAACTCCCCATCATACGTGTTTGTGTTGAAGTTATAATCCTCATCGTTGGGGAGAGGTAGTTTAGCATGTGGCGATATCTTGTGCACAATATACCAACTCAAGAGATGCTCTTTGCTTTTGCACGCATATGGTGTGTAATAAACCTGCGTGGCCTGTTGAGCCACAATATATACATCGGCTCCTGGATAGACAGAATCCTATCGAATTTCAACTAGCCCAAGATTAGGTGTGAGCCTCGTTACTCCAGGGTCGAACTAATGGCATTTGAACATTATAGGATTCAGAGGCTTGTCACCGTGAAATGAAAGTTCATATATTTCTTCAATTCTTCCATAGTAGTCGCGGTTGTCATTGCCTGGAGTACAAACTTCATTGTTTGTGGTTTTTCGATTGGGCCGACTCTGCTCGTATCTCGCTGTGTGGAAGCGATATCCATTCATGTTGTAACCGTTAAAGGACTTGACCCTACGGTCAAAGCCGTTTGCAACCTGTCTCAACTCTTGACTCATAGACGCATCAATCTGAGCCTGCAAGGTGAAGCAAGGTATAATGTTATACGGTCAGAACGTAAGAGCAAGTTGGAATGTCGGACTAAGTATGACCTCGGTTGGATAGGACCTTCTGTCAGAACCAAGAAATGAAATCAGGCCTCCCTTGCCCCGCACCGTTTGCAATTAGGGTTTCGGCTACCGGGTCAGAAGGAGGCCTTGGTCCATTCCAGAACTGATGAAGAAATTCCCTGTATGAAAGAAAAACAAGGGTGTTGGATGTAGAATAGTGTCAGCAAATTGAATGAACATAGTTGAGAACTTACCCCATGTACGGCTGCACCTCATCAAGGTTGGTAAGCACGTATAGCATGATCTTTCGCCACTCTTCATAGTTCAACTGCTTAACTGTGGATCCACTTGCCGCGCCGAGTTAGCCTCGAAAAAGGCTAAAACTCGATTCATTTTCTCTCGCATTGTAACGAGGGGGTGCATTATGCATGCTAGGAAGGTTCTCGAAGTAGTATTGTTCAATGAAGTTTGACACCTCCTCCAGAATGAATGCCTCTGCAATGGAAGCCTCAATTTTGGCTTTGTTTCTACATTTCTTGCAAAGAGTCTTCAGATTTTTCTCGACTAGATAGCACCAATGGTAATGCACAAGCCCTCCCATTCGAACCTCATTAGGGAGGTGTACGATCAAATGCAGCATCAGAGTGAAGAAGCCTGGTGGAAAGATCTTCTCCAGCTTACAGATCAACACAGGTGTAGCTTTCTCCAAGTCATTAATGACGGACCAAGATATCACCTTGGCATAAAGTTGGCAGAAGAAATAACTCAACTCTGCCAGGACAACCCACATAGGCTCAGGAACATAGCCTCGAACCATCGCCGGAAGAAGCCGCTCGATCCATACGTGGAAGTCATGACTCTTCATTCCTAGGACTCACAGACTAGATAAGTTGACTTCTCTCCTCAGATTCGCTGCATATCCATCAGGGAACGTCAATGTCTGGATCCACTGAAGTATTTCTTTCCTTTGTGGCCTGCTCAAGATGAAATCGGCCTTGGGCCGTGTCCATCTCCTACCGGGTTGAGGAGACCGCATCTCTTGCTTTGGTCTATCGCACAAGAGTGCCAGGTCTAGTCTAGCCTTAGGGTTGTCCTTGGACTTTTCAGTGTCCATGAGTGTTCCCCAAAGTGCCTCGGTGATGTTCTTTTCAGTGTGCATTACATCAATATTATGTGGCAGAAGAAGGTCATCATAATAGGGGAGCCTTTCCAAGCCTAACTTATGAGTCCACATATGTTCCTGACCATACCCCGCAAAACGATCGTCTCTTTCATTGAACTTGAGAGCATCTATCTGAGCATGAACCTCAGCACCGGTCAGCATCCGGGGTGGAGGGTCTGTCACCACGACACCTTTGGTGAAGTTCTTGGTGTCTTGTCTGAAAGGATGGTCAAGAGGCAGGAATTGTCGATGTTGGTCGAACGCCGAATACTTGCCACCCTTCTTCAACCAGATAAATCTCATAGCTGTCTTGCAAACCGGGCATGAGAACTTGTCGTGGACACACCAGACACAGAATATCCCATATGCTAGGTAGTCATGCAGTGAGTACTGGTACCAGATATGCATTGTGAAGTTTGACCTTGAAGCTCAGTCATATGTCAATACCCCTTCGTTCCAAGCAGTTTCCAATTCATCAATCAGAGGCTCCATGTACACACCCATGTTATTTTCCGGGTGTTCAGGAATTATCAACGACAAGAAGATAGTATGACGTTGAAATAGGACGCTGGGGGAAGATTGAGGGGGATAACAAAGACGGGTCAACAGGTGTAGGGGGCAGCCATGAGTCCATAGGGATTGAAACCGTCTGTTGCAAACACAACACGAACATTACGAGCCTCTCTAGCTTTATCATGATGAATACGATCAAAGTGGGCCCATGCTTCACCATCGGCGGGGTGTACCATCTTCTCAGGACTATATCGTGTACCCTGTTTGTGCCATGTCATCTGTTTCGTGGATTCCTCGGTCATGTAGAGACGTTGGATCCTCGGTGTGAACGGCAGGTAATGTAGGACTTTCATGGGGATAGAAAGCTGTCTCTTCGGGCCTTCACCATCATCTACCTCCATGTATCTCGACGCTTTACACTTCGGACAGTAACCTGCATCCTTGAGATCTTTCCTGAATAGGACACACCCATTTGTACATGCATGTATCTGCTCATACGGCATCTTCAGTGCACGAAGCAGTTTTTGTGACTCGTACAGGCTCTTTGGAAATATGTGGCCGTCCAGAAGCATGCTGCCAAATAGGGCCAACATACCATCGAACGCTTCTCGACTCAGGTTGAACGGGGACTTGAACCCCATCACACGGCCAATGGCATCCAGCTGAGAAACCGTTGTCCGATCATGAAGGGGTTTCTGTGCCGAAGAGAACGCCTTTGCGGTCTTCTCCATCTCCTCCTCCGTACGTCCTGCAGCGTACTGTGCTTCTTGGAAGTCATCTAACAGGTCTGCTACCCTAGCATCAGCATCAAAGTCCTACAGACGTTGTTGCACCACCTCCTCTCTCAAATGATCTACTTCACCATGGTAGATCCACCGGGTGTAGTCCGGCGTGAATCCATGGTTCAGAAGATGTTTACCCATGTTCTCCTTGTCTTGCCTTCTCCGATTCCCACATCTGCTGCACGGGCACAATACTTTCATCTCTCCTCGCCGAGCCGGGCCAAATGCATGGTTCAAGAAAGCATCTGTCTTGTGCAACCATTCATCACTAAAATCACTCTTGCTTCTGCAGCCCGAGTACATCCACTGACGGTCATCCATCCTACTGTTATCCATCCAAGTACTTACATCTACATCCGAGTACTTACATCCTATTGTCATCTAATAGGTGAGGATAGGTTCTAATCCCACCCGCGGATGCGTAGACGAGGCTAGTTCCCATTGTCTGCCCCAACCCAAGACAGAATTTCGGCAGCATCTCCCCGCTGTTCTCCCGATATACGTCCCTGTAGGGAGAGTGTGTATCCAGAGAACAACAGGGAGGTGATGCCGAAACTCTTTCTCGAATCAGGGCAGACCATGGGAACTAGCCTTATCTACACATCCGCGGGCTGTCCAAGTAACGTGGACAATCTGAAACAGATATAGTTATCGACATGCAGAGATCTGCATACCTCCAACCATATCTCTTTCGGACGGGAGACGCCTAACTGGGTTCATGACCTACAACCCTTATCTGGGAGGAGAGGTTATTTATACCTAGGGTGGCGGTGGAGTCAAGCTAGCGGCGCAGTGACGAGTCGGTGCAGTGGCGAGGCGAAGCGGTGCAGGCAGACCCGCAGTGGACGATCCTGCAACTACATATAATGTAGCAAAACAAGTGAGATGTGGCTGGCACTATTACAATTAGCAAAAATAAAAAATTGTGCCTAAATCAGAAAGGCATACACATGTTTAGTGTAGACATGGGTTCCATTTTCTTAGCATGTTATTCAGGCTTAAGTACCGAATGAGACTCAATTTATTAGGAGGGCTTCAGTTCTGGCAGTTGAGACTCTGCATTTTCAGTAATAATAATTGACCAAATGTTGCCTTTAATTTCCAAGTAATGGAGGCTATTGTATTTCATTCAGGCTATTGTATTTCATTCTGAAAAAATATATATCCAACCTAATCTAAGTGGTTAGAAAAATCGATTGATACTTCAGCAAAAGATCATGCAACTTGCCTACGACGAAACTGATGTTAGTAATGTATGAAAGATAAAAGAGGTATCAGTGCATTTTCAGCTTGGGACAGATATCAATGTGAAGTGAAAGTGATATCAATTGCATGCACCAGCATGCATGCATCATGGGCATCTTCTCTTCACCATACCCTCAACAATACTAGCTGACTAACCAACAACCGACAAGCTCACATGTGCATTTGTGTTGCACCCAGCGAGAGCAAGTAAATATATAATGTTAATTTATATGCATCTTTTTTTAAATTGTGTGTGTGTGTGAACCATCTGGACATTCATTTATGGGTGTTTTTTGTTTAATTTAATTACATTTATGATTGTATGGGCAGGTGCTGCCTCAAGGGATCCATGGATAAATGTACATGAGTACTGAGTAGACACAGAGATTAAACATATATATATATAACTAGGTGAATTCCCCGCGCGTTGCTGCGGGAATGCAAGAGTAATTTGAATTGAGTTAGGAGAAATAGGATGTAGAAGGAATCTCATTGGTGCATAATACATAATTATATATGCGATATAAGCAGAGAACAGATTTAGTTTTTTTTGCTAGAGGTGTAACTAAAGACAACAAAAACCATATCAAAGAAAACACGGTCACTGACCTATAGGATCAACCAGTACGGGAGGTTAATCCTATTCACCCGAACCCCTCGCCCCTACTATACCTGAGGGTCATTCCCCCCTCCCAAAAGTTTTAGGAGTTTTCCTTCACAAAATCATGCATGTTTCGGAGGACCACATATAATCCATGTGATATGTAGTTTTGCTAGGTTTTTGCTTAGAAATGGGCTTTTGCTTAGAAACAGTTATCAAAGAAAACACGGTTACTAACCTATAGGATCGACCAGTACAGGAGGCTACTCTCATCCACCAGAACCCTTCACCCCTACTATACACCTGAGGGTCATCCCCTCTCCCAAAAGTTCTAGGAGTTTTCCTTCACAAAATCATGCATGTTTTGGAGGACCACATATAATCCATGTAATATGTAGTTTTGCTAGGTTTTTGCTTAGAAACGGGCTTTTGCTTAGAAACAGTTATCAAAGAAAACATGATTACTAACCTATAGGATCGACCAGTACGGGAGGCTACTCTTATCCACCAGAACCCCTCACCCCTACTATACACCTGAGGGTCATCCCCTCTTCCAAAAATTCTAGGAGTTTTTCTTCATAAAATCATGCATGTTTCGGAGGACCACATGTAATCCATGTGATATGCAGTTTTGCTAGGTTTTTCTTAGAAACAGGCTTTTGCTTAGAAACGGCTATCAAAGAAAATATGGTCATTAACCTATAGGATCGGCCAGTATAGGAAGCTAACCTCATCCACCCGAACCCCTCACCCCTACTATACCTAAGGGTCATCCCCCTTCCAAAAGTTTTAGGAGTTTTTCTTCACAAAATCATACATGTTTCGGAGGACCACGTGTAATCTATGTGATATGCAGTTTTGCTAGGTTTTTGCTTAGAAATGACAGTTTTGCTATGTTTTTCCTTAGGAACGGCCGTTTAAATATTTGCAAAAAAAATTATCGAAATATATCCATGTAAGGTCTTGTTTTGAAGAGTTTATTGCGATGAATACCATGGTGCAATTGGATTTTAATTACGATACTTGGTTTAGGTGCTACGACTTTTTTCTATTTCAAAAAAAAAATAGCTAGTGGGAGATAAATGAGGCTTAGTAGGGGTAACTGATTTGATGATGTCACATGACATCACTTTTTAGGATTGGACCAATCAAATTGCATAGAATCGAAATATATCCATGTAAGGTCTTGTTTTGAAGAGTTTATTGCGATGAATACCATGGTGCAATTGGATTTTAATTACAATACTTGGTTTAGGTGCTACGACTTTTTTTCTATTTCAAAAAAAATAGCTAGTGGGAGATAAATGAGGCTTAGTGGGGGTAACTGATTTGATGATGTCACATGACATCACTTTTCAGGATTGGACCAATCAAATTGCATAGAATCACTTAGTGGGTCTTAGCTTTATAGGAGGTTTAGATATTAAGATTAATGCGTATGTATGAACCAGTGGATTGAATGCACAATCATAATTCATGAGCTGCAGTACCATGACTATTCATTATGCAAGCTAATTTCTTCAATGGGTTGGTTGGCCTGATGCTGGGCTCTTGCATCCACGTATGCATAGAATCTCTTAGGGAAGTTCGTTTGGCAGCTAGCATGTACTCACAGTCACTTCTTTGATTTAGTAGTACTACAACTCAATCATTTTGTAGTCCTATCATACCTTCTCAAAATTCAGATTGGTGAAATTGACAACTCAATAACTACTGCAGTGACTTTTCAATCTATTCTCTTATCTCTTGTGTGAATGCAGGCAGTGGGTTTCGCATATTAGAACCTTGGAATGTTACATCTTTTACTGCCAGCTTTGTGTTCAGCAGTGGTTTTGATCACGAGTTGCAGGTCTGAAATTTCACAATACATGATAAATGTACACCCTGGAACTGACTCAATCATGATTTATGTGTGATCCTTTTGTCTGCCTAAATTGCTTCATTGAATTTATAAACCATCTGCAAGTGAAAGCACAAACCAATACTATACTGAATTATTAGATTTTAGTCGTGATACATTTAAGGTCATTACAAAAGGTCAAGTACTCATTCTTAGGTCTGTTGAACTAAGATGAAAACTATTCTAAGAAACCATGTTCACTTCTGGAATACAAGATGACAATATGAAAATATCAAGCATCAATGGAAAGAGAAGTTCTGAGTATCATCAATTTTTTTTGTTGTCTTCGATACACAAATGACAGGCATGTCAGCATATGATACGCTCAGAGATGTGGGCTGTCCTATGTAGCTTTAAACTAATGTATTAACAAGGATACAATAAGTTCTTGTCCAGTCTGGTAGACAAAATTTTGATAACATTTATTGGCTCTCTCGATCCTGGTAGTGATTGTTGAATAGACTGTCCACTGCTCATATAAAAAATCAGTACTGTTAATTGTGAATTATAACTTAAATCCTCTATTTTGCAGAGAGAAGGGCATATATGCAGCTATAAATATGTATCCAGTCAACCTAAATGGGATTGGCAACTATAAGGGCTAAAGTGTTTATCTGACTTCTTTTCGTCAGTTTGCTGTGTTCATGAGATTCTCTTATACATAATCTAATGAAGCTGGTAGGGCCCTTTCCGTAAACAATTATAATCTTGCTCCCTGCATATACATAATATATTTATGATTGCATCTTACAAGTTGAATTTTTGCTGCAAGAGGGATCTAACTGAGTTTCCTTTGGTCAACTCTTCTCATTTCCTAAATATTTTTAGCCCTATGCGACTTCCTAATAAACTTTTCATTTTACAGTTTCAACAAGGATGCATAGTCTCAAGAAGTGATACACCAACTTTAGTGCCTACCAGCTGCGGCCATCTGTTTTTGTATATGGGATCACTAGCTACTCGGTGTTTGGTGTTGAATAAACTGTCCACTATGTTAACTAGCGGTTGTTGGCAGTCTATGTTATAAGTGATTAACTTCTGTCTTTTTCTTTGTAAATAATGTGTTTCTTCGGGGACAATTAATGAGAGGCCAAGAAAGGAAATAGACTGCTGCTATAAATAAGAAATAGACTGCTGCTATAAATGTCAGGGAAAAAACTAAGAAGAGGATCAGCCATGCTTGTCTCCATCCAAGAGGTGAAGGGGCTTCTAATAATTTATGAGCAATCTGTTAGATCTTTAGGATCAAATGAAGTAGATCAGTAGGGATTTGTCCTTTACATTTCTCTAAACATAGTTCCTAGAGCATAATCTACTGGATCCGAGAGGTAGAGAGAGAGGGGATTGTAGGATGTGTGCAGACCGTCCGAAGGAAGAGCAGCCGGAGTGGTGGAGTTGGAGCTGGCCATCTCGTTCGCTGGTGATGCTCTGCTCACTGGCAGCGACGGTCGGAGGAGGGAAGCGCGACGCAGCGAAGTCTGGTGGTGCAGTGGAGTCGAAGGTGCGGTGCAGTGACGGCGGCGGTGCTTCCCGTCGCTCACAGCGCGACCCTCGAGATCGGTTAGGGTTGTAGGTGGGGAAAGGCGGCTCAGGTGAACCTCGTGACTCGAGCCCCGACTCCCCACCTCCTTTATGTAGCGCTGCGCGATGGGGGCCCACCAGCCAGTATTGGGCTGGGCGCCCCCGATCAGGGCACAGATCAAAGGCCTAATGAGCCGTTGGGCTCATTAGTGGAGTGATCAACCTAACATTCTCCCCTTTGATCTCACTCATACTTTAACCTTTCATCTTTGACTTCAATACTTTTCACTTTACTATCACAAATAAGCGCATAGAACATGTTTCATCGTCACGGTCAATCGCCAATAGATTTGACAGCTACAATACACATCTCTGATCCGAAACAGTTACTTTAACTTTGGGCCCTTTATTATAGTCCAGGAGTCATAGGCTTTCCCTTAAACCCATGCCGGCTACATGTTCTCTGAACACGTTGGGTGGTAAACCTTTTGTAAGCGGATCCGTGAGCATCTTTTCAGTGCTTATATGCTCAAGATTTATAATTTGATCCCGGACTTTATCCTTCACAACATAATACTTTATGTCAATGTGTTTGGCAGCACCACTTGACCTATTGTTGTGAGCGTACTGTACTGCTAGATTATTATCACAATATAGCTTTAGTGGCTTATGTATGCTGTCGACCACCTTCAAACCGGGTATGAACTTCTTTAGCCAGTTCACCTGCTCCGTTGCCTCATAGACTTTTTTTTATTTTTAGCCCAAATTTGAAACAAATTTTAAATTTAACCCTTCTTTCAAAAAATTTTTAAATCTAACCCGTTTGGCCCCGCCACCATGCATGGCGGGGCAAATGCACTGAACCCCGCCATGCATGGTGGCGGGGTACGCTTCCGACGTGGCAGGGGTGGCAGAGCACCTCGCCAGCGTGGCAGGGGTGTACCCCGCCATGATGCATGGCGGGGTAGCCCTAACCCGCCATGATGCATGGCGGGGTACACCCCCGGCCATATAAAAGCTCGGGCACTTCTTGTTTTTGGTCATTCATCCATTCCATTTCCCGCAGCGCCCCAGGACCGAGCTCCCCTCCCCTCAGCGGCCTTCTCTGGCGTCCCTCCCTCGTCCCCGTCAGGTATCGGCCCATCGTCGGTCCTTGTTCTGGCCACCCCTTCTCTGTGTGTATCGTTGTAGTATATTTGGTTAATGTAGTTAGTAAAGTGTTTTGTGTTGAAATCGTTTCGTTTTATTAGATGGAGGACTCGTATCGTGAGTCGATTTGGAGGAAAAAGGGTCGTCCTAGAGAGATGTACCCCGACGTGTCTTGCAAGGATGCGCCCGTTCCTCCCGAGGAACCTATACCTAACTGTGACTGTGGTCATCCGGCACACGTGGGCCAGTCGAGACATCCCGATACTGCGGCTCGTTGCTTCTACACATGTTATAGTTGTAGCGTAAGTAATTGTGCCCTTTGTTGTTCTTATTGGTTGCTGATGTTGTATTCGCGATGAGATAATTGAAACTTTTGTATAGCCCTACTTCCGGTGCTTTTTCTTCCAATGGATCGACGGCCCGGATAAGTTTGATCCAAGGATTCTCCTTTTCTACCCCGGCATTGATCATTGCAAGCGTGAGGTGTTTACTCGCTGGGTTCCGCCCCCTCCAAACCCTCCTCCTATGACGGACGAAGAGAAGGCCGTAGCATCGGCACGGCGGCTCGAGGATCCTCCAAAGTGCCTTTGCGGAGAGCAAGCCGTGATAAACCCACGCAATGAACAAGAGTTCATTTGTCCTCTACGACATGAGGTAAGGTTTGAGTGAACCTTGGAATGTCATGTCCTATATGTGTGTTTTACTGTTTTGATTTTGTAGGATCATGATTTTCCAAAGTGCCGTTTCAAGGAATGGATCTATGGTCCAAAGAGCCATTGGCCGGAGCCGGAGAAGAATGTGGAGGTGCCAGACTGGAAGAAGAAGAGGAGGTCTATTGCGCCTCCTGTGATGTGCAAATGTGGTGTTGAAGCTAGCTACGGCCTTGTCCCTTCAGGCCTTGGTATTGGGCACTTCTGTGGCCACATGATCGATTATGACGAGGTTTGCTAGGACTGTTGACAGTTGGTGGTAATGTTTTATTTTGTTAACTGTGGTACGCTAACTTTGTATTCATCTATTTGTTGCAACAGAGCACTCAGAAATGCAACTGGGAATCATATGATGATGTGTATAATTTCAAGAATGAGTATAAGACAATGGTAGCACTTCGCAATAGCAGAGGATATCCTGCAAGCTACGTCACTGATTTCGTTAAGAATCACAAGAAGAAAATGCTACGACGGGCCCAAGACCTACGTGTTCGTAACCCGGAGAGTATTGCGTGGAAGAAGTGGTACAAGCAAAAGAAGAAGGATGTAGAGGAGTACCAGGCACGGAAGGCTGAAGAGGATGCAAGGAAGGCTGCAGAGGAGGCTGCGAGAGCAGAGATGCAAGGCTTGAACGTTACTATTGACTCATTATGTGCGAGTGAGTCATTGCGTTTTTGGAAAGTCAAACTTCTTTGTTTTACTGTCAATAAAGTCATTGCAAAGATCCTGTTAATTGTTTGCATTTTGTACTTGCAGAGATTGGATGCACCGGCGGCTGGGAAGCAGATATGGCTCGTGCAAGGTACACGGAGAATAGGACAGTAAAGCGGCACGCAGGAGTTGGTGCCACCGCAAGTCGTCCAATTGTGGTTGACGAGGAGGCCGAGCCGGAGGAAGACGACGACACCGGGAGGATAGGCGAGCTCATTCGTCTAGCCGAAGAATTGGGCTACCCTCAGGACGAGGATGCGTACGACATGGGAAGGATAGCCGAGCTACTTCGTCTTGCAGAGGAGTTAGGACCGATGCCCGAGGAGGATGTTGAAGTAGAGGAGGGTCAGGCAGCGTACCACAGCCATAAGACACCGCTGTTCGACGCATGGGGGCCAACAGACATGACCCAAGAAGAGGCCGAGTTGTACTCTCAGGCCGCGGACGAGGCGGAGGTGGCTTACTACCGGCGTCAGGCCTCTCAAGCCAAGGCAGTCGAGGCCACCAAGGGTAAGGAGGTGGTAGTGGAGGATTCAGAGTCCGAAGACGAGTTGCTTACGCAGTGGTGCACGCAATTTGATTGACGTACAAGTGTCTTTGTAATAATTTAAATTGTCACGTCTTCACGTTGTCGTTGTTAGTGTTTGTCGTTTGTAGTGGCTTAGAAACTTTGTGTCGTGTACTTTGTCAGTGTTGTACTTTGAAACATGTCATTGTAATATTTTCATTATCACATCGTCATTCGTTTCATTTGTTGGTCCACTCACTAAGATTGTTGTGTGGTTTATCGAGGCAGTGTATAAATACAGTTTCTTAGTGCAGTGCCTGCGCGGTCGGAGTTTCAGGGCAACCCCGCCATGGGTGGGGGCGGGTTAGGGGTACCCCACCATGGTACATGGCGGGGTTCCCATAACCCGCCCCTACCCATGGCGGGGTTGCCCTGAAACTTCGACCGTACAGGAGCTTTCTTTCGTTTTGCGTCAACTGATCGTCACAAATGCAGAAAGCCATGTTGAGTGATTCACAGCAAGTTGATGGCAGGGGTCGAATCGAAATTAGTTTACGGCAACTGATCGTCACAAATAATTGCGTCCACTGATCATCACAAATAATTGCGTTTACGGCAAAGATTAAACGAATGTTACCAACTACATTAGTCGAATCGAAATAACCAAGTAGAGTACTGCTGCTACACCTACACATAATTAAATTGTTCTAGCACTACATAACTATGATAACATGTGTCCGGCGTCTGCTAAATGTGAGTACTCTACTAATCGCCAGGGGTGTAGGGGTCTCGCGGTCTCCGTCGCCTCCTTGGATTTGTAGGGACCACGTTGCTTCTCCAGCCAACGTCTGTGCGGTCCCGTTGTTGCCTCTCGCGTTGTCGCCTATGTCCACGATCGAGGTGTTGCGTCGACGACGGCCCCTGCAAGCAAGCAACCTGATGAGCTACTATAAATGTTGATCTAAGAACAGTACAATTAAAGAGAAAGCAAAGCATACAAACCTGTTGCTCGGCTGGTGTGTAGTTCTCCTGCTGTGTGTAGTCGACCCCCTGTGTACCAAAAGGAGCACCGTAGAGCTGTGAGGCACCCATCTCCTCGTGACCGGTGTAATCCCACTGTGGAACGTCCTCTTCGTCGTCGTCGTCGTCGCCACTCGTCGTGTCATACTGAAGTGCCTCATCCACATCGTCCGGAGCCGCTGGACCCTTCCCTCTATCCTGCGGAGTACGAATAGACGAGGACGCAGCCCTGGTGTCGCTAGCAAAAGCAGCTGTGGTGGACATCGTCTGGCTCCTGGACCACGTGGGGTTGTACGGTACGTCCAAAGTCGTATCCGCACAGCTCAGCTTTTGAGCCAACTTTTTGCAGCCTTTTTTCATTCTCTACAGATTTAGATGACAACAAGCATTATTAAGCGTGAATTTTAAAGGTAACTGAGTTGTAGTCACGAATGTTACTATCAAAAGTACCTTGACAAAGGCGCGAAGAGGATTGGTCTTGTCGTCCCTAGTCCGAAAAAGTTGCCTGGAAGCTTCCTCGGAGTAGTTCGACAACTGTTGTGCCTACAACATCACACAACGTTAACTCGATCATTTCAATTGAAATTTAAAACCCTTACCTCATTTGAGAATATAAGTGCAAAGTACTTACCACGTATCTATTGAGAGGGGCCCTAAGAAGTTGTGTTTGCCCCCTTTGCGCATCGTCGAACGCATCGGCGATGTCATCCTCATCGGCCGCATCTGCAGGCATGTTCGTGTACGGGACCATGAGATGAGTCCTCGTACTTCGCTGCAGCCATTGAAGGTACTCCATCCATCTTGCCGGGTGGTGTGGTGGAATTTTGTTGATGTGACGACGAGTCCTGTTATACCATCTGTTCAAATGTGGTTCGTGCGTCAACGCCCAATTCTTCTGCGTGGTGCGAAGCCTCCGATCGATCCTGCATTGCCATATTGCATTAGAAATGAGGCGCATAAGTAGAATAAACATATTGCCATCGTACCCATGCAGCTGAGCGTTGGTGGAGTACAGCGGTGGAATTCCTTGCAACCTCCCGAACTGTCTGTAAACCCTCCAAGGGTAGTGCATCTCGACGATATGGAAGAAGATAAGTGGCCCTTCGTAAAGCCACTCGTCCGCTTCCTCCTCGCAGCGCGGACTAAGGTAGTCCTCTAGCTCCCACCTAGACCACGGTGTCCATGTTACCTGCAAAGTAAAGAAACTTAATTAAGTATCAATCTTATTGATAGTGCCTTTAGTAGGAAATGTTGATATAACTTACGTAGTTGTGTGTCAACACGTCTATCGCATCCGTGTACTGCTTGTACCTCCTTTCCAACTCGCCCCTCACTATCTTAGCGTCTTTCCAGATGAAAAGGGCGGTGGGGCGAACGTCTTGATGCTGCCATTCCTGCAAGTTTACACAAACAAGGTGTCACTAATCTCTTTAGTCGTATGACGAAAACAAAGTTGTCAATGTACTCACAGGCAAACGCGGAGGTTGAGTAGGCCTCCCAACCGGAAACCGCTCCCAAATCCATACTTGAAGTAGGTATGAGCAGCCACCTAGGTTAGCATTGTTCGCCTGGCGACGACAGGCGGTACAAAGCTGACGATATGTCCAAGCAAGGACCGCGGTACCCCAGCTATACGTTGCAATATTCTCAAGTGGCTGGATTAGGATCCTCAAGAATATCCAGCTGATGCTGTCGCCTGAGGAGTCGGGGAACAAGAAAGCGCCCAAGAAGTGCCACAACCACACCTTTGCATATACCTCGACCTCATGATCTGGAGCACCGAACGGAGGCCCTGCACCAAAGTTTTGGGTTATCCATGACGTCGACACTCCTGATGTCTTCCTGCAATTGGAATTGAAGTATTATTGAAAAAAATAGATGTAGCTTAAATGATTGTATCAGTGATTTCAATGGGGCGCAAATATGAACTTACTTTGTGCCTTTAACTTCTGCCTCTGATGGCCTCCTACCACAGAACTGCTCCACCAACTCTACCCAATTAGACTCGTCGGCGACCCCCGTCACCGGATGACCAGCCAAACTGAGGCACAATATCATCTTGACATCCTGCATCGTGACGGTCATTTCCCCACATGGTGTGTGGAAGGTGTGCGTCTCCGGTCTCCACCTGCATCATTACAAGTTTGTGGTAATAGGCAAGTTGACAGCCCAATTTTTCAAAACAAAGACAATAGATGGAAAAAGCAAGGTTACCTATCAACAAAGGCAGTAAGAAGTGCAGGGTCTAGTGTGGGGAGTGAACTGTTGTACACCCGAACGATCTCAATGAAGCCCGCCTGCTCTATGTAGGGCGCGTATCGCTCGTCCCAGCTATGTACGCGGTGCGTGCGAACACGAAGCGGACGCAACGGCCTCTGCAGCTCCGACAAGGCCTGGGCCCGGTGGTCCTTGTCGTAGTCAGCCTCAAGGAGGCTAAAGTGCGGATGAGGAGCCCGCGCCTCCATCTTGCAAGCCTGAAACTCCCTGTTTGTAACAAACAAAGAAAACATTAATAACATTAGAACAATTAATAACGTTATAAAAAACAAAGACAAGTACAAATAAGAATTATAATATTATAAATGCATGTTTACAATATATACCACCTCTTGTCTCGCCCGCCTATGAAATCTAGCGTTATGACCAGGATTCTTGCAAATGGAGCAAAGGTTCTGCGCACGTTCTTCGTCAAAGTCCCCGCCACCATACATGTCGGCGCCGTAACCTTTCATACTGTCCATATCGCCTTTCAAACGCTTCTTCTTCCTCCTTCCCTTCCCTACCTTCTTCAAGTCCGGATAAGGCGCGTAGTCCTCACCATAGTATGGAGGCCACTGTGACTCGTCAAGGTATGGCTCGAAACTCTTCTCCCAAACTTTGAGGGTGTTGGCACGGAGATACAAGGGTGACATGTATGGTGCAACTGTGTGGTCAAAACCTCTAAGCCAACAAGAGGTGATCATGTGTGAGCAAGGGGCATGCATGATCTGAGGGACGTTGCAACTGCATTCTACTTTACCAAGATCGACACGGTACGTTCGGCCACCAAATCGTTCGCCGCCTAGGTTTGTGCCCCCTCTAGCTCGTACGTAGAAAACAAGCATGTCCCGTCCATAAGCCTTGGCAACCTGTTGTTTGGCCAATTCCTCAGCCTCCTTCAAATATTCGTGTGCCGCCTTGCCCCATCTTCCAAGCTCCTCTTCATTCCTCAGGGCTAGGCCATACCGCTTAACAAAATACTCATTGCACTTCCTAAAAGAGAACTCGACAATGCCAGACACTGGAAGAGATCGAACGCCTTTGAACACACGATTGAAAGACTCAGAGGAGTTTGTTGTCATGATGCCGTACCGGAAGCCGCCCTCATCAAATGCTAATGCCCACTTGGCTTTATTTTCCATCTGCTGGTCTAACCATGCCTTGCCAGCTTGGTTAAGCATCTTCTCTAGTTCTACCATAGTCTCGTTGAACTCGCGTTCCGTACGTTTATTACAAAGCTCCTTTAACTTGTCAGCCACATCCTTCTTGCGTTGACGCCGCCAGAAATTGGCGGCAAAATGACGCATGCACCAACGGTGCACTAGAGCCGGGTGACCATCAATGTGTTCATCGGCTGCATTTAGAATTCCAATGTGACGGTCCGAAATCAGACAAATGGTGCGAGAAGGGCCAAGCACATGAACACGGAGGAGACGCATAAACCATGACCATGAATCGTTGTTTTCCCCCTCCGCCAAAGCAAAAGCCATTGGTACTATCTGGTTCTCTGGGTCTACAGCAGCAGCCATCATCAATGTGCCCCTGTATTTGCCGGTGAGGAACGTGCCATCAACAAGAACAACTGGCCTACAATACTGAAATGCATGTTTGCACTGATCGAAATACCAGAACACACGGTACAGAATATGCCTCAACGGGTTCTGAAGATAGAACCCTCCTGTGTATATGAACGATCTCATGCCAGGGTTGAAGTGTTCCATCGCACGCAAAATGCGTGGAACCCTGTTATAGGCTTCCTCCTAGCTACCCCAACGAATTGCCAGGGCAATTTGCTTTGCCCGCCAAGCCTTTCCATACGTGACCTCATACCCAACAAATGTGACTATGGTCTCTTGCAAGAAAGACACTGATACGTCGTTGTCCTTATCTATAAGACCCAATATACGACGGGCTAGATACCGAGCCGTTAACTGGGGATGGTACCTTTTACCCTCATTAGTCTAGCATCTGTGCGGCTGTTCCACCGAAGTTACCTTCCACTTACCATCACTCCGCCTCTTTCGTGCATTCAATTTCCACGAGCACGGGAATCTAGCCTTACATAATATGTGGAATTTTACCTCCTTGTCAGAATGTCGAACCGTGTAAGGCCTATGATGATACACAGCATAGTCCTGAAGGAACAACTTCATCTCCGACATCGTATTAAAAAGCATTCCCTTCCTCAGTATTAAATTTTTATGGTTGTACAATGATTCCTTACACATCTGCAAACCCGTGTCACAAACTGCCATATGCGACATACTTACATCGATATAATTTGGCACACCGGTAAAAGGCAAGCCAGCCTCCCTCAGCTGTGTAAGCTCTGCCGATGTATAAGAGGGTGGTGCAACGTACTGTTGTGGCTCCCTAACCCTGCTCCATCCTTCATATTGCACTCCATTATCTGGATAACCGGTGGCTAATGTGCCCTGACTCTGCATGCCATGAAGTACCTCAAGCGGTACTCCTGAGGGCATGCCACGAACTGGTGTACACATGGCAGGTGCACCTCCAGAGGGCATGGCTTCAACCGATGCTCGCATGGCATGTGGACCTCCTTCCTCATTTCCTGAATCGTCCGAATCAGTGCTAACATCATCACCAATCATTTCCTCCGCTGCCGCCTCCTCCTCCTCCTGTTCAAACTCGTCTACATCAAAATCATTGCTTATATGACCAACTGGAGGAGAATGAACCCGCTCCTGCGTCAAATTACCATCCAAGTCCATACTCTCCATAGTTTGTTGCATCTGCACACCACAATCTCCTAGAGTATCACTGTCCAAGGACGGCTCCTCATTCTCAACATTCTCCAGCACCAACTCAGCCATGCCGACATTCGAACCTTGGATGACCCTATTGTATCGGGACCACTCTGCTTGGTTGCACAAGTCCATCATCACATAGTGTGCCCTATTCTTTCCAACATCGAACCTACCCTTTAGTGTGAAAGCCTCGCCAAACTTCAAACTCAAACGGTCACATAGATCGCGGAAACTAGGGGTGCCATCAAACCATTCCAATTCTTCATACATATCCTCAAACTGGCAATCCTCTCTCCTAACACTTCCTCCGTAAAAAACTCTTACACCGTAATCCATCTACAAAACGATTTGACATCTGATTATCAACTGACCATTATGGTACCACTAATTACTACATAACTAACTAAATAAGTAATATTACCTAATAAGCCAACTGTGTCGTCAATAACAAATCATCGTTACCAAACTAAATAACTTAATAACTAATATTACCTAATAACTAAAAAACTAATAGGTACGTAACTAAATAACTAACAGTACCTAATAAAATCCGAATAACTACTACTCGTTAACTAATTAACTAATAACTAAACAACTAATAATCGTAAAAACTATTAATTCAATAACTAAACAACTAGTAAAAAATAAATAACTAATAAAAACTAATAAATAACAAAACAACTAATAATTCAATCACTAAACAACTAATAAAAACTAAACAACTAATAACTAAACAACTAATAATCGTAATAATTCAATAACTCAATAATACAATGAATAATAAATAAATAACTAAATAAATAATTAAAACTTATTAATATTTACTACAAATAAATAATTGAAACGACAAAGTAAAAAAAATTACCGTAAAAATTACCGGGGTGGCGGCGCGGGAACGAATGCCGGAGACGCGGCCGAGGGCGCGGTCGCCGGGGGCGCGGGAGACGGCGCGGTGGCGCGGGAGACGGCGCGGGGCGCGGCCGGGGCAGCCGGGGGCGGTGGGGCGCGGCCGGGGCGGCCGGGGCGCGGGGGAGCTCCTCCGGCGCCGCGGCGACGGCGCGGGGACGGCGGGGGGCGGCGGGGCGCGGCCGGGGCGCCCGGAGGGCGGTGGGGCGCGGCCGGGGCAGCCGGGGGGCGGTGGGGCGCGGCCGGGGGCGGGGACGGCGGGGGCGGCGCGGGGACGGCGCGGGGACGGCGGAGGCGGCGGAGGTGGCGGATGCTCACGAAGCCAAGCGGGCGGGCGGGCGGGGCGCGGCTTATATTTAGGCCGCGCCCCGCCATGACCGGTGGCGGGGTACACCCCGCCATGATGGGTGGCGGGTTAGGCGTACCCCGCCACCGATCATGGCGGGGTACGCCCCGGGTGCCGCCACGTCACCCTGCCACCTCGGAAGCGTACCCCGCCACCATGCATGGCGGGGTTCAGTGCATTTGCCCCGCCATGCATGGTGGCGGGGCCAAACGGGTTAGATTTAAAAAATTTTTGAAAGAAGGGTTAAATTTAAAATTTGTTTCAAATTTGGGCTAAAAATAAAAAAAATTCGCCTCATAACACGCTACAAACTCGGCATACATTGTGGACGATGTAGTGACAGTTTGTTTTGAGATTTTCCACGAATTTGCTCCTCCTGCGAGAGTAAATACATATCCTGACGTGGATTTTCTATCATCTTCCGCATAATCAGAATCCGAATACCCCACTATTTGGAGAGAATCTAATTTTCTGTACGTCAACATGAGGTCTTTCGTACCTTGCAAATATCGCAAGACTTTCTTTACCAATTTCCAGTGTTCAATCCCTGGATTACCTTGAAATCTACCAAGCAACCCGGTAATAAAAGCTAAGTCAGGGCGCATGCACACTTGAGCATATTGTAGGCTTCCGACAGCAGAAGCATATGGAACCACTTTCATTTGATCGAGCTCGAATTGGTTCCTAGGGCATTGAAAATCCCCATATCTGTCGCCCTTGACCATGGGTGCAGGTGAGGCACTACATTTATGCATACTGAATTTCTTTGAAACCTTTTCTATGTATGCCTTTTGTGATAGTCCTAATACCCCTTTGCTTCTATCTCGGTGAATCTCTATGCCCAAAACAAAAGACGCTTCACCAATATCTTTCATATCAAATTTTGAAGATAAAAACTTCTTTGTCTCCAGTAGTAGATGAACATCACTACTAGCAAGTAAGATATCATCTACATACAGGATTAGGAAGATATACCTTCCATTCTTAAACTTTGCATAGACACAATTATCCTCAATATTTTCTTTAAACCCAAAATTCTTTATTGTTCTGTCAAACTTCAAGTACCACTGTCTTGAAGCTTGCTTTAACCCATAAATTGATTTCTTTAAGTGGCATCCCATTCGTTCTTTTCCTTCCACGACAAAACCTTTTGGTTGTGCCATGTAAACATTTTCCTCCAGATCCCTATTTAGGATGTCGTTTTTACATCCATCTGATGTAACTCTAAATCATAGTGTGCCACTAATGCCATTATAATTCTGAAGGAATCCTTACATGAGACTAGAGAAAACGTCTCATTGTAATCAATCCCTTCTCTTTGCGTGAAACCTTTTGCCACAAGTCGCGTTTTAAACCTTTCAATATTCCCTTGGGAGTCACGTTTTGTCTTGTAGACCCATTTACAGCCTACTGTCTTGGCTCCTTTAGGAATAGGTTCTAAGTCCTAAACTTTGTTGGTACTCATTGACTTTATTTCATCTTCCATGGCCTCAAGCCACTTAGATGAATTATCGCTTCTCATGGCTTCTTCAAATGAAGTGGGATCACCCTCCATTTGAAATTCTTCAGTGTTATACACCTCATAATCATCAGGTATAGCTGATCTTCTAACTCTTTGAGACCTTCTCGGGGCCTCCACATTTGGCACATCTTCTGTTTGGGGCTGTTGTTGCTCCCCCTCATCTGTGGCATCAGTTTGTATAGGTTCCTAAAGGACAGGTTCCTCATCATTATTTACTATCACCACAGGAAAACTGACAACAGATGTTGACACTACAGTATCTGGCACTGTTGGTGCAACAAGAACAGGTAGTTCAAAGAATGGTTCCTGAATCATCGGAGTGGGCACACATACCCGCTTCTCCTCAAGAATAATTTCTCGAGCCACCATGCTCCCCCTTATCATTTCATCCTCTAAGATAACAGTGTGTCTCATTTCTACAAATTTTATGTATCTGTCTGAACAGTAGAAATGAAAACCTTTTGACTTTTCAGGATAGCCAATAAAATGGCAACTAACTGTTTTGGGATCTAGCTTCCCAATATTTGGATTAAACACTTTTGCCTCAGCAGGACTCCTCCACACACGTAAGTGTTTTAGTGAGGGTTCTCTTCCTGTCCACAACTCATATGGTGTTTTGGGCACCGCTTTACTTGGTACTCTATTTAGAATATGAATGGCAGTTTTTAACGCCTCCATCCATAGACTCAATGGCAAGTCAGAGTAACTTATCATACTACGCACCATATCCATCAAGGTACGGTTACGCCTTTCAGCTATTCCATTATGCTGAGGTTCGCTCGGTGTAGAATACTGGGCTACTATGTCATTCTCCTGTAGAAACCTTGCAAAGGGTCTAGGAACTTGGCCATATGGGGTATGCCGACCGTAGTACTCCCCACCACGATCAGACCGGACCACTTTAATCTTTAAATTATGCTGATTTTCAACTTTAGCTTTAAATATTTTAAATTTATCCAATGCTTCATTTCTTTCTTTAATTGGATAAACGTAACCATAACGGGAGTAATCATATGTGAATGTTATGAACGAGTCAAAACCATCCACACTTTTCACAGGAAAAGGACCACAGATGTCTGTGTGAATTATCTGTAGAATTCCTGTGCTTCGTTTAGCATCCTTTTTAATTTGCTTTGTGTATTTTCCTTTAATACATTATCTACACTGTTCAAAGTCTGAGAACTCTAATGGAGAAAGAATATCATTCTTAACTAGTCTCTCTATTCTCCCTCTCGAAATATGGCCTAAATGACAGTGCCATAATTTCGACGACGCATCTTGAGTTCTCTTTCGTTTTCTATTTGCATTCACAAATGAGGATACGTTCTCATTCGCATCACATACGGAATTCACATTTTTACGAAGTGATAACAAATAAAGATCTTGCTTTTGAAAGGCAAAGCCAACACATTCATTATTACATTGTATCTCACATTTGCCATCTCCAAAATGGCAATCAAATCCATCATTGTCTAAACAAGACACACTAATCAAGTTTCTCTGTAATGAAGGAACAAATAAAACATCTCTAAGCAAAAGAATAAAGCCATTAGCAAGCTCTAGAGGAACATCGCCAATAGCTTCAACATCTGCTTGGACTCCATTCGCGACTTTAACGTGTCTTTCGCTTCTTTGCGTAGTCCTCGTCGAACGGAATCCTTGTAATGAATTAGCAACATGAACAGTTGCACCTGAGTCAATCCACCAAGTAGATTTCGAATACTGTACATACATGGATTCATTTATGAACGTAATAATGTTCTCACCTTTCCTTGCCATGATCATCTTTAAGAATTCAGGACAATCTTTCTTGTAATGTCCCTCCTTCTTGCAGTAGAGGCACTGATCTTTGTTCACTGCAAACCTGTTTTGCTGAAGCTGATGCTGCATGGGACCCTTGCCCTTTGACTTTGAGGGAGAGTTGGCATTGGCATTGAAATTCTTTCTTTTGTTATCTTTAACAAAACTGAGAGTATTGTTGATGCAAAAGTGAATCTGCAAACACAAAGGGCTAATACCTGAAATCGATATCCAAAGCGTGCCAGTCGATTTGACCTGTTAATCGACAAGGATGAAGATATGAGCACTTTGGTCCTGACAACAGCGATACGCCCGGAAGCCACGGCCAAGAGGTACTCACGCGGAACTCGAGGATCAACGAAGGTTGCACTTAGAGCAATGCAACTCGCCGAATCGATGAGAACTCGTAAAAAGGAAAAATATGCAAATTGACGAAGTCGCCGAAAAGTAGATGTAAATAAGAGTAAAAGCTGTTTTTTGATGTATTGATTGATTTTTTATTACATTGCCCTTCACTCTATATTTATACCCTGATCTATAGAAACATGACCAAATACGACTAGGACACTAAATCCAAATCTAAGGAAAAAACATGACTTTGACACAACTCAGACTCTACTAAACGTAAACAAGGAAATTAACTCCTATTTTACTCCATAGTCCGCCTCAATCACGATGGTATTCTCATCGACCTCCTTTTCAACGGCACAGTCCCTGTTCCATCGGCAGCAGCCTTCGAGTTCCTTCCATCGGTACATTCCCTATTTCATCGGCAGCAGTCTTCATACCCTCCTTCATCGGTACATTCCCTGTCTCATCGGCAGCAGTCTCTAAACCCTCTTTCATCGGCATCGGCAATAATACCCTTAACCTCATCGGCAACACTTCAAATTAAATTCATACACTGCCACCACTCAAAAACAAACTTATTCTACTTGGCAATCAATCTACACGGTAACCTTTCCTCTGTTGATTAGCCCTTCCTGATCATCTTGACACGTGCCAAAAACGATGTCAACACATGCCCCCCAATTTCGGAGTATAAGATACTCATGCTCCGAAATTTACTCCAACTGATGCTTGCTATTGCCCATTCTCCAAGCATAACATGATTTGTTACTAGATTTAATCAAATCTAGTTCTAATCCATGCATCTCAATAAATATCGCACATTTTCCAACCTTCTTTACCTTAATTACGGTTGAGACACCAAAATAACAATACATCAGCAAGATCTTACCACAACGCATCATTTTTTTAGAACCAAAAAATCCTGTATCGAGATATCCCTCAAGTCATGATTACTTGCCATCAAATCTTCTGACCATCCCTTGATTGTCGTGCGAACAGTTACCATATCCAACTGAACCACCTCGATCCATCCGCATACGGCATAGAGATAAGTCAAGAATACCCCTACTCCAAATAACTTATAAATAGATTTCTCCAGGCTGTTCATCTTCTACCTCCAAACTCCATCCTTTGGCATTCTCACCCCGGCGGCAACCCTAACCAACGACCGCGCGTCCTCAACTCACCAGAGCCATCGTCATCTTCAGGCTCCTAGCTCGTGCCCTCATCCTCTTGAAGCAATGGCTGTTAACTTCGACGTCCCTGCGGTTCGTTCTTCTTCTCATTACCTTTACTTAAATCCTTTCAGTTCCCTGCGAGTTCTTACAGTCGACATCTTTCTTTCTCTCTCATTTTCTTGGTCCTCCAAACTCAGGAACTTCGCAACACACTGGTGATTCCAACCCATCAACCTCCCCTCCATTGCCTAGGTCCGATGGGCGACCCAGATCCAACTGACTTGATTAATGCAGAGGCAAATCGTATCCCCTTCAAATCTCAAAATTTCTCTTTGAATCTGTGGAAAGACACGTTCCGTTCTTGGCCCAAACCCACCAAAGGGTGGAAAAACTGGTTCTTGAGGGTCAACAGACCAATGCAAGTGTTCTAGGCAGAACGGAAGATAGATCAGTGTATCAGGCTATCCATTGCCGATATGCAAAAGAATGAATCCATGATGATAGCTGCTACTCAGTTTTGGTCTGACACCACCAACACCTTCATGTTCGGTCATGGCCCATGTGCCCCTACTCTTGCCGATGTATACATGCTCACGGGCTTGGACATCTCAACTGTCGATGAAGGCCATATTTTCGGCAGAAAAGCTGAATACAGAGTAACTACACGCAACATCGGCGGCTGGACGGGATATATCCAGGAGTACCAAAAGACTGGCATCGTCAATCAAAGGGAACATGCCACATTCCTGAACATGTGGCTGGAAAAGTTTATTTTCTGCGGCCGATCGGTAGGACCAACTAACGCTTTCCTTCCAGCAGCAGAACTCTTAGCTAACGGCGTCAGATTCCCACTTGGCCGATATCTCCTGAGCTCAACCTACCACCTTCTCCACCAAGTATCTCAGAAGCTTATACTTGGCGAACCCATCGGCAATCTGGGAGGCCCATGGTGGTTTGTTAATATGTGGTTAAACGCTCACATGCACAAGCGTTTACAGTGGGATCTCTTTGCTCAGGAATTCCCACGAGAGATTCCCGAAGAGTACGTCCTTAGGGATGATGAATCGGCAACACGCCCCCCCTCTCAACTTTGGTGAAGCAATCATCGTCCTTCCCGGAACAGAAGCTAATGAGGACCAAATCGGCAGATTTTTTCAAACTTTCTACCATGGCCTCCCTCGTGACCTCAGGGCTTGGGTGCCTTATATTGATGAGGATAACAAGTTCCCTCTCCTCTTCAATTTCGCCGATAGTGATCTGAACCAAGACAACGATCTCATGATGGCTATTATCACTCCCAGAGCAATCCCAGTCAACACATTTGGCAGCGGGAAAGCCTCCCATATTACTTATGAATTCTACAATCCATCGGCAGTATCTCGCCAGCTGGCCTTTGGGCAACTGCCCATCAAACTGTGCTATGCCGATGTGATTAAGCCCAGAGAAATCATTACTGCTGGAACTGAATGGAGCAGGATAGTAAGACTTGCCCCCGATGCCGATATTTCAAATGTCGATCTCTCCGCCTGGTCACCAGCTTCTTTTATAACAGAGTCATATAAACAATGGTGGCAGGAGTGGAAAGAACAGCTGTTTTCAACGTCTGTTCACACATATCGGCACCTGATCGACCCCGATTATGCTATTCCTGACAATGCAGTAAGTTCCTTTTAACTTTTGTCCTTTTCCTTCCTTTTATTATGTATATCGGTAGCTAACCTTCCTTGAAACAGGCTGATGACCCAGTTCCACAAATAAGCAAAAGCGGAAAACCCTTCAACCTCCATCCAGCCTCTCCAGTTTCAGTAATCGGCTACAACGCCCCCACCCTAGAAGCCTTGACCTTCCAAAGGGCTCGCACCAAAACCATCACTTCCAGACCAAGACTGGGAACATCCAGGGCTTCTCCAAAGGCTGCTGCTTCAAGCCTGATCAAGGCCTTTAAGGTAATAATCTTGCTTATTCTGTTTTCTGCCGATACACTTCATATTAACACACAACTATCAGGGTGTACAAGCTGCAGCTGGATCGTCATCGGCAACTTTACCAAGCACCACAACTTATACCCCTCCTTCAGAGGTATTCTCTTATTTTTAGATTTTTCTCTATTAAATATCCAATCTTATACCCGTTTTTGCAGCAACAAACGGGCACATCGGTAAGCACACCAAGCATGCAGGCTCCCCAACCAACCGATGTTGATGCCCCCCAGCCAGTTGTTGTTGAAGCACAAACAAAGCGTAAAGCTTTGACCGATGCTGAGGCTCAGCAGAAACGACAGAAATCTACACCAGCTCTTGCATCTGCTCCAACACCCGTCAGTCAGCCCTCTGAACAAACTGCTCCTGCCCAAGATAAGAAATCGCCCTGAAGCAGGTAAACCAATCAATTACTTGGTTTATTATATCCCCAAATATCATAAACAGGATTTCTAATTCTCTTTATTTCATAGGAACAAGACTCTCCCGATAGCTTATTCTCTTTTGCTATCGATGTTTCTGATGACGATGGAGAAGAAGCGAGTTCCTCCCTGGCGTTGGGAACAATATCGTCAGACACCTATGGCAAGCTAGAAACCCTCCTAAATCTGCTGCAGCAAGACACTGCCCAATTGGTGATCGACTCGGATCCTGCAAGGTCTATCTTCAAAACAATCCGTGGCCAAGTCCCTGCCAATGTTGAAGAAATCATCTTTCCAGCAGTCCATCTGGAGAGCAGACAACTTCAATATCAAAGGGCCGTTCATCGTATTGCTGACAGAGCAGCTCAGTCTCAACTTAAAGAAGAAATGCTACAGCTGAAGTAGACTGCCGACGAGAAGCACAAGAACATCAACAATTTGCAAGCCTCCAGTGCCGATATTAAATAGAAAATCTCAGATCTATCGGCAAAGAAAGCAGCCCTACTAGCTGAATTGGAAAAGGTTGAGACAGCTCTGACTCAAGCTAAACAAGAAGAAGACCAGCTTCCCGACACCATTAAGGCCCTTCAACAGGAACGAGATGCTCAAGCTCGTAAGGCCTTGGCCTTGAAAAAGAAAATCAAGCCTGTGGAAGGAAGTGCCGATGAAGATGCCAAAGAATTAAAAGAAGCCGATGAAATTCGCCTGCGTGCGATATCAGCCATCCAGGCTTTGTTAAATTAGCGCATCGGCACAATTGATACTTTGTTTTAACTCCAGCCGATAGGATTGTTATCGGCAACTATACTCTTATGCATCTATCCAGATACTAGGGTAATATTTCTTTAAATATTTTCCATTTAACGCTCTGGGAAATACAACTCCTTCGAGAGTTTCAAGAATATACGCATTACCAGGAACAGACTGATTTATCCGATATGGACCTTCCCAATTAGGAGACCATTTGCCAAACTTAGAACTTTTAGTCCCAATCGGTAAAATCAATTTCCAGACTAATTCACCATCGACAAATTCCTTTACCTTCACTTTCTTGTCATACCATCTAGCTACCCTTTTCTTATTCTCCTCGATGCTAACCAAAGCTTTTAACCGATGACCTGCTACATCTTCCAATTCATCTTTCATAAGAATATCATAATCATCGGCTGTTAGTTGATCCTGAAAGCGCATTCGCCTAGAGCCAATCTTAATCTCCCAAGGTAATACCGCATCGTGTCCATACACCAATTGATAAGGTGATACCTTGGTTGCACCATGACATGCCATCCGATATGACCACAAAGCTTCATTTAATATTGTATGCCACTTTTTAGGATATTCTTTGATCTTGCGCTTAATAAGTTTGATAATTCCCTTATTAGATGCTTCAGCCTGGCCATTAGCTTGGGCATAATATGGTGAAGAATTCAAAACTTTAATTCCCATACTTATAGCAAACTCATCAAATTCACCTGATGTAAACATAGTGCCCTGATCGGTAGTGATGGTTTGAGGGATGCCAAATCGGTAAACAATATGCTCCTTCACAAAATCAACCATGTTAGCCGATGTCACCTTTTTCAAAGGAATTGCTTCAACCCACTTTGTGAAATAATCGGTAGCAACCAGAATAAACTTATGCCCTTTACTCGATGGTGGATAAATTTGACCGATGAGATCAATAGCCCAACCCCTAAACGGCCAAGGTTTAATTATGGGGTTCATAGCCGATGCGGGTGCTCTTTGAATATTACCGAATTTTTGACATTCCTGACATCCTTTAAAATATTTAAAACAATCCTCAAGAATAGCCGGCCAATAATATCCATTTCTTCTGATCATCCATTTCATCTTAAATGCTGACTGGTGAGCCCCACATACTCCTTCATGAATTTCACTCATCAGGCTTTTTGATTCCTCTATGCTAACACACCTGAGTAAAACTCTATCTATGGTACGGTAATATAATTCATCATCGAGGAGTACATACTTTGTCGCTTTGAACCTTACGCGTCTTTCAACCTTTCTAGATGGATTCTTTAAATAATCAATGATTTCCTTTCTCCAGTCATCGGCATCAGCCACCGATGTCAATGCTTCTTGAACAGGTTGATATCCTGAAGCATGCTGAGCCAATCGGTTAGCCTCTTCATTATGCATCCGGGAAATATGCTCCAAATGAAAACTCCTAAACCCTTTTAACAATTCCAAACACTTTTCATGATATGAAATTAGAATTTTACTTCGGCATTCATAAACCCCAATCAACTGATTTATAACTAGCATAGAATCACCAAAGACCTCAACAGCATCAGCCTGTATTTCTTTAAGCAATTCTAACCCTTTTATCAGGGCTTGGTACTCAGCTTGATTGTTTATCGATGTGGCGACGATCGGCAACGAGAATTCATACTTCTTCCCCTGAGGGGAAATCAACACGATGCCGATGCCTGCCCCTTCACCACAAGTAGACCCATCAAAGAAAAGTGTCCATGGAGCAACTTCCAGAGAATCCACCATGTTGCAATGTTGAGTAACAAAATCGGCCATAACTTGTCCTTTAACTGCCTTAGCCGATTCATAACGTAGGTCAAATTCTGATAACGCTAAAATCCATTTACCAATTCTACCATTTAATATCGGCATAGATAGCATATATTTGACCACATCATCTTTGCATACGACAGTACATTCAGCCGATAGTAAATAATGCCTCAACTTACTACAGGAGAAATATAAACATAAGCATAATTTCTCAATGGCCGAATACCTGGTTTCAGCATCTATTAATCGTCTGCTCAAATAATAGATAACACGCTCCTTTCCTTCAAATTCTTGAATAAGAGCTGAACCGATAACAGTATCTTCAGTTGATAAATACAATCTGAAAGGTTTTCCATGCTGGGGTGGAACTAACACTGGAGGATTTGTTAAATAACTCTTAATCTGATCTAAAGCCAATTGTTGTTCATCCCCCCATTTAAACTCCTGATTGGCTTTCAATTTCAATAATAGACTGAAAGCCTTGATCTTGCCTGACAGATTAGATATAAACCTTCTGATGAAATTAATTTTACCGATCAAGGATTGTAATTCAGTTTTATCGGCAGGAGCAACAACCTTGTTGATTGCCTCAATAGATTTTCTACTAATTTCAATGCCCCGCTGATGCACCATAAAACCCAAGAATTGTCCTGCCGATACACCAAATGCACATTTATTGGGATTCATCTTTAATCCACGTTTTCTTGTGCACTCCAGTATCTTCCGTAGATCGGTTAGATGCTTTGTGATGTCTCCAGACTTAATCACTATGTCATCAATGTAGATTTCTACCAATGTGCCGATATATTCATGGAAAATAAAGTTTATAGCTCTTTGATAAGTAGCACCAGCATTTTTCAAACCAAATGTCATAACTATCCACTCAAATAATCCCACATGACCTGGACACCTAAAAGCAGTCTTGGAGATATCTTCTTCAGCCATGAATATTTGGTTATAACCCGCATTTCCATCCATGAAGCTAATAATCTGATGCCCTGCTGCAGCATCAATCAACAAATCAACAATCGGCATTGGATAACCATCCATCGGTGTGGCCTTATTAGGATTCCTGAAATCAGTACAAATACGGAGTTTTCCATTTTTCTTATATACAGGAACCACATTAGAAATCCACTCTGCATATCGACACTGCCGAATAAACTTTGCCTCAATTAACTTGGTTATTTCGGCCTTAATATCAGGGAGTATATTAGGATTGCATCGGCGAGCCGGCTGCTGATGTGGCCGAAATCCAGATTTAATAGGCAACCGATGTTCAACTATGGATCGGTCTAATCCAGGCATTTCAGTATAATCCCAAGCAAAACAATCTTTATATTCCTTTAACAAATCAACTAGTTACTGTTTACACTTGGAATTTAACTTAGAGCTAATAAAAGTGGGCCTTGGCCTATCGTCTTCACCAATATCTACTTCTATTAAATCATCTGCCGATGTAAATCCTTGACCTAATTTTCCATCATCGGCAAATCTATCTATTAAAACTCTTCTTCAGAACCGACTGCTTGGATCGGTAGAATTTCATAATCGGCAATCTTGAGGAACTCCTTTTCCCAGGCTTCTCCCGATATGCACTTGGTTCGCTCATAAGTATCTGATTCTGCCGATGCAATGATATAAGAAGAGTCACCAGGAACAACTTTAATCTTATCTCCAATCCATTGTACCAGACATTGATGCATTGTAGAAGGAACACAACAATTAGCATGAATCCAATCCCTTCCCAAAAGTAGATTATATGCACCCTTGCCATTAATAACAAAGAAAGTTGTCGGCAAAGTTTTACTGCCGATGGTCAACTCAACACATACTGCCCCTTTAGCTGGTGATACATTGCCTTCAAAATCCTTTAGCATCATATCGGTCTTAGTTAAGTCTTGATCTCCCTTACCAAGCTTCCGATACATCACATAAGGCATAATATTAATTGCAGCTCCTCCATCAATAAGTATCTTAGATACAAGCTGCCCATCAACTCTGCCTTTTACAAATAAAGCCTTAAGGTGTTGTCTCTCATCATCGGCAGGCTTCTCAAAAACGGCCATCATTGGATCTAGCGTTAATTGAGCTATTTGGTCAGAGAAAACAGTCTCTTCTTCGCTATCAGACAGGGCCAAAAATTCCATCGGCAACATAAACACCATATTGACATCTGCCGATGGACCTTTATTCTTGTGCCTTATCTGCCACTGCTGGTTACCAGATCTCTCATTGGAGGGACTTTCTTCTTGATATAAATCCTTTTGACGCTCTCGCTGCATTTTTCTCTTCTATGTTTTTGTCAAACCCTCTGGACACCATTGAGGAAGCTTAGTTTTCCAAACTGGCTGATAAGTCCTAGTTGTCTCCACACGACGTATATTAGGATCCCTGTAAAATATTTCTTCATCAGGAACTCTTGCATTTGCCATCTCTTCAAGTTCCTCTTGGTTTCTTGGAAAATATGCAACGCGTTTACCAAGCCTTTCATGCACACTGAGCCTGCCCCCCAGCCGATCATGTACTGATGCTCTCCCTCTGATCGGCTCATTAATGAGCAAACCTTGATTACCAGATTGAAACCTTCTTGCAGGATGATTAACTCCATAATAGCCATTGCACTCTGGACAATTCTCAACAGTAGGTAACTTAATACCTTTTTCCCAACAATGAATAAAAAACAGACAATTCCAATGATCCTTATGCCGATTCCACTCTTCTTGACGCCTTTCCTCTTGTTGTCGTCGATACCGGTCCCTTCGCTGACGCCAGCTTTCTTGTTGTCTTCGATGAGTAATCATGATGCCAGATCGAGGAGGTCTCCCAGAACCGCCACTTTCCGTCAATAGCCCCTTGCCTTTTGCATCATCGGTAGTTATCCGATGTTGGGGATCTACTGATGCATTCTTTTCAGCAGCTTTCGATGTCAACACCTTAATTTTCCCTTCAGCATCCAACATATTTGCTGGAAAAGGATGTTGATCAATTTTCATCGGCTTTTGAATCTTAGAATTGCCAAATTTTATTCTACCAGACTCAATAGCTAACTGCAATTGCTGTCTAAACACCTTGCACTCATTGGTACTGTGTGATGTTGCATTGTGCCACTTGCAATACAGCATATGCTTCAACTCTTCTGCCAATGGGATCACATGATTGGGTGACAATTTAATCTGGCCCTCCTGAAGCAAAAGATCAAATATCTTATCGGCTTTGGTGACGTCAAAAGTAAACTTTTCTGGCTCTTTGTGACCAAAGGGACAAGATATTGGCTTCTTATTCTTAACCCATTCTGCCAAACCGATAACTGGTTCATTATCTGAATCAGAATCTTCCGCCTCTTCAACAAATGAAACTTTCTTGTTCCAATTTCTCTTAGGTTCAAAAACCCTAGTGTCTTGATCAGAAATCCTTTGCACTAAATGACTTAGGCTTTCGAACTCCTGGGAAGCATATCTGTCTTTAAGGTGTGGTAATAATCCCTGAAAGGCTAAATCGGCAAGCTGCCGATCATCCAATACCAAGCTATAACATTTGTTCTTTACATCTCGTAGCCTTTGCACAAAGCCTTCTACCGATTCATCATTGCGCTGTTTCATCTTTACTAAATCGGTAAGCTTCTTTTCATGAACTCCAGCAAAGAAATACTTATGAAATTGCTTTTCCAGATCAGCCCAAGTGATAATAGAATTTGGCGGTAGTGAAATAAACCACGTAAATGCTGATCCGGATAGAGATGACAAGAACAGACGAACTCTCAATTCATCTCTACAAGCTGCCTCTCCACATTGAATAATAAAATGATTAACATGCTCCATGGTTGATGTATCGTCTTGCCCAGAGAATTTAGTGAAATCTGGCACTTTGTAACGATTTGGGAGAGGAATTAAATCATATGCCGGAGGATACGGAGTCCGATAAGAATAGGTATTAACCTTGGGCTTGATCCCAAATTGATCCCTCATAATTTCTGCTATCTTATCGGCCCAAAAAACATCGACATCTTGCTGACGATATGGTTGAATCTCTGCTGGAGGTATCTGTTGATACCCTTCTGCACACCTTTGTTGCCCACGATCTCCAGCAATTGGCATATTTGCTACTAACTGTGGTCCATTAACCTGCTGAAAAGGATTCATCGGCTGAGCCGCCGATGCTTGATTCTGAAAACCAGCATGCATGTGACCTTGATGAACTCCTGTAGCTTGCTGATTTAGCTGCACTGTATGTTGAGTAGGAAACTGCCCTGACCAATTATTAGTATTCATCGGCACAAAGTTTGCCGATGGCTGGTAGCTTGTTGATATTGCTGGATAATTACATCCAACTTGAGGCATAACCTGGACTCCAGGTTGACTGGTGATAGGAGTCTTCTGCTGCATCGGTAACAAATTTGCCGATGGACTTGAACTAGATGTTTGACCCAGAGTCGCCTGAAAACTTCCTAGACTCGGTTGTACAGTAGTTGTAATATATTGAGGCGCTTGGGCTATCGGCAAACCAGCCGATGGGATAGGAGTTTTTCCCGCTGCGTCAAACACTTGAGATAATCCATGATTGAAAGTAGATGGCTCTGGAGGCATACCATATCCCCACCAATTAGCAGGAGTTTGATTACTCTGTGGTATAGGACCTGATAAAGCTGATGCTGATAGATCTGTACCAAGCTGAACTCGTCCTGATAATGCTGAATCTGGACGCACCGGAGTAGATTATGCATTAGATAATCCTGCTGATACTGGAGGAGAAGAAATTTCTATACCCGCAACGGCTGGAGGAGCCGATGGAGCAACATCAGATGCTGCTTCTGGTTGATGATAAGCAGGCCCGACGTAATGATGTGACGCTTGCCCTTCTTTGAAAGTTCGAATCACAACATTATGAACAGTATTGGACAGCACATTGGAGTGATTAATTAAAGCATGATTTACCACAGAATTAACCATCTCTTGAAGTTTACCAGGATTAGGATCAAAGGTAACCTGCCGAGGCAACGGCAAGTCCTGCTTCTGGATGACTTGTCCACTTTTGTTCACGCTGAATGACTTTAAGCAAAGCTGTCTGTATTCTTCAATAGCCCTCTCCATAGCCTGCTTCTGATCGTCCTTAAGATCTTCTTCTGTTACTGCGATGATATTCCCAGCATCGATCTCCCACCGAGCGTGCCAAAAGATGTGTTGATGCAAAAGTGAATCTGCAAACACAAAGGGCTAATACCCGAAATCGATATCCAAAGCGTGCCAGTCGATTTGACCTGTTAATCGACAAGGATGAAGATACGAGCACTTTGGTCCTGACAACAGCGATACGCCCAGAAGCCACGGCCAAGAGGTACTCACGCGGAACTCGAGGATCAACGAAGGTTGCACTTAGAGCAATGCAACTCGCCGAATCGATGAGAACTCGTAAAAAGGAAAAATATGCAAATTGACGAAGTCGCCGAAAAGTAGATGTAAATAAGAGTAAAAGCTGTTTTTTGATGTATTGATTGATTTTTTATTACATTTCCCTTCACTCTATATTTATACCCTGATCTATAGAAACATGACCAAATACGACTAGGACACTAAATCCAAATCTAAGGAAAAAAACATGACTTTGACACAACTCAGACTCTACTAAACGTAAACAAGGAAATTAACTCCTATTTTACTCCATAGTCCGCCTCAATCACGATGGTATTCTCATCGACCTCCTTTTCAACGGCACAGTCCCTATTCCATCGGCAGCAGCCTTCGAGTTCCTTCCATCGGTACATTCCCTATTTCATCGGTAGCAGTCTTCATACCCTCCTTCATCGGTACATTCCCTGTCTCATCGGCAGCAGTCTCTAAACCCTCTTTCATCGGCATCGGCAATAATACCCTTAACCTCATCGGCAACACTTCAAATTAAATCCATACACTGCCACCACTCAAAAACAAACTTATTCTACTTGGCAATCAATCTACACGGTAACCTTTCCTCTGTTGATTAGCCCTTCCTGATCATCTTGACACGTGCCAAAAACGATGTCAACAAGTACCACCATTGGTGGCCTTTATTCTCTCTTCCTCTTGCACACACATTGCCATACAACGTTCTAGATCCCATTTCTCGGGCTAAATGTTGTAGTTGACAACAAATGTGTCAAACTCTTTTGGTAAAGAAGCAAAAATTAGATGGACAAGGAACTCTTCCGTAAGAGCCAGATCCATTGGTTTTAGCTTGTTGTTCAAATGATTCATCTTTGATATGTGCTCTCTAATGTCATTGCCATTTCCACCTTCAGTGTATCTTTCTGTCACCAGCTGCTTTATCAGCTGAGTAGCATATGTCTTTGAAGAGCCATAGAACTGACTCTTTATCCTTTCCAAGTACTCTGTGACAGTGTCACACTCTTGGATTAAGCCCATTATGGTAGGCTCAATCGTGTTCTTTATGACAGCAACACACTTTTTGTTGACATTGACCCACTTTTGCTTTTGTAGGTCATATGACATCTGTATGGGAGCATGGTCCCTCTCTTTCTTTTGTCATTCAGCATCAGACTCATTGGCGTCCCTCACGGGTGCCACAGGTTCAGTGGGGCATGGTGTGGTGACCACCCAGTCCACCTCAGCTAAGACAAAAGCGAGGTCAATTTTCTTTTTCCATTCGGTGTAGTTATCACCTTTGAGAGGTGGAATATCTTTGATAAACCCCATCAAAGAGTAACCTCCTGAAAACACAAATCATATAGAGTGAGAACATAAGTACAAAATTAATTGCATACTTTAATTCTAATCAAATTATCGTTGGATAATTCTAATCATTAATTACAAAATGAAGGACACTATTTTCTCTATTTTCTGAACAAAATTATCGTTGGATAAGATTGCACAGAAATTCTAATCAAATTCAAGTCAAATGCATCAAAGAAATAGTTTCTAGAAAAAAGAAAATCACTTTATTGTTGTATCGGACCATTCAGCCCGTTAGACGCGCATAGCAGCGGCCCAGCCGCGCTCCTGCGCCGGCCCATTAGGCCCAGTCGCGCGCGCACCGGCGCTCCCCGCGCCCAGGCCACAACCTAGGCCTGGGCCAGGAAAGTCGGCTCCCGCCTGGGCCAATTTCGGTCCGGTTGACTGGTGGACGTGAGATCTACCTTGCCCTTGATCCAACGGCCACACGCGGCAATCGGGATAACAAAACCCGAAACCGGCCGCCCGACCCTCGAACCCTAGAGCATTTTCATTCTTTCCATCGCTCCTCTCTTCTCTCCACTTCATAGTAGAGCGGCGGTGGTCATGGAGTTCACGAGCCGCCGGAGAAGGAGAGTGCGGTGCCGCCACCAGGCCCCTCGCCGACGCGCGAGCTCGCCCCAGGCGGAGCTCGCCGCCATCAAGCGGCTTTGTGAGCGGTGCCTTTTGTCGGCCAAACCGAGCATCTATCCGCGCGCCAAGAATGGCGATGACGGTGCTTCTATCCCGCCTGCCGGCGGTCACGACGGCGGGAAGAGCCTAGGTAGGGTTTTCTGGGTCCGTCCTTTTTATTATTATTATTAGGGTTAGGGTTTCAATCGTGATCTGCTTTTCCTCGATTCAAAATCGGGTTTTCTCGTTTCTTTTCTCTATCCGAAACCTAGATCTACTATCATCATAGGCGTCTGATACCAAATGTTAGATCTTTAGGATCAAATGAAGTAGATCAGTAGGGATTTGTCCTTTACATTTCTCTAAACATAGTTCCTAGAGCATAATCTACTGGATCCGAGAGGTAGAGAGAGGGGGGATTGTAGGATGTGTGCAGACTGTCCGAAGGAAGAGCAGTCGGAGTGGTGGAGTTGGAGCTGGCCATCTCGTTCGCTGGTGATGCTTTGCTCACTGGCAGTGACGGTCGGAGGAGGGGAGCGCGATGCAGTGAAGTCTGGTGGTGCAGTGGAGTCGGAGGTGCAGTGCAGTGATGGCGGCGGTGCTTCCCATTGCTCACAGCGCGACCCTCAAGATTGGTTAGGGTTGTAGGTGGGGAAAGGCGGCTCAGGTGAACCTCATGACTCGAGCCCCGGCTCCTCACCTCCTTTATATAGCGCTGCACGACGGGGGCCCACCAGCCAGTATTGGGCTGGGCGCCCCTGATCAGGGCGCGGATCAAAGGCCTAATGAGCCGTTGGGCTCATTAGTGGAGAGATCAACCTAACACAATCAAACCTCTTTCATCTGATGATGATATAAAAATCTAAGATCAGACAGAAAATCATGGTGGGGAATGAATTCTAGTCATGCTGCATGCAGCGCAGTGCAGTAGCCTCAACATCACATTCACCATGTGCCCATGCATGCACACACGCACTGTGCGATCATCAGGTAAAAATGCACACTTCATGTCGATTGGCACGTTGATGGATGCTTTGTTTTTGCATCCACAAAACCTGAATCTAGCAAAAAGAAATCAATTTTGTTAAAGCAAAAGAGAGGAGAAGGGAACCATCTAAATCTGAATTTTATACTACATCACCCTGAAAGGTCCTACTGGCTAGAGGGGGGCGAATAGCCTAATAAAAATCTACAATAACACTAGACAAATTGGTTAGACAAATAAGAGGCGAAGCGAATGTTGCGCTAGCCTACTAAAAATACAAGCCACCTACCACAATTTTAGTAGCTATAGTCTCTAAGCACACAAAAGCGAAGTCACTACTCTCTACACTAATTGAGCCAACTACAAACTAAGAACAACTAGGAAGCTAAGCTACTCAACTAGTTACAACACTACCACAAGCTCTACACAAGGTAAATACACAAGAGGATAGGAAGGTTATACCGACGTGTAGTGGAATGAGCCAATCACCAATAAGCTAATCAATCACAAAGAAAACCTCGGAGACAATGATGACACAAGATTTTTACCGAGGTTCACTTACTTGCCGACAATCTAGTCCTTGTTGTGGCGATACACTCACTTAGAGGTTCACACGCTAATTGGCATCACACACCAAACCCTCAATAGGGTGCCGCACAACCAACACAAGATGAGGATCATACAAGCCACGAGCAATCCACTAGAGTACCTTTTGGCTCTCCTCCGGGGAAAGGTCAAGAACCCCTCACAATCACCACGATCGGAGCCGGAGACAATCACCTTTCTCCACTCGACGATCCTCGCTGTTCCAAGCCGTCTATGGAGTGAAACACGATCACCAAGTGCCTCTAGATGCAATCTCTCAATGTAATGCACTTGGATGCTCTCAATCTCACCAAAGTGATGCACCAATCAAGCTAAGTGAGTGAGAGAGTGTTGGCTAGGCTCACAAGAGTGTATGGTGAATGCAAATGGCTAAGAGAGAGCAAGAGCTGGCCAACACACTTAAATAGGGAGCCCCAACGAAAAAGTTGTTGGCTCGCTTCACTGTGTTGAAAACAGGGCGACTGGACGCAGCGCCCCCAGTGTCCAGTCACACGATGCTCGTCACGTGTCCCCCTGTTCAAACCTCTGCCGCAGATCTCCAACGGTCGAGTTCCCGCACAGTTAAAGAGAGACCGGATGCACCGATCAAAACAACCAGACGCGCCGGTGCACACTCAGCTCACACAAATGCACGCGCACCTGACCCTGCGACCGGACGTGCCGGTGCCAAACCCTGATCAGCGTCAGGTCGAGTACAGAGAGGCACCAAAGAGGATTTTTGCTGACCGGACGCGTCCGGTCAGGCATGACCGGACACGCCTCAGCGTCCTATCCTCTCTGGCCTCCAGCGCATTGCTACGTCACCACGACCGAATGGTGAACAGTGTTTCACTAGCGTCCGGTCCTTGCCTTCACTGAGTCAGCTCGCGTTTTATTGTGACCAGACGCGCAGGTCCAGCGTCCAGTCACATAAACAACGCCTCTTTGACTCCAAACTTCACCACTCTTGCTCAAATGTGCCAACCACTAAGTGTATCACCTTGTGCATGTGTGTTAGCATATTTTTACAAATAATTTCAAGGGCGTTAGTTCTCCACTAGATCCTAATGCATATGCAATGAGTTAGAGCATCTAGTGGAACTTTGACAACCGCATTTCGATACGAGTTTCACCCCCTCTTAATAGTACGGCTATCAATCCTAAACCACTCACACCCTATATGGTGTCTTGAGTGCTAACCAAAAAGCTCCTAATACTTATACCTTTGCCTCGTGCTTTTTGTTTTTCTCTTTCTTCTTTTTTAAGCCCGAGCACTTGATCATTTCCACGGTCATCACCACCATCATGATCTTCTTCATTTGCTCCTCCACTTGGAATAGTGCTACCTATCTCATGATCACTAGAGAAACAAGGTTAGCACTAGGGTTTCATCAATTCACCAAAACCAAACTAGAGCTTTCAATCTCTCCCTTTTTGGTAATTGATGACAACCCTTTTGCAAAGATATGAATTGAAATCGTTTTGAATCCACGTTGCTTTCCCAAGCATATTTACCATTTGTAAAAGGGTTTGGACAAATTTCATGAATCCGAATTGGTAGCATTGCTCCCCTTACATATGTGCTAAGAGTTTGGATTGAAGCTTGCACATATGCTTAGATAGGAAATATAGGATGCAATGTCTACCAAATGATGCTAAGGTATAAGAGATGGACCTTTGAAGCGTGATTCCAATTGGAGCGCACCAAATATACCATCCTTAGAACCATTGTTAGTTAGATACCACTTGCATACATAACAAACTAGATACTTCATGAGATCAACATTAAAAGCAAGGTTCTAGAACAATCTTGTGAAAACTAAGCAAGGCATCTAACTACCACCTATGCATGCTAGTTCTTCATTTCATCATTCAAACCTACAACTAGCATACACCACACAAGCATGTCTCGGAGAATAAAAACTTGTGTCATGCAAGCATACATATGTAATGCGCATTCAAAATGCATCAACCAAGTTCACGAGCTTGCTCCCCCTACTTGTGTGCTCAAATTTTTAATTGATCCCTTTACTTTATCATTTCTCCTCCTATGTCAAAGTTCTTCCCCTTTTTATCTATTTCACTATCTTTGTGCACATTTTCTCCCCTTTGTCATCAATGACCACAAAGGTTCTAATTTTAGATAGTTTAAGATTATCAATGTCAATCAATAGGGTGAGGATCATTTTCCCAAATTTGGTTCAATCTAGATCACTTGCCAAAGATATTTAACTCGGTTTGATCCAAGGACAAGCTTCTTCACACCTCGTTTCAAGGGTTATCTTGTACCATGTTGAGTTAAACACTTATAGCTCATTTTCTAGGTCAAACACTAGGTTTACAAGCTCACAAACATGTCATATGCTACCACTAGATCATATCAAGCATAGAAGCAATAGTGGTACCATATAAGCATCAAATTCATTTAGTTTCCATGAATGAGCCTATAAACATAAGGAATGACTAGATGCACTAAACATGTCCTTAGCAAAGGATATATGCCATGCCAATCAACTTTTACCTTGGTTGCTCGAAGGAGAGGCATGTCATATTAAGGCATGTCATATTAGTGGGGGCTGCATCAACACATATTTGAGAAATCCAATATGTTCAACTCATTCCTTAGCTTGTAAAACCTTTTCTCATCAAGTGGCTTGGTGAATATATCGGGTAGTTGATCTTCGGTGCCTACACTCTAAATGCAAATGTCCCCTTTTTGTTGATGATCTCTAATGAAATGTTGGCGGACATCTATATGCTTTGTTCTTGCATGTTGAACCGGGTTGTTGGTGAGCTGGATAGCACTCTCATTGTCACATAGCAATGGCATATTCTTGAACTTGATTCCAAAGTCATTCAAGGTGGCCTTCATTCAAAGAATTTGTACACAACAACTACCGATGGCTATGTATTCGGCTTCGGCAGTTAAAAGTGCAACACTATTTTGCTTCTTTGATGACTAAGAGACTAGTGATTTTCTAAGTAGTTGACATGTGCCCGATGTTCTTCTTCTCTCAACTTTGTATCCCGCATAATCCAAGTCGGAATACCCAACTAACTCAAATTTTGCACCTTTGGGATATCATAAACCAACATTTTGTGTATGCTTCAAGTACCTCAATATTCTCTTTGTAGCGATCAAATGACTTTCTCTTGGAGAGGCTTGAAATCTTGCACACATGCATACACTAAACATGACATCTGGTCTTGATGCAGTCACATAGAGTAGGCTTCCAATCATAGAGCGATACAACTTTTGATCCACCATGTTGCCACTTGCATCACTATCCAAATTGTCATTTGTTCCTGTGGGTGTACTAATTGGCTTTGCTTCATTCATGCCAAACTTCTTGAGCATGTCTTTGATGTACTTGTCTTGACTCACAAATGTACCATGCTTCAATTTCTTGATTTGAAGACCAAGGAAGTAACTAAGCTCTCTAATCATAGACATTTCAAACTCATTAGCCATCATCTTCCCAAACTCTTCATAATATTCTTGATTGGTTGATCCAAATATGATGTCATCTACATAGATTTGCAACACAAACAAGTCTTGACCAATCTTCTTGGTGAAAAGAGTGGTGTCAACCTTGCCCATCTTGAACCCTTTAGAGAGCAAGAAATCTCTCAATCTCTCATACCATGCTCTAGATGCTTGCTTCAAGCCATACAATGCCTTCTTCAACTTATAAACATGGTTGGGCTTCTTTTCATCTTTAAAACCAAGCAGTTGCTTAACATATATTTCTTCATTGATGTACCCATTGAGAAATGCACTTTTCACATCCATTTGATATAGCTTGATGTTGTGGGCACAAGCATAGGCTACCAAGATCCTAATTGCTTCCAATATTGCAACCGGGGCATATGTTTCTCCAAAGTCAAGACCTTCTACTTGAGTGTAACCTTAAGCCACTAATCTTGCTTTTTTCTTACAACTATCACATCTTGATCTTGCTTATTTCGAAAGACCCATCTTGTACCAATCACATTGTGTCCCTTAGGCCTCTTAACTAACTCCCATACTTGATTTTTTGTGAAGTTGTTTAGCTCTTCATGCATAGCATTAACCCAATCAACATCCTTCAAGGTTTCTTCAATCTTCTTTGGCTCGATGAATGATACAAATGAGAATGCTCACAAAATGAAACCAATCTTGATCTTGATTGTACACCTCTTGAGATGTCACCAATAATCACATCTAATGGATGATCTCTTGCAATATTGGTTGGTTGGAGAATTTGCACTTGATTACTTGCGCTTGGTTGACCACTTGATTGAGATGATATGCTAGCTACTTATGGATCTTGCATTTGGGATGATGAACTAGCTTGATTTGTATCAACTTCTTCATTTGAGTTAGAGATCATTTGCACTTGATCATCTTCTTCATCTTCAACTTGTCTTGGCCTAATGTTACCAATATCCATGTTCTTCATGGCATTTAAAAGTTGAATGCCTCTAACATCATCATGATTTGTATTTTCATCTTGAGAACCCTTGGTTTCATCAAACTCAACATCATACACCTCCTTAAGAGTACCACTAGCCAAATTCCAAACTCTATATGCTTTGGTAGTAGTGGAGTAGCCAACTAGAAGTCCTTCATCACACTTCTTGTCAAACTTTCCTAATCTTGTGCCTTTCTTCAAGATATAGCATTTACATCCAAAGACTCTAAAATATGCAATATTGAGCTTTCTACCATTCAAGAGATCATATGGTATCTTCTCTTTCATTGGGTGACAATACAATTGGTTGATATAGTAGCAAGCGGTGTTGATTGCTTCGGCCCAAAAGGATTGACTCACGTTGTACTCATTAAGCATAGATCTTTCCATATCAATGAGTGTCCTATTCTTCCTCTCAACAAGACCATTTGATTGTGTGAAAGCCCTAGTTTGGTTTTGGATAATTGATGAAACCTAAGGACTAATCATTGTGCTAAGTGTGTAGACATGAAATGATAAGTCCCATGCCAAGTGGTGGAGCCTAGAGAAGGATCATGGTGATGATGGTGTTGACCACAAGATGATCAAGGGCTCAACTTGAAAAAGAAGAAAGAGAAAAACAAAAATAGGCTCAAGGCAAAGGTATATGTGATAGGGCCATTTTTGTTTTGCACTCAAGACACCATAAAGGGTGTGAGTGACTTAGGATCGATAGTCATACTATGAAGAGGGGAATTTCACGGTTAAAACAGTTATCAAGTGCCACTAGATGAATTCATATGAGCATATGCATTAGGACCTAGTGCGAGCTAACATAACCCTTGAAAATATTTGTGAAAATACGCTAACACACGTGCACAAGGTGATACACTTAGTGGTTAGCACATTTGAGCAAGGATTGAGAAGGTGGCGAAGTCACGGTAGTGTTTCTCGCTGAGAAACACTGACCGGACGCTGGTCATGCAGTGACCAGACACTGACGTCGGCGTCTGATCAGTGTTGTCTGAGCAGCACAGAGGCGCGTGACGCTAGGGCTTCTCACCGGACACCGGGCGTGTCAGGTCAACCACGACCGAATGCGTCCGGTCACAAATATTGCGCTTTGGGAGCTTATTGGACTCGACCGGACTCTGCGAACCTGTGTTCGGTCATGAGTGATCGGACGCTGACGTCAGCATCCAGTCAGTGTTGTCTGAGCAGCACAGAGGACGTCGAGCGTGTCAGGTCGACCACCACCGAATGCGTCCGATCACAAATATTGCGCTCTAGGAGCTTACTGGACTTGACCAGACTCTGCAGACCTGCGTCCGGTCATCACTTAACCGCACGAGGGCTATTCCAATTAACCGCTGAAGATGGACGGGCGAGGTTTGAACAAGGACACGTGGCATCCATCCACTAACTTGTCGCGTAGCGATCGGACGCTGAGCTACGTCCGGTCGCCCCGAGGCAGGCACTTTATTGAGCCTAATGGCTCTATTCTTTGGGGACGCTTATAAATAGTTGGTGGCCGGCTCTTGGGATCTCTCTTGGCTTTTTTATCATCTTGACATCCTCTTGAGCTGAGCATACTCCCTCTCACTCATCTCCCTTGCTTTGTTGTGAATCCAAAGTGAGATTGAGTGATTCCAAGTGTATTTGCTAGAGTGATTGCATCTAGTGGCACTTGGGGATCATTTGAGCTGCGAGATTCTTGTTACTCTTGGTGGTTGCTGCCACCTAGACGGCTTGAAGCAGCAGATGAGTTGTGGCAAGAGTTGGTGATTGTTCTTGGCCACCTCCCGGTGATTGTGAGGGGTTCTTGTGCCTTCCCCAGTGGAGCGCTAAAGGCAACTCTAGTGGATTGCTCGTGTCATTGAGCTACCATACTTGCAATTGGTTCTTGTGGTGCTCTTTGAGAGAGCTTGGCTTTGGATTGCCAATTAGCCACTAAACCACGAGGTGTTGGTCGACACAATGGGGACTAGCATGCCGGCGAGCGCGTGAACCTCGGGAGAAAAATCGTGTGTCTCCATTATGATCGATTCATTGGATTTCTCCCGGTGATTGGTATTCATCTTATTGTGATTGGTTCATTCCTCGACGCGGCGGTACAAAGATCACATTCCTCTTTTTTACATTCCCGCAAACTAGTTGTAACAAGCTCTTTAGTGTAATTAGTTTTGATAGCTTGTCTTATCTTTGCTAGTGTAGCTTCTCACCTAGTTGAGATTTTTAGTGTAGCTAGCTTCTGAGAGCTCGTAGTGACTTAGCCATTGTTGACGGTGGATAGCGTCAACATTTTATAGTGCAATAAACATGAGAAATGATCAATAAACATGGAAATAGAGAAGTCTAGGGTTTTATTGACAAATTCCACGAGTTTTGGTGAATTGTTATTTTTCAAGGGATTATTCCAGAAAAGCCGACAAGAGGGACCTAATTATCAAATGGATTATTGGAATTCCACCGCGAAAGATACGCTAGAAGACTCTAGAAGACATGAGAAGGCAGTAGGTGAAAGCGGGACTCTAGAAGCTTCTAGAGGAGGTCAGGCGGCACCAGGCCCCCAGGCCAACCGGCCCCTAGCTATGGGCCCCACCTGTCATCTTCTACGAGCCTTCTTCACCGACCTTGAGGATCAATCTTAGCCCTACGTCAAGTCGGTTTGATCCAAGAGTTCACGTGCATCCCACCAGACTATATATATGGAGCCTGACCCCCTAGAGCCATCAAGTCATTTTAGATCAAGCCATCCAGAGCCAGAAACCCTAGTTCCTCATAGTTCCTCTAGTTTATAGCGATAGCCTAGTTAGACTAGATCTAGAGGGAGTCAAGTTGATCAACCTAGCTTGGATTCCCGACGTTGTCAAGAGCGTGGAGATTGGTACTATTCTTGTGCTCTCCTCTCTCATTGTATTATTCTCATTGTGTGTTTATTACAGTGTTATGGCAACATTAATCTTCATCTTGTTTACGTTCTTGATTGCAATGTTCATTGTTTACTTTGATTATATGTCTAGCATAGTTACTTTATTATTATTGAGTTCAAGCATATGCTTGTATAGTGTTTATCCTAAGGTACCTAGGGTAGATGATTTGCATTATGTAGGCGTGGTGCTTAGATATATTGCATATCTGCGAGTGCTCCCTGATGTTCCAGGACGTGTGGTAGATCACGAAGGTGACTATTATAGCTTCGTTGAGTCCTTTGTAGTCCATCCCCTGCGCATAGGTTATGTAGAGCGCGGTCACATTGGAGGTGATAGTTGCGTCTTAAAAGCCTCTCTAGTTGATGCTCTTTATGTGTGGATAATGACATAGTAATGTTAACAATGATTGTTAGATGTAGTTGCACTAATTAGAGTATTCATTGACTTGTGATTAAAGAACTACATTAGGAATTATCTCTCTAATATTTGGGTCTTACGACGTTATTGTAGTAGCTAGAGTGCTCTGAGTGAATCTATTATCTTATTATTATGATGACTGATCATTACTTATCATATATATCTTTATCATGTGACGTATCCCTGTTATGAGTAGAGTGTATGATATTGGTTTTATCTCTCATTCATCATACATATAGAAAGTTATCAATACTATAGATTTCCTGTTAGCTAGACCTTCCTAGTGGTATAAATATAAATCGACAACCTAGTAATACTCTAGGTAAAATGCTACAATGGTATAATTATCTGTCCGCTTACAGAACTAGTTTTATTCATATATTGATTCTTATTATTTCTGCCTAGTCACATAAAATGATAGATTCCTTTATATAGTACCAATATATATTTCTAGCTATAAAACTAAGGATGACAACTTAGTTCAAGCTTAGGAGTGTAGGTATGTGATAGGTGACTAGTGTTCTAAAGACATGTTAATCATTACCATGCATTTACTGGTGTTGTTAGTTTAGTAATAGCAGTAGTAAATGTCAACAGCCATTGATTGACTTAGAGATTATAGCAACTAGAATTGGTGGGATAGGTGGCTTGCAACACTTGTTAGAGCTAGTGCAAAAAGCTTCATAGCCAATTAGTTGTCTAATAAGTTTGCCTAGTGTTTTGTAGTTTTTAAATTAGGCTATTCATCCCCCTCTAGCCAATTAGGACCTTTCATTGTGGAGTGTACTTGGCCGAGAATTGATGCCTAATACCAAAGTCATCACATAGCCCATCAATTCTTGTGTTCTTAAACTCATTACCATCGTCACTTCTAACTCTCTTGATGGTTATTTCAAACTCATTATGACAAAGCTTGACAAAAGATGTGAAGGTTGCATACACATCACTCTTGTCAACCATAAAGAATACCCATGTGTATCTAGTGAAGTCATCCACTATCATAAATCCATATTTACTTCCATCGATGCTAGTGTATTGAGTTGGCCCAAACAAGTCCATGTGCAATAACTCAAATGCTTTGCTAGTGCTCATCATACTCTTTTTAGGATGTGTGTTTCCAACTTGTTTTCTGGCTTGACATGCACTACATAGCTTATCTTTCTCAAAGATGACATCTTTCAAGCCTCTAACAAGATCATGCTTAATCAACTTGTTCAATTGTTTCATACCAACATGACCAAACCTTCTATGCCATAACCAACCCATGCTAGACTTAGTAAGCAAGCAAGTTGACAATTGAGCTTCACTAGCATTGAAATCAACCAAGTATAGATTCCCAAATCTAAAGCCTTTGAAGATCAAGTTAGAGCCATCTACACTTATGATTTCTACATCATCTACTCTAAATATGCACTTGAATCTAAGATCACACAATTGAGCCATGGATAGCAAATTAAAGTTCAAGCTCTCAACTAGCAATACATTGGATATACTCATGTCATTAGATATAGCAATTTTACCAAGCCCCATGACCTTGCCTTTGCTATTGTCACCAAATGCAATACTTTCACAGCCACCATTCTCACTAGTGTTGATTGAGTCAAACATTCTTGAGTCATCAGTCATGTGTTGAGTGCACCCACTATCAAGAATCCAATGCCTTCCTCTAGCTTTGTAATTGACCTACAAAAAGAGATCAATTCCTTTTAGGTACCCACACTTGCTTAGGTCCTTGGAGGTTAGTTACCAAGCTCTTTGGTACCCATATGACTTTTTTCTTTGAGCCATCCATGGTGCATCAATGAACTTAGCATGAACACCAGTTGTACCCTTAGTAAGCATATAGAAAGAATCAAGCTTAATTGAGGATACATTAGCTTGTGATTGCTTGTTCATGCATTGTTGCTCTATGTAACCAACATGCTTGCAACTTTTGCAATATCGACCATTGCTACTCACAAAACTAGTTTTGTGATTAGCAAAGGCGGCTTTGCCTTTCTTGGGGGTATAGCCCAATCTCTCTTTATAGAGAGATGCCCTTTGGCTACCCAAGCACATAAGCAAGCGGTCCTCACCACAGTAGGTCTTGGCCAAGGTGTGATTGAGCTCTTTTACCTCCTTCTTGAGTGTCTCATTCTCAACCATTAGTGAGGCATCACAAGTGAAACTATCACCACTAGATGAGGTAGAAGTGGAAGTGCTACAAGAAGAGTTAGTAGGAGCAACAATGATAGGCTTATAAAAGGATTCATCAATTATATCATAAGTTAAGCCTTTGTCACATGTTACAACATGCTTCTTCTCATTTTGCTCATTAAGTAGAGAGGAATGAGCTTTCTTAAGCTTCTCGTGAGCTTTGCTAAGCTCCTCATGGTCTTCCTTTAGACTCTCATGAGATGCATTGAGCTCATCAAAGGCTTTCCTAATGGCTTTTAGTTCCTTAGTCAAGTCTTTGCATTCCCTTCTCTTTGTCAAAATGTTCTTTAGCATCTTCTAACATATCAATTAGTTCATCTTTAGTGAGTCCATCATCATCATCATCACTTTCACTTTCACTTTTATCATGTTTCTCATCATCACAAGTTTATACCATAGTGGCCTTAACCATGAAGCATGAAGGAGTGTCAAAGAGGGAGGGCTTCTCATTGATAGCAATGCTTGCAATAGCTTTCTTCTTAGTGGTCTTGTCATCGTCACTAGAGTCATCATCACTTGAGGAAGCATCACTATCCCAAGTGACGACATAAGATCCACCCTTCTTCTTGCCCTTCTTATCTTTCTTCACTTTCTTCTCCTTCTTGTACTTCTTGCTTTTTTTGTCATCACTATCTTTATTTTCACTATTGTAGGGGCATTGAGCAATAAGATGATCTTTTCTACCACACTTGAAACACCTTCTTGTCTCTTCCCTATTCCTTGATGATGACTTCTTCCTTCTTGCACAATAGCCCTTCTTCATCATGAATTTGTCAAATTTCTTCACAAAGAGAGCCATCTTCTCATCATCTAGCTTATCAAGGGAGAATGAGCTATCATCATCACTTGATGATTCTTGCTTTGCCTTTCCCTTGGATGAGGATAAAGCCTTGAATGCTGCACTTTTCTTCTTCTCATCCTTCTCATCTTTCTTCTCTTCTTTCTTTTCTTCCTTCTCATCATCATCTCTATATGCATCATCAGTCATGATATCCCTCAAGATTTGGTTTGGTGTCATTGTGTCCAAACTGGTCTTCACAAGCAAGGTGACTAACATGCCAAATCTTGCGGGTAAGCATCTCAAGAATTTATGAGAGAAGTCCTTGTCCTCCACCTTCTCACCTAGTCCCTTGAGATCATTGACAAGACTCTCTAACCGATGAAACATCTCCAGTACACTCTCATCTTCCTTCATCTTGAAGCTAGCAAACTTCTCCTTGAGGATGTATGCCTTTGAACCCTTAATTGACTTGGTGCCCTCAAATGATTCTTCCAACTTCTTCCAAGCATCATGAGCTATCTCAATCCCCTTGATTTGTTGGAATGTTTTCTCATCTAGAGCCTCATGAATAGCACTAAGACCAATGTCATTGTTTAGCAACAATATTTCTTCAGCCGCGGTGGGATGCCCCGGATCGGCTACCTCAAACTTGGTCTCCACCACCTTCCACACCTTTCTATTGATTGACTTGATAAAGGTGGTAATCTTTGCCTTCCAATAAGGATAATTTGTGCCATCAAATTGGCATGGCTTCTTGGTGTTGTTTATTTGAGACATTTTGACACCGAAGGTTGTTAAGCCTCAAATCACGGTGTCCACGGCTCCGATACCACTTGAAAGTCCTAATAGCTACAGAAGGGTGAATAGCCTAATAAAAAATCTACAACAACACTAGACAAAGTGGTTAGACAAATAAGAGGCGAAGCGAATGTTGCGCTAGCCTACTAAAAATGCAAGCCACCTACCATAATTCTAGTAGCTGTAGTCGCTAAGCACACAAAAACTAAGTCACTACTCTCTACACTAATTGAGCTAGCTACAAACTAAGAACAACTAGGAAGCTAAGCTACTCAACTAGTGGTGGAATAAGCCACAAGAGGATAGGAAGGTTATACCGACGTGTAGTGGTTGAGCCAATCACCAAATAAGCCAATCAATCTCAAAGAAAACCTCGGAGACAATGATGACGTAAGATTTTTACTGAGATTCACTTGCTTGCCGGCAAGCTAGTCCTCGTTGTGGCGATACACTCACTTGAAGGTTCACGCACTAATTGGCATCACACGCCAAACCCTCAATAGGGTGCCGCACAACCAACATAAGATGAGGATCACACAAGCCACGAACAATCCACTAGAGTACCTTTTGGCTCTCCACCGGAGAAAGGTTAAGAACCCCTCACAATCACCACGGCCGAAGCCGGAGATAATCACCTTCCTCCGCTCATTGATCCTTGCTGCTCCAAGCCGTCTAGGTGGCGGCAACCACCAAGAGTAACAAGTGAATCCCACGGCGAAAAACGATCACCAAGTGCCTCTAGATGCAATCTCTCAATGCAATGCACTTGGATGCTCTCAATCTCACCAAAGTGATGAACCAATCAAGCTAAGTGAGTGAGAAAGTGTTGGCTAGGCTCACAAGAGTGTATGGTCAATGCAAATGGCCAAGAGAGAGAGCAAGAGCCGGCCAACACAGTTAAATAGGGAGCCCCAACGAAATAGCCGTTGGCCCCCTTCACTGTGCTAAAAACGGGGCGACCGGACGCAACGCCCCCAGTGTTCGGTCACGCGATGCTCGCCACGTGTCCCCCTATTCAAACCTCTGCCGCAGATCTCCAATGGTCGAGTTCCCGCACAATTAAAGAGAGACCGGACGCACCGATCGAAATGACCGGACGCACCAGTGCAAAATTAGCTCACACAAACGCGCGCGCACCTGACCCTGCAACCGGACGCGCTGGTGCCAAACCCTGATCAGCGTTAGGTCGAGTATAGAGAGGCACCAGAGAGGATTTTTGCTGACCGAACGCGTCCGGTTAGGCATGACCGGACACGCCTCAGCGTCCGATCCTCTTTGGCCTCCCAGCGCATTGCTACGTCTCCATGACCGTACGGTGAACAGTGTTTCATCAGCTTCCGGTCCTCGCCTTCACTGAGTCCGCTCACGTTTCGTTGTGACCGGACGCGCAGGTCCTGCGTCCGGTCACACAAACAGCACCTCCTCGACTCCAAACTTCACGCTTGCTCAAATGTGTCAACCACCAAGTGTATCACCTTGTGCACGTGTGTTGACATATTTTCACAAACAATTTCAAGGGCGTTAGTTCTCCACTAGATCCTAATGCATATGCAATGAGTTAGAGCATCTAGTGGCACTTTGACAACTGCATTTCGATACGAGTTTCACCCCTCTTAATAGTACAGCTATCAATCCTAAATCACTCACACACTCTATGGTGTCTTGAGTGCTAATAAAAAAGCTCCTAACACTTATACCTTTGCCTTAAGCTTTTTGTTTTTCTCTTTCTTCTTTTCCAAGCCCGAGCACTTGATCGGTCATCACCACCATCATGATCTTCTTCATTTGCTCCTCCAAATAAGGTTAGCACTATGGTTTCATCAATTCACCAAAACTAAACTAGAGCTTTCATACCCTAGAGAGGAACACGGACCTAGAACAGAGGGGAAGCAAACCGCAGTGCATTGTGCTGCATCGGGGCTGGTGGCCGATGCACAACCACCCGCGCTGGCGTGTCCCCGATTCAGAGGCCGATCCAGTTCCACGCGCGGTGTGCTACCTGTGCCGGGGCCGCCGCCGCCCGCGCTGGGGCCCACCACCAGAGACTGACCGTGCCGGTGTGCCACGCCAGCAGGGTTCTGGCCGGTGCGACGCGACATGGGGAGAGGGAGAGGGAGGCCGCGCTGCCTATGCTGGGTCTGGGTCCGTGCCTGAGAGGGAGAGAAAGGAAGAGATGAAGACTAGTACCTAGGGTTTCCTCGGAGTAGACGCGGCCGCGGTCGTCAGGAGAGAGAAAGAGAGAGCACGTGAGGGTGGGGGAGGGAGCGACGGGGCGCCAGCGCACCACTTCGGGCCGGCCGCACGTAGCCCGAGGAGCCAGCTGCGCCACCCGCTGTCGCATTGGGAGGAAAGGGAAGAGAGAGGGGGAGTGGAGGGAGAAACGGAGATGAGAGTCAGTAGATGGAGGGAGTAAGGAGAAGGAGGAGGACGGCCGCCGCCGCGCGCTGCTCGTGGCCGGCGCCGTCACCCTTGCCCGCACGTCAGGTGAAAGAGGGAGAGAGCGAAGAGAGAGAGGGGGGTGAGAAGAAGAATCAGTGACCGGTAGTTTTTTTTTACCAAGTGAACTTGTGGCCGGGAGACATCGGGAAACCATGACCTAGTGAACTTGTGGCTGGAAGATTTTAGGGTGACATGGCCCAGGTCTCCTACCGCGGTGAAGCTTAAAATTGTAGGAGTAAAAGCATATGCAACAATTACAATGCTAGGGAAGACACATGAGATTTTTATTTAGATGAAAGATTACCTCAAAAATATAATGTAATTTTTGAAAGTGGTCTCCTAAATCGTTTCAAAACTGACACATAGATACAACTCTGCAGCCAATAGATCGTGCCTATCATCTACATCTTAGTATAGCAATGCCTTCACGATAGCTAACCACAGAAAGATGACAACAATCGAGACCTGCAAGAAGAACAATTGAGACCTGCAAGAAGGCACTAAGTAAGTGGTTTCAGAGTAAGGCATGGAATATTTCAGACTTTCTTGCATTTTAGAAAGACACTACTTCGTTGTTAACCATCAATACAGCTTGGAAAGCATAGTAAATTTTACTACTAAGTGGATGGATATTCAATTTAGGAGCAGCAGGTACACCTAATAGTAACACTCAACCTGTTGAATAAATGGCAACACTGAAATTCAGTTAGCATGAGATGAATATATGCCATACTACTGTAATAAAAATATTGCAGTAAAAACCAATGATCCAATTTTTATCACTACAGACAATGATATAGCTTGAACAAGATCTAAAAGACCAAGAGGAATATTGCAATTAGAGTATCCAAACCTAGACAAAAGCTCCCCCTAAATTTTGCAATTCGTGGGGTGCAACAAGTGTGTGTGAACAAATATATATCCGTGAAAAAGAGATGCAATATGACATGTTACATTCGCACCACAAGTAGAAAGAATTTGATGGCCAAGATCTCAAGGTAATACTTAAAGCAACACATGGCCATCTAAAATAACATTCACCAATCACATGTAGAGAGAAGCACAATAGCTAATAAGATAACTAGTTAACCATTACTTGTTCTGCAATCATCTATCACAAACACATATATAGTTACCCATCACATACTTGCCACCACACGACATGGTTCGGCAAATCAAGTCCACATTCCTCCTCCCCCGATACCCTTTGTCTAGATCTTGCATTTCACCGTACGTTGGTAGCCAATAAGGAGTGCACCTCCTGGACACCTCCATATCTGTCATGGCGTCATCGACTGTCATCTATCGCAGTGCCTCCGGCATCCCTTTTGTTTAGTAACGTCTTTCCATTTCGCGTGATCAATTCAATTCCTAGAGATGATGATTTGGGGGCTGTTTAGTTCCCAAGAAGTTTTGCAAAATTTTTCAGATTCCACGTCACATCGAATCTTTGACACATGCATGAAGTATTAAATATAGATAAAAAATAAAACTAATTACACAGTTTAGACGAAATGGACGAGACGAATCTTTTAAGCCTAATTAGACCATAATTGGACACTAATTGCCAAATAACAACGAAAGTTGCTACAGTGCTATTTTGCCAATTTTTTTGGCAACTAAACACTACCTTGGACTTCATTTAGTCTGGGCATGGGCTAGGTTTCGATGGGCCGAACCCAAACAGGACTATAAACATAATTAAGAAATTAATTAATTAATTAGCCTGGCTACTTTTAGATCTGTGCGATTTTTAGAAAGAGGAGCATTGAAGCAGTTCTCTTTTTTTTTACATTCATTTTATGTAAATGAGTCAAGTACGACTTCTGTCTTTGACGTACACCATCTTTTTTTCTTGGACTCCTAAGTCCTGAAGGCACGTCAATACGAATGTAACTAATAATAAAAAAATTACGTGCACTGTATAAGCTTTAAGTAGCCCATGTATGTATTAGCAATTAAAAAGAAAATAATAAAAAACTGAACACACGTTATTTTGTTTGTTATATGACAAAAAAAAAAGAAGAAAAAACTAACACGTGAGGAAGATGCAGACTACTGTGCCTCTTCCAATGATGCTCTAGATCCAGGAAAAATAGATTAACTTTCTCTGAATTCGGTTTTTATTGTATATGATAATTCAATTAATATTTTCGCTGTATTTGAAATAGTTTTTAGAAACACGTAGGACACTAACAAAAGTATCCGACATCGGTTTTTTCCGGTTCCTGGCACTTTAGAACCGACAACCGAATCCGGTTCTCGGCTCGGTGTTGGGTCGAAAAACCGTCTAACCGAACGGTGTGTGACCTCCGAAGGAAACTGTGCTGTCCGCCTTCCTCTCCCCGCTTCGATATGAAGCCCACCTGGCCACCTCGGCCCACCTCAGTGAGGCATACGAAGCCAGGCCTTCTCCAAACCAAACCAAACCCTAACCTTATCTGCAGACTGCAGCTCGGGGCCGGCGGCGCAGCGGCGGAGCAGGCAGGGAGCGACGCGCGGCCGGCGGCGTCGGGGCGCGAGGCGACTCCTGCGCGTGCAGGGCGCGGCCGGCAGCGCAGGCGGCGCAGGCTGGGTGCGAGCACCTTGGGACTTCGGGTAAGTAGAAACACGACACCGAATTTGTTGGTTCTCTGTTTTGTGATTATGCCATACTTTAAGCCTACTTCCTGACACGGATCCACATATCTCATCTCACAGTATAAAGTATGGCATCAATAAAAAATGAATTTTTACTTACCTGCAGCGTTGCTTTTCTGGACCCAACTATTTCCTCCTTCAGTTCTGCATCAATTCTGGAAAGATGCTGCCAAGCAAGAGGGGTGCTGATGATCTCACAAGATTCTCAACTGACTCATTGATTTCAGGTCTGCCGGTTCTTCCTTTTTCTTCATGTTTTTTATGTCTCTATTTGAGCACTCACACGGCTGTCTTGTATCGTGTTTTCTAACTTGTCGCTTATTTTGGGACAATCAAGGTTTCTGGAGTGAGCTGAGTGACGAAGCTGCATCAAAGTTGTCCAGAAGTGTTGTCTCAATTGCTTTGACCCATGGTGATCTTGTAGGACAAAATGTGCTATTTGCATCCTCTGGCATAGCTATAGAATGCCAGCCTAACTTCACAAAGTTTGTGACATCAGCAATTTTGGTTAGAGCTTTAAATTATGAAAGAAATGGCCATGATAACATTAAGGTTGGTGCTGAATCATTTACTAATTGTTCTTTTTTACTTTACATAACTGTGATCATTCTGTGCTGTTTCCTTGCTTTACTACTATAGATTGAAGTACGCCATGAAGGAAATGTTGCCATAGGGACTGTGGCAGAATATGACCTGGATCATGTAATTGCTGTTGTCGAAGTCACGTCCGCCCTTGACGTTTATTGCGTACCTCTCAGTTATGCGGAGGAATTGATGCCTGCTACAAAGGTTGTAGCAGTAGGGCGTGACATCTCTGGCAAATTAATGGCCACAAGTGGGACACTTACTGATTCAGGCCAATCTGAAGATTGTGGACATCTTATGTTCTCTACATGTAAATTATCTGAGGTACACTTGTTATATTATGAGTGCTATAATCTTTTCTTTTACTATATGCTCTAAACTGTGTCTCGTATTCAATTAAGAAAATGTTAATTTACTCCCTTTGTTTACTTTTTTACTGTAATGCAAAAGGTTGGCCTTATTCCTTTCAAAATGTACACTTGTGCAGTTAAGTTGAATGGTTTTCATGATGGTTAAGTTTGCAGTGGAACATACTTCAAAGATATCATACATTTTAAAGTATAAAATAGTAGTCCTTCCAGTCCTTATTACTTGACGTCTGGGCACAAAAATATATCTACTATTCTACTTTCGAGTCTATTTGTGTGTCCTAATGTTAAGCAATAATAACTGGAGGGATTCACATTTAGAGTTTGCACAAGACAGTCAACAGTGACTAGTAAATGTAAAGTTGGGAGTAACTCTTATTACCTGGTCATTTTATTCTGCTCCATTGTAATCCTTGTTGCTTTTTTTTTTGGTTCTAGGTTATGCAGGGCGGCGCACTTTTTGAATTTGATGGGAACTTTGTTGGCATGAACCTTTTCTCTAATATGGGAAGACCCATATTCTTGCCAAGGGATATAATTTTTGATCGTTTGAACCATTTTCAGACATCCATGGAAAAGATAATAATTCCTGTGTTGGTGAAGTCAGTCAGGTGTGCCAATATATTTCCAGTTTGCTTATCTATGTTTGTAATTGCAGCTTTTAGTGTTTACCCTTAATAATAACTTGATGCTTTGGTACCTCTAGCGTAAGATATCATCAAACAGGTCACCTGTACTTGGCATGTGTCACTGCTCTGTATTGTAGAGTAGCCATTTTCCTGTGTATCAAATATTGAAGCCAACATATTTGTGTACCCTTAATAATAACTTGATGCTTTGGTACCTCTAGCGTAAGATATCATCAAACAGGTCAGCTGTACTTGGCATGTGTCACTGCTCTGTATTGTAGAGTAGCCATATTCCTGTGTATCAAATATTGAAGCCAATGTATTTGTTTACCCTTAATAATAACTTGATGCTTTGGTACCTCTAGCATATGATATATCAAACAGGTGAGCTGTACTTGGCACGCATCACAGTTGCTCTGTATTGTAGAGTAGAGTAGCCATATTCCTGTGTTTCAAATATTGAAGCCAACATATTTGTCTAATTCAAAATATGTTAGAATATTTTGTTGAGATTAAAATATAGACATTACAAGGGAGTATGAACGCTCTTGACTACCAAGATTTTGTTTAACTGGATACCACCCGTTTCTCTAACTGGTGGTATAGGGCTGTCAAAAGAGTGCCCCATGGGCGATGCCAGGGGTATGCCCTGGTATGCCATGGAATACCCAAGACTTGATGAGAAAAATAAATATATATACTAGTATACATGTACAACCTATTGTTTAATTGGATTAAAAACACACGAATCAACTAGCAGCCCAGTAGCCCACAAGAAACAGCCCAAGCAGCCAGCGTCTGGTCTGCTGTTGGCTGTCGCCGGTGGCCAGTGTTGAAGCCTTGAAGGCTTACTCGGTACCCATTCTCTAGATTTCAGGCCTCTAGGCGCCACTGCACCAGGTAATGATTTAATTTCTCTAATTTAGAACGGATCACAATCTTGACGGATAAAATTTAGAGCAAAACGCTATGTGTTTGATAAAGGGCCTGCTTGGTACAGCTAGCTGCTTATGGCCGAAATAAGCTGAAACCAACGGCCAAACGGTAAGCTTTTTTGCAGCTTATTTCGGCCGCGCTTATTCCCACCGCTCTCATTTGTACTAAAAAGCAGAAGCTGCATTAGATCAGCTTATTTTGGCCGCCACTTTTACGCTATTTGTGCAACTTATTTGGAAAGCACTTTTTCCAGATAAGCTGTACCAAACAGGCTCAAAATATTATTGGCAATTCTTATAAAAAGATGGGAATTCTTAGAGTAGCTCAGGCTGAGGAACTAATTGATAAGTGTTATGGTATTAGTATAATGTACACTTTTGATTATTGTTATGGACCTATAGTGCAATATATTGTGTATTAGTATAGTAATTTTTTACGTGGAATACCCTGATGTAAAATTCTGGCTCCGCCACTCAAGTGTCCATGGAGCAGAAGAGTGGTCTCAATTCTCTTAATATCCTAGTTGCATGGGAATTATGCAAACATAGAAATGATTGTGTATTTGAGGCAGAAAGTCCTACTGTGGAGGTAGTCTTGCAAAAGATTGCCAATGAGAGCAGCCTTTGGTGTATGGCTGGAGCTTCTGCTCTCCAGGAGCTCCATTGCAGGTTGCTCGGTCTTGGTCCTTAATTTGGGGCAGGGTAGTCGTTGGTTGTCCTTTTCTGTGCGTGGCGCGTCTGTACCTTGGTTTTTCAAGGGTGTGTGTGGTGGGGTGTTTGGAGGGGATTTTTTGGCCCTTTGTATTGTGTTATCTTCTCTCAATGAACTGGCATGCAGCTCTCCTGCGTTTTTCGAGAAAAGAAGATTTTGTTTAACATTTGCTCAGTTCTTGTATTATTACACTATCTACTCGTGCTGATCCCTTTTGGGTTAATACTCGTATTAATGTTTTATCTACAGGCATAGAAAAAGACTCACAGGTGTGGAACTTCACTCATATCCTGAAGGTGAGTACACAACCACCCAATATTGATCACTAAATGTTATTTAATTGTGCAGCTCATCACTGTTTCTAAGGTCCTCTAGTGGTTCAAATTAAACCATTTGTTCTTCTATATAGCTAGTTTGGTCTTCTACAGTTATATTATAGTGTTAAGAGTTAATCCGTTAACATTACTTGAGCACTAGCGATTCAGCCAATGCCTGTGTGTTGTGATCATAAAATAAGTGTACATCAGGTTCTGATTTTGAAAAGTAATTTTACTCTGGTCTAAAAATTTCTATACGTGTAATCATATCAACTGGCTCCTACACATACGCAGATAGTACAACACTATGCTATAAAATGCTACACACACATCCTTCTTAAATCCATCCAGAAAGATCTGGATTGAGTGTGCATAGAGCACACCATGACCATCAAAGCTCCTTGAAGAGTAGAGATGGCATGAGTTGTTGCACAAGTTGCCATAACATTTTAATCTTAAGTTAGTTGTTATGTGGAGAACTTTAAGTGACTGTTAAATGCTGTACTTAGAATTAACAAATGTCAGTGCTAATCAACCTTGTTGCACCAGGATAAGCAAGGTGCAATTTGCGTTTACACTTTGGGTTATCTCAGTCCATCAAGGGACGTGGTCACGAGTCAATGCTTGCTAAGTCATCATGCGCTGCACATTTTTACAGCCCTGCTGTCCCACTAACTATTATACGATATCTTGTCTACCAGGTAGCATGAGTGTTAATACTTTTGAAGAACAGTTTGGCGACGAATATCCTACTGGTGTCTGGGGTAAATTCAAGAAAGAAATTTCTTCTAACATATCTGACATTGTTGTCGCACTTGCTTCGTTCCATGGTGATTTCACAGTGATGCGCTATTTACTATTTAACATTTATGTTCAGTTATCACTAGCTAATGGCAGTTATGGTGTCCAGGTGAATCAAAGTTCTTTGCATGCACAGGATTTTTCATTAACTATGATGGATGTCCGACTATTCTGACCTCAGCCAGCTTGGTTAGGGATCCCGATGGCGCAAATGAGATTGTGAGCGGCTTAAGGGTTGGTACTTCGAATTTTACTGTGATTCTTGTTCGTCCAAGACACTGCTTTAAGTCTCAATTGTATTGTTTGCAGATTGAGGTGTTGCTTCCAAACAAAGAACATACTGTAGGGGAATTGGAACATTATAGTTTACATTACAATGTTGCTCTAGTCAGCGTCAAGAATTACAATGTTGATTGTCCTGCGAAGCTGAAATCTGAGTCGATGTGGTATGATGGAACGGTGGTAGCTGTGGGCCGTTGCTTTGAATCAGGTATATTAATGGCTACAAGTGGGGAATACATCCATGACTACGACGAGGTGTCAAGCGATTTGGATTGTGAATACCTTTGGTACACTACGTGTAGGACCACTAAGGTAGCACCCTTCCCTTTTCTTTTTTAATTGCCTACTCTAGCCTACCCTGACTTGTTTGGAACTGAAGGGCTTTGTGTACTTTTACCAGAATATGATGTACTTAGCCTTACATACTTGGCTCACAACTGACCTCTCCATATAACCTGGTTAGGCTGTTATTGGAGGTCCCGTTGTTGATTTGGATGGAAAATTTGTGGGCATCAATTACTATGATACAAAAATAGGAACCCCGTTCCTGTTTTTTGTTGATATCTGGAAAATTTTGGATGATTTGAAGACAAAAAAGTAAGTGTGGATTTCTCTTTTGGTATTTAAGCTGTTATGTTAGTGCTGGTATACAGGTTTAGTTTTGCACATGACTGCAAGATTTGTTTGGACATTTGATCAATAATCTAGTTGGAGGTAAATTCAACATAATATTCTATTAAATCTTGTATTCTGCGTGTTTGACAGGGCGATGATTGGTGGTCACGAGGGCCGTCTGGAAGATGACAACGGACCACCAAACATGTATGTAGATACATCTCATGGATCTCACTATTATTATTATGTAATAACCATATATTGTTTAGAAATTTGCTGACCTGATGATGACGTGGGAAAAATATATCGTTGAATGGCAGCTGGGTATGGCCTGCCTGATCCAAGGTGATATGGATGAAGATGAAGATTAACGTGCAGCCCTATGCGTAATTAATATGGATGAAGATGAAGATTAACGTGCAGCCCTAGGCATCAACAGCAACAGATTAGAATAATTGCTGCATACTAGTAGCCTTCGTTTGTTTTTTGAGGATTAGTAGCCTTCGTTTACTCCGCTGAATTGCTATCTGCATGCCGTAAACTTTTATCTGGATTGGATTGGAATCCCTGTAGTATCTTAATAGAATATTTGAACTGCTGTCTGTTGCTAAGATATTTTTTTCGGTTGATGCTCCTTGCTTAAGAAACAAGACCTTTACTACTAGTCAGCAACGTATATTATTATATGCTTACATAAGCAAAATTTGGCGTCCGGCAACATTAGCTTCGGCAAAGTGGTCCTATTATTATATTACTAGCAAAACATGCCCAAAACATGCCCGTGTGATGCAATAGAAAAAACAATTAATTTTTTATGGAACTTAACTACATTTTTGTCTCTAAACTTTTTAAGTGATCTCTAAACTTTTTAAGTGATTTAGGTTCGTACCTGGTTGTTTATGTTTGCATTTTGTATAAATCTCCCAATATTTATTTTTTTTCACGCGCTTACTCCTCGTCTTCCGAGGGCACAGCGGCATGCAGAGTGGGCAATGCAAACAGGACAGGGCCTGGAGCTTGGAGCCTGGTGCCTGCGTCCCTGCGTGCGTGGAGCCCTGCTACTGCTACGTGACTACCGTACGCCACGATTAAAATCAGCCTATGGTTGGATGGGTGCACGCCGACATGCCGTTGCTCGCCGGCTGGGAACACGCGTGATTCTTGCGAGCCCGACGTGCTCGCCCTCGACGGGAACCATTGCGTGCTCCCGTGAACGAACATGTCGTCGAGGTCTTCAATGCTTTTTATTTTGATTTTATAATAAGTTGTTCTCTTTCTATAGTTATGGTTTGGGTTTAGATTTGGATTGGATCCGTGTGGGTCTCCAACTCTGACCACGCTTAGGAAAATCCGTGTCTGTCTTCAACTCATCGTGACGCCGTGTGTGGACAGTTAAGTCAATAAATAGGCCAGACCAAAAAACGACCAGACCAAAAAAGAGGAGGAAATTTTGTCTCTTTATTATTAGGTAGGTATAGATATAGATTATACATGGCATTTATTTTCGGGCAGCATCGGAAGCTTGAACCTTGGGGGATAGAGATACTTCAGATCTAGTTGGGCCTGCATTATACGGTGAAATATAGGCCCCAAATCGGCCCATTCCATTGTAGCTCCCAGGATGCAGCCGCCGCATGGCGTGAGGGAAATTTCTCCTCGAAGAACTGTTTGTATGGTAGAGCTGTTGAGTTCAGATTCATAAGAACAATGATTATTAACCTCTAGCTGCAACGTTGGAACATAATCAACTATGTGTCTGATTGGTCGTTCGAATGACCCTCCCTAGCCTCGCTCGTATCTGTGAGCCAAGAGACTTTGTTTGGTTACACAGTACGCACACTTCCTATTTGATGTGGTGATTAATACCTCCATCACTCCCCGATGTTGTCAAGTCTCAGTTCAAATGTGGAGATCAAGGGCAAACTCCACATTTAGAAAAGATTTCCAAGCTTGAAAGAGCTGAGGAATGGATAAGTGATCCTCAAACTGAAAATTCACTAGCTTCCAGCAATCTTTTGAGAAGGGACAATGGAAGAGTGGGTGCATCGTCGTTTCTTCCACTGAAAGTTGGCACAGAACACAATGAAAATCTTCAAGATGCATACCCCTTCTTCTAATTAAATTCCTAGAGCTTAGCCTGTCTCTCAGGATTAGCCAGAAAAAAAAACTTATGTTTCCCTTGACAAGAAGTCTTCCAGAGCCATTTGAAAATTGGCTCAACCTGTGAGTGTCCTGACAGAGATCTGTAAGCTTAAGTTAAAGACGTTCTGTCCTGTTATATATATAAAAAAAAATGTTCAGTCTTGCGGTCTTGCCAGTGATCCTTTAATATGCATGGTATCTTCCAAAAAACAAAAAGGCAATAAGAGGCCATGTACCTTGAGCTCCTCGAATGGACGGAATCTTTGTTGCCACACCCCTGCATACATATGCTCCAACATAGCAGTGATGCACTGGGGGATTTCAAGTTATTAATGAAACCCAAAGCTTACAAAGAGAACACAACTCTGTATCTTACAATATGCTGAGCTCGATATATACACAAAACATATACTTCTAAAAAAGCAACAGAGCCTTCTAGTTCCAAGAAAGTTATGTTAGACCAAACCATTTACTTGTACAAATGAAACAAAAGAAAGAAGATCATTAGCTAGTTTCCAAGAGTTATTTGAGATTGTGTCTACCCATCCCAGTTAATAAAGCATCTGAAGCCCAAAAAAATTTATTCCGGTAGTTCTACCTTTATACCAAGACATAAAGTTAAAATTACATTGACATTTATAGAAGGTACAAAGCATCTGAAGCTCAAAAAATATTTATTACGGTAGTTCTACCCTATGCATTATTAGACTGACAACTAATAATACTGATTCAGTAATATTGAAATAAAAGGCAGGAGCCCTGCCGCTTAATTAAGTACGGATAAAGAAGTTTATGTACAGAAGGCACCCCATGGCGCCAAACACTACGGTCCTAGGACCGGAACACAGGCATGTTGCACCACTAGTGGTGTTTACCCATCGAAGGATACAGCCCTGTGCCTTTGCATGATATCTTCTTTTGTCAACGAGGTCACCTGCTGGACCGTTTTGTGTTCATTTTCGAAGATCCTCCTATTCCTCTCCTTCCATAGGTTCCATACAATGTAAATGAGGATTCCGTTGAACCGTCTTCGATCCTGCTTTGGCACCTTGCTTGTTGCCTCCTCCCACCATTTGGCAATGCTTGTGGCGTCTTGCTGTGGGAGTTGGACACTAAAGTTTTCCTAGGACAACACTTGGTCCCAAACGGCTCTTGCGAAAGGGCATAGTAAAGAGAGGTGCACTCCTGTCTCCAGAGGCCCATTGCACAAGACACAGTGCTCCTTATGTGGCCATCCTCTCTTCTGTAGATTATCCGCCATTAGGAGTTTATCATGCATGAGGATCCAGGCGTGGACTTTGCATTTGTTTTCTGCTTGCGCCTTCCAGATGAGGTCATGCTGAAATTTTGGTGTGAACCTCGGAATTGTATCCTATATGCCGAGCGAGTGGAGTAAATTCCATTAGCCATCCACTTCCAACTAATTGAGTCTTGCACATCCTCCTGCAGCTGCACATTTAGCAACCTAATCCACAAGTCGATGAATTCTCGGATTTGTGCAGTTGTTGTGATTCGCGTCCGCAGCGATCTGATCCGACTCCCATTGTGTAATTCCTGGCTGACCGTCCTATTTTTCTGTGTGCCAGCTTGAACAGGTTAGGCGCCAGATATCTAGACGCTTCACCTTCTAGCCAGGCGCGATGCCAGAACCGGGCTTTGTGCCCGTTCCTGATTGTGATCGTGGTGGAGGCGTTGAACAAGAGGCGATCAATATCCTTACATGGTACTTCTGTTCCCACCCATGGTTTGGAGTCATCTGTCCATTCCTGCCATAGCCAATGGAGGCATAGTGCTCTCCCAAATCTTTCCAAGTCTGGCACTCCCATGCCCCCAAGTCCTTGGGCAAGCAGACAGTTGGCCAATTGACCAAGCAGTGACCCCCCCATTAGCATTCTCCTCTCCTTTCCAGAGAAATGATCTTCGTATCTTGTCAATTTTCTTCCTTGTCCAAATCGCTAGTGGGAACACAGTTAGGTGGTAGGTGGGCATTGAAGATAAGACCATGGTGACCAAAGTGTGCCTACCTGCTCTGTTCAGTATTTTGCCCTTCCATCCCGGCAACCTTTGTCCAATGTGCTCAATTAGAGGTTCTATGTGGACTTTCTGCAAGGATCTCGTATGCAGTTGCAGTCCCAAGTAGCGGCACGGGAATGATGCTCTTGTTCCTGTGAAGGAGGCCAGGACGTTGAAAGTCACTAGTTTGGTTCTGGCTAATTGATGACACCCTAGTACTAACCACAATTGGCTAAGTGTGTGTAGCAAAGGTGGTTAGTACACTCCAAGTGGTGATGGCAAGGTGCTCATGGTGATCATGGATGCCACACTTGGAGATGAAGATGTGAAAAGGAAGCAACCCTATGGAGCTCAAGGCAAAGGTATCAATAGGGGTTTGCTTTTGGTGATTAAGACACCATAGAGGGTGTGATCACATTTAGGATCGGTAGCCGTACTATGAAGAGGGGAATTCTAGGGCTATTGATCACTTAAGTGCCACTAGATGAAGGTTCATTTGCATATGCATTTAGGATCTAGTGGAGAGCTAACATAACCCTTGAAAATGTTTGTGAAAATATGCTAACACATGTGCACAAGGTGATACACAAGGTGGTTAGCACATTTGAGCAAGGGTCGAAGAGTTGGCGAATTCACGGTGGTGTTTCTCTCTGAGAAACATGCACCGGACGCTGGAGGCACTTGCACCGGACGCTGGAGCGAGCGTTCGGTCAGTTGATCAAAGTGCGTGGTGCTAGGGTTTGGTATCGGTGTGTCTGGTGCTCCCCAGGCATAGGCCACCGGATGCATGACATCAGCATCAGGTGCGGTGGTGTGCGGTGCGGTCCAGCGAGGGTGTATTGACCGGACGCAAGGTGCGTCTGATCGCACCCCACCGGATGCGCCCTGTGCGTAAAAATCGTCTCTGGTAGCTTACTGGAGTCGACTGGACGTTGGCCCTGTAGCGTCCGGTGTGACACTGTGTAGCGCCCGGTGCTTCAGCTCAGCAGCGCGAGCAACATCTAGTGACCGTTGGTGATCAACAGCCCATTTTTGAACTTGACATGTGATCATCGAGCGACTCAGCGCGGAGCCACCGGACGCTGGTGGAGCGTCCTGTGCAGCTGCACCGGCGCGTCCAGTGCTATCGGGAAGGCTAGAATGAGAACCTAACGGCTCTATTCTTTGAGGACGCTTATAAATATGTGTTGGCCGGCTTCTTGAGGATCCTCTTGGACATTTTGATCATCTTGACATCCTCTTGAGCTGAGCATACTCCCTTCCACTCATCTCCCTTGCTTGGTTGCTAATCCAAAGTGAGATTGAGTGATCCAAGTGCATTGTTCTTGTGAGTTTGCATCTTAGTGGCACTTGGGTGAGCTTTGGCTGCGGAATTCTTGTTTCTCTTGGTGTTTGCCGACACCTAGACGGCTTGGAGCAGCGGAGGAGGTCCGGCATGAGTTGGTGATTGTTCATGGCCGGCTCCGGTGACTTGTGAGGGGCTTGCACCTTCCCCGGCGAAGAGCCACAAGGTAGCGCTAGTGGATTGCGTGTGTCATTGAGCTACCTCACTTGTGGTAGGTTCTTGCGGCGCTCTTGGAGAGCTTGGGTGTGGATTCCCAATTAGCCACCGAACCACGAAGTGTTGGTTGACACAACGGGGACTAGCGTGCCGGCAAACACGTGAACCTCAGGAGAAAAATCATTATCTTCATCTTGTGATTGATTTGATTGTCTCCCGATGATTGGTCTTAATTGTATATCTAATTGATTGGTTCACTCCACTACTCGGTGGAATATCGATCATCTCATTCTTACTTTACCGCAAAGTAGAGTAGCTTGCTTCTTTAGTTGTGTTTGCTTTTGTTGTAGCTTGTGTAGCTCTTAGCCTTGTAGCTTAGCTTGTAGAACTCTAGGTAGCAAGTAGTGACCTAGCTTTTGAGTGTGATAGAGATCATAATCACTAGACTTGTGGATAGGAGGCTTGCACCCCCCTTAGAGCTAAGCAAAACTCGCTTATCGCCATCTTACTTACTAACAAGTGGTTGAAGTGTTTTTGTTAGAGAATTTTTATAGGCTATTCACCCCCTCTAGCCAAGTAGGATCTTTCAAGTGGTATCAGAGCCGTGGTCACCATTTATTGAAGGCTTAACAACCTCAGTGCTCAAATTATGGCTCAAGTTGTGATCAACCATATGGGGCAAACCACCGTTCTTTGATGGCACAAGCTCTTTTGATTATTGGAAGAGGAAGATGAAGATGTATCTCAGTTCAATCAATGATAGAGTGTGGGATGTCACCGAGAGCGACTTTGTCATTCTTGATCCCACCAACCTCACCGATAATGAGAGAGCAAACAAGCAATGCAACATAATGGCTCTCAACTCCATCTACAATAGCATTGACTCCAAGGTGTTTGAGGAAGTCAAGGATCTGAGAGGGCTAGTGAAGTGTGGGCAAGGCTTGAGGAGACCTATGAGGGCATTACAACGATAAAGAGTGCCAAATTGTACATGCTCAAGGACAAGCTCTCCAACTTCAAAATGAAGGATGATGAGAACATTCCGGAGATGTTCTATCAGCTCCAAGTTATTGTGAATGATCTCAAGGCATTGGGTGAGAAAGTGAAGGATAACGACTTCTCCCACAAGTTCTTGATGTGCTTGCCTAAGAAGTTCAAGACATTGAGAACAATCATCTTTAGAGGAGGATTGACCGGTGTCTCTCCCAATGAGATACTTGGAGATGTCATGACCGATGCCCAATACAATGATAGTGACAATGAGGAAGAAGAGAAGAAAGAAAAGAAGGACAAGAAAGAAAAGAGTGTTGCTTTTAAGGCCTCTTCCTCCTCTAAGGGCAAGTCCAAGAAGGAAGCATCAAGTGAAGATGATGATGACATTGATGATGAAGCTATGGCCCAAGTGAAGATGATGATGACATTGATGATGAAGCTATGGCTCTCTTGGTCTGCAAGATGGCCAAGTTTATGAAGAAGAGAGGCTATAGTGCTAGAAAGAGAAGAGACCATATGAAGGACAATGTGAGATTGTGCTTCAATTGCAAGAGTCCCAATCATGTGGTGGCCGATTGTCCTTACAAGAGCGATGATGATGATAAGAAGAAGAAGAAGGACAAGAAAGAGAAGAAGGAGAAGAGGGAAAGAAGATGATCTTCAAGAAGAACAAGAAGGGAAGTGGCTATGTGGTCACTTGGGATAGTGATGGCTCAAATGATAGTGATGATGAGTCAAGTGATGATGAGAAGAAGGCCATCAAGAAGGCTTTTGCAAGCATCGCCATTCATAACAAGTCATCCCTTTTCGACACTCTATCGACACGCCTTATGGCAAAGCCCACTAAGGTATAATATGATGCTAGTGATGATAATGTATCATGTGCTAGTGATGATTGTAGAGTGATGACGAGGAGGACTATTCCAAGGAGGAGCTCATTGACATATGTGAGCAACTTAGCACCGGCTACGAAAAGAAGAGAAAGGAGTGCAAAGGTTTGCTCAAGAAGCTCCAAGCTCTTGAGAAATCCTTTGGGGAGCTCCAAGCATCTCATGAGTGTCTAAAGAAAGACCATGAGGAGCTTGAGCTAGCTCACACTAGGCTTGAAAAAGCCCACTCTTCTCTACTTCAGAGTGCTAAGGAGAAGGAGACCAAGGAGGAGCAAGTGATTGTCACTTGTGACATTGGACTAACATGTGATTTGCTTGATGAATCATTTTTTGATCCAATTGTTATGGCTCCCACTAACCCTTCTTGTAGCTCTTCATCCACCACAACCAACTCTACCTCTACTATGAGTGAAGGTTTCACTTGTGATGCCTCACTAATGGTTGGAGAATGAGACTCTCAAGAGAGAAGTGGATGAGATCACTCATGCCTTAGGCAATGCCTATGGTGGAGATGCCCGCTTGCTAAAGTGCTTAGGTAGCCAAAGTTTCTCTCTTAACAAAGAGGGATTGGCTATACTCCAAAAAAGGCAAGGTGGCCTTTGCTACTCTAAAGCCTAGCTTTATGAAGAGCAATGGTTGATTTTGCAACAGATGCAAGCAAGTAGGGCATGTAGAGCATAATTGTAATAAAATAAACAAGAACAAGATAAATGCTAATGTGAAATGCATTCCTTTTGATTCTTGTTATGTTCTTACCAAGGGTGAGAAAGGTGTGCATGCTAAGTTCGTTGGTAGACCAATTGTGGGCCCAAAGAAGAAGGCTATTTGGGTATCTAAGAGCTTAGTTACTAACCTCCAAGGACCCAAGCAAGTATGGGTACATAAGAAACATTGATTTGTTTTGTAGGTCAATTACAAAGTCGAAGGCAGACATTGGATGCTAGATAGTGGGTGCACACAACACATGACGGTGATTCCAAGATGTTCAACTCAATCAAACCCAATGATAGTGGCATTCAAAGTATCACATTTGGTGACAATAGCAAGGGTGATGTCAAGGGGCTTGGAAGAATTACAATTTCAAATGATCATAGCATTTTCAATGTGCTACTAGTTGAAAGCTTGAACTTCAATCTATTGTCGGTAGCTCAATTGTGTGATCTTGGTTTCAAGTGCATCTTTAGAGTGGATGATGTTGAGATAGAGAGTGTAGATGACTCTAATTTGATCTTCAAAGGCTTCCGATATGAGAATCTATACTTAGTTGATTTCAACACAAGTGAAGCTCGATTGTCAACATGCTTGCTCACCAAATCAAGCATGGGCTGGCTATGGCATAGAAGACTTGGTCATGTTAGCATGAAGAAATTGAATAAGTTAGTGAAGCATGACTTAATTAGAGGCTTAAAAAGATGTCACAATTTGAGAAGGACAAGCTATGTAGTGCATGCCAAGCCGGAAAGCAAGTGGGCAATACTCATCCAAAAAGAGCATAATGAGCACATGCAAACCATTTGAGATATTGCACATGGATCTATTTGGCAACAACTTATACTAGCACTGGTGGCAACAAGTATGGATTTGTGATTTG
>CM036171.1:86726616-86753133 GCA_020631735.1 Saccharum officinarum | reverse complement strand
TTGTTATGTCCGCGGAACGCTTGTCCGCAAGGTCCGTAACTTAGCGGCTGCCCGCAAGCACGCTAATAAACTATGCGGCAAGCGATCGGGTTAGCGGCAGGTCGCGAACGAACCATATGCATATGAAACTAAGAGTTCAAATGTTTCAGAGTCCGCTTCTTTCTAATCAAGATCAACAATCTTGTAATCCTCTAAGTGTATTTGATCCCAATTTCTAATCTTGTCGTACTTCTCATCCCACACGAGGTCGCTCTCTTGGTTGAAGTATGCTCTGTTTTGATGCACGCATTTATGCATGATGAAGCCACATATGTCCGCTACCGTTGTGCACTTCTCGTCGATTCGTCTCCTTTCCCACCATCTTTGTGAATTCATTAGCACCCCGTAGTTGATGATGAATTTCTCGGACTCAATGAGGTACTCGCAACTGTAGAATCCACATACTAGTGTCACTGGAGGTTGTTTGACAAACTACACGACGCACTACATGATGACACAATCGATTAAAACATATAAAAGCATGCATTGTTATTTAATTTGTACTGATATGTACAGAGATGTAGCTCCTAATGGCTATATTGTGGCCATACACTACTACACAAAACTTTATGGAGGCGAGCGTTTTTCATTTTTGGAGGTGGGCAAAGGCAACCGCCTCCATTCAAAGGTCACCGTTAATGGTGGCATAACGGAGGCGGTTGCCCTGCCCGCCTCGGATAATCTGTTTACGGAGGCGGGCACCTTAGAACGTCCGTCTCGGTTAATCGATCGGAAAAAACAAAAAAATATCCATGAGCCCACTAGCGAGCCCGTTCCCGAGCCGCCGGCGAGCCCGTTCTCAGCCCAGTACCCGGATCTAGCCCCACCATGCCGCACGCAGGAGCAGGGATGCAAGCTGCCGCCATCGCCGGATCCCGGCGCAGCCGGCCTCCTCTTCGCCGGATCTACGTCAGTGGTGGCCAGATCCGCATGGAAGCTCGATCTGCCGGATCTTGGTGCACCACCGCTGCATCGTCGTATCCGCCACTGGAAGCGCAGATCGAAGCCCCGCCGCCATATCCGGGCACCTCCTGGCCGGATCCGCCGTAGATCGAGCCACTGACGCGTTCCTCCACTGGATCCGCCGCAGATCGAGCCGCAGGCGTGTTCCTCCACCAGATCGAGTGCCCGCTGCCACCACCGAGCACCGCGGTGGAGGGCTCCCCGGCCAGTACCGTCCGGCGCCGCGCTGGAGGGCTCCATGGCCTAGCCCCGCCACCCTCATGTGCCACCATGCCGTTGGGCTCCTCCCCGCTGCACCCCAATGCACACGCCGCCTCCATCTAGTAGAGGGAGGTGGAGCAGGAGAGGGAGCCATGCTCCTAGAGGAGAGGGAGGAGGAGAAGGAGGGGGAAGGGCGCCGCCGCCTGTGGGGAAGAGGGAGAGGAAACAGAGGAGGCGCTCGCGGTGCTGAGTCTGGTACGGCGCTCTCGCGGAGGGAGGGGACGACACTCGTGGCACTCTCGGAGTGCGGAGGAAAGGAGGGGCCTGCGCAGAGGGAGGAGTCGGGGCTGGGGCGACAGGATGGGGTGGAGTGAGTGAGTGTAGGGTTGTGAGGATTCGTTTATATACGCTGAGCACACTATTGGGCCGAGATGGGCTGTCGGGGCTATGAGATGGTCTAGTATTATCCGAGGCGGGCCTTATAGTGTGCCCGTCGAGGCGTTTGCGTTTAAACAACCGCCTTGGTTAATATCGATTAATCGAGGAGGACATTTTAAGGTGCCCACCTTGGTTAATCGATTTTACAAGCCAGTTGTTTATAACCGTTTCGGTTAATAAAAAATGATCGCCTCGGTTAATCCCAGGCATTAACCAAGGCGGTTTGAATTGCCGCTCGCCTCCGATGCCCATTTCAAAATGCCTCACAAAAGATTTTTTTTGTAGTAGTGATACTTTGCCTTGTTCTGCTCACTTCTTATGTCGACAGATTAGGGATCCTCGATGTACATCCTGTATGCGTTGTATGAAAACAATGGGAGTCAACAACAAATTTAATACGATTATTTGTGTAAAAGAATAAGTATTGTCATTTATAAGTTCAATATGAACTCAAATTCTTTGTACGACTCATTTGGGTAATCCAAAGAGTCCAATCTCTATCTCTATATATTTAAACGCGAGCCAAGCTCGCGCCAATGACGATGGCCACGTTACCTTTAAATCCCGGGCCATCGTATAGTATGGTATGGGACCTATGAAAGTTGCAAAAACACTACGTGAGAACAACTAAGGGATGTCTCAATGAACTGAATGGGGTGATTTCGATTGTATTAATTAGACTGCTAACATGCTACAGAACTTAATAAGGAAAGAGACACTATTTCTCATCTTGTTGTGCCTTGTATTCCACATAGATGAGGTACCCGTCTGGTTTGGCTTCCTGTGTAGCCTGCTTGGTGTACCCTAGGTACATATCACGGACACTTTTGATAGTGACTATCAAGGTGGAGCCCACGTGTCATACTCTTTCCCCTTTCTTCCTTGTCACTCCCTGAAACTTAGCCCAAAACACGACATGGTTACGCCTAGCGCAGCCGCCCATCCTATACACTAGGTCATGCTTGCTCGCCCATCTAGGAGCGTTGCTTGATAGCTCATGCTGGATCTGCCCACCGCCACACCTATCCACAAACTTAGGACACTGATAGGCTCCGCTCAACAGTGGCTCTCGACTGTGTCACCGTCGGACTTCATTGTGCTGCACCCCGATGAGATGTTCCTCTCTCGCTCACAGACACTGCTAAGGTTTCTCGGCACAGCTGGCGCATCTAGGGCGCACAATGGTCGGCGCCAGACTTGACACATGTAGGACGGGGCAAATGAGCTGCTTTTTTGGCCTAGTTCCAGATTTTTTTTTGCATCTGATGAGCTAATGGACGGACCAAGCTAAAATCAGCATGTCTCGAGAAATTTAATGGTCCCAGCAAGAAATTATGTTTTTTCTTTATTAGCTCCTAGCCTATTTATTAGGATCAATTTTTGCTATGACATAAGGATTAATATGTTTTTACAATGACATCCATACTGTAATCAGTTAGCATGCAAGGCACAAAACTAACTCATGGCCAGGAACTACCACTGCCCAGGCCGGCGGCAAAGCCATAGTTGCGTACGTACCTCTCCATATATCCCATCACAGCAATCCCCCTTCCCTTGTCTAACCAAGGGGACTGGTAGCCACAAAACCTCAAATACCCAACCCCAAACCTCTATTGCCAAATGAAAAACCATAAAGGAGTGTTGGATTCCTTGGCTGGCAGTGTCATCACCTCATTGGACCAGGCTAGCCATTTGGTAGATGCTCAAGGCTATATAGTATGCTTCGCTAGCTCGCAAGCCTAGGCAAGGAAATATGGAGAGGGATTTCGTGAGTTGGAAGGAATCGGATGAGGCAAAAGAACATAGTGAGGCAAATACGATTGACTCCCACAAAAATAGGATGCCGCATTGCACCGGCTCGTGTTGCTACACGAGGAAAATCCGAGATTGGGAACGGGACGAGGAGCAGCTGACCCAAATGGGATGCTCGCCCTATAAGGATCCTTCATGCGAGGGGGGTTACCTTCAACCTAGATGGCTCCCTATGTTATCATGATGCTGCAACCGAGGAACTAGCACTAAGGTTGAAGGCGGTCCACGAGGAAGTTGTTAATGGTACTTTCAAGCCTAATAGGGAGGGTTATCAGCTGAGCCGGGCACTGGGAAACAAAGAGCATCCTGGTTGTACACGAGGGTTCGGACTTGTTCCATGGGGGCTTTCCTTCCCAGATGACATCTCGTACAGAAGTAGTTTGAGGAGGACTGCCCAAAAAGAATTGGAGTGGCAATGTAAGATGGAGGCTGTTCGACCAGAAATGAAAGAAAGCAATAAAAAATTACGTCCAGCGTTTGAGGAGAATTTAACCAACTGTCCTTCCGCACCAGATGAGGATGCTGCCAACTGGCTCATCAGCCCAGATCCGGTACAGAGTAGCTGTGGAAGCATAACCCTTCCTCTCGATGATACATGTCTCACGTTCCCCGTTGATAAGATCACGACCCCAACAACTTTTAACTTGTACGTGCAGGAGAAGTTCTATAAGACCAAGGTGCCGACAGGTCTTGCCTATGCTTGTGGCCGGGGATGTGCTGCAGAACCATCAATTGCCTATAGGGTACTCCATGGTGACCATTGATGCAGTAGCTAAGAGCAGGTACCATGCAGTTGAGTTAGATCACCCAAAGGATGAGGATAGGAAGATATTGGGGGAGAACTTGGGTTGCCAAGTTTTTTGGCGCAAGCGCTACATATCCTTTGGCTTGGATTCCGAATCCAATGATGATGAGGATGGCGAAGGCTTGGAAGACTCGCACAAAAATAGGGAACCAAGTATTTCATCACCGCTATGAACCAAGACTTGCAAGATCAGTCCATCTACAAGGAGTACAACTCAACCATATCAGAACGTGCAAGAAAACACAATGATAGAGGAAGAACTTCTAGGTGTTGAGCTTGGCCACGCGGGATAGAGAGGAGGCGCCACCTGTATGGCAGTTTCAGGTTGGGGTGATCTGGTGCCTCCCAGAGAAGTTCTTAAATTAGGACCGAGAATGCGGGAGGCGCATAATTGGTATAGAGCTCAAGTGAGAGTGCAGTTTGCGGCAAGATATATGGATAGACATTTTTACAGGGGATAGAAAAGTCATTGTGGATTCAGTTCAAGGGATTGTCTCAACTTTACCAAAAGTTGGCCCTTTACATTCATATCATGAGCTTGTGGACCATGTAAGTCTAGTTAGTACACCATTCATTTTACAGCTCTGAGTTGAATTTCTAACAAGTACACATTGTTTTGTGCGAAGGAGGCACACTTTTGCAGGGTGCAAGAGATTGAAATAGGCTTCTTGAACCCAGTGCTATACAATCACTAGGCACTAAAATACAGCAGCACCATCGATGAATTGGCTATACAATCACTAGGCTACAACTACGTGTATATTTGTTGTAAATGCCTAATTTTCTACTCCATTACATACTTGAGGGTTGAACCTAATTGGAACCGGCAGTGGCGTTGTGAATGCAGCGATGACCATCATGTCCTTCTTGACATCAGTATAGAGAGCACCACTGTCAATGTTTACGACTCTCGAGGAGCCAACTAGAGAAAATCCATCCCTTCATTGAGACGCTAAACAAGTAAACAAGTTACTACTACATTGGCAACGATAAGATTATCTATTACATAGCTTTGATCATCTTATGTCGCTGTCAAGAACTTGTCGCACAGGGCCTATGAGAAGTTCAAGTCAAAGTGCAAGAGACGTCGTTAGCTTTGCAAATCTACGTTTAAAGTAGTATCGGTCGGTTCGATTCAAATGCAGTTTGCGGGCAATGATCTCTGTGGGTTCTATGTCATGCATTACATGTGCAACCTCATCAATGCTCTCTCTGGCTCACAGGTTTGGCCCCTCGGCCCCTCTAGTAAATTTAGACGACCTGGCGACCTACTTACAGTTTGTAGCAAAGCTTGTCTTAACTGTGTTTCACCTTTTTCTTGTGTTCCAGATAGAACTGTCACCTACACCGGAGCTGACCTATTTAGTGATATCTGGGTTCCAAGAAGATCTTTCTGGTTTCATTATGGACCAAGTCATGAGCAGCAACGAAGTCCATCATCTTCAATAATCAAGATGCTAGTGTTCTGAAAAATATATATTCCCTATTGTTGGATTTGGACATTATGCCTCTATGGTTGTTGAACACTATGTATGTCGCTATCTGTATGGATATTTGTGTCTTGGTGGTGATGTATGTTTGTACAATACATTGTCTCTCTATATATATGTTGCTGGCGATGTGTAAGCCACAAAATTTCTATATTTTTATAATGTATTGTGAACAATGATGCATAGTGGTAAAGCTGGTGGTAATGGACAAAACATTACTGCCGGCACAAACATATTTGTGGTAGTGACGCTGCCCTCATTATCGCCGGAGGGAACACCGATTGCATGCGCTGGTACCTATATCATCGGCGGATGGTACGCCAGACTGGCATTGATGTTCTCATCATCATAACTGGATGGTACGCCGGTCCGACATTGATTGGTTCCATCATCACTGCCGGAAGGTACGCCAGACCGGCATTGATGTTTTCATCATCACTGCTGGATGGTATGCCCACTCGGCAATGATGGTTCCATTGTTACAGCCGGATCGTACGCCGGCCCGGCGACGACGGTTTCATCATCACCGCAAGATGGTACGCTGGCCTGGTGATGATGGTTCCATCGTCCCTACTAGATGGTACACTGGCCTAGCGTCGATGGTTTCATCCTCACCGCCGGATGGTAGGCCAGGCGGCGTCAATGGTTTCATCATCACCGCCGCTTAGTATGACGAACCGGTATTGGTCATGAGATCATCGCCACCGGATGGTACATCAGACCAATGGTGGTAAATATCATCACCGCTCAGTGGCGGATGCACGATGCGGGATAAGGGGGGGCTAAAACAATGGTGATGTTGATTTGCATGAAGATTTAATGGTGAAATCACGTTTTTGCTACAGTGATTAGGCTTGAAATTGAGCCATTAGGGGGGCTGGAGCCCCCCAGCCCCCCCTTTGGATCCGCCCCTGTCACCGCTAGCGAGCAACCGGTGGTGATGAAGTCCGACTATCACCACCAACTTTTACCAACGGGGCCAAAACCGTCGGTGAAGGGGTTTGGAGCTAGCAGTGATGAACTTTCTGTAGTAGTGTTCCCTATCTGTGGTCCTTGGCAATGGGATGACAACCAGGTTTTGGACGGAGGTTTCGCTCCCTCAAAGCTCTCTGTAGAAAGTCGCTCTGTGCCTAGCGAAAGCCATTTCCAGACGAGGGCGCTCACAATCAGTCCCTGATGCGCTTTGGCAGAGGCATTGGGTGCGTGACATCGACGGTTCTCTTACTACTCAGGTTCTATGTGACTACATTTGCGTGTGGGAGATGGTCGTGGATATCATTCTTCAGCCGCTGCATCCGGATCACTTTGTGTGGCAATGGTCGTCCACAGGTTCCTATTTAGCATCCCGAACATACCGGGCTTTCTTCTACGGTTCAAAGTTCCTGGAAGGTGCCACTGAGTGTGGAAGACGAATCTTCTAGCTGGCCCTACACGTTCGGTTGTGGACATTGGAACGTCATTGGTGACACGGGCTTCAAGATGATGATTTGTGTGCGCTATGCTTGCAAGGGGTGGAAACTGCAGAGCATGCGTTTTTCTCATGGGAATAATGGTCAAAGCTTCTTCACGGAATGATTCTCTCGTCGACTGGTGGCTGTGCCAATGCTTGGAGCTCAATTTGGATGTTCGAAAAGGTTTTGGTTCGCTGGTTCTCCTTACTGCTTGGTGCATTTGGGGTGAACGCAATCAAAGAGTCTTCATATATTATGGATGCCACAGTCATCATGAAAGAAAGTATAGCTTGAAAATGTCATGAAAGGATAAAATATAAATAGTTATGTATCATTTCGGTCATTGTTACATAGATCTTTTTCCTCCCGTTGAGACATGCAGGCATATTTGCTATTTTGTTCTAAAACTTAGTCTGAAGATCATTATTATATATACTAGAAGGACATCCCGCATGTTGCTATGGGGATCATGGATGAATTTTAGTCGATGATGTGGTATGTTGGGATTGATAAATAAATGTGTGTTAGTGAATGATGTGGCTCGCTAACATGGATAGTTTACATGAATAGATGGGGCCCTAATTGCATGTCTTATTGAGCTGTTGGACGGCTTGCATGTCTAGATAAAATTCTAGTGGGATATAGATATAGATATAGATATAGATATAGATATAGATATAGATATAGATATAGATATAGATATAAGAACGTAAATATCTCTAGTATAAATGCATTCTCATAAATTTTATTGCCTTCTAGCATGTCAACGTCAAACACTAGTATTTTGGTATCTCATGACTTTAGTTCCGTGTAGACCTTAAGGCCTATTTGTTTTAGTTTTTTACTCGCTTCTGCTGGCCAGAAGGTAAAAGCTAAAATAAACTGTTTAACTAAAAGGTGAAAAACATGTTCTAAGGAATTTTTTTGGTTTTAGGTATGCTAAGAAACAAAAAAAATGTTACAAATGCCAATAGTGAAGAGCCAAAAGTTAGAAGGCAAAAGTCAGAAAGCCAGCTTTTGAGCCAAAAACCAGAATGTTGTACCTCAGACAAATATCCTTAATGCTGCAGCTTACCCATACTGATTATATGATGTACTAACTCCACAATATTTTTCTAAAGAAGGTTCGCCAGGGGCTTAGTAATAAGTTTGATGACCTAATGCCACCAACTTTAACAACACCATCCTTCTTAGAAATCAAAGTGATATATGATCGATTAATACTCTAATAACAAATACCCAAGGGTGAAAAGACGAACAGAGCTTATAAAAACCACACTGAATTATGGGCTAACATTTCTTGAAAAAATCAGTGTTCAAACCATCAGGGCCCAGAGATTTATTTGTTGGCATACCGCTAACCACATTGTTCATCTCCTGGGTAGTAAAAGGAGCCTCCATGAAGGTGAAGTTAACTTCACTTGACAGAAGAGTGGCCAGATTGAAATGCATATGTTGAAACTCGGCCTTTCTTTGAATGTCTGCCAGAACAACACATTGTCCTTGTCCTGGGTACTAAAAGCAGCCTCCAGGAAGGTCAAGTTAACTATGCAAGATGGAAGATTAGCCTGGTTAAAATGCATATGTTGAAACGCACTGACACCAAGCCTTTCTTTGATTGCCAGCCAGAACAAATTAGCCTTATCTGATTGTTCAGAAAAAAACAATGCCACTATCGTCCTCAATGGTTCAGATTATGCTCGTCCGATGCTTAATTGTTGCAGTGGCTTGAAAAAGTTTTGTGCTTCAATCGCCAGATTTAACCAGGCCACTTTACTGAACCATGGTGTTTCGAATAAAATCTTTGCTACCTAAGAACGACAATGAGATGCTAACTTAGAATATCCTTGAAATTACATCTTACGCTTTTCCTAAACCATTTTCTCATAAGCGATGTTTAGGGCCCCTTTGTTTGGGCTTTTCAACATGCTTTGGCTTCCTAAAATGCCAAAAGCCAATCAAAGGGGTTGGCTTCCACCCAAAGACACAACCAAAAGCATTGTTCGCCTAAACGGCCGTTTAGTCCGTTTAAACACTGTTTAAACGGTAAACAAAAGTCAGCCGTATTGTTTATGCCGTTTCAACCGTTCAATCCCGTCTAAATGGTTTAAACAAAATCAGATTAAACGTGGGCTAAGCAACCATTTAATCCATAATTAAGTGAATTAAAGGACTACGTCTATCATAATCAACATGAAACTAATTAATATTATAATTATATGAAGTGTTGTGTGATTTAGATTTCTTCCAACAAGATTATTTGGTAGAATATTTGATTTTTACATGTGTAAATATGTATGGGTTCTAGCAAATTTTATTTTTACCTACATAAATATGTATATTTTATTGTTATTGTACAAAACCGTTTAGACTGTTTAACTCCGTTTAAATGGTCTAAATGCTAAACGAAGCATGACCGACTGTTTACCATTTAGCGTTTAGGAAAACATTGACCAAAAGTAGCTTTTGGCTAGTACAAATTTCACAGCACCCTCACCCTTGCTTTCACCTGCTGTGGCTTCCAAGTTTTCGTAAAAATTATCCACCTACCACTGGTTATGTACACACCGGTTCATTTTTTATTCAATTCCTTGCCCTATCACGTGAGAAACAGGGCTCACACTTATTCTACTCCTCCATGGCCACCGTGGGCAAGCTTCGGCTGTCCTGGTCGGAGGAAAGCGGTGCCTAGTGGTGCTGCTCCTTCACAGCTTGGCGTAAGTGAGAAAGGGAGAGAGTTGAGTGGGGAAGGCTGTGGATGACATGTGGTCCACTCAACCGTTTTTCCAAAAGCCACGGCTACTCAACCGAACGGCTTTTGGCTTTCTCATAACCCACACCCTACGGTAGTTTTTCATAGCCCACGACTCTCAACAACTTTTCCAGAAGCCACAACTCAACCATATGGGGCCTTAATTTCATTTCGGACAATGTTACCTAATATAGTGTCAGATAAAGCAGTCAACATAATATCTCCAATAATCATACACAACTCCCCTAAAAAAATAATCATACACACCACCATGACTCAGTACACCAGATTTATTACTCAGATTTATTACTTATAGGGTAGAAAAAGATACAGTTGATAGGGCACAGCTAGCAGAAAACCCAGATTTTATTGAAGAATATGCACCAGACTGATGATGGATGCATATGCATCATGCATCTTATCTCATTATTATTTAATTTCTAACGGCAGCAGCACAATGCTGATGTTACCCTCCTGTCCTCACACCAGCCACCGTCATGGAAACCATTTGAGGAACAGATGTGGCCGCAGTTCACACGGTCACAGTGGTCCACGGAATAGGCTGAGAAGCAGTTTTTTTTTCTGAGGCGGCTTTGGTGGACGGGGTTTCCCCCAGCCTGTATATCACAGATCAAACAAGATTGGTCGGTTAGCTAATTGTTGCTAGTTCTTAGTACAAAAAATAACTATTTTTGTTAGTAATTTGAAGTAAAAAAGTAGAGATCGAAGGTGCCTACTGCCACCGGCTTCGTAGCATGGCGACAGTGAGGACAGGATGGCTACAACCAAGAGAACGGCGATTGTGCTGCTCTTGATCACTGCCATAAGGAAAGATGATCTAACTTCTTCCCTTCTTGTTACTAGGAGGCCGGAGAGAGATTATGCTCTATTTGTTCTCTCATCTTTGTATCCTGGTCTTTATATAGAATAACAATCCATCTTTAGTATAAATGCAATCTCTCAGCAGCATTAAATTATGAGATCCTTTGGATAGGTTTGAAAATCTCATAAATTAATACTCCCTCTGTCAAAAACAAGTGTTTCTATAGGGTTCATGCCTGGTGGTCAAACATCATTAAGTTTGACTCAATTTGTATAAAATATTAGCAACATTTATATCTCTAAATACATTTACCATGAAATATATTTAGCGATTCATCAAATGATACTAATTATGCACCATAAATATTATTATTTTCTATATATTTTGTTAAAGTTAAAAATGTTTTTTTACTTGGAGAATGACACTGTTTGTGGGACAAAGGGATTACTTGTGAGGGGTTGCATTTATGTAGAGATGACATGTCTCAATATAGTTAGTTCACTGTTTTGGTGTAATTTAATTGAAAGGTAACAAGCTTACGCTCCCTAGTGTAAATGGCCATTATCAGTATATGATGCAGAGTAGGGATTCTGGTGGGTCGAAACTGGCCGACCCAGAGTTCATCCCATGATATCATGCAATCTCTCTATTCCAAGATATAAGACATTTCAGTTTTTAGATACATTATTTTTACTATGTATCTAGACATAGCCTATATCTAAGTGCATAGCAAAAGATATGTATCTTGAAAAGTTGAAGTGTCTTATAATTTGGAATGGACGGAGTAATTTTGGATTGGGCCTCGGGTTGGCTCTAGCCAACGAAGCTTTTGACAACGGTGACCCAATGGGTCAAACCAAAAACAACATGTTGTTCGCTGTAGTTTGTGATTCACAAGTAAATCGTAGATGGATGAAAGAACTATTAACATTAAAATGTTGATTGATGAACAACTAATAAAAAGAAAACTCTAATAGAAACTGAGATGGTCGACCCAACTGATAGTTCATATAAAATATAGGATAAAGTATATTTTCATCCTCATAGTTCTCCATGTCAGTTTTAACCCCATATTATAAAACCAGGTAAGGGACACTCTTCAATTGTCGAAGCTAGGCAATTTGGTTGTTTCACTACTATAGAAACTTTATCACCAACGGATTCAAACCCCCTTCACTGATGATTTTTTGGCGGCCGTTGGTGATAGTCGTTGTAGAACACCGCCAGTTTCGAACAATTAGTGGCATTGTTCATCACCACCAGACAACATTCATTCCGGCGGGTGTTCAATCTGGCGGTGATGTGGAGACATCAATGCTGGTCTGGTGGTGTCTTTTGGCAGTCTTTACCGATCAAATATGACCGCCAATTAAGCTACAAAAAGATGAGAAATTGGCAAACTTAATCACACATGCATTTACTATTGACCAAGTTCCACATGTATTTGGAGAACATCATTTTGCAGGTCATAAATATAAATACATGGAGGATTTCACCGAAAGACACTTTCCAACGCTGATTTGCGCAAAGGAACAAGGAAGACGCCCACAAACCAACTCAAAATGAGCTAAGCACCCTGAGGAAGCAACTCATGTCTAGCCCATGGCCTGACATGTGAAGGCAGTGGCAAGACGGCTCGGTCAAGGACTGGCCGTTCCCTAGGGGCGGCCACCCCCTTTTCAACGCCCCTCAGCCACCCCTTACTCTGGCAGTAGCATGGCTTCATGCTAAGGAGGTGCATCCCGTGCCTCCATGCTAAAGATAGACACAAGCACCACCGTCGCTCTTGTATAAATAAAGGGGTACCCCCTCTCTCACACACACCACATTGAGCAACACCTCACCCTCTACTCTCTTTAGTTTTACTTTTTCATTATATTAGAGCAAGGCAAAGCCACCTTGGAGGGCTTGGCTCCTTGAAAGAAAAGATTCTTGTATGAATATCGATATGGGTTCCTCCAAAGTCATGTCTTCACTATATTATAGTCATACTTACGAACTAGAGTATAGTTATTGTGTCATGAGAGTAGCATACTTAACTGTATGATTAAACAATCATATAACTCATATAATCAAAATTAGAGCTAAGTTGAGGTGGTGGTTCATCGTGCCGTCAAGTATGTCCAAGTTCTTTACCTGTCGATCCATAGGGTTGGGGACTCGAGGGGATTGGGGTAGTTTCTTTATATGCAAGCGTGGTGCTTAGGTATGGAGAGACAGGTGAATGCATTGTCCTACTCTCCAGTTGAGGGGTAGGCGACATGTGGTGATAGCCCTGTCTGTCCTTTATAATCTCTCATGTTCGTTTAGGGTGTAGGAGTCTAAATTGTCACATGAGATTGCTGGTAGACCAGTACTCAGTGGCCTCCCGACCTGCTTCACACTTAGCCCTAAAACTAATTATGTAATTTGTATGATTATCAACTAATCTTTGTATGACTACCCTAGACCAATGCCTGCTCGACTTAGGATTATTCTTTTATTCTTTCTTTCCTATTTTATCCTTTGAGGAATGCCAAGTGTGTGTCCACTATCTTGAAATTACTATTCTTACCTCTGTTATAAGCATTGGTGTACTTGCAAGCATTATTATTCAAGTTAATATCCATACTCGAATCTTAATCAAATTCCTTTCTTTGGAAAAATATAAATAACGATACCTTGAATACTTCTGGGTGAAATACTACAATGATAGCACCATGTGCTTGTGGATAAATATCTAAAATTGTTAAGGAACTATCAAGGCTATTTCTTAGTAGCATGACTACACATTAGTTATGTTGCTAAGAAGTACCAACAAGGTATTTCTAGTGTCATTGTTGAGGATGGATTCAAACCCGGTACTTAGTATTGACGTTAAGAAATACCAATAGTGTCGATTGCAAAAAGCAAACTCACCACTGGCACATGCAGCAAGCCGAGAGAAACCACGTCGAGCAGATCCCAAGCTCTCCCCGGACATAGGAGGACACCGGACCGGATGGTCGTGACCTATGTTGTGCTAGTCAATTTGACCCTGTAATTGACAAGGAGAGAAAGGTAATCAGTAATTTAAGGTGGAACAAACTGGTATTGCTCCAGACAGTTACCAATGTGCAGCTAGATAGTTGACTCGATAAGGCTATCAACTAAATAGTCGATATCCAGCATGTTCATGATATAATATATTGAAAATGAACACTATTGGCAATTATCGGATATTAATGAGGTAAATCCAATGCCAATGATCGTAAAACATGCGAGTGTCATGGAAGAGACTTGATATAGTGAAAAGCATTTGCATTGATTAAACCCTGTATTGGCTTAAAGATCAAGACAAGAACAAGTACAATGATAAAAAGCCAATATATTTGCAATGCACGGGCCATCAACAAAATAGCCGATTCCAAGGTAAACAAATACATACACGTGATCAATCACTCATCTTGTATAAATTGATCTACAAGCTCATCAAATCTAACCTATCATCATTAGCAGAGGGGGTCAAAGATAGCCATAATAATGATAACAAATTAAACTCTCAAAACACATAGATCTATCCATATTTGGACAAGATTATGAGCACATGTTATGGACATGAAAGCATAAGCAACCGGCCGAGAGGCCAATCTATGTAGTTTTTGTCGTATAGCATGTAGACATTCAACCACCAAAGCATAAATAAGTCTACAAACCAACCAAACCCAATTTACAGCACTTTGAACAGGTCGATCGAATCGATGCAGCATTGATAGTAGAAAGGTAAACTGCAAGCCTAGCGATCTATAAATCTACTTATGTTTTGAAGGAATCGTGGATGCATGCCATACACGTGAAAGCTCAAGCTATCAACTAAAATAGCCGATAGAAACATAGCGGATGGATGACGTCATGTCTCCCTTAACAAGTAGATCTATTAACCAACAATACCCGATCTGGTGCGCTACCAACAAGTTGATAACGAAGACAGCAAACCCAAGATTGATGACCAACAAACCTATTCCTTAATGAAAACAGGGCTTCAAACACCCACTATGATCGATCATGATCAAGATAAAATGGTTGATAAATGGGATCTAATGTCAACAGTTGGATTTTAGCATAAAAACAATCTACAGACAATAGATCGAAAGATGAAGACCGAGGAATCTTTAATCTAGATCGAGCAATTGGTGATATTATGCTAAATAGTAAACTATTTAACACAATATCAATAACTAATCCGTATCAAAATTTGTTTAAGATCGAGCCAGACCGATGCGACCGTACAAATTTTGATAAGAATCAAAGGGTAACTTGTATCAGTAATTGTAAGAGATACGAGCCGGACCGATGCAACCTTACAATAACTGATGATAACAAACTTATCCAAACTTGCAAGAGGTAAGACCTAACCGATGCAGCCTTACAAACAGAGTATAAGTCATGACGTATACTCACAAACAAACTGGAGGTCGAACCTAACCGATGGCAGCCCTTCTTCCTCAAAGAACTCATTGAGATCTACTCTACTCCTACTCCTAAGAGTGGCATGGGGCCGAAAAAGTAAAGGTACTTGTTTTGATTGATGTGTGGATGTCTATTACAATAGCTGGGGCTCAATATTTATACCCGAGGCATGACTACGAGTCCTCATCCAACAAATAGCCTAAATTAAGATAACCTAGACTCCAAACTTCCCCTTCTGCGGAATCTAATGTGCCCTCCTGTCCTTGGTCGATGCCCTTTCTTGCTATTAGAGCTTCCCTGAGATGATGATGCCCAGCCGATTTTGCATCTACCATAGCTTTCTTTGGTAAATTCGAATTATGGGGTTCCATGCGACAAACCAAAATTTGGTGTCAACATATGCCCCCCAATTTCATGAGAAAATGATTTTGTTCCAAAATTCTCCTTCGCATCACCTTTAGAAGCGGCTGCTATGCTTTACTAGAGACCAAGAGAATCGCCTTGGGTCCGTTTGGCTCTGCTCTATCACTTCATGCTCTCTGTTATCATAGGCTTCATGAGCATGCTACTATTTTGCTGTTGTCCCACATTCCAAGGCCTCACGGGCGCACTATTGGTTCACAGGCGCTTGGACTCAGTTCACTTGATGAGCATAAATATCGGCCCAACATCACTAAATGATCTCAAGTTTCGACCATGCCCTCTTCATCTTTATTCTTTCGAGCACTTCCAACTTTGCTGGACCCTCCATGGACCATCGTCTCATCATGAAAACCCATCGTGGCTAGAAGAATTCTTGTGATATCACCTGAGTCTTCTCACCATCAGTATGAGGCTATTCTAGTGTTTGCAAGGGCTCAAAAGTGTGGACACCATCCCCTTGATCGCTTTGCCTATGCCAAGAAGCCTGCAAAATAAATCAACACATTCTTGGTGGGCTATCGCCCTTCGCCCTGATGCTACTTCCATGTTTAGCCGATGTAGCCTTTCACCCATGTTTTTTCATTGACCTTGCGGGGTCTAAACTCCCTTCAATCCAATGAAGTCTTCTCAGTGGGTTAATCGACATTAGGCATAATCTTCTTTGCAACAAACCTCCGAGATCTGATGCTCACAATTATGGAAAGCGATAGATTTTTGAATCTTTATTTTCAATTATTGTGACCGTTGTGCTTCTTGACTCTTTGCAAGCTGCCCCCACGACTCTCAGAGCGATGACCCATTTCCATAATTGACTCCGATCACACAATCTGAAGAGGTTAACCACTGCATCTCCCTGGGCTATAAATACAAGCTATGGTTTGCAATCGAGGAACCAATCTACCTTTGCCTGCCGCTTGTGCGACCCTTCTCCTCTTCTTCTAGATCTCAAAATTGCTACTTACATCATGAAGGGATGGAGAACAAGCGTCTTGCCAACGAGATTCCAGCTGAGCTTGCACCACCACAACAACGTTCTCGACTTCAAGGGTAAGGATAAGCGTGTTCCTACTATTCTTCTAGTGGATTGGTTGATCTTTGTTCGTGCAGGGCCGATTCGAATGGTAGCGTTCCTCCTCGTGCGATCATCAGCCCTAACGGTGTGCACATGGTGGCTCTAGTGAACTCTCCTCTAGAATCCTTTGGTCCCTATAACAGGGAGGACATTCACCGCTTTCTTCAGGAGAGAGATGAGACCTAATCCTTGTATTCTAATGTAGTATGCGATCTTGGTCGAATGGACTTCCATCTGAACGCGTTGCAGGACGCCCTCACCATCTCAGAGAATAGGGCCAATATTGTCCAAACGAGGTTGGCGGAGGCTGAGGCTAGGATCATAGGTGAGATCTCTTACGGCAACTCTTATCTTCACAATCCTAATTTTATAGACCTCTAACTGCTCCTCCTTCAAATTTACTAGCCTTGTCGGCGTAGCTGGAAAGTCTTCAATCGGCTATAGACTATGCTGCACAATCAGTCAACGCCAGGGTTGCCGTATCGGTGGTTCGCCTGCACGAGGTTCCAAATCATGCTAGGGAGATCGCCCTTCATGGTGTCCATCATGGTGCTGCTGTTGCTCTGGCTGTGGCGCAAGTCCACTCTGGATACGAGCTTCAACTTCTTCCCCGTGGTTTTCCGGTGACCAATCGTCCTGAAGATCATGAGAACTTAGTTGAGGATTTTTCAAACGCCATGAATTACATAGCTTTTCTTCTTTGGCCCAAGACATTGTAAATAAAGTGTTTCTCTGTCGTTAGATTATAATAGGAAACCAGTGAATAAACCTTTCATGTTCAAATCGATTTTTCCTTTCTTGTTTCCTTGTGTATGGTAGATTTTGTTTTATTTTGTCCCTAAAGGCGATGCGTGCCGCATCATCTTTCCCTCTTGAGAAGAGTCAAAGCTGCTCCATTCTTTGTTCTGAAGGCGATATCCTCTTATACCGGCTATAAAAGCCGATGAAAATTCAACTGACTACCTCGGGCATCAATCAAATACTTGGATAATATTTCTTTAAATATTTTCCATTGAGTGCTCTGTTGAACTCTTCGCCTTCTGGACTTCGTAAAAGTAACTATTGCTAGGCACACATCGAGTGATATGATAAGGCCCCTCCTAATTAGGTGACTACTTGTCTGTAACACCTTAAAATTTTCTTCTTTGAAAATAGAGCTAAAATGAGTTAATTTTGAATTTTTGTGCTCATAAAAACATAGGGAAATAATATTTTTCACTAAATTGAAATTTATCATAAGGTTTAGCAACTTGTTGATGCATTCATGTTGATGCATTTGTGTTTTTGTATTGCTTGGTTTTGACCAAAGATCAAATGAATTCAAGTTGTTCTTTTAAAATACGTTTAGGTCGATTTTTCTTTCTCGATATATATATATATATATATATATATATATATATATATATATATATATATATATATATATATATATATATATATATATATATATCATTTTTCTACAATCAAATTCCTCATTTCTCATCTATCAATCAACCTCTACAAACTTCTCGGGAATTTTTCCGACTTATCTATAGCTTGTTTCTACTTATCTGTGAGCATAATCTAATTTTTAGATGCTCTAAAATATATTAACATGAGCTCCAAATACTTTATTTAGGTTCTTCATGTTCTCTAATGTCCCTAGAAAATTTTTCCGAATTTTTGGAGCTTTTGGAGTATTTTTCGTGGCTTAAATAATAATTCTGAACTTTTCTAGAATTATTTTATTATTTCCGAAAATAATAAATTTCTCATTTTTTTCCAACGCTCAAAGCCCATGTGCAATAATCTTAATAAATCTCAAAGGCCGATACATTTATTTACTAATAGGCTTTAATAATTAATTAGGCCTATTAGTAAAGACGGAGGGTGCAACATTAATTTGTACCATATTGCTAGTTGATGTGAAGGCGAGGAGTTTTCTCCCAATAAATATGTACCTACCCTATGTGCAAAGCACACCAAAACTACCGTAAGAGGAGCCACTAATTTGGAAAATCTCGTGTAGTAAATTATATTTTCTCCTCCTCTTAGCGCCGTCACGAAGCCACCAGGCTGCCTAGCACAAGCCGAAACTTCCACCATGGTTGCTCGTGAGCATACGTTCTACTTCAAGAAGAAGAAGAAGAGGTATTTACTTGAATTCCACCGTCTAGATCACATTATAAACCAGATTTTGATTTATTTTCGAAATTAAAATTCTAGGTATTTACAAAACTGCCACTATCTTGTTTAGGCCATATCTTCTACGTTTTAACTCCGTTTTGACCCGTTCAAATTGTGTAAGATTTGTAATTTCATAATCTACATGTTAGTGCTACTGTTGGTTAGGTTTTCCACCTTTAAGATTTGATGTTAGATTTAATCTATTATTTTACTAAAGAAAATCTCGTTTAATTCATAATTTATTTGTCTTAATTCCGAATTAGTCCGTTCAAATTGCAATGGATTTATAACAACATTAGTATTAATGTTTTCTTTATCAAATCTCTAGAATTTCATAGTTTAGATCTAACTTGATTAATAACTGTGCAACTAGATTTATAAATAAAATATTATTGATTTCTCCTTTAGTTTTCTAAATTTAAATGTAATTTAGCCTAAGTCACTTTTGAATATCTATAAAAAGTATTTTATCCTATATATGATTTTATATAGTTAAAACAAATGAGACCTATAATTTTCCGTTTTATACAACAAAATATTTTGGTGTATGTATCTCTTTCACAGTAGCTCCGATTAGCATGTTTTCCGCATTTATGTGTTCGTAGCAACGCGTATGTTAGTTTTCAAATTTCTTTAATTGTTTGGTGTACTGTTCTAATTATTATTCATTGTTTGCTTCATGTATGATTGCTCGATGCGTGTGTGGTGATTTATTGATTAAGTCCAGTCGGTGAGATTTACGTGGAGATTCAAGAAGCTATTAATTAAAGATTTGGATCAGAGAAAGAATCTTGATTTAAGGCAAGTATAGTTTGGGTATTCTTTTTCTGTGACCATGATCTTGTGACTTAATTAATATTAGAGCTATGATGGTTGAGAAATGACTTTTTAGCAACATAAGATCTTCTCTGTACGTGAACCTCCGGGATTTACAGTACAACTGTGAGGGCTATATGGCTCTGGCTTTAGCTTAATATGAGGACCTTTTCTAGCTTATTAGAGGTTACCCTTGTGGCGCAAATGGGAAAAAGCAGACTGTGGATCCCTAGGACTGGTTGTATCACGCAGACTGACTTCTGAAACCTAGCGACCCTAACTTGTTAGACGAACCTTTGAAAGGCTCCATAGTGAACCCTGCCTGCTCACCTTGAGAGTGTTTGGGGGGATTGGTCGCCCCGGGCATATGGGTAATCACGACTCACAGTAAAAGTATACACCTCTGTGCAGTTTAATAAACTGGTATACTAGCCGTGCTCACGGACACGAGCGGACTTGAAGACATCTACATTAAAGATGATGATTCTTGTTACGTTAAGATATTCATTTACTTATCGATTATGCTTTATATTGATTATGTTACATTGATCATGAGTTTATGGGATCTATACTACCTTGTTGCTATGCTTATGGAATTCGATATGGACTCACTCTTGCTATTTCCCATACCTCAGGGTTGTCTCTAGAGTTATTAGACTTGTGATCAACCAGTCAGTTTGTTCCTATGGAGTAAAGTCTACACCCGAAGATCAGAGTTGTTTTTCCGTTGTTTACACTCTGAGGTTATGTTTTATATACTAAGTACGTTATTTATTAAGCATTTGTCTCTTGGTATTACACTTATCTGTGACTATATGTGAGATTTGACTCCTTTATTTCACATATAGTGTATATCTGGTTTTGTTCTTAAAACTGGGTGTGATAGAGTGATATCAGAGTAATGCTGACTGTAGGACGTAAGCCTAGTAGAAACTGATCATTATAAGGTCTAAGAGTTGCCACTAAAATCCTTGTTCTATAGACCTTGGTATTTTTTTCTATACTATATCCTTACCTTGTTATTCATCTCCACCTTGTTGCTTATTTAAAAAACATCTTATGCTCATCCTATTCCTTGATTTGATATTCTTTTAGAATCTCATCTTGCCACCTTCTTGCGATATTGAAAGAGAAATATTAGGATCTTTGCCTTTAATATGAAGAAAACGATAGTAATCGTAGGTTGAGTCAATGCGTGATGTGTGAACCAATGTGTTAGTTGGATTGTTATGCTTGTGCTTGTTTTGGATCTTTGTAGTGACTGCAATGATTTTGTGGAGTATGTTCACAAACTCATTTAGTTTATAGGCCTAAGGCATAAGTACTAATGAAATATATAGTTGGGTTGATCTAATCGTTCCCTCAGTTCTGTCATTTATGGAGCAGTCTGTCTTCTCTTTTATGCTCAAAATTAATAGTTCAGCAAATAGCTCTAAATTTTTTATGAGAGTAATTAGACTCACGTATCTTTCCAATGCCTCTGGAATCACCTTTATAGACATTATAGTTTGGGAGATACAAAAATCATAAAAAGATGCAACTGTGCTATCTGAAAATTGGAACAAAATCTCTTATGTGTTGTTTTCGGTCAAGTTAGCTGCAGAATCTGGAAAAGTGTTCTATAAGTAAGTTGTAGAGAATTTGATAAGCGTTCCAACAGTATAAGGTGCAACTTAATGGAATTAACAGAACTAGAGATATGGATGTTTTACTGTGCTGCTGTTTTTTTTCTGCTCGCGAGGAATTTCGAAGTACTTGTTCTTGTTTAGGCACATAAGTTTTTATTGGAGATCAGAAGGTCATCATGACAGTAAACTCACTTAGAAGAAGGTTCAGGCTACTTTTTTATCCTCCTAGTTTCTCTTTTCTTAAGGGGGTAGCCAAAGTTAAAGAAGTTGCAAGAATCAGTGCCTTGTTGGATCATCTACGAGAAGCTTAGGAACATACTCAGTACAAGTTGGCGATTATAACATAGGGAGGTGGTGTTAGAAATCTATAGTTGGTTCCACGGGAACTTAGAAGACATCACTACCATGCCAAGTATGGCTAGTAAGTTTTAAGTGAAGGAAGTCTTCTACTTGGATAGATATTCCCTTGTGGTGGAGTTATTATGTAGAAGAGTTTAAGAGATTTGAATGGTGGGATGCTCTTAAGGCTATAAGAGTGACATTTACGTGGATCACAAGAATCTGAAGAGCGTCCTCACTAAGTTGGTTTGAGTTGCAGTATCATTGTCGGTTTGATCCTAATCAAGACCTTTCTGACTTACAAAAGTGTTATCGTTTGGAGAAGTAGAAGTCATTGCCGATGACTATAGCAACAGAGAATTGTGCTAAGAAGATTCGAATGACATCATGGATGTCTCAGAAATAGTTGAGCAAGCTACTCGGAGTAAGATGATCAAAGTATGTTGAAACGCATGAGTGACACTGAGAGGATGAGGCTTCTAGAATCAAGTAAAAAAGATCTATAGTCAAAGATTTCATCTCTTCAATCACCGTCTTTCGAATCTCGGGACGAGATTCATCTTAGGGGGTAGAATTGTAACACCCTAAAATTTGCTTCTTTGGAAATAGAGCTAAAATGAGTTAATTTTGAATTTTTGTGCTCATAAAAACATAGGGAAATAATATTTTTCACTAAATTGAAATTTATCATAAGGTTTAGCAACTTGTTGATGCATTCATGCTGATGCATTTGTGTTTTTGTATTGCTTGATTTTGACCAAAGATCAAAATCAATTCAAGTTGTTCTTTCAAAATGCGTTTAGGTCGATTTTCCTTTCCCAATATACATATATCATTTTTCTACAATCAAATTCTTTGTTTCTCATCTGTCAATCAACCTATACAAACTTCTCAGGAATTTTTTCGACTTATCTATAGCTTGTTTCTACTTATCTGTGAGCATAATCTAATTTTTAGATGCTCTAACATATCTTGTCATAAGCTCCAAATACTTTATTTGGGTTCTTCATGTTCCCTAATGTCCCTGGAAAATTTTCTCGAATTTTCGGAGCTTTCAAAGTATTTTTCGTAGCTTAAATAATAATTCTGGACTTTTCTAGAATTATTTTATTAATTCCGAAAATAATAAATTTCTCATTTTTTTCCAACGCTCAAAGCCCATGGGCAACAATCTTAATAAATCTCAAAGGCCCATACATTTATTTACTAATGAGATTTAATAATTAATTAGGCCTATTAGTAAAGATTGATGGTGCAACATCAATTAGTACCATATTGCTAGTTGATGTGAAGGCGATGACTTTTCTCCTAATAAATATGTACCTACCCCATGGGCAAAGCACACCAAACTACCGTAAGAGGAGCCCCGAGTTTGGGAAATCTCGTGTAGTAAATTATATTTTCTCCTCCTCTTAGCGTCGTCGTGAAGCCACCAGGCTGCCTAGCACAAGCCGAAACTTCCACCATGGTTGCTCGTGAGCATACGTTCTACTCTAAGAAGAAGAAGAGGTATTTACTTGAATTCCACCGTCTAGATCACATTAAAAACCAGATTTTAATTTATTTTTGAAATTAAAATTTTAGGTATTTACAAAACTGCCACTATCTTGTTTAGGTCCTATCTTCTACGTTTTATCTCCGTTTTGACCCGTTCAAATTGCGTAAGATTTGTAATTTCATAATCTACATGTTAGTGCTACTATTGGTTAGGTTTTCCACCTTTAAGATTTGATGTTAGATTTAATCTATTGTTTTACTAATGAAAATCTCGTTTAATTCATAACTTATTTGTTTTAATTCTGAATTAATCCGTTCAAATTGCAATGGATTTATAACAACATGAACTATGTATTAGTATTAATATTTTCTTTATCAAAATATCTGTAATTTCATAGTTTAGATCTAACTTGATTAATAACTGTGCAACTAGATTTATAAATAAAATATTATTGATTTCTCCTTTAGTTTTCTAAATTTAAATGTAATTTAGCCTAAGTCACTTTTGAATATCTATAAAAAGTATTTTATCCTATATATGATTTTATATAGTTAAAACAAATAAGACCTATAATTTTCCGTTTTATACAACAAAATATTTTGGTGTATGTATCTCTTTCACAGTAGCTCCGATTAGCATGTTTTCCGCGTTTATGTGTTCGTAGCAATACGTAGGTTAGTTTTCAAAATTCTTTAATTATTTGGTGTTCTGTTCTAATTATTATTTATTGTTTGCTTTGTATATGATTGCTCGATGTGTGTGTGGTGATTTATTGATTAAGTCCAGTCAGTGAGATTTACGTGGAGATTTAATAAGCTATTAATTGAAGATTTAGATTAGAGAAAGGATCTTGATTTAAGGCAAGTATAGTTTGGGTATTCTTTTTCTGTGACCGTGATCTTGTGACTTAATTAATGTAAGAGCTATGATGGTTGAGAAATGACTTTTTAGCAACATAAGATCTTGTCTGTACGTGAACCACCGAGATTTATAGTATAACTGTGAGGGCTATATGGCTCTGGTTTTAGCTCAGTATGAGGATCTTTTCTAGCTTGTTAGAGGTTACCCTTATGGCGCAAATGGGGAAAAGCAGACTGTGGATCCTTGGGACTGATTGTATCACGCAAACTGACTTCTGAAACCTAGCGGCCCTAACTTATTAGACGAACCTTTGAAAGGCTCCATAGTGAACCCTGCCTGCTCACCTTGGGAGTGTTTTGGGATTGGCGGCCCCGGGCATATGGGTAATCACGACTCACAGTGAAAGTATACACCTCTGTGCAGAGTTTAATAAACTGGTATGCTAGCCGTGCTCACGGGCACGAGCGGCCTTGGAGACATCTACATTAAAGATGATGATTCTTGTTATGTTAAGATGTTCATTTACTTATCGATTATGCTTTATATTGATTATGTTACATTGATCATGAGTTTATGGGATCTATACTACCTTGTTGCTATGCTTGCGGAGTTCGACATGGAGTTACTCTTGCTATTTCCCATACCTTAGGATTGTCTCTGGAGTTATTAGACTTGTGATCAACTAGTCAGTTTGTTCCTACAGAGTAAAGTCTACATCCAAAGATCAGAGTTGTTTTTCCGTTGTTTACACTCTGAGGTTATGTTTTATATACTAAGTACATTATTTATTAAGCATTTGTCTCTTGTATTACACTTATCTGCGACTATATGTGAGATTTGACTCCTTTATTTCACATATAGTGTATATCTGATTTTTCTTAAAACTGGTGTGATATTACCACACGCATTGTCTTTAGTCCTAATAGGCAAAATTAGCTTCCAAACCAATTCGCCTTCGTCGAACTGCTTGGATTTAACCTTCTTGTCATAATACCTGGCAATCCTTAATTTGTGGGCCTCGATGTTCTCCAAAGCACGAAGCCGATGGCAATTTAAATCTTTTAGATCATCCATCATTAGGACCTTGTAGTCATCAGCCGTTAAGTCTTCTTGACATTCAATATGTCATGATCCAGTCCTGATCTCCCAAGGAAGAACGATTGTATGTCCATAAACTAGCTTGTAAGGAGAGCACTTAGTCGATCCGTGGCATGCCATTCGATAAGCCACAGTGGCTCATTCAACGTCAAGTGCCATTTCCTTGGTCGATCATTTATCTTCTTTTTTATCAACATGATTAGTGTTTGCTTGGATGCCTCAGCTTGTCCATTGACTTGAGCGTAGCAAGGAAAAGAATTCAAAAACTTAAATCCTGTATTAGTAGCAAAATTCTCGAACTCCTTAGATTTGAATATTGTCCCTTGATCAGTTGTAATAGTCTAGGGAACCCTAACTGATAAATGATATGCTCCTAGACAAAGTCAATCATGTTCTGGGATGTCACTGTCTTCATCGGGATTGCTTCAACCCACTTGGTAAAATAGTCCATCGCCACCACTATGAACTTATGACCTTTGCTGGATGGCGAATAAATTTGGCTAATCAAATCGATCCCCAACCTCTAAACGGCCATGGCTTGATTATAGGATTCATCACTGACACTGGTGACCTTTGAATATTATCGAATCTCTCGCAATCCTAGCACTCTTTGTAATATTCAAAACAATCTTCCAACATTCAGCTAAAAATAGCCTAACCTTCTGATAATCCATTTCATCTTATGAGCCGATTGATAAGCTCCACAAACTCCTTCGTGGACTTCACCCATGAGAACTCTAGCATCTTCTTGATTTAAGCATTTGAGCAACACCCATCAACGGTTTTATAATATAGTTGATCATCAAGTAGCACATATTTGATTGACTTATACCTGAGCTTTCTAGAGACTTTCTATGACGGATTTCTATGATACTCTATTATTTCACTTCTCCAATCGTCGGCAAAAATCTCCCGTTGAAGACTTCTTGAATCTGCTATAACTAGAAGGACTCTAGGCTAGCCAATTAGCTTCTTGTTTTGAGCCGAATATGCTTTAGGTACCATGGGAAACTCATAAATTAGATCTTGACTATTCTCTTAGTAATCACTTAGGATATCATCATTACACTCATAATATAGGCCAATCAATTGATTAATTATTAATTGAGATCTCCAAATATCTCAATAGCATTGGCCTTTACTTCCCAAAGAAGTTGAAGTCCTTTAAGGATGGCCTCAAACTCAGCTTAATTACCAGTGGATATTGCTTATGGAATAGGCAAATTCGAAAAAATGACCCTCGGGACAAACAATAACGATACTGATACCGCCACCCTATTTGCACGATGAACCATCAAAGAACTACATCTAAGGCATCGTTCCACGTAACTGATACAGGATCCTTGATGATGACTTACGAAGTTAGCCATAACTTGTCCTTTAGCTGCTTTGGCCAACTTTTATCTCAAATCAA
>CM036171.1:86560883-86726516 GCA_020631735.1 Saccharum officinarum | reverse complement strand
CCAGAAAACCTAGAATTGCAAAGATTAAATAATTATTTATTGGCAAACATTCTCTAAGACCAAACTAATACTACTACAAAGTTCACAAAGGTCACAAAAAACACCAGAAAGTAAGGTGTGCCCACCTAAAATATTTATTTAAATTCATTTCTTAATTTACTTAAGTAATTAAGTGGAATTTCAAACATATATGTAAACTGCTCCTAAAATTCTACAAAAATTACAGGAGACTCTCTGACCCAAAAGAGGCTACTGTAAAAATTTGAACTAAATTTATTCACAGGAACTTCCTACACAAAATTCCCAAGCCAAAAAGGCTGATTTTTGTATAAATAACAAGGCATAGTAAAAAGTGTCAAACAACAGATTTCTAATTTTCTTGGACACTCTAGGGTACCAAGACATTCTCCAAAAAGTTATATGAACATTGCACATGTAGAAAAATTACAAAAATTCATTTAAGTATTTCTTAAAATAACAAGATATCATTATAACTTGAAAAGTACTTAAGCACTACTGCTCAAATTTTTACCAGAGCTAGAGCAAGTATAAATTAGTCTACCCACCAAATTTCATAATTTTTGGAACACTGAAACTCGAGATATAATTTAAACAATTTTGCATGTGATTTAAAACACATTTCAAAGACCTATTTAAATATCCAGAAAACTAAACATCACATAGCAAACTCATATTTTTCTAAAATACTACACATCATGTAGATCCTAACAAAATTTATCTCATGATTTTTGAGCAAGTAAAACCCTAGATCTACATTTTCCAAAACTTAACCAAAACTGTGATAGAATAAATAAAAATCAAACAATCTTATTCGTTACTGGGCCGGCCCGGAAAGACGCGGCCCACGACTCGCGCGCGCGGCCGCTACGGCTCCCGCCCGCGCGCGCGTGCGACTGACCGGATGGCCCCACGGTCAGCGAGAGAGAGGCGGAGGAGGGTGGCTGTGGTCGCCGGAACTCGCCGTCGGTGAGTCGGCCGGTGAAACTGGATGAACGAGCATAACCACGTCATCGAACTACGTCGATTGGTGGCAAGAACGGGGCGGCGGAGCAACGGGAAAGCACTCGCCGTCGGTCATGGCGGCACGGTGGAGGTGCGCGGCGGTACACCGGCGACGGTGAGCCCCTACCGCCTCAACCAAGCCCGCTCCGAGTTTCCCGGGGTCACTGGAACGCTAACTAAGGGAAAAGGGAGGGATGAGAAGGGCCGAGCCGCTCTGACCACGGTGGCCTCAAACTCCGGCGAGGTCCCGAACGCGGCCGTGGCGGCGGAAGCGAGCAATGTGGCCTCACCTTCGCTCAAACGCTCCCGGAAAGGGGTGGAGGTGGTAGAGGGAGATGCTGCGGGGTCGCTGGCGGGAGGAATTGAGCCGAGACTCAACGATGACGGCGCACGAGCGCGGGGAAGCTGCACGGCGGCAAGGCACCTCGGTGCTCCGCCCTGGCTCGGAGAGGGCGAGAGGGAAGCAGAGGCGCGAGTGAGGGACAGGGTCCGGCTTCGTGGCGTCCTTGAAGGCCCTGTGGTCTGACTAGTGGGACCACGGCCGGCGCATGGCCGCCACCGAGCCCCCACGCGTCGCCGCTGTCCTGCCTCCGGTCGGCCACGACAGACAACGAAGTCGGGTTTGACTGAATGAAGGCCGTCATTCGATGACTGACAGCGCGATTTCAACGAAGAATATCTCCTAAACCAGCTTGAGTTAGTCGAAGATGATTACACCAATTTTGTAGAGCTACATGAGGGCTACAAGTTTGTCAATTGGAGTTTGGACTGGTTCGGCCTGGATTTGAAACCACAGAGCTCCAAAGTAGTGTACTTGGAAACTGAAACCTAGTTTCAGTCACTAAGCCGACTGAAACTCATTTTTCCAGGCACCATATCTCCTAAACTATTTAGAACTAGGTGATGGTGATATTGACAATGTTGTAGAGCTATGTGTGGACAACAACTTTGTCAATTGGCTCAAAGACTGGTTCGGCCTAGTTTGTGAGTTACAAGTTGCCAAAGCGAGGTACAGTGAAACGGTTTTCAGCTTCACACTTAGCAAAAATTGCTAAGTCCCAAAACAGCCTCTAATACTGACTTGTGGGCCATTTTTGAGTATGTTCTGATCATTTTCATGAGATGGCCATATTAGAACTTTTGTTCCTTATGAAATTCTCTACAACTTTGCTTAAGGGTGCTTCTCCATGCAAGGTCTCTAAGCTGGACTTTTTAATTGGTCAAACTAGAGCATCCCAAGGCTCAATGGTGGTCAACTACACCTTGGAGGGCATTTTGGTGATTTTGGTCAATATGAACCTTGCTCCATGAGTGACCCTAAGTATAACTAAGGTGTTGTGAGATGTAATTAGCTACTCTACCCTTTAGTTACACCAACTCCCTAAATTTCACATGATGTGAGTCAAACAAAATTCTAAAAACAATCACAATAGTTGCAATCACATAAAATAACATGAAATGATGCATGCTTATGCTCATGCAATGCAATGCAATTATGGAGCTAAACACCTGGGGTGTTACAGCCCTCCCCCCTTATAAAAATCTCGTCCCGAGATTTGGAAAGCGTACCATTTTTCATAGAATTCCTTATAACCATCCCGTAAATAGTCTTCCCGTTCCCATGTAGCGTCACTTTCACTACCCTGATTACTCCACATTACTTTATACCATTTAACCACTTTGCTTCTAGTCACTCGTTCCTGAGTATCGATCACTCGGACTGGCTTTTCTTCGTAAGTTAGATCGGATTCCAGCCTGATATCTCCTAAAGGGACTCTTTCCTCAGGAACTCGAAGACACTTTTTGAGCTGTGATACATGGAAGACGTTGAATATGGCACTCATTTCAGGAGGTAACTGGATTTTGTACGCAACAGCTCCACTCTTGCCTATGATTTGGAAAGGACCCACGTATCTTGGCGCAAGTTTCCGCTTAACACCAAAACGTTGGACACTCTTCATTGGAGAAACTTTCAGATACACGAAGTCTCCAACTTCAAACTCGAGTGGTTTTCTACGACGATCAGCATAACTTTTCTGTCTAGCTTGGGCTGCAGCCATATGTTTTTGGATGGTACGGACTTGTTCCTCAGCTTCCTCAACAAAAGCAATACCATAAAATCTTCTCTCACCAGCTTCTATCCAATTTAGTGGGTTCTACACTTACGACCGTACAAAGCTTCGAATGGGGCCATCTTAATACTCTCTTGGTAACTATTATTGTACGAGAATTCGGCTAGAGGTAACCATTTTTCCCAAGAACCCTTGGATGATATTACACATGCCCGCAACAGATCTTCCAAGATTTGGTTAACCCGTTCCGTCTGTCCTGACGTCTGGGGGTGATAAGCAGAGCTTCTCACTAACTTGGTTCCCAGAAGGTGATGCAAGTGCTCCCAAAAGCGAGCAGTGAACTGGGGACCACGGTCAGATATGATAGTACGAGGTATCCCATGGAGCCGGACTATCTGATTGAAGTACAACTCAGCATAGTCAGTGGGACGATAGTCCACTCTAACTGGAATGAAGTGAGCTGATTTGGTCAAACGATCCACAATTACCCAGATGGAGTTATGATTTTTGACAGTAGGAGGAAGACCGACAATGAAATCCATACTTATCTCTTCCCATTTCCAACCTGGGATAGAAAGTGGTTGAAGCAACCCAGCTTTCATGTGCACAGCTTTAACTCTACAGCAGGTGTCACACCTAGCCACATATGCAGCTATCTCTTTCCGCATCTTGGTCCACCAATAGTATGGCTTCAAATCATAATACATCTTATTGCTACCAGGATGGATGGACAACTTAGAGGAGTGTGCTTCAGACATAATATCATTTCTAAGCTCTCGGTCCTTAGGCACAACTAACCTATCCTTGAACCATAGTACACCCTCTTCATCTACCCTGAACTGTGTAGTTTCTTGCTCTTTCATCTTACGCTTGATGTGGAATATACCAGTGTCAGTCTTTTGGAGTTCAATAATTCTGCTTTTGAGAGTACAACTGACAGTGATGTTGTACAAGACTGCTGGATGTAGAAGGCGAGATCGATGAAAATCAGTTTCAACTAAGGAATGGCAATGAGACTTACGGCTTAAAGCATCCGCAACCACATTTGCCTTGCCAGGATGATAGTGCACTTGAAGGTTATAATCCTTAATCAACTCGAGCCATCTTCGTTGACGCATATTTAACTCGGGTTGGGTGAAGATGTATTTGAGGCTTTTGTGGTCTGTGTAGATATTGCAAACATTGCCCAACAGATAGTGTCGCCAGGCTTTCAAAGCATGAACAACCGCGGCGAGTTCTAAGTCATGTGTTGGATAATTCACCTCATGTTTCCGAAGTTGTCGAGAGGTATATGCAATTACTCGGCCTTCCTGCATCAGAACACCTCCCAAACCTATGCCTGAGGCATCACAATAAACATCAAATGGTTTCTCGATATCCGGTTGTGCCAAAACCGGAGCTGAGGTTAGGAGGGTTCGCAGTTGGTGAAAAGCCGCATCACACTCAGGAGTCCAGACAAACCTGGTGTCTTTTTGCAGCAACCGAGTCATTGGCTTGGCTATTTTGGAGAAATCCGGGATGAAGCGACGATAATAGCCAGCCAAACCAAGAAAACTCCGGACCTCGTGAACCGAGATAGGAGCCTTCCAGTTCAGTACTTCTTGTACCTTGGCGGGGTCCACCATAATTCCTCCATCGGACAACACATGCCCAAGGAAAGGTACTTCTCGAAGCCAGAATTCGCACTTACTGAACTTTGCATATAGTTGATGTTCACGCAGTCTTGTGAGGACTATACGCAGATGTTCAGCGTGATCTTCCTCATTTACAGAATATATCAGGATGTCATCAATAAATACCACCACAAACTTGTCCAATTCGGGCATAAACACCGAATTCATCAAGTACATAAAGTGTGCGGGGGCATTTGTCAAGCCGAAGGACATAACAAGATACTCATAAAGACCGTATCTGGTAGAGAAGGCAGTTTTTGGAACATCTTCAGGACGGATTTTAATTTGATGATAGCCAGATCTTAGATCAATCTTGGAGAAAACTTTAGCTTTAGACAACTGATCGAACAAGATGTCGATGCGCGGTAGAGGGTACTTATTTTTGACAGTGACTGCATTGAGAGGTCTATAATCTACGCACATTCGCAATGACTGATCCTTCTTCTTTACAAAGATAGCAGGACATCCCCACGGCGACGAACTAGGACGAATCAACCCCTTCTTCAAAAGTTCATTCAATTGCACCTTAAGTTCAGCTAGTTCATTCGGAGGCATCCTATAGGGTCTCCTAGAGATGGGAGCCGTGCCAGGCAACAACTCAATTTTAAATTCCACATCCCGATCCGGAGGGAGCCCCGGCAAATCATCGGGAAAAACGTCCGGAAACTCATTTACTACTGGAATTTCGGCCAACGCCTTTGCTTGCACAGCATGAACTTCCCCAGACAAATCAACTTTTCTGGGAAGTTGTACCAGAAAACCCTTTTGATCTGTAGGATCTCTGAGCATAACTACCCGAGTGGATGTATCAATGAGTACCCCATTCTGACTCATCCAATTCATGCCCAAGATAACATCTATGCCTAAGCCCGGCAAAACCACTAAGGCAAGCGAGTACTTTCGCCCTTCTATCTCAAGCTCAAGATTCCCCACTACTTTATTTGTGGAAATATTCCCACTTGCTGCGCTAATACAATAACCCCCACCTTCAACAGTATGCAATTTGTGTGCAAACTCTGATGCAAACTTAGGACTGATAAAGGAATGCGAAGCACCTGAATCAAAAAGTACCACTGCAGGGTGTTGGTCAACTAGGAACTTACCAGCAGTGACAACCTCACCAGATGGGATTTCCTCAATACTGTTATAATGAGCGTGCCCTTGACGGCCACCTTGGTTGACATTCTTCTTAGGGTAAGGACAGTTCCTGGACCAATGGCCTGGCTTGTTGCAGTTCCAGCAAGGCATGTTGCTAGGAGGGACACTGGAGCTGCCTTGGCCCGAATTACTCTTTGGCAGAGCCACTGTATATGCCTTGCGAAACCCAGTCTTCACTGGCGCCTTCTTTTGCGGGGACGGAACTTAGCACTTGTGGCAGGAGGGCGAGGAGGAGCCCTCGGGGCAGCTGGAGCTCGAGACTGTGAAGCACCTGCCTCAAGTGCCCTCTTGCGGCTCTTAGAAGCAGCATAGATAGAGTTATTGTTCTCTTGAGTCAGAGCATCACTGATAAATTCATTGAAAGTAGTGCACTTGCTAGTGCCCATAGTCTTCATCAGCTTTGGGCCGAGGCCTCTTTTAAAGCTAGCAATTTTCTTGGAATCGGTATCCACAAACTCTGTGGCATACCTTGCCAGGTTGTTGAAAGATTGCAGATATTCAGTCAAGCTTTTATTGCCCTGCGACAGCCTCATAAATTCTGTGTGTTTGATAGCCATAAGACCTGGAGGAATATAGTTCCCACGGAATGCGGCCTTGAACTGGTCCCAAGCAATCGGGACATTTGCAGGCAGTGTGGAACGATAGTGGCTCCACCAAATACCCGCTGGACCATGCAATTGGTGAGAAGCATATTCAGTCTTTAGCTCATCAGTCAAGCGAAGCAGACGAAACTTTTGTTCAATAGTGTTCAACCACTCATCAGCTTGCAGTGGTTCCTCCGCCTCCTTAAAGAGCGGGGGCTTAGTATCAAGAAAGTCCTTGAAATCACTGTACTGATTGGGTTCTGGGCCCTGGCGGCCAGGACGAGCCTCCCGGTTGGCAAGCTGGCGCATAGCATCTGCCAGCATGCGCTGCCCTTCGACCACGGTCTGCATTAACTCAGCCGGGGTAGGTGGTGGCGGAGGGGGTGGCTGTTCCTCATCCTCATTGCCACGACCCCGACGAAGATTGTACGACATCTGCAAAATGCATAGCCAATGAGCACTGACGATGTGGGAAATTTGTAGATGAATTATTGTAAATATGTCAAACTGACTTCATGAAATAGACTTCTCAAAATACTCATGACACAATACTTCATCACAACCGCACAATCCATTCAAGCGGATCAATTGGCGCAATCATGCGAGAGAATCCAACAAGATGTACTTTGATAAAGGCTCACACACAAGGAGCACAGCAGTTACTGAACCGTTTACGTTAAAATCTACGTGATTTTTGATCTTTTGCCCGGTACTTGGATTCAATTTCAAAGTTTTTAGTTGACTGAGAAAGGCTACTTCAAACTGACCACAAAGAGACTTCTCAACGGTAGAGTTCCATGGTGGATCATGACTAGCCACCTCGATACCAGCGCGTGCCAAGCAGCACAGCCTTATGTCGCGCGCCATAGGAGGCCCTCGGTTTCGTCGCGGCACCGAAGGGTGCTAATCGTGACACCATCATCGAACGCAACACAATAAGACATCCAATTGCGATCGAAATTAACAGGTTCCAACTAAACATCCAGGAAACATAGGGTTCGACCTTACATCCGAAAAGTCAAGTTATTACAAAGCCTCACTCCAACCCAGGAGGCACAAAAGACGATCCTAACATCATAGCTACGTGATAACTACTCTAAGCATCGTCCTCAGAGTCGGTGTCAAGGATCTCCCCGCCGTCCTCATCACTAACAGGCTCTAACTCCTCTCTTCTTCTTCTTCTGGTTCTTCTTCTGGTTCTTCTTCTGGTTCGGCATCTTGGGCCCATTGACCTCCACTTCATCATCATTTTCAGCCATGAAGATTCCCGAACCCATGTCCTCATCTGCGTTGATATTTCGAGGCAGCAGAGGATTTAGCTGGTTGTTCAGGCGGTGCACTTCTTCATGAAGATTGTCATTGTATTCTTCAGCATTCTCCAACTGTTGCTCGAGCTCAAACTGACGAGCTCTCAGAACGTTCTCCTCGTGCCAGGCTTCATCCCTCTGGTTCATGACACGGACCAACATGCGTTGACAGTTGCGGTTTGCTACTGTCAATCTCTGGACTGCAAGGGTTTCCTGGTCACGATCACGAATCACTTGCTCCAGTTGCTGACGCGCTGCATTCCTGGCAGCAGTCACTTCAGCCAACTCTGCCCTCAGCCTTTCCACCTCAGTAGGCTCAGGGCGGGGCTCACGTGGAGCGAGCTGGTGACGCGGTGCCCTGCCTCCAGTGGACTTGCGAGCGGTCCTCTTGGTACGTGCCATCTGTAGCAACAAGATACGACTTAAAGTGAGGATCATTTAGGGGATACGAAATTTAATTTAGTCGGGAGTACTGAAATTTTTAAGGAGGGAGTAAATGATATGTATGATATAATTAAACATGATGCATGCACGTTCCGTACGCCCTCTCACCTTAGTAGAAACCTAAAGTTCTAACGCTAGGCGGTGGCATACATACGTTCTCTCATATAAGCGAAACTATCGGTCTACTCGTTACGCTGTTAGTGTACCTGCAGAAAACCTCATTTCAGCCCAACAGTTTCCCAATATATGCACACAAGAAAGCAGTAATTTAAATACTTTCCATATACACATCCCCTGATGTATATACTTCAGTATCAAAGCTACCCGATATAAAGGTTCCCACAATTAAGTGCTTACGTAATTACATGGTTTAAACATGTAAGTATGCAAGTCACCAAAACTACTCTCCCCTAGATCGCCGGTTGGACGATCATGCTCTCACAACTCACACTTACCAGAGCGTCGAGGCAATTGATCCATACATTACCACCCAAGTGGATGGCATCCATACAATATCACGCCGTATGGACGACGAAACAAAAAAAACAAGGCCCCCAAGTTAGTCTTTATAATAAGCCACCTAAGAGTCCTTATTTGGGCTAAGGGATGTGATCACTGGCATACCTAAAAATAATTTTTAGTGTTTTAACCCTTTTTCATAATCAAATACTTTTGTTTTTAAATACTCGTACGATGTGTTTAATGTTGAATTATGCTCCGGTACCAGCTGTAACAGAACCGACCAAATTATAAGAGCACAAGTACAAAAACAAGCACCGAAGCGCTCAAATTTTCGAACTTGAGCCCATATAATCCCGGTAGTCAATCGAAACCACGAAGGATTTCAAACCAACTTGCTTACAACCAGGATCGCATCATTCAACATACAACATCATACGTTACATTTCACAAGTAGTTCTGAAATAAGTTTACACACACGGAGTCGCAATTATTACAAACCAAGTTTATAAAAGTAGCGGAAGCAAACACACACCAGTTGTTTAACTACTGCCAGTCTTGTTGATCAACAACCCACAAAAGCATCAGGAAAGTACATAAAAGATGATCACGCCCAAGTGATCTAGTCTTCGTCACCCGCAGGGTGGAGACAATTTTTGCAGAAGCCTTGGTAGAGCATATCATCTGCAACAGGAGGGAATAAACCCTGAGTACTGGAATGTACTCAGCTAGACTTACCCGTCGAAAACCAGAAATAAGATGACACCAAGGATTATGCAAGGCTTTCACAAGAGGCTAGCTGACATCACATTTTTGCATAAAGGCATAAGTAATTGAGACTCTTATAACCTGTACTAGCAGTTATTTTTAGCATTTACCTGTCATCTATCTTAGCACCTGTACTAAACATGCACTTGATTATAATCAAACAATTATCATCATTATATCCAGAGCAGGTATGAATTGTGGCAACATTGTATCATTCCCTTAACCACCGGTTCATTTAATGAGATCTACGTTGCCGCTGCTCAAGTCAAGTGCTCACTAACCGGGAGCGACGGCGATTCGAATCGAATTCCTATCCAGCTGGAGGGGTATTTCTAACACTCACCGTGCAGACCCCTGCCAGGGTCGCACAGGCCACCGTTTCATATGATTCAGGAATCGCGGGTCCGAATAATGTCGCGACCCCAAGGGCGACACTCTGCCAGGTGATAGGGACTCTAACCCCCCTTGGTCTCACGCCAATGTCCCCAAGCACATCCTTTCTCTCCTCCAAGAAGCAACCTACCATTCGATTCCCGGCCTGAATCACATTACTCGGCTTCGCGGTCGGAACGGCTTATCCGGCCAACTAAGTGTTAGACTGCGTTCAACATGACTCAAGGACGTACAGCGAATCGGTCCTTAAACGACTCAGACGGGCATAGCTCCACACCCAAGACGTGAAGTGTCTTGCGGCTGTACTATCGAACTCCCGCCCGGTCTCAATTTCATTTTTAAGCATGGTTCCATCCACGATAGCCATAAAGCCACTCGTGACTCCTTCCTACATCTCGCGGATGACCGGAAATCACCCGACTTCTACCGTACTAAGCAGGGCTAAGCATTGACACGTGCCTAAACCTAATATAGGATTAAGTACGATATCTGGACAAGGACAGGTATAATGCAACAAGTGTTTTCATATAACTCCTACAACTTAATGCAGTAAACAATTAAAAGTACTCAAGATTAATTTATAAATCAGTAGGTTCAGCATGCACCGGGGCTTGCCTTTCAGAAAGGTCGAAGGCCGGTGATCAGGACACTCAGGTAGATCTTCGGCAGGAGCTTCGTCGCCGGCTGGTTCCTCTAGCTGCTCCGGCTGGTCCTGGACTTCCTCCGGAATCACAGGCTCGAATTCGAGGAGAGTTACCCCTCCGGTACACCTATTGCATGAATGCACAATAAATATCATGGATGCATAAAGGTGCAACATGCTCGGAATGAAATGCATTTCAGAAATAAAATATAATAATCTAATCAAGTTACTTTATCAGTACGTGCAAATCTCTTCTCCGGTGGAGAAGTACTTACCTAATCTACCCAACCTAAGATATAGTTGTTCATCTTCGGTTAAGGCCCTAACACCTAACAAACACAAGAGTGACATTATTTAGGTTACCACATCCAACCCAAAATATCACGGTAAGACATTCTGGACAGCAGCTACTTGTTTCTAACATAACTGGAGATTCCCAAATCCAAAAGATATGATCTAAGACAATCTGGAAAGCTTAAGAAATGTACCACAAAATGTTTTCAGACCACAACACTTAATTACAAAGTTTACCTAGTCGAAATTCCAAAGTTCCAGAATCTGTCCTCCCCAAACAGAGAGCAGTCAATTCTGGACTGTCACTTAAAACAGCAATAACTCCTAAACTACTAAGCCAAATGCTCCCACATTTTGACACAAGCTAATTTATCAAGTTTACTCCAACTTTGGTATTTACAAGTTTTCCAGCAACCACTTTTATTAAGGGTCAAACCCAAAGATACTACCAGCTGTCCAGAAAACCTAGAATTGCAAAGATTAAATAATTATTTATGTGGCAAACATTCTCTAAGACCAAACTAATACTACTACAAGTTCACAAAGGTCACAAAAACACCAGAAAGTAAGGTGTGCCCACCTAAAATATTTATTTAAATTCATTTCTTAATTTACTTAAGTAATTAAGTGGAATTTCAAACATATATGTAAACTGCTCCTAAAATTCTACAAAAATTACAGGAGACTCTCTGACCCAAAAAGAGGCTACTGTAAAAATTTGAACTAAATTTATTCACAGGAACTTCCTACACAAAATTCCCAAGCCAAAAAGGCTGATTTTTGTATAAATAACAAGGCATAGTAAAAAGTGTCAAACAACAGATTTCCTAATTTTCTTGGACACTCTAGGGTACCAAGACATTCTCCAAAAAGTTATATGAACATTGCACATGTAGAAAAATTACAAAAATTCATTTAAGTATTTCTTAAAATAACAAGATATCATTATAACTTGAAAAGTACTTAAGCACTACTGCTCAAATTTTTACCAGAGCTAGAGCAAGTATAAATTAGTCTACCCACCAAATTTCATAATTTTTGGAACACTGAAACTCGAGATATAATTTAAACAATTTTGCATGTGATTTAAAACACATTTCAAAGACCTATTTAAATATCCAGAAAACTAAACATCACATAGCAAACTCATATTTTTCTAAAATACTACACATCATGTAGATCCTAACAAAATTTATCTCATGATTTTTGAGCAAGTAAAACCCTAGATCTACATTTTCCAAAACTTAACCAAAACTGTGATAGAATAAATACAAATCAAACAATCTTATTCGTTACTGGGCCGGCCCGGAAAGACGCGGCCCACGACTCGCGCGCGCGGCCCGCTCCCGCGCGCGGCCTGCTACGGCTCCCGCCCGCGCGCGCGTGCGACTGACCGGATGGCCCCACCGGTCAGCGAGAGAGAGGCGGAGGAGGGTGGCTGTGGTCGCCGAAACTCGCTGTCGGTGAGTCGGCCGGTGAAAATGGATGAACGAGCATAACCACGTAATCGAACTACGTCGATTGGTGGCAAGAACGGGGCGGCGGAGCAACGGGAAAGCACTCGCCGTCGGTCATGGCGGCACGGTGGAGGTGCGCGGCGGTACACCGGCGATGGTGAGCCCCTACCGCCTCAACCAAGCCCGCTCCGAATTTCCCGGGGTCACTGGAACGCTAACTAAGGAAAAAGAGAGGGATGAGAAGGGCCGAGCCGCTCTGACCACGGTGGCCTCAAACTCCGGCGAGGTCCTGAACGCGGCCGTGGCGGCGGAAGCGAGCAATGTGGCCTCACCTTCGCTCAAACGCTCCCGGAAAGGGGTGGAGGTGGTAGAGGGAGATGCTGCGGGGTCGCTGGCGGGAGGAATTGAGCCGAGACTCAACGATGACGGCGCACGAGCGCGGGGAAGCTGCATGGCGGCAAGGCACCTCGGTGCTCCGCCCTGGCTCGGAGAGGGCGAGAGGGAAGTAGAGGCGCGAGTGAGGGACAGGGTCCGGCTTCGTGGCGTCCTTGAAGGCCCTGTGGTCTGACTGGTGGGACCACGGCCGGCGCATGGCCGCCACCGAGCCCCCACGCGTCGCCGCTGTCCTGCCTCCGGTCGGCCACGACAGACAACGAAGTCGGGTTTGACTGAATGAAGGCCGTCATTCGATGACGGACAGCGCGATTTCAACGAAGAATATCTCCTAAACCAGCTTGAGTTAGTCGAAGATGATTACACCAATTTTGTAGAGCTACATGAGGGCTACAAGTTTATCAATTGGAGTTTGGACTGGTTCGGCCTGGATTTGAAACCACAGAGCTCCAAAGTAGTGTACTTGGAAACTGAAACCTAGTTTCAGTCACTAAGCCGACTGAAACTCATTTTTCCAGGCACCATATCTCCTAAACTATTTAGAACTAGGTGATGGTGATATTAACAATGTTGTAGAGCTATGTGTGGACAACAACTTTGTCAATTGGCTCAAAGACTGGTTCGGCCTAGTTTGTGAGTTACAAGTTGCCAAAGCGAGGTACAGTGAAACGGTTTTCAGCTTCACACTTAGTAAAAATTGCTAAGTCCCAAAACAGCCTCTAATACTGACTTGTGGGTCATTTTTGAGTATGTTCTGATCATTTTCATGAGATGGCCATATTAGAACTTTTGTTCCTTATGAAATTCTCTACAACTTTGCTTAAGGGTGCTTCTCCATGCAAGGTCTCTAAGCTGGACTTTTTAATTGGTCAAACTAGAGCATCCCAAGACTCAATGGTGGTCAACTACACCTTGGAGGGCATTTTGGTGATTTTGGTCAATATGAACCTTGCTCCATGAGTGACCCTAAGTATAACTAAGGTGTTGTGAGATGTAATTAGCTACTCTACCCTTTAGTTACACCAACTCCCTAAATTTCACATGATGTGAGTCAAACAAAATTCTAAAAACAATCACAATAGTTGCAATCACATAAAATAACATGAAATGATGCATGCTTATGCTCATGCAATGCAATGCAATTATGGAGCTAAACACCTGGGGTGTTACATTTTCCTTTTGGATCCACGTCCATGGGGGCTCCCTCAGAAGTGTTCAGAAATGAGGCATTCTCAAAAGAATTCAAAATTTTGAAACAAGTCGCCGCTATATGTCCCCAACCGAAGCACTTATGACACCTAGTGGCATTGCGGCACCGGTTCCTTGGGTGAGACGTAGCAAGACACCTTGAGCACTGTGTCTGCTTAATTGCAGAGATAGGCTGCTCAAGAACCGAGGAAGAACTGTTAATCCTCGAACGCTCAGGAAAGACAATTCTTTCATGAACGGGCTGTCTATGAACAAATTTAAGATTTTGCCCCAAAGGAACCCGATTGGCACCAGATACCGGTTTAGTGGGGATCAAGTTGGCACCCGAAAGGGGTGGGATTCTAACAGCACCAGCAAACGACTTGGGATGAATGGATTTGGAGACAACAGTGCCAGAAAGTGAAACCTGAGTCCAGGAATCCAATTCCTCTTTGTTATAAGCAGCAAACTCAGCACGCTAGTTGGGTCCTCCCTTACCCCAAAGATGAAAGAAAATCTTGTAAGAGCCACAATCAAAATGAATCAGACGCCTGACGAAGAAACCCACTGCTTGGCAACTGACAAAGAACTTGTAAACTCGTTGGGAGAGTTCAGAAACTCTGAATTGCGCAGCAATACCTCCAATTGTGGCCTGCAGAATATAGCTAACGGTTTCCTCATTAAGACGAAACTTGCATCTCCCAAATGAGACAACCAGCGCAAAGGAGCCAGGGAGAGGCGCCGATGTAACCGGAGAACCATAAAGTTGCCAAATTTCATCTTTAACCTTGAGCCCAGGCGAAAAAGAAAGACCACGGAGTACCGTGCAAAGCGCCATAAGAAAACACCCAGAGGTTCAGAGAGCTGGGAAAGATCAAACCTCACAAGCCGCGTCAGTATGCTGTAGGGGCAAAACGTCATACACCTTGAATGCAGCAACAGCAGGCTTCAACGGAGAAGTAGAACTTGTACGGAGAGGCAGATCTTGAAGAACGGTTGGAAGCTTGAGTTGTGCAGGAAGCTTTGAAAGCAGCAACAACAAGCTTCTACGGAGAAGCAACGGCAAGCTTCGACAGCAGAGGCCAGCTTCGCAGCACACCGTCACCAGCCAGGAAGTGAGCACGGCCACGGCAGCGGGGGTGGATGGCGAGGTCGGAGTGGCCGTCGGCAGCTGGGACTAGGTGGAGGCCGGGCACGGCCATGGCAGTGGGGGTGGACGGCGAGGTCAGAGTGGCCGTCGGCGGCTGGGACTAGGTGGGCGCCGGGGCCAGCTTGAAGTCGCAAAATTCGTCTGCCTTCTTGGTCCTTCAGCCCCTGGCAGATATGTTACATCCCAAGCGCCTGGCAGCTCTATTATTGGCTTGTTCTTTTCTAATTGGTCTGACCTTTTGCCAAATTTGCATGATTCCTGTCACCATTTGGCTGTGTTATCATTAGATTTATTGTCAATATAATTTCTTCCATTGAAAATTATAGGTTCCACAGTCAAAAAAAAAACTTGGCTAGAATTTTTAGTTCATTATTTTAGGAATTTTAAGACTAAAAATTTGTTGCTTGCTTTCTGACTTCCTCGTTTCATTTTGTGTTTTTCTTTCCATGTCTTTGAAGCCAATGACATGAGCCGTCTATTTATGTGAGTTTAGTTCACACCAGGAAAAATAGCTGCATAACACGGACCATAAAACCCTATAGGCCAATCATCCTGAACCTAATATGGCTGCCCTCTCACTAGTACAAAGACCATCTTTGCTGATGGCACTTTTTTTATTTTTACTAGAGCATTTTGGGGATTTGGATGATCTGGAAACATAGGAATGCTTGTGTTTTTTAGGGTTTTCTCCTTCAGTTAACTCAATCTTAAGTTTGCTTAAGGATGAACACAGTCTCTAGTGTTTAGCAGGAGCTAAGAAGCTGCGACTCCTGCGAGGTCTGGGCCTTGGAAGGGTCGCCTAATTCCTTAGGCATGGTCAAGTCTTGGTGTTCTTCTGTTTTTCTTTTAAGTTTAGATTGGATCCCTGACTCTCAGACCCTCCTTTTTTTTCTCTATAATACAATAAAACACAGCTCTCTGCATTTTCAAAAAAAAATGAATAAGCAGAAGTTGCAAAATCTGAGAACCCAACTTACAACCTCGCAGCTCACACGATAAGCCCCTTACCACTACACCCTGAAGTCACCGGTTACTTAGCAACATAAACAATCATGTAGTATTTACTCCACAAGATTTTGAAAGGAAGATTTGAGGCTCTAACCGAATTCAGATGAAAAAAGTTTCAACTACAAAGTTTTAACTCTCATCCTGATCTAGAACTTTGATTTTGACCAAATTTTCATCTGAGGTCATTTAATAAATTTTAAAAAATGAATATTAAAATCATTAATCTTAAAACATAATTTTGGAGCCCTCAAACTGTCTAGGGGATCGAATCAGCTAAGATTAGATGTGAATCAAAATTCTGATTTCCAGTTGCAGTGAATGACACAAGGTTCGTAAAAACATGGAACTTCGAAGTCCAATCAATCAGCGATCCAAAGAAAGTGCATTGAAATAAAATTAGTATGGACGGTCCTTTAACATTGTAATTTTTCCCTCAAAACTCATGTTTATCTTCTTGGTGTACATAGCATAGCATGCTATGAATTAAGATCGTGAACAAGGGAAGAGTAATGCAGTACAATAGGTGTCATGTTGCCATACAAATAATGTTTTTGCAAACGTGGTTAACTCTACTTATTGTGGAGATATGTACATCGAATTCGTCATCGATGCAATCATGTGAAATCACACCCTCCCTGTAAACAATGCCGAACCTCTAATGACTGAGTTAGCGTCCACACTACTATAGAAATTTTTATCGAGGCGGGCACTTTGGCTTTACCAAGATGGGCAAGTCAACCGCCTCAATGCAAAGGTCATGGTTAATCGTGGCCTTAACCGAGGCGGTTGGCCAATCACCTCAGTTAATAGATTAACCGTGGCGGGCATCGTAAGCTAACCGCCTCAGTTAATACATATTAACCGAGGCGGTTGTCGTAAATCGCCCGCCTCGATTAATATTTTAACCGAGGCGGTTGACTAAAGAAGCCTGCCTGGGTTAAGGTTTTAATCGAGGTGGTTTTTGTTACTTGCCCTCCTCGGTTAATGATTTCTAGATTTAAAACAAATGTTTTTAAATTTGAATTTGAATTTAAAATTTCGCTAATGAAAACACAGATAATGCAGAAAATAGATGACAAACATATATTACATTCATTCTCGTTCGACAAACCAACATTAAGTTATTACATTAGTGATGTCTTCGTCATTGTTTTACAAACACAAATCATTCGTACATGAGCAACTAAGGTCATTCATACATATCATTTTTAATTGGAAAAGAGGTCCGGTAGAACGTAATCCGAGATTCGTAACTTATCGCTCCACTTTCTGATGCTCTCGAACTTTGGTGTAACATCCCAGGTGTTAGCCACTTGCTAAACAGTGGGTTTGAGCTCAAACATAACATGTTAAGTGGTGTGAAGGTATCAAGGTCAAATCTATGAGAGTGAGCCTCAGCTTAAAATTGAACAATGCACCTTTGCTTACATGTTGCCCCTTTCAACAAGTATGCTTGAGTAATGTTGGAGGTGGTTCTTTCATATGTTTTACATCACTCTCTATCTATATTGATCACTGGAAAAGTTTCGTGGAATTTGGAATCAAAAAGTAACATGAAATGATAAGTTATAACCTTTCTTGAATTGCTTTATTAAGTGAATTGCATTTTTGAATGTTACGTAGGATGTTTCATATGTTACATGGGTGATGTTTCATATGAAACATGTTGCATAGGTGGTGTTTCATATGTTACATACTCATGTTTCATTTATAGCCAACATATGTTTCATATGTTTATCCCACGTGTATGCTTAATGACCATGCTTGGTTAATGCAAGTGATTGTGTTTGATCACTAAAACACCTTAGACACACTTAGGATTCAAAATGAGACCATGTTTGTAACAGAACCGACCAAATTATAAGAGCACAAGTACAAAAACAAGCACCGAAGCGCTCAAATTTTCGAACTTGAGCCCATATAATCCCGGTAGTCAATCGAAACCACGAAGGATTTTAAACCAACTTGCTTACAACCAGGATCGCATCATTCAACATACAACATCATACGTTACATTTCACAAGTAGTTCTGAAATAAGTTTACACAAACGGAGTCGCAATTATTACAAACCAAGTTTATAAAAGTAGCGGAAGCAAACGCACACCAGTTGTTTAACTACTGCCAGTCTTGATGATCAACAACCCGCAAAAGCATGAGGAAAGTACATAAAAGATGATCACGCCCAAGTGATCTAGTCTTCTTCACCCGCAGGGTGGAGACAAGTTTTGCAGAAGCCTTGATAGAGCATATCATCTGCAACAGGAGGGAATAAACCCTGAGTACTAGAATGTACTCAGCTAGACTTACCCGTCAAAAACCAGAAATAAAATAACACCAAGGATTATGCAAGGCTTACACAAGAGGCTAGCTGACACCACATTTTGCATAAAGGCATAAGTAGTTGAAACTCTTATAACCTGTACTAGCAGTTATTTTTAGCATTTACCTGTCATCTATCTTAGCACCTGTACTAAACATGCACTTGATTATAATCAAACAATTATCATCATTATATCCAGAGCAGGTATGAATTGTGGCAATCATTGTATCATTCCCTTAACCACCGGTTCATTTAATGAGATCTACGTTGCCGCTGCTCAAGTCAAGTGCTCACTAACCGGGAGCGACGGCGATTCGAATCGAATTCCTATCCAGCTGGAGGGGTATTTCTAACACTCACCGTGCAGACCCCTGCCAGGGTCGCACAGGCCACCTTTTCATATGATTCAGGAATCGCGGGTCCGAATGATGTCGCGACCCCAAGGGCGACACTCTGCCAGGTGATAGGGACTCTAACCCCCCCTTGTCTCACGCCAATGTCCCCAAGCACATCCTTTCTCTCCTCCAAGAAGCAACCTACCATTCGATTCCCGCCCTGAACCACATTACTCGGCTTCGTGGTCGGAACGACTTATCCGGCCAACTAAGTGTTAGACTGCGTTCAACATGACTCAAGGACGTACAGCGAATCGGTCCTTAAACGACTCAGACGGGCATAGCTCCACACCCAAGACCTGAAGTGTCTTGCGGCTGTACTATCGAACTCCCGCCCGGTCTAAATTTCATTTTTAAGCATGGTTCCATCCACGATAGCCATAAAGCCACTCGTGACTCCTTCCTACATCTCGCGGATGACCGGAAATCACCCGACTTCTACCGTACTAAGCAGGGCTAAGCATTGACACGTGCCTAAACTTAATGCAGTAAACAATTAAAATACTCAAGATTAATTTATAAAACGATGGGTTCAGCATGCACCGGGGCTTGCCTTTCAGAAAGGTTGCGGGTCTGTGGTCCGGACACTCGGGTAGATCTTCTGACGGAGCTTCCCCGACGTTGGGTTCTTCTGCTAATTCCTCCGGTTGACTCAGCACCTCCTCCGGTATCGCTTGTTCGAATTCGAGGAGTGTCACCCCCTCCGGTACACCTATTGCATGAGTGCATAATAAATCCCATGAATGTATAATGAAAGATGCAATATGCTCGGAATGAAATGCATTACAACAATTTAACGCTCTATTCAAATCACTTCAAAAGAGTAGGTGCAAATTTCCTCTCCGGTAGAGAAGTACTCACCTAATCTACTTAACCTAAGATAAAGCTGCTCATCCTCAGTTAAGGCCCTAACACCTAACAATTACAAAAGTAGCATGTCTTAGGATATCACACCATATCAATCAGCAAAACACTACAGTAAGCATTCTGGACAGCAGCTACTTGTTTTTATCACAACTGGAGATTTACAATTCCAAAAGATATGATCTAAGACAATCTGGAAAGCCTAAGAAATGCACTACAATTCATTTTCAGACCTCAACTCCAAACTCCTAAGTTTTCCATGTCAAACTTCACAAGTTCCAGAATCTGTCCTCTCAAAACAGAGAGTAGCAGATTTTGAACTGCCACTTTAAACAACAGTAACTCTCAAACTACTAAGCCAAATGCTTCCAAATTTTGACACAAGCTAGTTCATCAAGTTTACTCCAACTTTGGTATTTACAAGTTTTCCAGCAACCAATTTTATCAAAGCCAAATTTAGAATTACTACTAGCTGTCCAGAAAACCTAAAATTACAAAGGTTAAACATTTATTGATGTGGCCAAAGACCCTTAAAACCAAACTAAGATTTCTAAAAGTTCACATGGGGTATAACAACACCAGAAAGTAGGGTGTGACTACATAGAACATTTATTTATACTCATTTCTTATTTTACTTAATTAATTAGGTGGAATTTTAAACATATATGTAAACTGCTCCTAAAATTCTACAAAAATTACAGGGGACTCTCTGACCCAAAAAGAGACCACAGTAAAAATTTGAACAAGTTTTATTCACAGAAATTCTCTATACAAAATTCACCGGTCAAAAAGGCTGATTTTTGTATAATTAATAAATCATATTGAAAAGTATCAAACAACAGATTTCATATTTTTTTAGACACTCTAGGGTACCAAGACATTCTCCAAAAAGTTACAAGAACATTGCACATGTAGAAAAATTACAAAAATTCCTTCAATTATCTCCTAGAATAAAATGATAGCCTTATAACTTGGAAATTACTTAAGCACTGATGCCCAAATTTTTACCAGAGCTAGGGCTAGCATAGAGTAACCTACCCACCAAAATTTCATGATTTATGGAACACTACAGCTCAAGTTATAAATTTAACAATTTGCATGCATTCCAAAACACATTTAAAGGATCTATTAAATTCTTACAGAATTTAAACATCTCATGCCAGATCCATATTTTTCTAAAATACTACACATCATGTAGACCCTAACAAAATTTATCTCATGATTTTTGGATCATTAAAACCCTAGATCTATATTTTTCCAACTTGTACAAAAATCAGTGACAAAATAATAAAAATGAATTTCATTTCGGATGAACTGGGCCGGCCCGGAAAACTCGGCCCACACACTCGCGCGCGCGTGGCCCGCTCAGCGCCCCCGCCCGCGCGCGACACTGACGGGCGGGCCCCGCGGTCAGTGACCGGAGGCAGGGGAGGCGGAGACCCGCGAGCTCCGACGAGCTCGAGCTCGCCGGAGAAGAGCTCGCTCGGCCAATCGAACACCGCCTCGTGTTCTTCGTCACCCGGTGCGTCGATTGGTGCTCGTGGAATGGATGGGGATGGGGTGGAAGGGGCTTGTCACCGCGAGCGGCGGCCGGTGATGTCGGTGGCGGCGCACCGTCGCCGGTGAGGATGTACGGTGCGGTCTAGGCTCGGTACGAGCTTCACCGAAGCTAGGCGGATCCATTTTGATAGGAAGGGAGGATGGAGAGAGACCCGAAGCACCCCGACCACGGTGAGGTCCCATGGCGGGCTCCGGCGACCTCTCGGAGACGGGGAAGAAAGCAATGCGGCTCACCTTGAGTCAAATCGCGGCTTCGGTGGGTCAAGGGGATGGAGGGTGGTGAGGCGGAGGGAGTGGCGAGGTCTGGCGGCCGGTGATGCGGTGTAGCTCGCGCTTGAGCTCGCCGGAGAAGAACAGCAATGGCGGCTCGGTTTCGGTGTTTTTGCAACTGGAAGAGAGGGGCGGAGGAATGGAGGCCGGCTCGCGCGTCGTGGCGTCTTGAAGGCGTCGCGGCCTGACTGGTGGGGCCAGGGCCGGCGTACGGGCGCCACCGCGCCTCCACGCGTCGGCGTTGCCCTGTGGCCGGTCGGCCACTGACGAAACTGAATCGCAGTTCATTGACGCCATCGGTAGTGACTGACAGAGTGATTTCGAACGTGATTAACTTCTAAACCAGCCTGTTTCAGTCCAAGGTGGCAACATCAAGTTTGTAGAGCTACGTTAGGTCAACAACTTTGTCAATTGGTGTTTGGGCTGGTTCAGCCTATATTTCAAACTACATGGCCTCAAAGTAGTGCTTGATGAAACTGAAACCGGGGTTCAGTTAACGATGCCGACTGACAGCCTAAGTTCATGACACGATATCTCTTGAACCATTGAGAACCAGGCTTGGGTGATGTTGACAAAGTTGTAGGGTTACATGTGATCTACAAGTTTGTCAATATGAGTGAAAGCTGGTTTGGCCTGGTTTGCAAACTAAAAGCTCCTAAAGTAGGCATCAGTAAAACTGTAGGGTCAGATTCCAGACTTAGAAAAATTCTAAGTCTTGGAGCTACCTCTCTAACTGACTTGTGGGCCACTTTTGAGCATGTTAGGGTCAATTTCATGAGATGGTCATATTGAGACTTTTGTTCCCCATGAATTTCTTTACAACTTTGCTTAAGGGTGCTCTTCCATGCAAGGTCTCTAAATTAGACTTTTTAATTGGTCAAACTAGAGCCTTCTAGGGTCAAATGGTGGTCAAACTTCTCTTGGAGGGCAAATTTGTAATTTTGGTCAACATGAACCTTGTTCCAAATGTTACCCTAAGTATAACTAAGGTGTTGTAGGTCATGATTGGCTACCTTACCTTTTTGTTACACCAACTATCAAATACTTCATGAAATAAATCAAACAAACCCTAGAACAATCACATGTGTTGCATCACATAAAATAACAAACATGAATGATGCATGCTTATGCTTATGCAAATGCAAATGCAATGCAATTAAGGACTAAACACTTGAAGTGTTACAGCCCTCCCCCCTTATAAAAATCTCGTCCCGAGATTTGGAAAGCGTACCATTTTTCATAGAATTCTTTATAACCATCCCGCAAATAATCCTCCCGTTCCCACGTAGCATCACTCTCACTTCCCTGATTACTCCACATCACTTTGTACCACTTAACCACTTTACTTCTAGTTACTCGTTCCTGAGTATCGATCACTCGGACTGGCTTTTCTTCATAGGTTAGGTCGGATTCCAGCCTGATATCACCTAAAGGAACTTGTTCCTCAGGAACTCGAAGACACTTTTTAAGCTGAGATACATGGAAAACGTTGAATATGGCTCTCATCTCAGGAGGCAACTGGATTTTGTACGCAACAGCTCCACTCTTGCCTATGATCTGGAAAGGACCCACGTATCTTGGTGCAAGTTTCCGCTTAACACCAAAACGTTGGACACTCTTCATTGGAGAAACTTTCAAATAAACGAAGTCTCCAACTTCAAATTCGAGTGGTTTTCTACGACGATCCGCATAGCTTTTCTGTCTCGCTTGTGCTGCAGCCATGTGTTTCTGGATGGTACGGACTTGTTCCTCGGCTTCCTGGACAAAATCAATGCCATAATACCTTCTTTCCCAGCTTCTACCCAGTTTAGTGGAGTTCGACACTTTCGACCGTACAAAGCTTCGAATGGGGCCATCTTAATACTCTCTTGATAACTGTTATTGTACGAGAATTCGGCTAAAGGTAACCATTTTTCCCAAGAACCCTTGGATGAAATGACGCATGCTCGCAACAGATCTTCCAAGATTTGGTTAACTCGTTCTGTCTGACCCGATGTCTGGGGGTGATAAGCAGAGCTTCTCACTAACTTGGTTCCCAGAAGGTGATGCAAATGCTCCCAAAAGCGAGCAGTGAACTGGGGACCACGGTCAGAAACGATAGTACGAGGTATCCCATGGAGCCGGACTATCTGATTGAAGTACAACTCGCATAGTCAGTGGGACGATAGTCCACTCTAACTGGAATGAAATGAGCTGATTTGGTCAAACGATCCACAATTACCCAAATAGAGTTATGATTTTTGACAGTAGGAGGAAGTCCGACAATGAAATCCATACTTATCTCTTCCCATTTCCAGCCTGGAATGGAAAGTGGCTGAAGTAGCCCAGCTTTCATGTGCACAGCTTTAACTCTGCAACAGGTGTCACATCTAGCAACATATGCAGCTATCTCTTTCCGCATCTTGGTCCACCAATAAAGTGGCTTCAAATCATAATACATCTTATTACTACCAGGATGGATGGACAACTTGGACGAATGTGCTTCGGACAGGATCTGATCTCTAAGCTCTCGGTCCTTAGGTACCACTAACCTATCCTTAAACCACAGCACACCTTCGTCATCTAACCTGAAATGCTTAGTCTCTCCTTCATTCATCTTCCGTTTTATGTGAAAGATACCCGGATCAGTCTTTTGGAGCTCAATGATTCTATTTCTGAGAGTACCACTGGCAGTGATGTTGTACAAGACTGCCGATGTAACAGGCGAGATCAGTGAAAATCAGTTTCAATTAAGGAATGGCAATGAGACGTACGGCTTAAAGCGTCCGCAACCACATTTGCCTTGCCTGGGTGATAGTGTACTTGAAGATTATAATCTTTAATCAACTCGAGCCATCTTCTCTGACGCATATTTAGCTCGGGTTGGGTGAAGATGTATTTGAGGCTTTTGTGGTCTGTATAGATATTGCAGACATTGCCCAGCAGATAATGCGCCATACCTTCAAAGCATGAACAACTGCGGCCAGTTCTAAGTCATGCGTTGGATAATTCACCTCATGCTTCCGAAGTTGTCGGGAAGTATATGCAATTACTCGGCCTTCCTGCATCAAACACACCTCCCAAACCTATGCCTGAGGCATCACAATAAACATCAAATGGTTTCTCGATATCCGGTTGTGCCAAAACCGGAGCTGAGGTTAGGAGGGTTCGCAGTTGGTGAAAAGCCGCATCACACTCAGGAGTCCAGACAAACCTGGTGTCTTTCTGCAGCAACCGAGTCATTGGCTTGGCTATTTTGGAGAAATCCGGGATGAAGCGACGATAATAGCCAGCCAAACCAAGAAAACTTCGGACCTCGTGAACCGAGATAGGAGCCTTCCAGTTCAGTACTTCCTGTACCTTGGCGGGTCCACCATAATTCCTCCATCGGACAACACATGCCCAAGGAAAGGTACTTCACGAAGCCAGAATTCGCACTTACTGAACTTCGCATAAAGTTGATGTTCACGCAGTCTTGTGAGGACTATACGCAGATGTTCAGCGTGATCCTCCTCATTCACAGAATATACCAAGATGTCATCAATAAATACCACCACAAACTTGTCCAATTCAGGCATAAACACCGAATTCATCAAGTACATGAAGTGTGCGGGGGCATTTGTCAAGCCGAAAGACATAACAAGATACTCATAAAGACCGTATCTGGTAGAAAAGGCTGTCTTTGGAACATCTTCCGGGCGGATTTTAATTTGATGGTAGCCAGATCTTAGATCGATCTTGGAGAAAACTTTAGCTTTAGACAACTGATCGAACAAGATGTCGATACGCGGTAGAGGATACTTATTCTTAACAGTGACCGCATTCAGAGGTCTATAGTCCACGCACATCCGCAAGGTTTGATCCTTCTTCTTTACAAAGATAGCAGGGCATCCCCACGGAGACGAGCTAGGACGAATTAACCCCTTCTTTAACATATCATTCAACTGCACCTTAAGTTCAGCTAACTCATTTGGAGGCATCCTATAGGGTCTCCTAGAGATGGGTGCGGTGCCAGGCAACAACTCGATTTTAAACTCCACATCCCGATCCGGAGGGAGTCCCGGCAAATCATCGGGAAAAACGTCCGGAAATTCATTTACTACGGAAATTTCAGCCAACGCCTTTGCTTGCACAGCATGAATTTCCCCCGACAATTCAACCTTTCTGGGAAGTTGTACTAGAAAACCCTTTTGATCTGTAGGATCTCTGAGCATAACTACCCGAGCGGATGTGTCAATGAGTACCCCATTCTGACTCATCCAATTCATGCCCAAGATAACATCTATGTCTAAACCAGGTAAAACCAATAGGGCAAGCGAATAACTTCGCCCTTCTATCTCAAACTTAAGGTTCCCCACTACTTTGTTTGTGGAAATATTCCCACTTGCAGCACTAATACAATAACCCACACCTTCAACAGTATGCAACTTGTGTGCAAATTTGGATGCAAACTTAGGACTGATAAAGGAATGCGAAGCACCTGAATCAAAAAGTACCACTGCAGGATGTTGGTCAACTAGGAACTTACCAGCAGTGACAACCTCTCCAGATGGATTTCCTCAATACTGTTATAATGAGCGTGCCCTTGACGGCCACCTGGGTTGACATTCTTCTTGGGGTAAGGACAGTTCCTGGACCAATGCCTGGCTTGTTGCAGTTCCAGCAAGGCATGTTGCTAGGGGGGACACTGGAGCTGCCTTGGCCCGCATTACTCTTTGGCAGAGCCACTGTATATGCCTTACGAAACCCAGTCTTCATTGGCACCTTCTTTTGTGGAGGACGGAACTTAGCATTTGTGGCAGGAGGGCGAGGACGAGCCCTCGGGCAGCTGGAGCTCGAGACTGTGAAACACTCGCCTCAATGGCCCTTTTGCGGCCCTTCGAGGCAGAATAGATAGCATTGTTGTTCTCTTGAGTCAGAGCATCACTGATGAAATCATTGAAAGTAGTACATTTGCTAGTGCCCATAGTTTTCATCAGTTTTGGGCCGAGGCCCCTTTTGAAGCTAGCAATCTTTTTGGCATCGGTATCCACAAACTCTGTGGCATACCTTGCCAGGTTGTTGAAGGACTGCAAGTATTCAGTCAGGCTTTTGTTTCCTTGCGACAGCCTCATAAACTCTGTGTGCTTGATTGCCATAAGACCGGGAGGGATATAATTTCCCCGGAATGCCGCCTTAAACTGATCCCAAGCAATCAGGACATTGGCAGGCAGTGTGGAACGATAGTGGCTCCACCAAATGCCCGCCGGACCATGCAACTGATGGGAAGCATACTTGGTAATCCAACAAGATGCTCTTTGATAAAGGCTCACTCACAGGGAGCACAACGGTTACCGGACCGTTTACGTTGCTATCTACGTGATTTTTGACCTTTTGCACGGTACTTGGATTCGATCTCAAGATTTTTAGTTGACTGTGAGAGGCTACTTCAAACTGACCACAAAGAGACTTCTCAATGAAGAGTTCCATGGTGGATCATGACTAGCCACCTCGATACCTGCACGTGCCAAGCAGCATAGCCTTATGTCGCGCGCCATAGGAGGCCCTCGGTTTCGTCGCGGCACCGAAGGGTGCTAATCGTGACACCATCATCGAACGCAACATAATAAGACATCAAGTTGTGATCGAAATTAACTGGTTCAAACTACATTCAGGAAACATACGGTTCAACCTTACATCCCAAAGTCAAGTTATTACAAGGCCTCACTCCTTCACAGGGAGGGCACAAAAGACGATCCTAACATTATAGGCACGTGATGACTACTCTAAGCATCATCCTCCGAGTCAGTGTCAAGGATCTCCCCGCCGTCCTCATCACTGACAGGCTCTAACTCCTCGTCTTCTTCTTCTTCTGGCTCTTCCTCTGGTGCTTCTGCAGGTGGGGCATCCTGTGGTCCATCAACCTCCACTTCATCATCATCCTCAGCCATGAAGATTCCTGATCCCATATCTTCATCTACATTGTTGTTTCTAGGTAGCAGGGATTAAGCTGGTTATTCAGGCGGTGCACTTCTTCATGAAGGTTGTCATTGTATTCTTCAGCATTTTCTAACTGTTGCTCGAGCTTAAACTGGCGAGCTCTCAGAACGTTCTCCTCGTGCCAGGCTTCATCCCTCTGGTTCATGACACGGACCAGCATGCGTTGACAGTTGCGGTTTGCTACTGTCAATCTTTGGACTGCAAGGTTTCCTGGTCACGATCACGAATCACTTGCTCCAGTTGCTGACGCGCTGCATTCCTGGCAGCAGTCACTTCAGCCAACTCTGCCCTCAGCCTTTCCACCTCAGTAGGCTCAGGGCGGGCTCACGTGGAGCGAGCTGGTGACGCGGTGCCCTGCCCCCAGTGGATTTACGAGCGGTCCTCTTGGTACGTGCCATCTGTAGCAACAGATAAGATACGACTTAAAGTGAGGATCATTTAGGGGATACGAAATTTACTTTAGTCGGGAGTACCGAAATTTTTAAGGAGGGAGTAAATGATATGTATGATATAATTAAACATGATGCATGCACGTTTCGTACGCCCTCTCACCTTAGTAGAAACCTAAAGGGCTAACGCTAAGCGGTGGCATACATACGTTCTCTCATATAAGCGAAACTATCGGTCTACTCGTTACGCTGTTAGTGTACCTGCAGAAAATTTCATTGCAGCCCAACAATTCCCAAAATATCATACAAGAAAGCAGTAACTAAATACTTCCCATATACACATCCCCGGATGTATATATTTCAGTATCAAAGCTACCCGATTGATAGATGCCCACAATTAAGTGCTTTTACATAGTTACATGGTTTAAACATGTAAAGATGTAAGTCACCAAAACTAGTCTCCCCTAGACCGCCGGTTGGACGATCATGCTCTCACAACTCACACTTACCAGAGCGTCGAGGTATTTGATCCATACATTACCACCCAAGTGGATGGCATCCATACAATATCACGCCGTATGGACGATGAAACAGAAACAAACAAGGCCCCCAAGTTAGTCTTTATAATAAGCCACCTAAGAGTCCTTATTTGGGCTAAGGGATGTGATCACTGGCATACCTATAAAATAATTTTTAGAGTTTAACCCTTTTCGCAAACAAATACTTTTGTTTTTAATTACTCGTAAGATGTGTTTAATGTTGAATTATGCTCCGATACCAGCTGTAACAGAACCGACCAAATTATAAGAGCACAAGTACAAAAACAAGCACCGAAGCGCTCAAATTTTCGAACTTGAGCCCATATAATCCCGGTAGTCAATCGAAACCACGAAGGATTTCAAACCAACTTGTTTACAACCAGGATCGCATCATTCAACATACAACATCATACGTTATATTTCACAAGTAGTTCTGAAATAAGTTTACACAAACGGAGTCGCAATTATTACAAACCAAGTTTATAAAAGTAGCGGAAGCAAACGCACACCAGTTGTTTAACTACTGCCAGTCTTGATGATCAACAACCCGCAAAAGCATGAGGAAAGTACATAAAAGATGATCACGCCCAAGTGATCTAGTCTTCTTCACCCGCAGGGTGGAGACAAGTTTTGCAGAAGCCTTGATAGAGCATATCATCTTCAACAGGAGAGAATAAACCCTGAGTACTGGAATGTACTCAGCTAGACTTACCCGTCAAAAACCAGAAATAAAATAACACCAAGGATTATGCAAGGCTTACACAAGAGGCTAGCTGACACCACATTTTGCATAAAGGCATAAGTTGTTGAAACTCTTATAACCTGTACTAGCAGTTATTTTTAGTATTTACCTGTCATCTATCTTAGCACCTATACTAAACATGCACTTGATTATAATCAAACAATTATCATCATTATATCCAGAGCAGGTATGAATTGTGGCAATCATTGTATCATTCCCTTAACCACCGGTTCATTTAATGAGATCTACGTTGCCGCTGCTCAAGTCAAGTGCTCACTAACCGGGAGCGACGGCGATTCGAATCGAGTTCCTATCCAGCTGGAGGGGTATTTCTAACACTCACCGTGCAGACCCCTGCCAGGGTCGCACAGGCCACCTTTTCATATGATTCAGGAATCGCGGGTCCGAATGATGTCGCGACCCCAAGGGCGACACTCTGCCAGGTGATAGGGACTCTAACCCCCCCTTGGTCTCACGCCAATGTCCCCAAGCACATCCTTTCTCTCCTCCAAGAAGCAACCTACCATTCGATTCCCGGCCTGAACCACATTACTCGGCTTCGCGGTCGGAACGACTTATCCGACCAACTAAGTGTTAGACTGCGTTCAACATGACTCAAGGACATACAGCGAATCGGTCCTTAAACGACTCAGACGGGCATAGCTCCACACCTAAGACGTGAAGTGTCTTGCGGCTGTACTATCGAACTCCCGCCCGGTCTAAATTTCATTTTTAAGCATGGTTCCATCCACGATAGCCATAAAGCCACTCGTGACTCCTTCCTACATCTCGCGGATGACCGGAAATCACCTGACTTCTACCGTACTAAGCAGGGCTAAGCATTGACACGTGCCTAAACCTAATATAGGATTAAGTACGATATCTGGACAAGGACAGGTATAATGCAACAAGTGTTTTCATATAACTCCTACAACTTAATGCAGTAAACAATTAAAATACTCAAGATTAATTTATAAAACGATGGGTTCAGCATGCACCGGGGCTTGCCTTTCAGAAAGGTTGCGGGTCTGTGGTCCGGACACTCGGGTAGATCTTCTGACGGAGCTTCCCCGACGTTGGGTTCTTCTGCTAATTCCTCCGGTTGACTCAGCACCTCCTCCGGTATCGCTTGTTCGAATTCGAGGAGTGTCACCCCCTCCGGTACACCTATTGCATGAGTGCATAATAAATCCCATGAATGCATAATGAAAGATGCAATATGCTCGGAATGAAATGCATTACAACAATTTAACGCTCTATTCAAATCACTTCAAAAGAGTAGGTGCAAATTTCCTCTCCGGTAGAGAAGTACTCACCTAATCTACTTAACCTAAGATAAAGCTGCTCATCCTCAGTTAAGGCCCTAACACCTAACAATTACAAAAGTAGCATGTCCTAGGATATCACACCATATCAATCAGCAAAACACCACAGTAAGCATTCTGGACAGCAGCTACTTGTTTTTATCACAACTAGAGATTTACAATTCCAAAAGATATGATCTAAGACAATCTGGAAAGCCTAAGAAATGCACTACAATTCATTTTCAGACCTCAACTCCAAACTCCTAAGTTTTCCATGTCAAACTTCACAAGTTCCAGAATCTGTCCTCTCAAAACAGAGAGTAGCAGATTTTGAACTGCCACTTTAAACAACAGTAACTCTCAAACTACTAAGCCAAATGCTTCCAAATTTTGACACAAGCTAGTTCATCAAGTTTACTCCAACTTTGGTATTTACAAGTTTTCCAGCAACCAATTTTATCAAAGCCAAATTTAGAATTACTACTAGCTGTCCAGAAAACCTAAAATTACAAAGGTTAAACATTTATTGATGTGGCCAAAGACCCTTAAAACCAAACTAAGATTTCCAAAAGTTCACATGGGGTATAACAACACCAGAAAGTAGGGTGTGACTACCTAGAACATTTATTTATACTCATTTCTTATTTTACTTAATTAATTAGGTGGAATTTTAAACATATATGTAAACTGCTCCTAAAATTCTACAAAAATTACAGGGGACTCTCTGACCCAAAAAGAGACCACAGTAAAAATTTGAACAAGTTTTATTCACAGAAATTCTCTATACAAAATTCACCGGTCAAAAAGGCTGATTTTTGTATAATTAATAAATCATATTGAAAGGTATCAAACAACATATTTCATATTTTTTTTAGACACTCTAGGGTACCAAGACATTCTCCAAAAAGTTACAAGAACATTGCACATGTAGAAAAATTACAAAAATTCCTTCAATTATCTCCTAGAATAAAATGATAGCCTTATAACTTGGAAATTACTTAAGCACTGATGCCCAAATTTTTACCAGAGCTAGGGCTAGCATAGAGTAACCTACCCACCAAAATTTCATGATTTATGGAACACTACAGCTCAAGTTATAAATTTAACAATTTGCATGCATTCCAAAACACATTTAAAGGATCTATTAAATTCTTACAGAATTTAAACATCTCATGCCATATCCATATTTTTCTAAAATACTACACATCATGTAGACCCTAACAAAATTTATCTCATGATTTTTGGATCATTAAAACCCTAGATCTATATTTTTCCAACTTGTACAAAAATCAGTGACAAAATAATAAAAATGAATTTCATTTCGGATGAACTGGGCCGGCCCAGAAAACTCGGCCCACACACTCGCGCGCGTGCGGCCCGCTCAGCGCCCCCGCCCGCGCGCGACACTGACGGGCGGGCCCCCGCGGTCAGTGACCGGAGGCAGGGGACGCGGAGACCCGCAAGCTCCGACGAGCTCGAGCTCGCCGGAGAAGAGCTCGCTCGGCCAATCGAACACCGCCTCGTGTTCTCCGTCACCCGGTGCATCGATTGGTGCTCGTGGAATGGATGGGGATGGGGTGGAAGGGGCTTGTCACCGCGAGCGGCGGCCGGTGATGTCCGGTGGCGGCGCACCGTCGCCGGTGAGGATGTACGGTGCGGTCTAGGCTCGGTACGAGCTTCACCGAAGCTAGGCGGATCCATTTTGATAGGAAGGGAGGATGGAGAGAGACCCGAAGCACCCCGACCACGGTGAGGTCCCATGGCGGGCTCCGGCGACCTCTCAGAGACGGGGAAGAAAGCAATGCGGCTCACCTTGAGTCAAATCGCGGGCTTCGGTGGGTCAAGGGATGGAGGGTGGTGAGGCGGAGGGAGTGGCGAGGTCTGGCGGCCGGTGATGCGGTGTAGCTCGCGCTTGAGCTCGCCGGAGAAGAACAGCAATGGCGGCTCGGTTTCGGTGTTTTTGCAACTGGAAGAGAGGGGGCGGAGGAATGGAGGCCGGCTCGCGCGTCGTGGCGTCTTGAAGGCGTCGCGGCCTGACTGGTGGGGCCAGGGCCGGCGTACGGGCGCCACCACGCCTCCACGCGTCGGCGTTGCCCTGTGGCCGGTCGGCCACTGACGAAACTGAATCGCAGTTCATTGACGCCATCGGTAGTGACTGACAGAGTGATTTCGAACGTGATTAACTTCTAAACCAGCCTGTTTCAGTCCAAGGTGGCAACATCAAGTTTGTAGAGCTACGTTAGGTCAACAACTTTGTCAATTGGTGTTTGGGCTGGTTCAGCCTATATTTCAAACTACATGGCCTCAAAGTAGTGCTTGATGAAACTGAAACCGGGGTTCAGTTAACGATGCCGACTGACAGCCTAAGTTCATGACACGATATCTCTTGAACCATTGAGAACCAGGCTTGGGTGATGTTGACAAAGTTGTAGGGTTACATGTGATCTACAAGTTTGTCAATATGAGTGAAAGCTGGTTTGGCCTGGTTTGCAAACTAAAAGCTCCTAAAGTAGGCATCAGTAAAACTGTAGGGTCAGATTCCAGACTTAGAAAAATTCTAAGTCTTGGAGCTACCTCTCTAACTGACTTGTGGGCCACTTTTGAGCATGTTAGGGTCAATTTCATGAGATGGTCATATTGAGACTTTTGTTCCCCATGAATTTCTTTACAACTTTGCTTAAGGGTGCTCTTCCATGCAAGGTCTCTAAATTAGACTTTTTAATTGGTCAAACTAGAGCCTTCTAGGGTCAAATGGTGGTCAAACTTCTCTTGGAGGGCAAATTTGTAATTTTGGTCAACATGAACCTTGTTCCAAATGTTACCCTAAGTATAACTAAGGTGTTGTAGGTCATGATTGGCTACCTTACCTTTTTGTTACACCAACTATCAAATACTTCATGAAATAAATCAAACAAAGCCTAGAACAATCACATGTGTTGCATCACATAAAATAACAAACATGAATGATGCATGCTTATGCTTATGCAAATGCAAATGCAATGCAATTTAAGGACTAAACACTTGAAGTGTTACAATGTTTGTATTCATAACTTGTTCCAAAGATGCTTCCAAGTGTTGGTTGGATTCAAAACACCTCTTTCATGATGCTGCTTTGACTAGAGTTGAACTGTGGCTTGGAGTGCTTGCATAGAGGTCGCCCATAAATAAAATTGTAGATTAGACATTGATAAACAAAAGTTGTTTAATGACCTTGGCCTAGATCAGTGCAGAACATAGAGTAAATGTGGCCCAAAGTTCAGCCAAAACCCTGTTTCCAGGGCCAAAAAATTGGCTGTCCTTAAGAGGACTGAAACTGGTTTTCAGTTTCAATGTGGCTCAGTTTGGAGCGCTGCATCTCCTAAACCAACCTCAATCTGGTGAAGCTTCTTAAAGCAAATTAAAGTTGTAGATCTCCTCTAGCTATACACTTTTCATTTCTGGAGTTTATACTAACTCGAATCGGATTGGGAGATAGAGGGGGACCAAAATGGTATTTTAGGCTTATTTTTGCAGTAGTATTAGTTCTTCAGATTTTGAAATGCCTGGCTGACCGTGCGCAGACATGCATTGCCGCATGGATCCCTCGCGCCCTCGCATGTGTGACACCTCACCCCGTGTTCGGGTTAATGGAGAGGCCGAGCCCGGGCCCTTGCTCCCTGCGCTCTCCATTCTCCTCCTCCCTCTCGCTGTCTCCTCCTTGCTCCGCTCCGCGTCGAGGCGCACGTCTGCCATGGACGCGAGCAGAGCTCGCTGACGCTCCTGCGCTGCACGCCTCAAGTCAGGAGCCACCACTAGCTCTGCCTCTCTGGCCTCGTATCCACCTCGCACCACCGCCGTTCTTGCCCATGTGTGCGGCGAACCACCGGAGCACCGCCAGCACCATTGCTGGCCAGCCAAGCTTTGGCCTCACCGCTGTTGCCACCGTCCGTTGCTCCTCCGACCCAGTCATCACCACTATCAGCATCACCACCCCATCCTCCGCCCGGCTTGCTACTTCTCCGAGCTCCTACGCTGCCGTCTGCACTTGCCATCGCGGCCGCAGCCCACGACCTGCCGTGCTCACGTGGCCAGGGCACTTGGGGCCACCTCCAGGTGAACGAGCACCTCTGCGGGCGTTGTAACACCCCGGTGTTATGCCTGCATTTAGGCACTGCAAATCATGCATATCATGTATCATCAAGCATCCAAATCATACATGCCTAATCATGTGAATAACAATTGAAACATTGCTTTGAAACATCTGAAACATGCGTGAAACCTAAATGTTGCATACACCTGTTTAAGAATTGTTTTGACCTGAATTTGTCTTGCTAGGTTAGTAAAACATGTTTGGCTACTATTTTAAATCATCTAGCAATGTTTAGTTCAATTGTTGCAGCAATGTTTGTATTCAAATTAATTCAAAATTTGGCTTCAAAAATAAATTCCAAAAAAATTAGGGTTTTGAGCTAAACGTGGACTTTGATCTTACAATTCAAAATCTAGAAAGAATTTGGCTTTGGTCATAAAAGCAAAGTTGTAGAGAATTAAATTCTAAACAACTTTCAATTTTGGTACATTTTCAAAAGAGGTCATTTTCTTGCTCAAAATAATATTTTAAAGCTGGCATTTAAAAATTTCTTGAAAATAGAAATGAAAAAGGTTTTTTTTTCTCATTCGCGGGCCGCCGCCTCGCTTCTGGCCCGCCTGCCGAAGCCGGCCCAGCGCGCCAGCGAACCCGCCCGCGCGCGTTGGCCCACCTCGCGCGCCGGCCTGCCTCCGCGCCGCGCCAGCCCAGCCACGCGCCGTTCCCCTGCTCGCCGCGCGCCCACGTGCCGACCGCGTCAGGCGACGCCCGCCGCGTGGCGACCATGCGCCGGCGACGCCCACCGCGCGGCAGCTGCGGCCTGGCACCGCGCCCACACGCCCGCCTTCACCTGCTGGTGCCCGCGCGCTCGCTCACTCCCGCCTGCGTTTCCTCCCCTCCAGAGCCGAGAGCTCGAGCTTTGCGCTCGCCACGCCTGCAGCTCCGCCGGCGTCGAGCTCCCGCACCACCGCGCCATTCCCCGATTGCTCGCGCCCACAACTCCGCCTCGCCTTCCTTCCACCCACGCTCGCGCTTGCGCCGCCTTCTGAACCCAGAGTGAGCTTCCCCGCGCCTCGCCCCCGACGGCCATGGCGCCGCCGCGCTCGGCCGCCGTGGGACTCCTCCTTCCTCCCCTTCTCCACCCTTCTTAGCTACCGGCTCGCATTCGCCAATGCCTCGCGAACCTCCTGCGCTCGCTTGCCTACGCTGCCGTGGCCGGAGATGGTCGCCGGCCGCTGGCCGAGCCGCGCTGGCGGGGCGCTCTGCCTCAGCCGGCCAGGCCGAGCCAGGCCGTGGGCTGACGCCCTGTTGGGCCGTCTCCCCCTCCCTCGCGCTCGGGCCGCGCAGGCCGGTTGTGGCAGGGGGCCAGTTCGTTTCCACGGGCTGGCCCAGTAACATTTAAGAGATTTGATTTCCTTTATTCTTTATTATTGAAATCTATTATGGTTTGAAAAATGTTTGGATGATCAAACTTGCTACAAATTTGTTGAAACAAATTTTGCTAGGTTCCTTATCACTAGATCTACTTGGGAAACTTATTGCATGTCATTTTTGGGATACTTTTCTGTAGAGCTTTAATTAATTCTTGATATTGCTGATAACTTAAAAAAAATATGTAGAAAAATCTATAGGCTTCAGAAAAATATGATTCCAAGTTTGTTAAATCTTCTTATTTCATGTACTTCCTAGGAAAAAAAAATATGTTTCATGCATGTGCTGTGGGAAAATTTTTTAGGTGTAGTTCAAGTGCCTTTAATGGCTGATTTTTGTTATTTTTGCTAGAGAACAAATTTTGTATAAAACATGCATGTGAAAATTTTTGTACAGTCATTATATGCTATGAAGAACCTAGGAAAAATATTAATTATGTTGTTTGACACTTTTCATAGTACAAAGTAATTTCATGCTCATTTTTTTTAGGCTATAGCTTGTCATTTTTGTGTAGGATAGTTTACTTATCCAAATGCCATGAAATTTTTATGGTAGTCTGTTTAGGGTAGTATTATGCTACTGTAATTTTCTCAGATTTTTAGGAGCATCAGAAATATATGTTGCTATTCAAACTTATTATTAATTAGGGTTTAAGCAAGTATTGCTTTAAGTGTGATTAAGAAATTAGTAAAGCTTTGGTGTATCTTTGAAGCATTTCATAAGATATGTTAACTTAACATATTAGTAGTAGAAGAGAATGCAGTAGATGACATGTGCTTGTAATATAATTTCTTGGATGATGTTGACTACCTTGCATTTAAACATATCCATTGCATTCATCTCCTTCGATGCACCATTTGCATAATCACTTACGCACATTGCATCATACAGGATCGCAAACCGAGAACCCAGTCGTCTTGCCCGAGGAGCTAGAGGAGCAGATCGAGGTGCAGCAGCAGGAGGTGACAGAAGCCGAAGAAGAGGCCGGTGAAGATCTCCCCGAGTGCCCCGACCACCGTCCAAGTTCCTTCGAGAGAGGCAAGCCCCGGAGCATTTCTCTCCCGGTTTGCAAATAATTTATTATTAACTTTACTTAATTTGATGCATTACGTTAGGAGTTGTTTGCAGACGTTGCTGCATTATACCTTGCTTACCTTTGTTATACTATATCCTTGTTACCCTGGTATCCGCAGTCGAGTCAATGCTTAGCTTGCTTAGACCGGTAGAAGTCGGGTGATTTCCTGTCACCTGCGAGCTATAGGTGGTTACTTGGATCTGTTTGGTTGACTATGAAGTCATGGTATAACTAAGTGTGAAATGAAATTGAGACCGGGCGGAAACTTGCAGGGTTTCGGACTGTAGTGTTTTCCGTCTGTGTTGATTAAGGACCGTCCGTTGTTGTCCCTCGGGTCATGTTGAACGCATGCCTCACATTTAGCTGGCCGGATAAAGTACCTTCCGACCGCGAAACTGGGAGATTATTCGGGCCGAGTGGATTGCCCGCAACGCACTGTACCGGAGCAGTAGTGGCAGGATACGGGGGCGCGATGATAAGGCCAAAGAGCAGTCGGGCGGCCCCCGGGTACAAGTGGTTCCTGGCAAGCTCGCGACTTTACCTGAATGGTTGACTCGGCGACCAACACCTCACTTTAGCGGGTGAGTGAGGTTTGTGTGAGGAATAACTTACCAGCTGGTTAATAATCGATTCGAATCGCCATCGTTCACTGGATAGTGAACACTTGACTTGAGCTACTTCATCGTAGTAATATTGATGGAACACTTGGACAGTTATATGAATTATGACATAATGGAAGTTGTTAATGATCATTGGTTATCATTGCCTGTTTAATTCCATGTTACTTTAGTACAGGTGCAAATGTAGTTGACAGGTTAATAAAGATTTAACTTGATGCATAGCTGTTGTAAAGGTTTTCATAAATGCTAAAAATGCCTTTTTTTGCAAATGAGTCAGCTACCCCACCAAAAAGCCTATCATGATTCCTTGGTGTCTTTTATTTCTGGTTTATGACGGGTAAGTCTAGCTGAGTACCTTCTCGTACTCAGGGCTTTGTTCCCACTTGTTGCAGATGGACAGATGTACTATGGCTATTGTATCAACTGTCTCTATCCTGCAATGGGCGAAGCATAGGACCATGGGCAATGGTCATTCGCTACTTCTCGTCTGATGCTTTTGCTGGAGATGGTCACAAGCTGGCACTTTATTTAAAAATGTTGTGTGTGTGCGTGATTTGAACTACCGCTTCCGCTACTCTTATTCAAACCTGGTTTGTAATAACTATGTTTAAACTCCGATGTATTTTATGCCGCGAACATTTATGTAACTTATGATGGTGACCGCTAAACTTAGTACGATCTTGGCTGTTATGCGAAATGGTTTGAAATCCGTCGAGATTTCACGGACTACCGGGTTATACGGGCTTAAGTTTGTTAAATTGTCCTTCCGTTGGATGATTTTCCTACTTAATCTCGTATAATTGGGCGGTTCTGTTACAGCTGGCATCGGAGCATGGTTTAGCGTGATTACTGTTCATTAGTGTATTTAAAACCAAATTTTATTTAAAAAGTGTGATTTTAAAACTAAATGTGTGCCAGTGGTCATATCCTGTATGCCCAGTTAAGGACTCTAGGTGGCTATTTAAGTACTAACTTGGGGTTCGTGCACCATATTTCTCTTTCGTTGCTCATACGGCGTGATATTGTATGAGTGCCACTTAATTGAGTGGTAATGTATGGATCAGTTACCTCTACGCTTTGGTAAGTGTGAGCTGTGAGAGCATGATCGGATACACCGCCGATCTAGGGAGAGTGCTTATATGATACTAGAATAATTACATGTTGTACACATGTTTTTATAAAAGTATCGCATGTGTGGGTGTTCCGTCCGTTGAGGCGATGCCGTCAATAGGACGATGTGTTTGGGTAGTTACTACCGTTGTACACGCATCTGGGGATTCGTGTAGAGCGTGTAGGTAGATTTACTGCTTTCATGCATTCATGGGGAATGGGCTGAAATGAATTTTCTGCAGGTACATAACAGCGTTTATCGTGTAGATCGAATTAGTTACGTATATGAGAGATCGTTTGTATGCCACCGAATTCATCGTTAGATGTCTTTATTTTCTAAGTTTGTGAGAACGTAAGACTCGCGCATGCATCATACTGCCTAAGCATTTCATTCATAACCTGCATTCCTCCCCTTATAAAAGGATTATCCCAGTTTGATAAAAGTGACATCAACTTAAAATATGTTCTCACCGGGTAATTTAAAACTTGTGCTACAGATGGCCCGCACGAAGAAGACTGCCCGTAAGTCCACTGGTGGAAGAGCACCACGTCACCAGATGGCCCCGCGGGAGCACCGCAGCACGGACACTTTTCTAAGTGAGTTTGGCATGCCCACCTTACTTTGGAGAGTGCTCCATGATGTGGGGTACCCAGAGGGTCAAGAGCCGGTGTACTCTTGGAATGAGAGCCAGCTAGCTGAGGATGGACTTGCAATAGTGGAGATCACCGTCCCTGCCCTTGGTGATGCGCCAGAATGGGCTGGTTGGCATTTGGAGTTTGAAGGGCGCACTCCAGTTGAGGGTGCAGAGGGTGCAGCCTTTCACGTCATCCGAGACATCATGAGCAGGTTCCCCAATGAGTTGGCAGCAGCTTTGGCCGGTACTTTCCCGAGAGATGATCCTCGCGATGCCATTTGGGTGCAGCCACAAGGTAGTGCCTTGGTCAGAGGCCCAAGTGAAGGACAGGCTAGCGACAACCACACGATGAGTGCCATGTATGCAGCCATCAGAGCATACCAGGGTCTTGAGAATACCTATTGGACCTTGACTGGTCTAAGAGGTAATGATCGGCTTGAAGCAAGGAAGCAGAAGAAGAAGCAAGCACGTGCTATAGCTAGCTTGCAGGAGCAGTTGGCCGACATGAGCTTGCAGCGAGATCGGGCTCTCGAGAGAGGTGAAAGTGCTATGCAGCGGGTGCAGACGTTGACTCAGGCCAACAGTAATGCAGATCGCATGATGGGACAGCTAGTGCAGGAAAGGAATGAAGCCTGGAACGAGAGGGACCTTCTCAGGCAAAGGGTCGAGGAGTTAGAAGAGTACAATGCCAACTTGCATGAAGAGTTTCATGCCCTCTACAACGGGATGGGCCCGTATGCTCCTCCGGACGCTGCTCAGATGGACGTCGACGACGACGCCGCTACTGATGGTAGCAATGGTGACGCCTCCGACCTCGACGACGGCCCCGAAGAGTAGGCTAGTTGCCTTGCGTTAGTGATAGGCTTTATCGCGATGGCCTTCTTTTGGTTCCCATGTATCGTGTTGTATCCTGTTCGATCTTGAGACTGGCGATCTTTTGGATCTTGGTTGTGTATGTGATGCTTGAACGCATGAAAGTCCAGTGTATGTATGCTGGCAACGTGGTTGTATGGAACGCGATGTTGCATTTGAAGTAACTTAATTGGTGCTGTTGTTTTAATTGGAATGTGATTATTGTGCCTCTGTTTTCTTGTATGACTTGTTCTCTCCAATGAATTCAGTATGGCATGATTGTTCACTCAAATACAATTTCTACAATTTCGCTCAATTGTTGCTTGTTGCTGAAATATGCAGATGGCAAACACTCGCCGTGCCACGTATGAGGCCGCTGAAACTGGTGGCAACGGTGCAGGGGCTGGTGGGGGTGGCGCAAGCAACGTCAATCACCAGGAGCCACAGCCAGAGCCACATTTGCCCCCTCCTCCACCGCTCACTGCAGAAGTGTTCTTCGCACAGTTTCTTGGAAGCCAGCGCAACGCCGAGCAGTCACAAAGGAATATGGAAGATTTTCTGCGTACCATCGCTGAAAATGTTCAGAGAGGAAATAATCAAGGTGGTGGCCATGGAGTGAACCAGTACAGTAATTTCAAGGATTTCATGGATACTAGGCCACCTATTTTCAAGGAAGCAGCAGAGCCACTCGACGCTGAAGAATGGATCAACACTATGGAAGATAAGTTTCGTGTGCTGAGACTGACAGAAGTTCTAAAAACAGAGTATGCTGCACATCAGCTACAGGGACCGGCAGGAATGTGGTGGAAACATCACCGCACCACCTTTCCTCCCAATGCCCAGATTACTTGGAGAGATTTCACTGAAGCTTTTAAGGGAGTTTATATTCCCCCAGGGTTGGTTGAAATGAAGCTTGGAGAGTTCTTAGCCTTGAATCAGGGTACCAAGACTGTGACACAGTATCTGCATGCCTTTAACAACTTATGCCGTTATGCTCCAGACATGGTCGACACAGATGCAAAGAGAATTGCTAGTTTCAAGAGAGGGTTAAGTCCGAAGATGATGAAGCATGTGGGTACCAATACCCGCGCCAGGTTCAATGACTTTGTCAGTGATTGTTTGAAACAAGAAAAGAACAACAACGCCTACACTGCATCCAAGAATCGCAAGAGGGTGTTTGAGTCAGGACCATCCCAGTCCAGAGTTGTCACTGCAAATCGTCCTTCTTATCGTCCGTCCGCCCCTGGTGCACGGTTCAGGCCTCCACAGCATAAAACTCAGAACTACAAGGGACCACAGAAGCCGTACAAGATGGCCGTGCCGCCAGCAAAGATCACCGCAGTTGCAGAACAGAGCAACTCCAAGGGAGCTATAGGATCTGCTGGTACAGTGAAGGGGCCCTGCTACAATTGTGGTCAGCCAGGCCACTTTTCAAAGTTCTGCCCTTATCCGCCTAGAAAGAAGCAACAGACTTACACTGCCCGTGTGCACCATACCACCGTTGATGAGATTCCTGAAGGAGAACCTGTAACTGCCGGTAAGTTTCTTGTTAACCATCACCCTGCAGTTGTTCTATTTGATTCTGGATCCTCGCATTCTTTTATGAGTCAAGCATTTGCACGGAAGCATGAACAACTATGCACAGAATTGAGTTATGGTTATCGCATAAGTTCAGCAGGGGCTGATGTGCTAACCAATAAGATGGTTAGAGGGGCAACCCTTGAGTTAGATAGTCGGAAGTTTCGAGTGAACCTGATAGTTATGCCGGACTAGTTTTGGATGTAATAATAGGGATGAACTGGATGAAAGACTGGGGAGCAGTCATAGATACAAGCAGTCGATTGCTTACCCTTAAGGATCCGCAGGCAGAGGGTACTTTTCAGGTACCATTGCCCAAAAGAACAGACCTTGTGAGTGTGACCTGTGCCATGGAAGTTGTTCCTATCCACCAGATCCCGGTAGTGTGTGAGTTCCCGGATGTGTTTCCAGACGAGTTACCTGGCCTTCCTCCAGATAGAGATGTTGAGTTTGGAATCGAGTTGATACCCGGAACAGCTCCTATTTCGAGGAGACCTTATCGGATGCCTCCGGATGAGTTAGCTGAGTTGAAGAAGCAACTGGAAGAATTGCTAAAGAAGGGGTTTATCCGCCCAAGTAAGTCTGAATGGGGATGTCCTGCCCTGTTCGTAAAGAAAAAGAAAGAGGGTACTCTCAGGATGTGTGTGGATTATCGACCTCTTAATGCTGTAACTATCAAGAATAAATATCCCTTGCCTCATATCGACGTTCTGTTTGATCAGTTGGCTAAGGCTAGAGTGTTCTCCAAGATAGACCTAAGGTCAGGGTATCATCAGATAAAGATTAGGCCACAAGATGTTCCGAAGACCGCCTTTTCTACCAGATACGGGTTGTACGAGTATCTTGTTATGTCCTTTGGCTTAACAAATGCTCCTGCATATTTTATGTATCTGATGAATACGGTTTTCATGCCAGAGTTGGATAAGTTTGTAGTTGTCTTCATTGATGACATTCTAGTATACTCTGAGAATGAGAAAGATCATGAAGAACATCTGAGAATTGTCTTGACCAGACTAAGAGATCATAAGTTGTATGCTAAGTTCAGCAAATGTGAATTTTGGTTGAAGAAAGTTCCTTTCCTTGGTCATATTTTATCTGAGAATGGAGTTTCGGTAGATCCGAGCAAAGTGCAAGAGGTTATGGATTGGAAAACTCCAACCACAGTGCCAGAAGTCAGGAGTTTCCTAGGGTTAGCTGGTTACTATCGCCGCTTTATCCCAGACTTCTCGAAGATTGCTAAGCCAATGACAAGTCTGTTACAGAAAGATCATAAGTTCATGTGGACAGAGGAGTGTGAGATAGCTTTCCACACCTTGCGGAAACTGTTGACCACTACTCCAGTTCTTGCACAACCAGACATCGAGAAACCTTTTGATGTGTTTTGTGACGCATCAAAAACAGGATTAGGCTGTGTTCTAATGCAAGAAGGAAGAGTCATTGCTTATGCCTCCCGTCAGCTGAGAAAACATGAAATCAATTATCCGACACATGATCTTGAGCTTGCCGCCGTGGTGCATGCCTTAAAGATTTGGAGACACTATTTACTTGGTAATGTGTGCAATATTTTCACCGATCACAAGAGTCTCAAGTACATTTTCACCCAACCAGAATTGAACATGAGACAGCGAAGATGGTTAGAACTAATTAAAGATTACAACTTGAATGTACAGTATCACCCTGGGAAAGCCAATGTGGTAGCCGATGCTTTGAGTAGAAAGTCGCATTGTCTGAATATGCAACCCTTACTCGAAGATGGTTTTAATCTAATGCACCCTGTCGTGTTACACAGTATTCAGATCAGTTGTACCTTGGAGAGTAAGCTAATAGAAGGTCAGAAAGCAGACAAAGGGATATTCCACATCAAAAGGAAAATTAAAGAAGAACCTTCAAAACATTTCAGAGTGGACGAGCAGGACGTGTTGTGGTTCGACAACCGTCTTGTTGTTCCAAAGGATAGAGAGCTTAAGAATAAAATTTTGGATGAAGCTCATCACTCTAAGTTATCCATTCATCCTGGCAGTAGTAAAATGTATCAAGAACTAAGGCCTCGTTTTTGGTGGACAAAGATGAAGAAGGAAATTGCAGCTTATGTAGCCAGATGTGACACATGTTGTCGAGTGAAAGCTATTCACATGAAACCTGCCGGATTGTTGCAACCTTTGTCAGTACCTAGTTGGAAGTGGGATGATATAAGTATGGATTTCATCACAGGTTTGCCCACTACTCAGAAAGGCCATGATTCGATTTGGGTAATCGTGGATCGTCTTACCAAGACCGCTCACTTTTTGCCTGTCAAGACAGCTTATAGACCACCTCAATATGCCGAGAAGTATATTGCAGAGATTGTGAGATTGCATGGCATACCGAAGACTATAGTGTCTGACAGAGGATCACAGTTCACTGCTCACTTTTGGGAGCATTTGCACAAAGGTTTGGGGACTAGTCTGATTCGTAGCACCGCCTATCATCCTCAAACAGATGGTCAGACTGAAAGAGTTAATGCTGTTTTAGAAGATATGTTGAGAGCTTGTGTGTTGTCTTCCAGAGGTTCATGGGAGTCATGGTTACCTCTAGCAGAATTCGCATATAATAATAGCTATCAAGAAAGTATCAAAATGGCACCTTTTGAGGCTTTGTATGGACGAAAGTGTAGAACACCTTTAAACTGGATTGAGCCAGGAGAAAGGAGGTATTATGGTATTGACTTCGTGGAGGAAGCCGAAAAGAAAGTTCGTATCATCCAGCAAAATATGAGAGCAGCTCAGTCACGACAGAAAAGTTATGCGGATAAGAGAAGGAGACCACTTGTGTTTGAAGTTGGTGACTATGTTTATCTGAAAGTCACGCCAATGAAGAAGAAGCGGTTTGGAATACGCAAAAAGCTTGCCGCCAGATTTGTAGGACCCTACAAAATCTTGGAAAGGAAGGGTCCAATGGCTTACAAATTGGAATTACCAGAAGCAATGGGTGCTATATTCCCAGTTTTTCATGTATCACATCTCAAGAAATGTTTGCGCGTTCCAGAGGAGAGAATTGAACCTCGAGGCATAAAACTTAAGTCAGACCTGGTGTATCGTGAGCAGCCAATTCGAGTCTTGGATTCCAAGGAGAGGGCTACTCGAAACAGTGTGGTGAAAACATATAAGATACAATGGAGTCATCATGGTGAAGGGGATGCATCTTGGGAAACAGGAGAGTATCTACAAAAGGCTTACGGAGATTTTTATAACAAATGGTTCGTAACCCAAATCTCGGGACGAGATTTTTATAAGGGGGGAAGGCTGTAACACCCCGGTGTTATGCCTGCATTTAGGCACTGCAAATCATGCATATCATGTATCATCAAGCATCCAAATCATACATGCCTAATCATGTGAATAACAATTGAAACATTGCTTTGAAACATCTAAAACATGCGTGAAACCTAAATGTTGCATACACCTGTTTAAGAATTGTTTTGACCTGAATTTGTCTTGCTAGGTTAGTAAAACATGTTTGGCTACTATTTTAAATCATCTAGCAATGTTTAGTTCAATTGTTGGAGCAATGTTTGTATTCAAATTAATTCAAAATTTGGCTTCAAAAATAAATTCCAAAAAAATTAGGGTTTTGAGCTAAACGTGGACTTTGATCTTACAATTCAAAATCTAGAAAGAATTTGGCTTTGGTCATAAAAGCAAAGTTGTAGAGAATTAAATTCTAAACAACTTTCATTTTTGGTACATTTTCAAAAGAGGTCATTTTCTTGCTCAAAATAATATTTTAAAGCTGGCATTTAAAAATTTCTTGAAAATAGAAATGAAAAAGGTTTTTTTTCTCATTCGCGGGCCGCCGCCTCGCTTCTGGCCCGCCTGCCGAAGCCGGCCCAGCGCGCCAGCGAACCCGCCCGCGCGCGTTGGCCCACCTCGCGCGCCGGCCTGCCTCCGCGCTGCGCCAGCCCAGCCACGCGCCATTCCCCTGCTCGCCGCGCGCCCACGCGCCGACCGCGTCAGGCGACGCCCGCCGCGTGGCGACCATGCGCCGACGACGCCCACCGCGCGGCAGCCGCGGCCTGGCACCGCGCCCACACGCCCGCCTTCACCTGCTGGTGCCCGCGCGCTCGCTCACTCCCGCCTGCGTTTCCTCCCCTCCAGAGCCGAGAGCTCGAGCTCTGCGCTCGCCACGCCCGCAGCTCCGCCGGCGTCGAGCTCCCGCACCACCGCGCCATTCCCCGATTGCTCGCGCCCACAACTCCGCCTCGCCTTCCTTCCACCCACGCTCGCGCTTGCGCCGCCTTCCGAACCCAGAGTGAGCTTCCCCGTGCCTCGCCCCCGACGGCCATGGCGCCGCCGCGCTCGGCCGCCGTGGGACTCCTCCTTCCTCCCCTTCTCCACCCTGCTTAGCTACCGGCTCGCATTCGCCAATGCCTCGCGAACCTCCTGCGCTCGCTTGCCTGCGCTGCCGTGGCCGGAGATGGTCGCCGGCCGCTGGCCGAGCCGCGCCGGCGGGGCGCTCTGCCTCAGCCGGCCAGGCCGAGCCAGGCCGTGGGCTGACGCCCTGTTGGGCCGTCTCCCCCTCCCTCGCGCTCAGGCCGCGCAGGCCGGTTGTGGCAGTGGGCCAGTTCGTTTCCACGGGCTGGCCCAGTAACATTTAAGAGATTTGATTTCCTTTATTCTTTATTATTGAAATCTATTATGGTTTGAAAAATGTTTGGATGATCAAACTTGCTCCAAATTTATTGAAACAAATTTTGCTAGGTTCCTTATCACTAGATCTACTTGGGAAACTTATTGCATGTCATTTTTGGGATACTTTTCTGTAGAGCTTTAATTAATTCTTGATATTGCTGATAACTTAAAAAAAAATATATGTAGAAAAATCTATAGGCTTCAGAAAAATATGATTCCAAGTTTGTTAAATCTTCTTATGTCATGTACTTCCTAGGAAAAAAAATATGTTTCATGCATGTGCTGTGGGAAAATTTTTTAGGTGTAGTTCAAGTGCCTTTAATGGCTGATTTTTGTTATTTTTGCTAGAGAACAAATTTTGTATAAAACATGCATGTGAAAATTTTTGTACAGTCATTATATGCTATGAAGAACCTAGAAAAAATATTAATTCTGTTGTTTGACACTTTTCATAGTACAAAGTAATTTCATGCTCATTTTTTTAGGCTATAGCTTGTCATTTTTGTGTAGGATAGTTTACTTATCCAAATGCCATGAAATTTTTATGGTAGTCTGTTTAGGGTAGTATTATGCTACTGTAATTTTCTCAGATTTTTAGGAGCATCAGAAATATATGTTGCTATTCAAACTTATTATTAATTAGGGTTTAAGCAAGTATTGCTTTATGTGTGATTAAGAAATTAGTAAAGCTTTGGTGTATCTTTGAAGCATTTCATAAGATATGTTAACTTAGCATATTAGTAGTAGAAGAGAATGCAGTAGATGACATGTGCTTGTAGTATAATTTCTTGGATGATGTTGACTACCTTGCATTTAAACATATCCATTGCATTCATCTCCTTCGATGCACCATTTGCATAATCACTTACGCACATTGCATCATACAGGATCACAAACTGAGAACCCAGTCGTCTTGCCCGAGGAGCTAGAGGAGCAGATCAAGGTGCAGCAGCAGGAGGTGACAGAAGCCGAAGAAGAGGCCGGTGAAGATCTCCCCGAGTGCCCCGACCACCGTCCAAGTTCCTTCGAGAGAGGCAAGCCCCGGAGCATTTCTCTCCCGGTTTGCAAATAATTTATTATTAACTTTACTTAATTTGATGCATTATGTTAGGAGTTGTTTGCAGACGTTGCTGCATTATACCTTGCTTACCTTTGTTATACTATATCCTTGTTACCCTGGTATCCGCAGTCGAGTCAATGCTTAGCTTGCTTAGACCGGTAGAAGTCGGGTGATTTCCTGTCACCTGCGAGCTATAGGTGGTTACTTGGATCTGTTTGGTTGACTATGAAGTCATGGTATAACTAAGTGTGAAATGAAATTGAGACCAGGCGGAAACTTGCAGGGTTTCGGACTATAGTGTTTTCCGTCTGTGTTGATTAAGGACCGTCCGTTGTTGTCCCTCAGGTCATGTTGAACGCATGCCTCACATTTAGCTAGCCGGATAAAGTACCTTCCGACCGCGAAACTGGGAGATTATTCGGGCCGAGTGGATTGCCCGCAACGCACTGTACCGGAGCAGTAGTGGCAGGATACGGGGGCGCGATGATAAGGCCAAAGAGCAGTCGGGCGGCCCCCGGGTACAAGTGGTTCCTGGCAAGCTCGCGACTTTACCTGAATGGTTGACTCGGCGACCAACACCTCACTTTAGCGGGTGAGTGAGGTTTGTGTGAGGAATAACTTACCAGCTGGTTAATAATCGATTCGAATCGCCATCGTTCACGGGATAGTGAACACTTGACTTGAGCTACTTCATCGTAGTAATATTGATGGAACACTTGGACAATTATATGAATTATGACATAATGGAAGTTGTTAATGATCATTGGTTATCATTGCCTGTTTAATTCCATGTTACTTTAGTACAGGTGCAAATGTAGTTGACAGGTTAATAAAGATTTAACTTGATGCATAGCTGTTGTAAAGGTTTTCATAAATGCTAAAAATGCCTTTTTTTGCAAATGAGTCAGCTACCCCACCAAAAAGCCTATCATGATTCCTTGGTGTCTTTTATTTCTGGTTTATGACGGGTAAGTCTAGCTGAGTACCTTCTCGTACTCAGGGCTTTGTTCCCACTTGTTGCAGATGGACAGATGTACTATGGCTATTGTATCAACTGTCTCTATCCTGCAATGGGCGAAGCATAGGACCATGGGCAATGGTCATTCGCTACTTCTCGTCTGATGCTTTTGCTGGAGATGGTCACAAGCTGGCACTTTATTTAAAAATGTTGTGTGTGTGCGTGATTTGAACTACCACTTCCGCTACTCTTATTCAAACCTGGTTTGTAATAACTATGTTTAAACTCCGATGTATTTTATGCCGCGAACATTTATGTAACTTATGATGGTGACCGCTAAACTTAGTACGATCTTGGCTGTTATGCGAAATGGTTTGAAATCCGTCGAGATTTCACGGACTACCGGGTTATACGGGCTTAAGTTTGTTAAATTGTCCTTCCGTTGGATGATTTTCCTACTTAATCTCGTATAATTGGTCGGTTCTGTTACAGGCGTGCGCGGACCCGTGCGTGCTCCCCCACCACTCGCCTCTGCCGGAGACTGCCCCTGCAGGCCGAGTGCTCCCCCGCCACTCGCCTCCGCCGGAGACTGCCCCTGCCGGCCAAAACCGTGAGCACCGACAACCTCCCCTGCTCTGATTCACGTGGGGGACGTCGCGTGAGAATTTGACGAAAAGGAGGGGCCTAAGTGGACAGCCATAGACTTAGAGGAATAGTGCCTGTGGGGACCTATTCGCTGGGATCTATTTTATCAAAAGTCTAAGGACCTTAGTGCAAAAGAGTTTTTCCTTTTTTCTGTTTTCTTTTTCAGAAATTGTGACAATCTCCGAGAATCGATATCTCATGCTAGGAGTGTCCAAAAATAGTGAAACAAATTTTGTTAGCTTTGTTATGAAGTGCTCTACATGATAGATCTATAAAATGTGCTACTTCATGCATGTTTATGTGCTATGTAAATTATTCTTTAAAGATGCTTTTAAAAATGCTTTTAAGTTGGGCAGATGCATATCTTAAGTTATAGAAGTACAAAAACAGAAATTCCAGTTGTGCTAATCTTGTGATGACATGCTCTAGCTAATAAAAATATTAAACATACTAGTTGTGTACTGTTTTTATAATGTTTTGATTTAATTTTGTTAAATAGACAATTTTAGCTTATTTTGCCTATTATTTTTATATATAGAGTTGTGGTACTCTAATTGCTGTGAAATTCTTATGGCAGACTAGTGATGTCATGTGTGTGTTGTGGTAAAAATTTCATATTCATTGGATGTAGTACGATCAAGTTATTGATTTAACTTCTTTAGTGCTTGATAGACGGTTTTAAATCAGTTATAATTTTTATAATGGTGTAAAATTGGAAAATATTGTTCCTCTACCTAGGTATAATGTTGGGCTATCATAATAACATATAATATGGCCATGTGTTCATAGAAAATAATGATCTTTAGATTTGTTTTTCATAGAGGTTGTTATGCTTATTCAAATGGCATGAAATTTATATAGTAGACTATTGAGAGCAAGTATGAGTTGCTGTAATTTTCTCAGAATTTACTGTGCACTTTTGGTATATGTTCCTTAATTCACCCTATTATCTAAATAAATTAATAAAGGCATGTAAAGAATTTATTTGTGCTTGATCCTTATGTTTTCTAGTGTTCTTTTGATGAGTATAAACAATTGGAACTTGATGCTAAAAATTGACTAAAAAATTGAAAGTAAGGACTCATTATAGTAATTCTCTTTTTGCAAAGTTATGCTATCTAACTAGCTCCACCTATAAAACCTTGCATACGCCTTGGGTCATATTATTTTGGTTTATGACAGGTAAGTCTAGTTGAGTACCCTTCATACTCAGGGTTTATCCCACCATGTACTCAGGGTTTAACCGCCAGTGGGCTCGTTGATTCTATATAGTATTCTCATCTTATGCTTTTGTCAGAAGATGTCACTTATGCTAGCAATATATTTGGAACTTATGTTATTCTAATCATTTGAAAGTTATGTTGTTTTTCACCAATCGGTTTTGAAACCCAAACTTGTACTTTTATTTGTGAACTGTTTGTAATATTATTTCTGCTGCAACTCCATATATGTGATGTGTATTTACTTAATCATGCGATCTTGGTTGTGAAGTTGATTTACTGAGGTTCTTCGTGACACTCGGTGGACTACCGGATTTATATAAGTGAAAGTATGTGCATGTCAACGTGTTTAGTGGGGACAACTGTACTTGATCTTGTATAAATTGGACGGTTCTGTCACAACTGGCATCGAAGCAAGATTAAACATAATACTGTCATGTACATAGTTTTATAAAACAAAGTTTTGGTTTTAAAAGCCTATCTTGGATTAAAACTTTAGCTACAAGCAAATTTGTCAAAACTAATTTGCAAAACTATGCTAGGGACAACCTCCAGTTAAGCCCAATTAAGGACTACTATGTGACTTTAAATAAGACTAACTTTGGGGTTTTTAAATTATGCAATTTATATCTTACAACATCGCATCTACGCTCAGCTAAGAAGATAAGTTGATGAGTGGCATGACCGCAAGTGTGAGCGTGCGGTCAAGGAAAGCTAGCTTTGATACGACTATATATGCATGCTTGCATGTATGTATGGTGCGTATTTAATTATGGGTAGCAAATTTAATCATCGGGTAGCTTTGAAGCAGAAGTATATATATTGGGATATATATGGAAGTATTTAGTTTACTACTTTCAAATATATTGTTGTTCTTGATCATTCAACCTAGAGACCAAACTTTTATTTTGGCTCATATATCATGTTGGGTTGGGTTGATATGATGTTACTATCTTCCCTGAGTGAAGCTAGGCAAAATGCTTTGTTCCATGCTGCTTGAATAGCTGTGTTTGAAGATAATGTGTGATTAGATTTGCCTTGTATGTTTGCTTCCAAAGAAATTAGATGACAAGTTAGTAGTTAACAAAAACTTCAACCTTTTGGAAACTCAAACCTGTAGTGACACCTTGTTAGAAGCCTGCACGTGTTTTCTCTTAATATAGTGTCAGGTTCTTCATTTCAAGTTATCTTCACATTAGTTCTTTAGATGTGTGGTCGCTTGCCACCTAGGTATTACCATGATTTGTGTAACCTCTTACCCTCGGTGAGTGCATGAGTTGTTATCAAGCCTTATCATTGTGCTCATCTCATAGTTGCCTTTAAGTAGACCTCCTTACTTAGAAGACATGAGCCTATGAGTATGTTTGCTAACCTAACACCACTGAGTTCTCTCGAATGCTAACTCTTGCCTAGGGTATGTCCATGTGACTGTTGGTAAGGCCATGCCCAAAACTCTTTGGAACCCTTTTGCTACCTAGCTTAAAAATCATCTTGCCCCTATAGACTTGACCATATCCACATGCGTAGTAGCACATCCTGCATCATGATTCTTGTACTAAGAACTGATGTGTAGTGTTGCTGCAGATGAATACTTGTTATGTGCAAGCCTTATATGCTTAGTAATAGTTACTTAAGCTAATTGATTGAATTTTTCAAGTGCTTGCCTAAAAATAGGTGTAGGTGTGGATGCTTTGTTACCTAGGTGGTATCATAGTTGTCACCCCTTTTGTCATCAGCGAGCATACGAGTGTCGAATAGCCTTATCCTAAAACAATGCCCAAGTTATGATAATCTCATGGATGTCGTCTCCAATTAGGTTCTTTCTCTTAGGAACCTAAGCTTGTACACGTGGTTGCTGTCCCTTGCATGTTGTGCTACAAAGACCTATATCCATGCCTTTGCTTGAACCATGAGCCCAAGCTTAGTTCCCCTTAAATGTTTGGCTATGCCGTGGATGTTCTGCACCCTTTTGTGAAGACCCTTGTTTGATCGACCAACCAAGTCAAGTTCTTGCTAATGCCAGCCTTCGACCATGGTTGTTCCTGGCCAGTTGTGGAGACCATGTTGGACCTCCTGGTTGCCTCTCCCAAGGGTGAGCTGGTGTAATGTAATCTTTCTTTGTTGTGGTCTCGAAATCTTTTGCTTGTAAAACATGTAGTTACCTTATCAATTCAATCTCTGATCAGTACATCGATTTGCCCTTGAAGTTCACTTAATTCATTTTTGACCTCCCAATCTCTAAATGTTTATCAGTTATGACCTCATGTTGCTGATCATCACGGCCGAATCTCATGTGAATTAATTATCTGGTAGTTTCCTTGGTGGACGCAAGGCCTGCGTGGAAATAAAGCAAGAGTTCCCTACTCAGTTGTCTTCGACAATTCAGCTATGTTCTCTTGTGTTGTGTTTTGATCTTTAGATCGCCTCCTTGTTGACTTCGAACCTTGTGACTACCTTTGCTTGCTATCCCTCCTTTACATAATGCTAGCTCCTATGCAACCCAATTTGAGCCATGTGAGATTCTTCCATCGGCGGTATGTTCATAATGGTGCCACGATTAGTACTTGTGATGCTGTGAGGAAACCGAGAGCCTCCTGTGGGTGGGCAACGCATGGTTAGGCTGCTCGACATATGCTGGTATCGAAGTTTCTAATCATGATCCATTGCAAAACTACACCAATGTATTAATCTTCTCATGAGCTTTTCCCTTGATTATCTCTCCATATCCTATCTAAAGATCTTTATATTTTGGATCAGATGTAGGAGAACTTCCTGTCGAAGTTGCGAAGAAGATAACCCATGAAGGACAGATCACCGACATAAACAAATAATAGACTGTAAGAGGTGGTAGACAAGTGACTTTACTTGACTGTCCTTGTATTGACATCGGTCAGCTAGTGAGCAACTTAGGTCATCCCTGTGGGATCAAAAAGGTATACCACACGTAAAAGTTGGACAAGTTATAGGCTGAACGAGAATCAATGAAGATGTTGTGTCCCTTGAATAGTTCACTCGATGCTTATGCTCTTCATGCTTAAGTTTGCAATCTTCATGTGCAAACGATCAGGTAGTCAAAGTCCACCTTTTGGGCGTGATCACCTTTTCTATTAACCTTGATATGAATCGTCCATATACGCATCAACTACAATTGTTGCCATCAAGAAGGAAGTTTTAGAACTTTTTAGTGTTGAGAGATAACTAATTAGTTACCAGTAGGAATGTTAATCTCCAGCTAAGTAACCACTCTTTGGTAGTCCTAAAGGCTATGCCTCATAGAACAATGTTAAGCAAGGGAAACGGCAAAGCCGGTCAGCAATACAAGTATACGGTTTTCTTCTCTAGACCCTATGTGTAACACCCTGGGTGTTAAGCTTGTATTTGCACTTGCATTTCATGAGCATAAGCATCATCTATGCATGCATGAGCATCACATGAAATAATGATGTGAAACATTGCTTTGCAACATGTCTGGTTACGCTATGTTTCAATGTGTACCTATGCATGCTCATGCTTGTAATGCCATGTTTGTCCTTTGTTTGGTCACTAAACCAACTTAGAAATGTTTAGGGTGCAAAATGAAGTCATGTTTATGTTAAACATCTTGGCTAATTAAGTACCTAAGTCAGAGTTGACCTAGATTTGACCTAGAGTGGTTTTGTTTGACCTAGCATAAAAGTTTTGCTATAGTGCTTTTCTGTTGATGGGCCCTAATAAAAAGTGTAGATAATTTTGTAAGGAACAAATGTTATTTTTGGGTCAACTCATGAAAATGTCTCTAACATGTTCAAAAAGTGCTCCAAAGTCAAAAATTAGGTGCTGTTTTGGAAAGCTCCAAAAATTCCCTAACTCATTTTCAAAGTGTGGACCTTTGGAAATTTGTAATTCAAAATCTAGATAGAATTAGGTCTTGATTCTTTAATATGAAATGTTCTTCTCTTCAAAATCTACAACTTTTATTTTTGGACCAATCCTTCAAAATCTACAACTTGCCATTTTGGAATTTTAAGAAAATAAAATGGAAAAAGAAAGGGGGGCCATACTTCAGCAGCGGCCCAACAGCCGAAGCCGCCCCAGGCCCACGTCCGCACCCGAGCGTGCGCTCGTGCCCGCCTTGCCTCGGCCAACGCCCGTCGTGTGGCGGCCGGCCACGCTTTGACCGCGCCTTCAAGGTGGTCTAAGCCGCGCCCTGCTTCTCCACTCCTCCACTCCATCTCGCTCGCCCTCTCGCGCTTGCAAGTAGCTGCAGCATAGCACCGCCTTGCCATCGCCGGCGCCTTGCTCCTTTGCCGCAGCACCCGTCTCCAATTCCTCTCGTCTGTAGTTCTGCCTCGCCATGCTCCACCTCGTAGACCTATCCAGGTGAGAGGCCGAATCGGCCATTCTCCTATCTGCCATGGCCAGAGCTTGCCGAGCTCATGCTCCGCACCGATGACCTCGCCCCGCTCCCTCTTTCTCCTTCCTCTATCACGCATCTGGTCCGCCTAGACACCGCAGAGCTCCAATGCGCCTCGTCGTGCCCCGCCGTGGTCGGAAACACCGTGCCACCGTGAAAGCAACACCGCCGCGGCGCCATAGCCACTGGCGAGCACACGCCGGTGGGCTACGGACCACGTTTTCTAGCTTGTTAGGTTTGTCTCATCGTGGGGAACCCACTGGTGGTGACCACGCCACCGGCGACCTCACTGTTGACGAAGAATCGCCGGTCAGCGCCGCCCCTGCCGTGGTTTGACTGATGCGTGGGGCTGGTTTGACCACAGGTCCCGCTCGTCAGTGACTCGGGGTGCATAGATCCTGGTGTCTTTAGCAGTTAGGGTTTTGTTGGTTTTTGAAAATGATTTCTAGAAATTGTTTTAATGTTTCAAAAATCCATATCTTGAGCTGTGGTTGTCTAAAATTTTGTTGTATTTGTATTGAGTGGATCTACATGTTAAAAATATGAACGGTCATGTTTGTGATACTTTTCTGTATATCATTATTTAATTTATTAAATATTTGTAATCTTGGAAAATACACAACTAATTATAGGAAAGTCAGAAAAATATGGTTCCAATTTTGTTAGTCTTCTAATGTTGTGTAGATTCTATGAAAAATATATCTTATGCTTTGATTGTGGAAGAATATGGCTTGGTGAATTAAGTGGATTAAATGCCTATTTCTTGTAAAATTGGTAGGGCCCAAAATATGAGAAAGGTGTACATGTTAAATATTTTCTACAGTGTTTCTATGATATGTAGATAGTGGAAAAAATACGAAGTCTGTTGTTGGACACTTTTCATAGTACAAACTATTTTCATGTGCATTTATGTCTGTTGGTTTGTCATTTTTGTGTAGGCTAAAATACTTGTCAATTTGACCTAAAAATTTGATGGTAGACTCCTGTAGACATGTTTAATCTACTGTAATTTTCTCAAATTTTTTCTGAGTAGCAGAAAGTAGTGACTCTGTTACGCCCTTTTAATAAAATGTGATTAAATAAGACTTTAATCAACTAATCTTGGCCATGCATGATGTTTTTGTATGCCTTTGAATTATATGTGACCTGCTGGTATGATTAATTTAGTTCAATGTGTGGTTTACATATGCAGCAAGTAGTTAGTTAATTGGTCTACTTGTATGTATGTATGCATGTTTTGTTTGTGTGTTGTGTATAAATAACTAGAGAGGAGATTTGCAGATACTCGGTAAAATAAAATGAAATTGCTTATCACCAATGAGTTCATGTGTCATTCATGTGCAAGCATTCATCCTTACATACACATATGAATTCATATAGGATCGTTGGAGGAAGTGACGCCTGTGGAGCTCGGAGGTCACGAGGAGGCAGTTCCACTGGAGATGCCGGCTCAGGAAGGACCAGAGGCCGGGGAGCAAGACGCTGAGCTTCTGGAGTGCCAGGAGCATCAACCGTATTCTTTCCTAAAAGGCAAGCCCTAGAGCATTTTACTCCCTGTGGTTTGCAAATATCTACTCTGCGTCCTTTATGTTTGATGCATTAAGTTATAGGAGTTGCTTGAAACCGTTGATGCATATCTACTATTTTATATTCCTTGACTACCATGATCCATCCTTTTACCCTATTAAGTCTAGTATCGAAATATATGCTTAGCCATGCTTAGACTGTTAGAAGTGGGTGATATCCTGTCACCTACGCCTTAGGTGAATAAATGCTCATGTTTGGCCATGTTGCTATCATGGGAAGTAATAATTGTGGATGGATGAATGGAGATAGGGCGGAATGTTGGGCAGCAAGGCATGGGTCTTGTGTGCTTGTAGTTTTTGTCTGTGTTGATTAAGGAATGTACCATTGTCGGCCCTCAGTCTTTTTGAACGCATGCCTCACATTTAGTTGGCTAGATAACTCTTTTCGACCGTGAAGCCTTGTATCTCTATTCGGGCCGGTGACCGAGATGCTACGCAGGACACCTCAGGCCAGTTGACCGTGGGCAAGAATGCACTGACAACCCCGAAGTACAGTGGGCAGGCATGACTTGATCGACTTGGCGCTAGAACAACCCTAGATGTAGAGGGTGCATGGCGGTCCCACGACATTATCTGAAGAGTACCAAGGGTGACCTAAAGCAACCCCGATGGGGAGCGTGGTTTGTGTGAGGAATACATCACTAGCTGGTTAGTAATTGATTCGAATCGCCATCGCTCTTGGATAGTGAAACGTCCTTGATTTCCACGAAGGGAAATCCACAGAAACAAAGTGTAAAATGACGAAACAATCCGTCAATTTACCCAAATCTCAGTGATACACAAAGTCATACACGAATATCAGAGTACAATAGAGAGTTTTACATAAATTATTCTCTTCGCCACGTAGGGCGGAACACACTCACACATAGCATCCAGAACAGCATCTGACGAAGATACCAGCGGAAAACGATCTCCTGGAACCAGCTCGAGCGTAGAACAGACCCTCTAGTCCTCCCAATCATCACCCTCGTAGTCGTACTCGGGCTCAGAACCTGTCAAAAATCTATCAGTACACTTGGTACTGGCCACACATCGCCCACCCTATGCTTGCATTGCTTTGTGGAAAGTGGAATGCATTGAGGAAAGTAGAAAGAGACCTATTTAGGCTATGTGTTTCCTATGCAAGTAGCTAATATTTTAATAATAAGATGTTCATCACATTTTAACCCATCTTATTCACACGTTTTTCCCCAAACCCATCACACACATCACGTCTCATCTCACTCTCTAGGCGACGAGATCGACTCCCACTCAGATCTCGCCTCAACGGCCAAAGCCGGGATCCAACATGAAACCCAGGGGAAAGGTAGAAAGGACTCCTCTCTCTAATCAAGTGAAGCGTAGGTCATGGGAATGTCCATATCCACGGACGCGGCTATACGTATAGATTGATCAACTCTGCAGAGCATGTACACCTGGTAATCCACAAGATCGCCATCCTCGATGATCCGGCTCGTCTAGGCTGATCCGACTTCCTCCCAACTGGTACAGTACCACCCTACCACTCAGCCCTGGGCCACCCTGGTGTCCACCGAAACGCTAAGACCGTGAGACGTAGTACCGGGCCCCCAAAGTCACTATGCTGTCTTAGGAGGGTGTGGGTCTCCATGCTCGTACCTCCCTACACTATCACCTTCCAACCTAGTAGTAGTGGTACCACCCTAGTCAGTCGGGTAATCGTCTCCCGCGCCATCGGGAGCGAGTGGTGTGCACGAAGGTCCCATGGTTCCGGTTCTCAAGACATACCAGTCCTTAGGGGGACCAGACAGGATATCTTCTCAAAAGGGGATCACCAACTTCCCCGTGCCACGACAGCACCTCCACCAGGGATAACCAACACCCCAGTTCACCTCACAACATACCCGCCACAGGTAACTCTCGTGACGGATGCCCAGGTCGCACCCCTCCAGCAAGACTTGCCCCACAGACTCATCGCAGGATCCTGTCCAATTGACTCAACCCTCACCACTCACTCAAGACGCACGCCAAGATCTCCCCAGTTCTTTTATCAGGTTTACCAAGTTCATGGCACCACGTGCCTTATACATATACGCCTCTCTCTCACCAGCATCACATCACAGATATAATGTGAGTAAGAGTAAAAGTAGTAATATGTAACATGCGAGCATCTAGCCTAACAGTAGGGTGAGCAACAGTAAGGTTGCAACAAGGTAAAGGGCTCATAGTTAGGCATCTACCATGCAACCTATTATCATTTTATTGCATAAAAAGTAAAGCACTAGCCATTCTATATTTGCATGCGTAATAGGTTCTATGAAAGTGGGTGGGGCGTGGCACCTGGCAGGTCGTCACCCAAGTCCTTGCAGTAGTCGGGGTCGTACTCCTCAGTCGGTAGGTCCTCCGGCTCTGTTAAACGTAATGTAGAGTCGCATTAACGACTCCTATAGAGGTGCACAAAGAAGCAACAGAAATTCAAAAGATCCAAATGCATTCAAACACAAGCCTAAGATGTAGAGCTCATTTTTAGAAAAATTTAAAAACTGGTTTGGTATTTTTCTGAGTTAAAATGAATTAGTTATGAATTTCTAAAGATTAAATGAATTTATGAAAAAGGAAAAAGAACTGAAAAACCCAGGCAGTGACACGTGTCAAGCTCTGATTGGCCGAAACAGAGTGAGTCACTGACATGTGGGTCTAGGTCAACGGTCAGCGTTGACCGGTCAATGGGCAACGTTGACCGGGCTGTGATCGGGCCTCGGTGGGCTGGGTCAGGGTTGGATACGGGCCGGGTTGGGCCGGTCTGGGCCGAGCCGGCCCGGACACGTGTCGGCTCCTGGCTGTGCCATGTCGCGCTGCCGGGCTCCTATCGAGCTTGCGTCCACGGCATCTGGCTCACGGTGAACCAACAGCTGTGGCTCATAGGTCGCTAACAGGGTCTACGGTGGACCATCTCAACCCTCTCTCTCCTTCTCACGATGCACGGTGCACCGAGTGCACCCAGCAACCCCCGGCTCACCTCCCCCCTCTCTGGCCTTACGGCCGCACTCCCGTGCTCGCCATCGTCGGCATGGCGGTCATGACTCGGCGCTCTGAGGCGCTCCTCTCTCCTTCCTCTCGAGCACCGAGCTCCTTTCACCGTGACCAACAGCTAGGACCTCTTTTCTTTGTCCATACCGACCCGAGTCAAGAGGAATGGCCTCGCCATGGCCGTGCTCTGGCCATGGCGGTCATGCTCAGAGCACCTTCATGATGGCGGCATTCCTGGGCTGGTATAGCTCTGCAAGGCTGTGCTGTGCTCCAGTGTGTGCTCGTGAATGCTTGTGATCGTGAACAGAGGTTCGGGCGCGACCGTGGCTGTCCCCGGTATGGTTTCGGCCACGGCGGCACTAGAGTGCTCACGGTGGTCAGTAGAGGAGAGTTGTGAGCGGAGTGGCTCACCTCGGCTCGTGGCAGAAGGATAGCGGTGCGGTGGTGATTCGAGGCAGTGAAGTCGAGCGGCCGTGCAGTGACGCTTTCCAAGGAGGAAGAAGACAACATCGTCTCCTTCTTCTTCGGTGTCCCGAGCGACTGTGGTAGTCTGGCTCCTCGTCGCTGCTTTTCCCCTTCTCTTCTTCCCTCCTTCCTCTTCCTTGCAGCGTGATGCAGTTAGAGGTGAGGCCACCAGAGGCGGCGGTGAAAAAGTTGGAGGGGGGCTGGGACATCGATGCTTGGCTTATATAGCCAAGCTCAGAGCACGGCGATGGCGGACGGTGATGGAGGTAGCTGGGCCACGTGGTGTCCATCGAGAGGGTTGGCATAGGGTTTTGAGATGGGCTGGGAGTGGCGACCGGATTGGCGATGCCAATTTTGATTCTCGGGCGGTTAGAGAGGATACGGTGGTGGCAGGGCTCCTGCGGGCCATGGCGACGTCACGCTTCTTGTGGAGGAAGGCAGGGCACGCGGCTGGGGTTGGCGTGGGCGCTGTGGGGTGCGGAAGCGTGAGGGCTTGGCACGCAGGGCAGCAGCAGGGGACCGAGTGAATCCATTCCTCGTGCAGGGCGTGACCCTGTTCCCCCCTCTGTCTCTGTTTTCGGTTGAAGTAGAGAATGGGGAGCGGAGGAGAGGGATGATGGGTGGGTCCCATTCGTTAGCGTAGCAAGGGAGCAGCCGCCTCCTGGCGTTTAGCGGTGGTGACGCGGTTCGGGGCCGCAGCTCCTTGATGGGCCGGGCGCGCGTGCGTGCTCGTGTAGGTGCTGGAGCGACCGTCGGTTGGGCCAAGCCAGCTCGGCTAAGTAGACTGGCCGAGCAGGGCAGGCTGGCTTGGCTACGCGGCTCGCAGGCGCGGCTGCGGTGGTAACAGGCCGGCTTGGTGGAAGCGGGCCGGCTCAAGAGTTGGGCCGAAAAGCTTTCTTCTTTTTTGTTTATTTGGAAAGGCTTTTCTATTTTATTTCTTCTCTTTTACTAACTAGTTCTTGTTCCTATGTGCATACACTTGTGTTGTCAATATGTGTATGCCCCAGTGGGGTCCACTAGAGGTCATTAGGGTTTCAAGCTACCATGCCAAGGGTTGGCAACAACACACACACATATAATTAAGCAATTATTTAAAGGTTGTTGCTTTGAACTGCATTACAAAAGAACATAAGAACCAACTCAAGCATGTTTGGTTAAAATGCAAGAATGTAATTAACTAGACTAGGTGCTACTTGTGCAACTGGGATAGGTTCCCTACATGACACCTCACCATTCATAGGTTATTTTAGAAAAAAATTTGTAGTTGTGATTTTTGTTTCCTAGAAATTTCTGGGTTGTTACAGTCCTCCCCCCTCACAGGAATCTTGTCCCAAGATTTAAGATGTGACATACCTTTTGAAGAGGTAGGGATAAAGCATTCGGAGTTTGGACTCTTTCTCCCATGTAGCTTCCCGTTCTGTGTGGTTGCTCCACTAAACCTTGCACATGGGTATCACGGTGCTTCTAGTCTCCTTCTCAGCTCTATCTATTATTCGGATCGGGTGCTCCTTGTACTCTAGGGTGTCCTAGATATCCAGTGCATCTATGTGTACCTCTTGCTCTGGCAACTGCAAGCACTTGCGTAGCTATGACATGTGAAACACTGGGTGTACTCCTGTTAACTCCTCGGGCAACTCTACCTTGTATGCTAACTTGCCAATCCTCTGACAAATCATGTAAGGTCCCACGTACCTAGGTGCCAACTTTCCTTTCACATGAAATCTGATAGTGCCTCAGAGTGGGGAGACTTTGAGATAAACATAATCCCCAGCCTGAAACTCGAGGTCTCTCCGACGATTATCTGTGTAACTCTTCTGTCAGCTTTGGGCAATCCTCAGGTTTTCTCGCACTTGTGCGACTCCTTCTTCGAAATCCTTGATCTTTGCGGGGCCAAAGAATGATCTCTCTCCTAGCTCTGACCACATCAGAGGGGTTCTACACTTTCTGCCATACAAAGCCTCAAACGGTGACATCTTGAGACTAGCCTGGTAACTGTTGTTGTATGAGAACTCTGTGTGGGACAAACTTTTATCCCAATTGGACCCATACTTCAAGACACAAGCTCGGAGCATGTCCTCCAAAATCTGATTAACCCTCTTTGTCTGACCATCTATCTATGGGTGGTATGCGGTGCTGTAATCCAATCGAGTCCCTATGGCCTTTTGGAGACTCTTCCAGAACTTGGACACGTATTGCATGCCACGATCAGACACTATGCTAGTGGGGGCTCCGTGGAGTCTAAGAATGTGCTCGATGTATAGATCTGCTAACTTCTCAACTCTATAGTCATTCCTCACAGCTATGAAGTGAGCTACCTTGGTCAGTCGATCAACAATTACCCAAATCGAGTCATGGCCTTTAGGGGTTCGAGGTAAACCCACTATAAAGTCCATGGATATGCTTTCCCATTTCCACACCAGAACGTCCAAGGGTTTAAGCAATCTGGCTGGTCTTTGATGTTTAGCCTTGACCCTATTGCAGATGTCGCATCGCGCGACATGCCTGACAATATCTGCCTTTATGTTCTTCCACCAGAACTGTTTCTTTAGATCAGCATACATTTTGGTGCTTCCCGGGTGAATCCAATACTTGGAGTCATGACCCTCTTCCAAGATTTCTCGCCGCAAGGCAGGATCAGATGGTACACAGATTCTATCCTTGTACCAGTACACTCCTTGCACATCTTCCCTGAACTCGAGGCACTTGCCCTTCTTCATGAATTCTCAGATCTCCCAAATTTTTGGACACTCTAGTTAAGCATTGTGGATCTGATCCTTGAGGTTGTATTGCACTCGAAGCTCGTTCAACATACCCTTTGGTAGGATCTCAAGACGAAGTTCACCCATTTCCTGACACTACTCAGGTGGTACAACTTCCATGGACAGATTGTGGCAATAGCTCCTTCGGCTCAAGGCATCAGCGACTACATTAGCCTTTCCCGGATGATAGTGAATCTCCATGTCATAATCCTTTATAAGCTCTAGCCATCGGCGCTGTCTCATGTTTAGATCTTCTTGAGTGAAGAAGTACTTCAGGCTCTTGTGATCAGTGTAGATATCACACTTATTTCTAATCAAGTAGTGCCTCTAGGTCTTTAGGGCATGCACAACAGCGGCAAGCTCAAGATCGTGAGTCGGGTAGCGTTGCTCATGGTCCTTCAACTGTTGGGACACATAGGCAATGACTCTTCCACTTTGCATCAGAACACAGCCAAGTCCTTATCTAGATGCATCACAATAGACCATGAAGTCTTTCTGGATATCGGGCAAGGCAAGGATAGGTGTGGTGGTAAGCTTCTGTTTTAGAGTCTAGAAGCTATGCTCGCACTCAGGCGTCCATTCAAACTCATTAGTCTTCTTCAGTAGATTGGTCATGGGCTTGGCTATCTTTGAGAAGTTCTCGATGAATCTGTGATAGTACCCAGCTAATCCGAGAAAATTGCGGATATCTGTCACATTGCGGGGTTGTTCCCACTCCTTCACCGCTTCAATCTTTGTGGGATCTACAGCAACTCCCTCAGCAGTGAGAACATGACCAAGGAAGGCAACTTCCTTGAGCCAAAAGTCACACTTGCTGAACTTGGCATAAAGCTGATTCTGCCTCAACTTCTCCAAAACCACTCTCAAGTGTTGCTTATGTTCTTTGGCGGTGGAGGAATAGATAAGGATGTCGTCAATGAACACCACTACGAACTTGTCCAGTTTGTCCATGAATACCTTATTCATCATGTTCATGAAATAAGCCGGGGAGTCCGAAGGACACCACTGTGAACTCATATTGCCCATATCTGGTGACGAAAGCTGTCTTAGGAATGTCCTCGGGCCCGATTTTCATCTGATGATACCCAGACCTGAGATCAATCTTGGAAAAGAACTTAGCATCTTTCAGCTGATCTAGAAGGTCATCGATCTTGGGCAGAGGATACTTGTTCTTGATGGTCACGGCATTCAAGTTCCGATAGTCAATGCACATCCTCATGGATCTATCCTTCTTTTTCACGAACAAAACAGGGGAACCCTAGGGTGAAGCACTGGGTTCCGATTTATCCCTTGTCTACCAACTCCTTGAGCTGTTTCTTCAGCTCCTCTAGCTCATCAACTGACATGCAGTAGGGCCTCTTAGCAATAGGTCTGGTACCAGGCAGAAGGTCAATCACAAACTCCACATCCCGATCAGGTGGCATTCCTGGCAAGTACTCAGGAAACACATCTGGATACTCATTCACAACGGGTACCTCATTGACTGACTTGGCCTCTAAGGCACATAACATGGAGACTGTCTCCCTCTGATTTGGCTTACAGCGGATTATGTGACCACTCGGGTGTGTGATCTCTACATACCTTGGTGAACAAGATATCACTCCTTTGTGCTGTGTTAACCAATCCATCCCTAGTATGACATCTAGTCCTTCAGATGGAAGTAAGGTGAGATCGGCTAGAAAAGGGAAGCCCTCAATGGTGATACTCACTCCCTGACATCTTTTGGTGCATATAATGCGACCCAAAGGTGAACTAGTGTCAATGGGCTCCTTGCGGGGAGTCACAGGTATGCTATGCTCTTGTGCAAATTTGGTGGAAATGTAAGAACAAGTAGCACCAGAGTCAAACAAGACTGAAGCTATAACTCCCTGTACCAAAAACATACCGTACACCATGTCGGGAGCGTCCTGGGCGTCCTCTGCGGTCATGTGGTTGAGACGACTACGGACAGCCCCAACAACGTTCTTGCGCGGAGCAGCAGGTGTAGCAGCATGTCTTGCCTAGGTCAAAGCAGGCGGGGTGCCATTCTTGATGGTGCACTCATCGATCTTATGACCGGGCTGGCCACAACTGAAGCAGGTGAAGGGCGTGCTACCTATGGGGTGGGCATAGCAGTCCTCCACGTGCCAGCTCCCTGAGTAGGGCAACTCGGAGCGGGACGACTCTGAGCGGGGCGGTGGTAGTTGGCGGTGTCGGTACCACCTCCACAGCTCGGAGTGGTCACAGCTCCCTGTGTGTAGCGTGAACGGGGTTGAGGAAGCACGTGAGCACGTGGCCTCTGCGGGGCCGGGCCACGAGAGGAACTCTCGAATCGGCGCTTCTTCTCCTTATGGAGGGCATCCACCTCCAGACGATCCCTCTCCATCTCCAGCACCTTGTTGACCATCTCGCGAAGGGTGCGACAAGCATGACCCGAGAGGGCCACCTTGAGACGAGAGTTCAGCCCCTTCTTGAAACAGTACATCTTTTTCTTCTCGGTATCGGTCTCACCTGGAGCATACCTCATCATGCGGGTGAAACGGGTAGTGTACTCCTGAACCTTCTAGGAGATGTTGCGAAACTCCTCCACCTTGGCATCCATGACGCCCTTTGGCACATGTTGCTCACGGAAGGCCTCGGAAAATTCCTCCCAAGAGATACTCCCCGAGTCCTCGTGGGCGTCACAGTAGCTGTCCCACCATGCGCGTGCAGCGCTAGTGAGCTAGTGGGCGGCTACCCCCACGCACTCCTCATCAGTACAGGTGGTGAGGTCCAGCTTCTTCTCCATCTCACGAAGCCAGTCCTCAGCGGCGATGGGGTCATCATCTGCGGTGTCAAAAGTAGGAGGCCTCAGCTTGAGGAAACCCTCCAACTTTTGCTAGAAGTCATTGGGAGGACCCCCGTGGTGGTGAAGTATTCCCTGAGCCAGTGTCTCCAAGAGGCGGGTTTGGCGGTCCATCACCTCCGCCAACCGTGGTGGTGGCGGCAGTGGTGGTGCTCCTCCTCCAAGATGCTAGGCGGCACCTGCCCCGAGTGCAGGCTCCGCTGGTGCGGGCTCCTCCCTGACACCGAAGGGAACTCCCTAGCCTCCTCCATGGCCACGACCATGACCACGGGCCATAGGTGCGGGGGAAAGCGAGCGGTTGTTCAGACGAGCAGAGCGGCGGCAAGACATCTCACTACTAGGTTAGATCATTATTTAACATTCTTGTTAGATGCATTGTTAAGTGGTTTATCAATTTAAAAGAGATCACTATCCAACACTCATACAAAGATGAAAATAAGAACCATAAGATGCAATAAGATCCAAAACATCCATTACATTAATTTATTACATAGCGACATCTCCAGTAGCTACACTGACAGATTTGTGGGAATCATGCTACTCGCAGGCAGCTCCAAAAGTGGGACATCCTACATTACTCCATAAGTGCGTCATATCTCTAGCCATGCAGGGCTCAACATGTCTGCTACTACCTTATTAGATGATTATGTGAAAAAGGTAACTACTCTTATCTGGGAGTGGCGGGTGGTGCAGAAGGACCAGAAGTGGAAACCTCAGGAGTGCCCTCCATGGCACGGAGCTCATCGTCGGAGCAGTGGATCCTCACGACGTAGGTGAGAGCATAGTCCAGCATCTCAGTCGTTGGAACCTCTGAGTAACCCTCAGTCAGGCAAGCCTTGAAGTTGAGCTTGGTGGCCTCATCGTGGAAAGGCTATCTGCGCGGTTTCTTGCACATCCTAGGTAAGAGGACGTCCTGGACCTTTCCGATCTCTTGGACACGCTTGCGATCAGCGTCGATCCAAGCCTGGCTGATGCAGTTCACCTTGTCCTGAAGGTACTCGGTGCTCTTGATGTAGTGAACCAGGTGATGCATGTTGTACGTGGTGGTGACGGCAGCCTCCACAGCTAGCTTCTCCATTGTGTTGCAATGGGCCTCCAGGGCAAGCTTCCTGATGCCACGGTGCTTCTCCTTCTCGTGGAACTTCCTCAGGGTAAGCCTCTGACGCTCAATCCGATCCTCGTACTCAAGCACCTTAGACTCAAGATAGTCGTGGCGAAGCTCAGCCGCCCCAACCTTGTCCTTGAGATTGGCGATCTCCTTCTAAAGTGACTGCTCTCGGTTCTCATAGAAGGTCTTCATCCTATCATAGCCCATGCGCTCCTCCTTGAGCTTGCCGACCATCTCCCCCTCCTTGCACTCCACCTTGAGGAACTCCTCGTCGCAACGGAACAAAAGGTCTCAGTAGCGGCGGTTCTGCATCTCTACATCCATGATGTAGCGATCCTAGGCGATGATGTATTGCGCAGAGGCCCTCGGACTGGGGTCAACCTCATCATGCGCAGCATGGTCTGCAGCAGTGATCTGCGGCTCTAAGAACCTATTGAGGTCCAGAGCGGCAGGCAGCAGGCGGTACGGTGTAAGGTCCTAGATGGCTAGAGGGGGGGTGAATAGCCTATATAAAAATTCTACAAACACCACTAAGCAACTTCGTTAGAATAACAAACGGGGTAAAGCGAGTTTTGCTTAGCCAAAGGTTGTGATGCAAGCCTCCTATCCACAAGTCTAGTAGATTATGATCTCTAGTTCACACAAGTGCTAAGTCACTAACTTACACTAGTGAGCAAGCTAACAACTACTAGAGAAGTCTACTACTAGAGTTACACAAGATAATCTAGTAAAAGTAAATGCGAGAGATAGGATTGTGAATCTTATACCGACGGTGGAGTGAAGATGTTGCCAATCACCAAGATGATATACAATCAATCAATATTGACAACAACATAATATGAAGACCAATCACCGGGAGACAAGAGACACAATATTTTGTTCACCCGGTGTTCACTTGTGCACCGACAAGCTACGTCACCGGTTGTGTCGACCAACACTTAGATGGTTCCTCGGTGCGACCCTCAAGTCACTTGCCCCTCAAGGCACGCCCCGCAAGGCACCGCAAGACACCACTCTCAAGTGAGGTAACTCAATGACACGCGCAATTTACTAGAGTTGCTTTTGGCGTCCCGCCGAGGAAAGCACACGAACCTCTTACAATCAACCGGAGGTGGCCAAGAACAATCACCTTCTCTTGCCAACGCCTCCAACAATCTCCAAGCCATCTAGGAGCGGTACTCTCCAAGAGTAACAAGAAATCCACCGGCTAAACCACCCACAAGTGCCACTAGATGCCCTCAAGCTATGCAATGCACTTTGGGATCACTCAATCTCACTTATGATTTGCAATCACTCAAGAGAGATGAGTGGGAGGAGTTGTTCTAGCTCAAAGGATGCACAAGAGTGTTAGAAATGCCAAGTTACCTCCCCAAGGGTCGGCCAACGAGTATTTATAAGCATCCCATCCAAATAGAGCCGTTATACCCCTTCACTGGGTTCTGTCGGGATGACCGGACGCTCCGGTCATAACTGACCGGACGCGCTCAACCGCGTCCGATCCTCCAACGGTCACTACGCCAACGGTCAAACCCCATGACCGGACGCGCTCAACCGCGTCCGATCCTCCAACGGTCACTGACCCTCAATGGTCAAACCAACGACCGGACGCGCCCTAGGCAACGACCGGACGCGCCTGTCAAACGACCGGACGCGCTGCTTCGAACGACCGGACACGCCGATCCGCACAGCACCCGCGCCCGCGAAACAACGACCGGACGCGCCCCTCGCGACGACCGGACGCGACAGTGCCTGCGTCCGGTGTGAGTCCAGTAAGCTCCTTTAACAATCGGACGCGTCCGATTGTGTGTGACCGGACGCGCCTCGCGTCCGATCGTCCTCTGCGAACCTCAGTTCCTTCTGGGCGCATGACCGGACGCTCCGGTCCCGCGAGTGACCGGACGCGCCGGTTGCAAACCCTAGCCCGCGCGCCTGACAGCTGACCGGACGCGTCCGGTCATTCCATGACCGCGTCCGGTGCAGCGTCCGGTCACCTCCGTTTCTTTTCCGACTTCCGGCGTAGTGGAAAATAGGCATTTCATTTCCCCGAAATCGCCTGAATCCCGCGCTCGCAAGCTCGGCGGGAGGGAGAGAGAGTCCCAAACCCTCTCTACCACCCAAACTCCAACACCTTCGTAAATGTGCTAACACCAACAAGTGATCACCACCTTGTGTACGTGTGTTAACATTTTCACAATCATTTTCGAAGGTTTTCCAGTTAGCTCACTAGGCCCTACATGCAATGCACTTCATGAATTCACCTAGTGGCACCCGTGCATCGAATAACCGATAAGACTTCCCCTCTTAATAGTTCGGCTATCGATCCTAAACCACTCACACCCTCTATGGTGTCTTGAGTGCAAAACAAAATGGCCCTATGGTTATACCTTTGCCTTGAGCCCATTTTGTTTCTCCAAATGATATGATCCACTTCATATCATCACATGACCGTCTTGATCCATCGACCTTGACTTTACTTGCTCTTCACCGTTGCATCGGTCCGTCGGCGCCAAGTCTTGCTCAAGCTTCACCATCGCATGGTCCCTCACTTCGAAGCCTCGACTTGCCCTTCACCCTCACAACCGGTCCATCGAGCCAAGCATCACTTCGGTCTTCATCATCTTGGTCACATGAGTTAATGTCGTGTCTCATATTCAATGACCACCTTTATCTAAATCATCCACTTAGATACAAAGGTTAGTCCTAGGTTTCATCAATTAGCCAAAACCAAACTAGGGACTTTCAATCTCCCCCTTTTTGGTAATTGATGACAACCCTCACAAAGATGATTTTGATAATAAAAGTTTTGAACTTGTCATACTTGTCCAATCATTATGCTCATAAATAAAATTTGGACAATTATCACAAGCTCGGTTTTGGTAGCATTAGCTCCCCCTACATATGTGCATAGAGTTTGGATTGAAAGCTTTGCACATATGCATGGATAGAAATGTTGGGAGAGTAATTCTACCAAAATGATGCTATGGTGTAAGAAATGGACCTTTGAAGCGTGATACCAATCGGAGTTGCCTTTTACACCATCCTTAGCATCATGAAGTAACTAGACATCCATCAAAACTCAAGAACCCCGTGAGATCAACATTATATGTAAAGGTTCTTGAACCACTTGTAAAGCTAACCACTTGTAAAGCTTTAGGCAAGTCTAGATACCACATGTAAACTATTCCTATGCATGCTAGTAGATCATTTCATCATCCAAGTTCTATACTAGCATTGCACCACACAAGCATGTATATTGAATTTAAATACATGTGCAATGAGCAAGTCATATGATAATGCACAAACAAATGCAACAACTTTGTTTATGAGCTTGCTCCCCCTACTTGTGTGCATCAAAAATTTTATTTTATTTACCCCTTTATCATGTTGAATCATCTTTTTCTCTCCCCCTTTGTCAACAACTTACCCAAAAATGGGATCAAATTGTGGAGAGAAGAAAAAAAGTTTGATGGAGTAGGTTAAAATTTATCAAATTTGGTTCAACCTAGAACACTTATAGCAAATCTTCTAGATTCAACACTAGGTTTACAAGCTCACAAACATGTCATATGCCACCACTAGATCAAAATAAGCATAGAAGCAATAGTGGTAACATATATCCATCAAATTCATTTGATTTATCATGAATGCTTATGCGTACCACTTATTATGTCTACATGCTCTATCAAGTCCTTAGCATAGGATGAAAGACATGTCAATCAATTTTACCTTGCAATGTCGAAGGAGAGGCATGTCAATAAGTGGGTGGGGTGCATTCAACTCATGTTTGAGAAATCAAGAATGTTCAATTCATTCCTTAGCTTGCAAAACCTCTTTTCATCAAGTGGCTTAGTGAGAATATCGGCAAGTTGATCATTGGTGCCAACACTTTTAATGGCAATATCTCCCTTTTGTTGATGATCTCTAATGAAATGATGTCTTATGTCAATATGCTTTGTTCTTCCATGTTGAACCGGGTTTTGTATCATCTTGATTGCACTCTCATTATCACATAGCAACGGCACATTCTTGAAGTTAAGGCCATAATCCTTCAAAGTTGATTTCATCCATAGCAATTGTGCACAACAACTCCCTGCACTCACATATTCGGCTTCGGCGGTAGAGATTGCCACACTATTTTGTTTCTTTGAGGACCATGACACAAGTGATCTTCCAAGTAATTGACATGTGCCACTTGTGCTCTTTCTATTGATCTTGCAACCCCCATAGTCGGAGTCCGAATATCCAATCAATTCAAACTTTGACCCCTTGGGATACCATAGTCCAACATCTCTTGTTTGCTTCAAGTACCTCAATATTCTCTTTGCGGCCGTGAGATGACTCTCTCTAGGTGAGGCTTGATATCTAGCACACATGCAAACACTAAACATGACATCCGGCCTTGATGCGGTGACATAGAGTAGACTTCCAATCAAAGACCGATATTCCTTTTGATTCACCATTTTGCCATCAAGATCACTATCCAAATTGCCATTTGTGCCCATTGGGGTTGAAATTGGCTTTGCATCTTGCATTCCAAACTTCTTCAACATGTCCCTTATGTATTTCCCTTGACTCACAAATGTTCCATTCTTCAATTGCTTGACTTGGAGACCAAGGAAGTAGCTAAGTTCACCAATCATAGACATTTCAAACTCTTTGGCCATCATAGCACCAAATTCTTCACAATAAGCTTGATTGGTTGATCCAAAAATAATGTCATCAACATATATTTTCACTATGAATAGATCATTTCCAATCTTCTTGGTGAATAGAGTAGTATCAACCTTGCCCATTTTGAATCCCTTAGAGAGAAGGAAATCCCTTAGCCTCTCATACCATGCTCTAGGTGCTTGCTTTAAGCCATATAAAGCCTTCTTCAACTTGTAGACATGGTTGGGTTTCTTGTCATCTTCAAATCCGGGCGGTTGCTCAACAAATACTAACTCATTGATGATCCCATTGAGAAATGCACTTTTGACATCCATTTGATATAGTTTGATGTTGTGTGCACAAGCATAAGCCAATAGAATCCTTATTGCCTCCAATCTTGCCACGGGAGCATATGTCTCATCATAGTCAAGACCTTCAACTTGAGTGTAACCTTGAGCAACTAGTCTTGCTTTGTTTCTCACTACAATGCCATCTTGATCTTGCTTGTTTTTAAACACCCATTTGGTTCCAATCACATTGTAGTCATTTGGCCTCTCTACCAATTCCCAAACATCATTTCTTGTGAAATTGTTAAGCTCTTCTTGCATAGCCATGATCCAATCGGCATCCCTCAAAGCTTCTTCTATCTTCTTTGGTTCTATGGTTGACACAAATGATGCATGCTCACAAAACATAGCCAATCTTGATCTTGTTTGCACACCACTTCTAATATCACCAATAACACTATCAATGGGGTGATCTCTTGCAACATGTTGTGGTTGGAGTACTTGCACTTGATTGCTTGAGCTTGGTTGATCACTTGATGTATCTTGATGAGAAGAACTAGCACCATAATTTTGCACTTGAGAGTCACTAGCTAGCTTGAATGGAGAATTGAGCACTTGATCTTTATCATCATCTTGAATATCAATTACTTGCTTTGCTCTAATGTCCCCAATGTCCATGTTCTTCATTGCTTCCACCAATAGAGTTCCACCAACATCATCTAGATTCTCTTCTTCATCTTGTGACCCATTGGTTTCATCAAATTGCACATCATGGACTTCTTCTAGAATGCCACTTGAGTTGTTCCAAACTCTATAAGCTTTGCTTGTAGTTGAATAACCAAGTAGGAACCCCTCATCACATCTCTTGTCAAACTTCCCCAATCTAGTGCCCTTCTTCAAGATATAGCATTTGCAACCAAACACCCTAAAGTAAGAAATATTGGGCTTTCTTCCATGAAGTAACTCATATGGGGTCTTCTCTAGCAATGGATGACAATATAATCTATTGATGTAGTAGCAAGCGGTATTGATTGCTTCATCCCAAAATGATTGACTCACATTGTACTCATGAAGCATTGATCTAGCCATATCAAGCAATGTTCTATTCTTCCTCTCAACTAGGCCATTTGATTGTGGAGTGTACTTGGCCGAGAATTGATGTCCAATACCATAATGATCACAAAGTTCTTCAATTCTTGTATTCTTGAACTCACTTCCATTGTCACTTCTCACTTTCTTGATTCTAATCTCAAACTCATTGTGAACTCTAGTGAGAAATGTCTTGAAGGTGTCAAACACTTCACTTTTGTCACTAAGAAAGAATACCCATGTGAATCTTGTGAAGTCATCCACTATGACAAAGCCATACTTGTTGCCTCCTATGCTTGTATATGTTGTTGGTCCAAATAGATCCATGTGCATCAACTCAAATGCTTTGCATGTGCTCATTGTACTCTTCTTTGGATGTGAGCTTCCAACTTGCTTCCCGGCTTGACATGCACTACAAAGCTTATTCTTCTCAAATTCAACATCTTTCAAACCATTGACAAGATTGTGAGTTGTAAGCTTCTTCAATTGTTTCATGCCAACGTGACCAAGCCTTCTATGCCAAAGCCAACCCATGCTTGATTTGGAGACTAAGCAAGTTGTCAAAGAAGTTTCTCTATCATTGAAGTCAACTAGGTAGAGATTCTCATATCTAAAGCCCTTGAATGCCATATTTGAACCATCCATACTAATAACTTCCACATCATCAACCCCAAAGATGCATTTGTAGCCTAGATCACATATTTGTGCCACGGATAGAAGATTGAAATCCAAACTTTCAACTAGCAACACATTTGAGATACTCATGTCATTTGATATTGCAATCTTGCCCAAGCCAATAACCTTGCCTTTCTTGTTATTGCCAAATGTGATAGAATCAACACCACTATCATTGTCATTGATTGAGTCAAACATTCTTGATGTACCGGTCATGTGTTGAGTGCACCCACTATCAATAATCCAATGCCTTCCTCCGGCTTTGTAATTGACCTACAAGCAAATCAATGAAGCTTAGGTACCCATTTTTGCTTGGGTCCTTGTAGGTTAGTAACTAAGCTCTTTGGTACCCAAATAGCCTTCTTCTTTGGGCCAACAATGGGTGTACCAATAAACTTAGCTTGCACACCCTTCACACCTTTGGTAAGCACATAGCAAGAATCAAAAGGTATAGCATTAACGAATTTCTTGCTTTGGTTCTTTTTATTGCAATTTTGCTCTAGGTGCCCAACTTGCTTGCATCTATTGCAAAACCGACCATTGCTCTTCACAAAGCTAGGCTTTGGAGTTGCAAAGGCCGACTTGCCTTTCTTGGGGGTGTAGCCCAATCCCTCTTTGTTAAGAGAGAACCTTTGGCTACCCAAGCACTTAAGCAAGCGGGCCTCACCACCATAGGCCTTGCCTAGGGCGTGAGTGAGCTCATCCACCTCTCTCTTGAGAGTCTCATTCTCAACCATTAGTGAGGCATCACAAGTGAAACCATTACTAGTAGTAGAGGTAGAGTTGGTGGTGGTGGATGAAGAGCTACAAGAAGGGTTAGCATTTGACATGATGATAGGTTTATAAAAAGATTCATCAATTATATCACATGTAACACCTATATCACATGATACAACAACCTCCTTCTTTGCTTGTTGCTCAAGTAGCAATGAGTGAGCTTTTTCAAGCTTGGAATGAGCTTTATCAAGATCCTCATGGTCTTCCACTAGACTCTCATGAGTGGTCTTGAGCTCACCAAGAACTTTCTCAAGTATTGCTACTTTCATTGAAAGCTTCTTGCACTCCTTGTTCTTGGCAATAGCTATGTCTCTAGTTTGTTGCAACAAGTCATATAGTTGTTCTTTAGTTGGTTCATCATCATCATCATCATTTTCATTATCATTATTATCATTATCACTATTATGAACATATTCCATTTCACTTTCATCATCACTCTCATCATATAATACCTTAGCTTCTTTGGCCATGAAGCACGAAGAGGATGAGTCAAATAGTGATGGCTTCTTGTTGATAGCAATGGAAGCAAAAGCCTTGTTGGATGATTCTTCTTCTTCTTCATCATCATCACTTTCCCAAGTGGCCACATAGACTCCATTCTTGCCTTTCTTGAATGTTATCTTGGCTTCTTTCTTTTTCTTCTCAAACTTGCCCCTCTTGTTGTTCTTCTTCTTGTCATAGGGACAATCGGCTTGAAGATGTTCGGTGCTATCACAATTGAAGCACTTTCTTTGTTGCTCATTGCTCTTGAAATTGTCATTTCTCTTTTTGAAGCCTCTTCTCTTAATGAACATGTGACCCATTTTCTTGACTACAAAAGCAAATGCCTCATCATCAATTTCATAATCTTCATCTTCATCATTGTCTTCTTCTTCTTCAATGATGGTAGCTTTGCCCTTGGAGGAGGTGGCCTTGAATGCCACGGTCTTCTTCTTCTTCTCATCTTCCACCTTCTCCTTGTCATCAACATCTTGATCATATTTGTCATAGGTCAATACTTCACCAAGCAAATCATTAGGCTTCATTGTTTCAAGCCCATCTCTTTGCAACATCATGATCAACATCTTGAATCTTCTAGGTAAGCTTAATAAGAACTTGTGACAAAAATCTTGATCTTGAGTTTTGTGCCCTAAGCTCTTGAGATCATTGACTATCACTTGCAGTCTATGAAACATCTCAATGATTGTTTCATCATCCTTTTTCTTGAAGTTCTCAAACTCACTCTTGAGCCCATATAGCTTGGCACTCTTCACAACCTTAGTGCCTTCATATGTCTCACTCAACCTTGTCCATACTTCACTAGCCAATTCCAAATCTTTGATGCCCTCAAACACTTTTGTGTCAATACCATTGTAGAGTGTATTGAGAGCCATTCTATTGCATGTTCTATTTGCTCTATCTTCATCGGTGAGATGATTGGGATCAATGATAGCAAAATCATTCTCGGTGACTTGCAATACTCTCTCATGAATAGAACCAAGGTACATTGTCATATTTCTCTTCCAATGAGCAAAAGAACTAACACCATCAAAGAACGGTGGCTTGCCCCCAACATGATTGAACACAATTTGAGCCATTTTTCACACCGAAGGATGTTAAGCCTTGATTAAAACGGTGACCACGGCTCCGATACCACTTGTAAGGTCCTAGATGGCTAGAGGGGGGGTGAATAGCCTATATAAAAATTCTACAAGCACCACTAAGCAACTTCGTTAGAATAACAAACGGGGTAAAGCGAGTTTTGCTTAGCCAAAGGTTGTGATGCAAGCCTTCTATCCACAAGTCTAGTAGATTATGATCTCTAGTTCACACAAGTGCTAAGTCACTAACTTACACTAGTGAGCAAGCTAACAACTACTAGAGAAGTCTACTACTAGAGTTACACAAGATAATCTAGTAAAAGTAAATGCGAGAGATAGGATTGTGAATCTTATACCGATGGTGGAGTGAAGATGTTGCCAATCACCAAGATGATATACAATCAATCAATATTGACAACAACATAATATGAAGACCAATCACCGGGAGACAAGAGACACAATATTTTGTTCACCCGGTGTTCACTTGTGCACCGACAAGCTACGTCACCGGTTGTGTCGACCAACACTTAGATGGTTCCTCGGTGCGACCCTCAAGTCACTTGCCCCTCAAGGCACGCCCCGCAAGGCACCGCAAGACACCACTCTCAAGTGAGGTAACTCAATGACACGCGCAATTTACTAGAGTTGCTTTTGGCGTCCCGCCGAGGAAAGCACACGAACCTCTTACAATCAACCGGAGGTGGCCAAGAACAATCACCTTCTCTTGCCAACGCCTCCAACAATCTCCAAGCCGTCTAGGAGCGGTACTCTCCAAGAGTAACAAGAAATCCACCGGCTAAACCACCCACAAGTGCCACTAGATGCCCTCAAGCTATGCAATGCACTTTGGGATCACTCAATCTCACTTATGATTTGCAATCACTCAAGAGAGATGAGTGGGAGGAGATGTTCTAGCTCAAAGGATGCACAAGAGTGTTAGAAATGCCAAGTTACCTCCCCAAGGGCCGGCCAACGAGTATTTATAAGCATCCCATCCAAATAGAGCCGTTATACCCCTTCACTGGGTTCTGTCGGGATGACCGGACGCTCCGGTCATAACTGACCGGACGCGCTCAACCGCGTCCGATCCTCCAACGGTCACTACGCCAACGGTCAAACCCCATGACCGGACGCGCCTCTCAAAACGACCGGACGCGCTCAACCGCGTCCGATCCTCCAACGGTCACTGACCCTCAATGGTCAAACCAACGACCGGACGCGCCCTAGGCAACGACCGGACGCGCCTGTCAAACGACCGGACGCACTGCTTCGAACGACCGGACGCGCCGATCCGCACAGCACCCGCGCCCGCGAAACAACGACCGGACGCGCCCCTCGCGACGACCGGACGCGACAGTGCCTGCGTCCGGTGTGAGTCCAGTAAGCTCCTTTAACAATCGGACGCGTCCGATCGTGTGTGACCGGACGCGCCTCGCGTCCGATCGTCCTCTGCGAACCTCAGTTCCTTCTGGGCGCATGACCGGACGCTCCGGTCCCGCGAGTGACCGGACGCGCCGGTTGCAAACCCTAGCCCGCGCGCCTGACAGCTGACCGGACGCGTCCGGTCATTCCATGACCGCGTCCGGTGCAGCGTCCGGTCACCTCTGTGACCTCCGTTCACCTCTGTTTCTTTTCCGACTTCCGGCGTAGTGGAAAATAGGCATTTCATTTCCCCGAAATCGCCTGAATCCCGCGCTCGCAAGCTCGGCGGGAGGGAGAGAGAGTCCCAAACCCTCTCTACCACCCAAACTCCAACACCTTCGTAAATGTGCTAACACCAACAAGTGATCACCACCTTGTGTACGTGTGTTAACATTTTCACAATCATTTTCGAAGGTTTTCCAGTTAGCTCACTAGGCCCTACATGCAATGCACTTCATGAATTCACCTAGTGGCACCCGTGCATCGAATAACCGATAAGACTTCCCCTCTTAATAGTTCGGCTATCGATCCTAAACCACTCACACCCTCTATGGTGTCTTGAGTGCAAAACAAAATGGCCCTATGGTTATACCTTTGCCTTGAGCCCATTTTGTTTCTCCAAATGATATGATCCACTTCATATCATCACATGACCGTCTTGATCCATCGACCTTGACTTTACTTGCTCTTCACCGTTGCATCGGTCCGTCGGCGCCAAGTCTTGCTCAAGCTTCACCATCGCATGGTCCCTCACTTCGAAGCCTCGACTTGCCCTTCACCCTCACAACCGGTCCATCGAGCCAAGCATCACTTCGGTCTTCATCATCTTGGTCACATGAGTTAATGTCGTGTCTCATATTCAATGACCACCTTTATCTAAATCATCCACTTAGATACAAAGGTTAGTCCTAGGTTTCATCAATTAGCCAAAACCAAACTAGGGACTTTCATACGGTCCCGTCTTGAGGTAGTCGTGTGCGTCACACATCACACTGCGAAGAGCTGTGCGCGAGACAGACTGCACACATGAAGCGATGGAGTTCTCCACCTCCAGTGTCTCGAAGGCACACAGCACGGGTACAAACTCACTGGCGGGGACCTTGAGGTGGACCATGATGTGGCCCTTGAACCCATCGGGTCCAGGATCACCCCGGCACACGTACTCGATCTACTCTGTGGGGACGCCTAGTGAGTCCAGCATGTCGTATAGGATCATGGCGAACCCACGGTAGGCCAGTCCGTCCATAGGGAGCTCGACAATAGAAGCCATCTGCAAATTAACTGTAAGACGGAGTCTGTACCTTGTTGTATATGTAGTAACTTGTATATTACAGAGTGAAACTTGGTAAGACAAGGTGAAACAATGTAACTCTGAGTGATACTTGGTGAATCCTGAGTGAAATAGGGTGATTCAGGGTGGAACGGAATGATGTGATAGGTAAGGTGGAACAAAATGTAGGTAAGAGAGTGTGAAATTGAGGTAAGCCATGCACGAAAATGCAGCACGGTCGGTAATATAACCGAAAGTGTCAAGATCCTTCCTATTTCTATTGTCCAACCCTACGGGTCCGTCCTAGGGTCAAACATGGCTCTAGTACTAACTAAAACGTCCTTGATTTCCACAAAGGGAAATCCATAGAAACGAAGTGTAAAATGGCGAAACAATCCGTCAATTTACCCAAATCTCAGTGATACACAAAGTCATACACGAATATCAGAGTACAATAGAGAGTTTTACATAAATTATTCTCTTCGCCATGTAGGGCGGAACACACTCACACATAGCATCCAGAATAGCATCTGACGAAGATAGCAGCGGAAAATGATCTCCTAGAACCAGCTCGAGCGTAGAATAGACCCTCTAGTCCTCCCAATCATCGTCCTCGTAGTCGTACTCAGGCTCAGAACCTGTAAAAAATCTATCAGTATACTTGGTACTGGCCACGCATCGCCCACCCTATGCTTGCATTGCTTTGTGGAAAGTGGAATGCATTGAGGAAAGTAGAAAGAGACCTATTTAGGCTATGGGTTTCCTATGCAAGTAGCTAATATTTTAATATTAAGATGTTCATCAAATTTTAACCCATCTTATTCACATGTTTTTCCCCAAACCCATCACACACATCACATCTCATCTCACTCTCTAGGCGACGAGATCGACTCCCACTCAGATCTTGCCTCAATGGCCAAAGCCGAGATCCAACACGAAACCCAAGGGAAAGGTAGAAAGGACTACACGTAGGACATGGGAATGTCCATATCCGCGGACGCGGCTATACGTATAGATCGATCAACTCTGCAGAGCGTGTACACCTGGTAATCCACAAGATTGCCATCCTCGACGATCCAGCTCGTCTAGGCTGATTCCGATTGCCTCCCAACCGGTACAGTACCACCCCACCACTCAGCCCTAGGCCACCCCGGTATCCACCGAAACACTGAGATTGTGAGACATAGTACCGGGCCCCCAAGGTCACTACGCTGTCTTAGGAGGGTGTGGGTCCCCATGCCCGTACCTCCCTACACTATCACCTTCCAACCTAGTAGTAGTGGTACCGCCCTAGTCAGTTGGGTAATCATCTCCCGCCCATCGGGAGCGAGTGGTGTGCACGAAGGTCCCATGGTTCCGGTTCTCAAGACATACTAGTCCTTAGGGGGACCAGACAGGATATCTTCTCAAAAGGGGATCACCAACTTTCCTGTGCCACGATAGCACCTCCACCAGGGATAACCAACACCCTAGTTCACCTCACAAAATACCCGCCACAGGTAACTCTCATGAGGGATGCCCAGGTCACACCCCTCCAGCAAGACTTTCCCCACAGACTCGTCGTAGGATCTTGTCCGATTGACTCAACCCTCACCACTCACCCAAGACGCACGCCAAGATCTCCCTAGTTCTTTTATTAGGTTTACCAAGTTCACGGCACTACGTGCCTTATACATATACGCCTCTCTCTCACCGGCATCACATCACAGATATAATGCGAGTAAGAGTAAAAGTAGTAATATGTAACATGCGAGCATCTAGCCTAACAGCAGGGTGAGCAGGAGTAAGGTCGCAACAAGGTAAAGGGCTCATAGTTAGGCATCTACCATGCAACCTATCATCATTTTATTGCATAAAAAGTAAAGCACTAGCCATTCTATATTTGCATGCGTAATAGGTTCTACGAAAGTGGGTGGGGCGTGGCACCTGGCAGGACATCACCCAAGTCCTTGCTGTAGTCGGGGTCGTACTCCTTAGTCAGCAGGTCCTCCGGCTCTGTTAAACGTAACGTAGAGTCGCATTAACGACTCCTATAGAGGTGCACAAAGAAGCAATAGAAATTCAAAAGATCCAAATGCACTCAAACACAAGCCAAGATGTAGAGCTCATTTTTATAAAAATTTAGAAACTGGTTTGGTATTTTTCTGAGTTAAAATGAATTAGTTATAAATTTCTAAAGATTAAATGAATTTATGAAAAAGGAAAAAGAACTGAAAAACCTAGGCAGTGACACGTGTCAAGCTCTGATTGGCTGAAACAGAGTGAGTCACTGACATGTGGGTCTAGGTCAACGGTCAACATTGACCGGGCCGTGACAGGGCCTCGGTGGGCTAGGTCAGGGCTGGATACGGGCTGGGTTGGGCCGGTCTGGGCTGGGCCGACCTGGACACGTGTCGGCTCCTGGCTGTGCCACGTCACGCTGCTGGGCTCCTATCGGGCTTGCGTCCACGACATTTGGCTCACGATGAACCAGCAGTTGTGGCTCACAGGTCGCTAACAGGGTCCATGGTGGACCATCTCCACCCTCTCTCTCCTTCTCACGGTGCACGGTGCACCGAGTGCACCCAGCAACCCCCGGCTCACCTCCCCCCTCTCTGGCCTTACGGCCGCGCTCCCATGCTCTCCATCATCGGCATGGCGGTCATGACTCGGCGCTCCGAGGTGCTCCTCTCTCCTTCCTCTCGAGCACCGAGCTCCTTTCACCGTGACCAACAGCTAGGACCTCTCTTCTTCGTCCGTACCGACCCGAGTCAAGAGGAACGGCCTCGCCATGGCCGTGCTTTGGCCATGGCGGTCATGCTCAGAGCGCCTTCATGATGGCGGCATTCCCGAGCTGGTATAGCTCCACAAGGCTGTGTCGTGCTCCAGTGTGTGCTCGTGAATGCTTGTGATCGTGAACAGAGGTCCAGGCACGGCCTTGGCTGTCCCCGGTACGATTTCGGCCGCGGCGGCACCGGAGTGCTTACGGTGGTGAGCAGAGGAGAGTTGTGAGCGGAGCAGCTCACCTTGGGCTTGTGGCAGAAGGATAGCGGTGCGGTGGTGATTCGAGGCAGTGAAGTCGAGCGGCCGTGCAGTGACGCTTTCCGACATGGAAGAAGACAGCAGCATCTCCTTCTTCTCCGGTGTCCCGAGCGGCGGCGGCAGTCTGGCTCCTCCTCGCTGCTTTTCCCCTTCTCTTCTTCCCTCCTTCCCCTTCCTTGCAGCGCGATGCGGTTAGAGGTGAGGCCACCAGAGGCGGCGGTGAAAAAGTTGGAGAGGGGCTGGGACATCGGTGCTCGGCTTATATAGCCAAGCTCAGAGCATGGCGATGGCGTACGGTGATGGAGGTAGTTGGGCCACATGGCGTCCATCGAGAGGGGTTGGTGTAGGGTTTTGAGATGGCTAGGGAGTGGCGAACGGATTGGCGATGCCAATTTTGATTCTCGGGCGATTAGAGAGGATACGGTGGTGGCAGGGCTCCTGCGGGACATGGTGACGTCACACTTCTTGTGGAGGAAGGCAGGGCACGCGTTTGGGGTTGGCGTGGGAACTGCGGGGTGTGGAGGCATGAGGGCTTGGCGCACAGGGCAGCAGCAGGGGACCAAGGGAATCCCTTCCTCGCGCGGGGTGTGACCCTGTTCCCCCCTCTGTCTCTATTTTTGGTTGAAGCAGAGAATGGGGAGCGGAGGAGAGGGATGACGGGTGGGTCCTGTTCTTCAGCGTAGCAAGGGAGCGGCCTCCTGGCGTTTAGCGGCGGTGACACGGTTCGGGGCCACAGCGCCTTGATGGGCCGACCCGTGCGGCGGGCACACGTGCGCGCTCGTGTAGGTGCTGGAGCGGCCATCGGTTGGGCCAAGCCGGCTTGGCTAAGTAGGCTGGCCGAGCAGGGCAGGCCGGCTTAGCTGTGCGTCTCGTAAGCGCGGCTGCGGTGGTAACAGGCCAGCTTGATGGAAGCGGGCCGGTTCAAGAGCTGGGCCGAAAAGCTTTCTTCTTTTTTGTTTATTTGGAAAGGCTTTTCTGTTTTATTTCTTCTCTTTTACTAACTAGTTCTTGTTCCTGTGTGCATACACTTGTGTTGTCAATATGTGTATGCCCCAGTGGGGTCCACTAGAGGTCATTTAGGGTTTCAAGCTACCATGCCAAGGGTTGGCAACAACACACACACATATAATTAAGCAATTATTTAAAGGTTGTTGCTTTTAACTACATTACAAAAGATCATGTTTGGTTAAAATGCAAGAATGTAATTAACTAGACTAGGTTCTACTTGTGCAACTGGGATAGGTTCCCTACATGACACCTCACCATTCATAGGTTATTTTAGAAAAAATTTTGTAGTTGTGATTTTTGTTTCCTAGAAATTTCTGGGTTGTTACAGATATTGAGCAACTGGACTGAGTTACTTCATCGTAGTAATGTGGCTATGGAAAATAATGATGGTTAAAATGATGATGTTGAAAAGGCTAAACCTGATATGGTTACTATTGGTTGCTTATAACTAATCAAGTGTGAATGATTTAGTATAGGTGCTCACTTAGTTTAATCAGGTTTCATCTATAAGCTACTGCTAATTATCTAAATCAATTCAATTATGTTAGTTATGCTTTTCCACAAAAAGAGTCAAGCTAGCCCACTTATATAAAGCCCTGCATACTCCTTGGTTTCAATTTATTTCTGGCTTATGACGAGTAAGTCTAGCAGAGTACCTTCTCGTACTCAGGGTTCTATTCCCATTTGTTGCAGATGGTGAGATGTACAATGGCTATTATAAGAAATGCTTCTACCCTGCTATATATGGGCGATGAAGAGTAGGACCAAGGGCAATGGTCATTCCATCTGTCTTACCTCAGTTGCTTTTGTTGGATGAGACCTCGACCTGGCACTATATTGGAACTTAAATGCATGTGTTGAATTTGAGCTATGTTGCTGCTATTTCGAACCAAGTATTGTAATAACTCTATTTGAACTCCAATGTATTTGAACTATGTGTAAACTTTATGTAAGCATGTGAACGGTGATTACTGAACCATTACGATCTTGGCTGTGTGTTGGAAAAGTTTGAGATCCTTCATGATTTCGTGGACTACCGGGTTTATATAGGCTCAAGTATGCAATGACAACTGTCTTGACAGTTGTTTTCGTGCTTGTGCTCCTATAAATTGGACAGTTCTATCACACTGTGCTATCAAGTCAATTCCATCTTGGACAATCACACAGATAGTTCAAGATGCTATATCAGCTAGGTAAAGAGCTAACGAAAGCACGTCCCTAGTTCGGTCAACATCACTATGTATCTAGGTGCTACAACCGGATTTGTTTAGGACTACATTTGGATAAAGTATGGAAGGATATACAAGAACGGTCCCTTATCTTGTAGGAATGCTCCTCCATGTGGAGTATGCTTTGTGCCCCGCAAAAACAGCCCACAAGTCCAATGCTTGTGCATCGTCGAGTTGGCATCCAAATCATCAACAGTTGATGTTGTTTCCTATGAAGCATGTAAGGAAAACCCTAGCCTCTATCCTCAACAAGAAAGCTGCTACTGCTGTTAGAAGAGTTAGAGCATGCAGAACACACACCACAACGCGTGAAGCAAAGAAAAGGGAGGACAGGAGATCTGTCCAGAATTCGTGGCACTGAACCGGTCATCTTCAAGCCGGTGATTAGTGACTCAAATGTGGTTGGATTTTCACCAAACTTGGAATCTCATTCCTCACTTGGGACACTTCGATGTCTTAATTTGGTTTGAGGATTGGTTGAGTAAAACATTGGATTTAGGAGATGTTTTATCAGTTCAGGTCACTAAAATTTCAGAACGGAGTAATTTTGGTAGATGATTTGTTTGGGCAGTCAAACGGTGTCTGTTTGAGCTAAATTTTGGCCAGTAGTTAGAGAACTCTTGAATCTATGTTCCAACAAAATTCATGCATAATGGAGCAGTAATTGGTGAGATATGCACTAAAAACCAAGGTGTACAGAATCTATGATTTCTCTATCGTCTACTATCATCCCTCATATTAGAAGGTTGTGTTTGTAATTGATGCCAAGATTAGCAACATGATCAATGTTTTGCCGTTAGATAATCCTTTAGATGCCCTAGAGAAGACTCCTTGCACCCCTTTTGTGCCTCGCTTTTGCCCTCTTGTATCAACAATGTTCAAGCAGTCAAGGTGTTCTACAAGTCACTTTGTGCTATTGCAGCTCCTGCTGCTCCATCAGCTAGGAGCCATTGCTCTCTACCTCCTTCAGCTGGTGCTTCAGTCTATAAAAGCCGAGAGCCCGAGGTTGAGCTCTCCTCACCCTCACACTCTCCATTTTCACTCCCTCTCACTCTCACTTGCTCCACTTCTTGCAAAAATATTTTCCACCAAGCTTGAGTGCAAGGAAACTCTGCAGAAAATTCCTTCACTCATCACCACCAAGCCAAGCTCATGGGTTGTTTGATTTGCTTTCACTAACATAACCCTGTTTGCAAGTTTTTGTTGTTGTCTTTTCCACCATGGGCAAGTTCGGGAGGAGGGTCGTTGGTGCATTCAAGAAGGCCATGGGAGTGAGCTCAAGCTGCTCCTACGGAAGCTCAAACACGTGCATCTTCGAGCCCGAAGAAAGCCCGATGCATGAAGAGGAAGAAACCAAGCTGATGGAGGAAGAGCTAGAAATGGAGGAAGGTGAAGATGATCCACACCTCATCTTGCAGGGAGATCGGGAGATGCAGGCGTACAACCACGTCAAGGACCACAAGTTCATCCACATGCCGGCATATGACCCTGACCTCCTCGAAAAGATAGGTATGTACACCGAATTCACCACCATTTGGAAAGCCGTAGGATGGGAGAACGTTGCTCCTGTTGATGAGCAAGGTTCTCGCATCCTAACCATTCAATTTCTATGCTCTTTGAAAGAAGTTGAGGGTGGGATTACATTTCATGTTTTTGAGAAAAAATATTTTCTTACATGGAAAAATCTCGCCTCTCACTTAGGCTTCCATGCAAAATGCTCAATTGATATAGATTATTCTCTCAGAGGTTTTAATCATCATGAATTTTGGAGAGTAATTTCAGGTCAAAACGTAGTTGGCAAGTTTCAACCTCGTAATATGAATATTCATCATCCTACTTTGAGGTTCATGCGTCGATGGATTGCCATGACTTTGTTCTCTAGACAAGACACTCATTTTGTTTACCATGCTAAAATGCAACTGCTCCATGCCATGCTTAAGAAGACAAAAGTTTCTCCTATGAAAGAAATGTTTAATCATTGGTTAGAAACAATCAAGGCTTCCACTGCTATTACTTGCACATCCATTGTGAATCGAATTGCTACTAGTATTGGTGCGTTGGATGGATAAGATGTGGTATACATCTCTACTCCACGCATCCAAATTGACGAGCATTTCTTGATGCAAGGGCACCACTTGAAATATGATGATGCAGGGAACCTTGTATTTTACTTTCCGAGATATACAAATGAGATCATGCTCCCTAACCCGATGATTCTTTTTGTATAACACTCTTGTCGAACAAGAGGAAGCATGCAGGAGCTCTGTTTCTCATAGGTCAACAAGGAGCAGGGCTAGAGACAAAGCTGGCAGCTCTCAGCAGCCACCACCCACACTGACACCACCTGTGCCTCAAACGCACATGACGGGATGGTTCCTAGCTATGCAGACACCTAGGTTCACCCCTAGGTCTCAGCCTTGCTGGGGATACGCCCCTCATCCACATGAGGCTAGAGGTCGGGATGGCATGAGGCCAGAGGATTAGGATGGCACGAGAGACAAGCTCATTCCTCTGACTTGGAGGGACTACCACTGCGCGATCGTCGGGAGTTGCACAGCATCAACACCCGCCTCGGAGGGTTGGAGCTCCGCACAGGTGAAATTCAAAATACACTTAATACTCACATGCAGAATACAACCCAGTGGCACCAATAGTAGCAGCAATAGTTCACAGACATCAACACGCTACTGAGGCAACAACACGAGGCGCAAGCGGCCTATTGGCAGTCCATGGGGTACAACCCCAGACCCTAGGCCTCGAGCTAGCTTGAGGGAGGACCCCGCAGAGGTACCTTGTATCTTTAATTTTTGCATTTTATTATCTACATTTATTTATTTATTAGCATATAAAAAAATCTAAAAATTCAAAAATACCAAAAAAATAAAATATGACAAAAATACCAAAAATATTTATTCCACTCTCATATGTGTTGAAGGAATGTTGTTTCTCCTATGTTGAAATGATGAACAGTTGCTCTGTCTATAATTCATCTGTGCCTAGGTTATAACTTAGTATTCCCCAAGATTTAAGTTTGTTGGCTAAAAATGTCTTATCCTAAACTTAAAAACTTGTGGGTTGCAAATGCATGCTCCTTTTCTAAGTTGTTGCAAGTTATGATATGGTACAAATAGAATTTGCTATGACTTTTTTCTAAGAGAAACTTGACATCTGGAGATTTTATTTTCAAAAATGCTAAAATAAAAAGTTCCTCAATAATTATGAATAACTACAAAGGCTGAAAGCATCTAGGCCCCGGGAGTTGGTTTCGGCAATTGATGACAACGCATTATTACCATGACTAACGTGTGTTTTGCAGAAACTTTGATAAGTTAGGTCATGGGATTGATAACTGCTTTGGGCACTCTGGTATTCATGCCCCTTGGTGGAAATCATTTCGGTTTTCAAAGGATCAACGACAAGATTAAGGACGGTTAGTTCCAGATGTCAAGGTGTTGAGTTTCATCCGGAATAGTCGTTAGGATCTTCTCTTCTTTCCTTTGGCCGTACTATAAAGGGGGGCATGAGCGAGTAGCTTGACCTAGGTGAGTCTTTTGTTTAGGTGTGGTGCACACTTGTCAAACTTAGCACTAGGTAGCTCAGGTAAAGCTCAAAGTTCAGTTGGAAGCAACGCGGTTCAAGTTGCATCGCGTTTCGAAGTTGTTTGAGCCATTTACCCCTGACCGGACACGGTCTCTGTCTCGACCGGACGCGTCCAGTCAGTACTAACAGTCACTGCGTTTCAACCTGGTTGACCGGACGCGGTTCCTGCAAGAACCGGACATGTTGATCGTGTTGACACGCGTCTCAGAAGGTAAGCGATCTAATCGGACGCGACTGGGAAGTGATCGGACGCGTCCGGTCACGTTCCAGTAAGGTACTTTGCTGACTTGACACGTCTGGTCATCACTGATCGGATGCGAACGAGAGTCAGGTCAAAGTACAGTAAGGTCCTTGCACGACCGGACGCATCCGGTCACCCCTGATCGGTGCGTCCGGTCACTCAGCGATGTCATTCAGTTTTTTGACCGTTACGTTTGACCGGCGCGTCCGGTCACGTCGACCAGCACGTCCGGTTAGTGTGTATTTCGCTGAGTTGGCAGGTAACGGTTGGATTTGACTGTGGGGTGTATAAATACATCCCCTCCACCTCTTTTAGAAGTCTCTTGCTCATTTGTTCAGCTGAGAAACACCTTTCAAGTGCAAGGAAGTGCAAGAGCTCTAGTGAGGGTAGTGATTTGAGAATCCCTCATTAGTGACTAGGGAGTAGTAAGTGTGCATCCACCATCCCATTAGGCTTGTTGTGGTCAAGTGAGAGTTCTAGCTTGTTACTCTTGGTGATCGCCATAACCTAGACGACTTGGTGGTGATTGGGAGATTGGTGATCATCTGGCGAGCTTGTGGATGACCCAACTCATCTTGTGAGCGGTTTTGGGCGATTCACCGCGACGAAGTGTCAAAGAATCAGCCCGTAGAGAGCACTTGATCCTTGCGCGGATCAAGGGGGAGCTACACCCTTGCGCGGGTGCTCCAACGAGGACTAGTGGGGAGTGGCGACTCTCCGATACCTCAGGAAAACATCGCCGTGTTCCTAACCCTTACTTTCAAGCATTTACTTTCTTGTATTACTTTCTTTGCTTGGTTTACTTTCCTAGAATTGCCATGCTAGACTAGGATTGGAACTTAGGGTGCAAAACTTTTTACCGGTAGAATCACAAGGAACACTAGTAGGCACTAGGGGTGAACTTTGGCTTGTAGGATTTAATTCTTGCAATTAATTTTTAGAAAAGGCCAATTCACCCCCCCCTCTTGGGCATTTTGATCCTTTCAATTAGTATCGGAGCCTAGTTGCTCCTATTTTAGGCTTCACCGCCTAGAGCAAGATGTCTAATGGGGAAGGACCACCTCCCATCTTTGAGGGAGACGGTTTTCCATATTGGAAAATTCGCATGGAGGCGTACCTCGAAGCCATAGATGTTGGGTGTCTTAGAGCTGCAACTGAAGGGCTTCCCGCTATCAATGATCCCGCTAACCCAAGTGGTGACGAGGAAAAGTACGACCGGTGGAATGCAAAGGCAAAAAATGCACTCTACCAGGGCCTAGGCAAGGATATCTTCAATCGTGTGCATAATGCAAAAAACGCTCATGAATTGTGGGAAAACTTTTGTGCTCTCCATGAGGGAACTAAGAGTGAGCGTGAGGAACGCTATCACATTGCTTTGAAGAAAATTAATTCTTTTGAGATGCTTCCCAAAGAAAGTGCTAATGAAATGTACACTCGATTGAATGTTCTTGTAGAGGATGTCAATGCTCTCGGGTTCACTCAAATGAGTCAATTGGATGTTGCAAGGCGGATCTTGAGCGTTCTTCCCGTTGAGAAGTATGGTCACATTGTCACCGTGCTTCACCAAAGTGATCTCTCCACCGCAACACCAACACAAGTATTGGGAAAGATCAATGCACATGAGATGTACATGCACATCACTCCGGAAAGAGGGCTCATCATCTTCCAAGAAGAAGGACTTGGCCTTCAAAGCTAGCCATGACAAGAAAAAGAAGAAGGGCCAAGCCATGATGGTGCAAGAAAGCTCAAGTGAAAGTGATATTGATGATGCATCACTTGCACTCATGGTGAGAAAGACCATCAAGATGCTAAAGAAGCTCAACAAGAGTGGCATCAAGTTCGATGGCAAGAAGAAGAAGTTCATCATAAGTAGCAAAAGGAAGCCTATATCTGAGATGGATTGCTACAATTGTGGTGAACTTGGCCACTTAGCTCATCAATGCCCTAAGCCTCCAAAAGACAAGTACAAGAACAAGAACAAGGGCAAGAAAAATGATTCAAGTGATGAAGAAGATGAGAAGAAGAAGAACAAGCCATACAAAAAGAAGGAAAGCAAGAGGAAAGAGTTTCACAAGAAGAAGAAGGGAGGCAAAGCTTACATTATTGGTGATTGTCTCACCGACATTGAGTCATCATGTGAGTCCTCCGGCGATGAGAGCGACGATGAGAAAGAGAAGGTCGCCGCATTTGTGATTGGGCCATCATCATCTTCACCGACATCTTCATCACCACCTTCACCACCACCTTCACCATCATCGTCCACTTCTCACCTATGCCTTATGGCCAAGGGTGAACGAAAGGTACAAAACAATGAGAGTGATGGTGATGATAGTGATAGTGATGATGAATATGATGCACCTTCTTATGATGAACTTGTAAAATTGTTGAACAAATACTCTAAAGTCATAAGAAGAACTAGAAATGAAAATGATGAGCTCCAAAATGAAAATGGCTCACTCTCATCTAAGCTTGAGAATTCACAAAAGACTAGTGATGAGCTCAAAAATCAAAATGAAATTATGTCTTCTACTCTCAAGGAGCTAAAAACTTCTAACAAAGAGCTTATAGATGAACATGATAAACTTGAGAAGAAGCATGATGAGCTCAACACTAGGCACAACTTGCTAAAAGACAAATATACTACATTGAAAATCAATTATGATAGTCTTGTTCTTGCTAATGAGCTTTCTCTTGAGACACATGATGCTACTAACCAAGTTGTTAAGATTGATATAGCCACATCATGTGATGACTTGATTATTGAGAGCATTGAGCAAGGCTCTAGTGGCAAAGGTAAGAATGTGGTTGAGTCCGACAACTATGATGATTATGTCAAGCTCAAGAGTGAAAATGAGATGCTTAGAAATGAGAACATGAAGGTAAAAGAGTTGATGGCTCTTGAAAAGCAAACATCAAATGAGTCACTTATTGAAGAGAACAAAAAGCTCAAGCAAGAGAAAGAGCATCTCAAGACCCGCCTAAGCAAGTTCACAAGAGGCCAATATTTGCAAAGTGAGCTACTCATGAACATCATCATGAAGATGGATAGAAGTGGCATTGGTTACTTGGCAAATCAAGAGAAGAAGGCTAAAGCTCAACAACAACAAAGAAAGTCAAAGCCCAAGCCAAAGAGATGTGTTGAGTGTGGACAAGAGGGCCACTTTGCTCATGAATGCAAAACTCCACCACCACAACCCTTGCCCAAGCATGCTAGACCCTTTACTTTCAATGCTCATTACATGCTTAGAAAAGATTCAAGTGGAAAGATGAAAGTCATGTTTTTGGGTCCCCCAAACAAGAATAGGCCTAAGAAAATATGGGTTGCCAAGTCACTAGTTGAGAAAGTCAAGGGTCCCTCTCAAGTTTGGGTCCCTAAACAAAAAGCTTGATCTCTTGTGTGTAGGTGAACTACAAGACCGGTGGATCTTATTAGGTTATTGATAGTGGTTGCACTCAACATATGACCGGTGACCCTCGTATGTTCACCTCACTTGAAGAGAATGTGGTATGTCAAGAGAAGATCACCTTTGGGGACAATTCAAAGAGCAAAGTCAAGGGTATGGGCAAGATTGCAATATCAAATGATCACTCTCTTTCAAATGTGCTCTATGTTGCTTCATTGAATTTCAACTTACTATCCATTGGGCAACTTTGTGACCTTGGCAACCAATTCTTATTCACTCCTAATGAAGTGGTAGTTTCAAAGATAGATGAAAAACAAATGATTTTCAAAGGCTTTAGATACAACAATCTCTATCTTGTTGATTTCACCTCTGAAGATGCAAACTTGATGACATGCTTGTTCACCAAAACTTCACTTGGGTGGCTTTGGCATAGGAGGCTTGCTCATGTTGGAATGAACACTCTCAACAAGCTATTGAAGAGAGAACTAGTAAGAGGCTTCAAGGATGTCAAGTTTGAGAAGGACAAACCTTGTAGTGCATGTCAAGCCGGCAAACAAGTTACAAATACTCATCCAACCAAAGCTTACATGTCAACATCAAGAGTGTTAGAACTTCTACACATGGATTTGTTTGGTCCTACAACTTACAAGAGCTTGGGTGGAAATCTCTATTGTCTTGTGATTATGGATGACTACTCAAGATACACTTGGACTTTCTTTCTTCATGACAAATCCGAAGTGGCAAATTTCTTCAAGAAGTTTGCAAAGAGAGCTCAAAATGAATTTGAAGTCAAGATAAAGAAGATTAGAAGTGACAATGGCAAAGAGTTTGACAACACAAATATTGAAGCTTATTGTGATGAGATTGGAATCAAGCATGAAGTTTCATCAACCTACACTCCTCAACAAAATGGTGTAGTTGAGAGAAAGAACTAGACATTGATCACCCTTGCAAGAACAATACTAGATGAGTACAATACACCGGAAAAATTGTGGGCCGAGGCAATCAACACCGCATGCTATGCTTCAAATCGCCTCTTCCTACAAAAGTTTCTTGGCAAGACCCCCTATGAGTTGCTAAATGGGAAGAAGCTGGACGTCTCATTCTTCTGGGTGTTTGGCTGCAAATGCTACATCTACAAAAAGCATCAAGACCTAGGGAAGTTTCAAAGACGTTGTGATATTGGCTTTCTTGTTGGCTACTCATCAAAGTCCAAAGCATATTGAGTATTTAACCATGCCACCGGTTTGGTTGAAGAAACATATGATGTGGAATTTGATGAATCTAACGGCTCTCAAGGAGCAATTGAAAATTGTGATGATGTAGGTGATGAACCATTGAGGGAGGCAATGAAGAACATGCTAGTGGGAGACATCAAGCCTAAAGATGATGAAGACGATGTACAAATTGTCAATCCACCATCTTCATCACATGTGCCTTAAGATGATGATAAGAATGAGAGGGTTGAAAATGAAGATACTCATATCTCTCATGAACAAGTCGAGGCACAAGCTCAAGATGTTGATGCTCCTCAACCTCCTCCTCAAGTGGTTAAAAGAAGAAACTCACCTCTACTTCAAGCACATCCACAAGATCTCATCATAGGGAGTCCTACAAAGGGTGTAATGACTCGATCTCAAAAGCTTGCTTCTTTTGTTGAACATCACTCTTTTGTCTCTTGTCTTGAACCTAAGAATGTAGAAGAAGCTCTTCAAGATCCGGATTGGGTGAATGCTATGCATGAAGAATTGAACAACTTCACTCGCAATCAAGTTTGGACACTTGAAGAGCATCCAAAAGGTGCAAGAGTCATTGGAACCAAGTGGGTGTTCCGCAACAAGCAAGATGACCAAGGCATAGTAGTGAGGAACAAGGCAAGACTAGTTGCAAAGGGGTTCTCTCATGTTGAAGGTCTTGATTTTGGAGAGACCTTTGCACCCGTTGCAAGACTTGAAGCCATTCGTATCCTTCTTGCATATGCATCGCATCATGAAATGAAACTATATCAAATGGATATGAAAAGTGCCTTTTTAAATGGCTTCATAAATGAATTAGTCTATGTTGAACAACCTCCCGGGTTTGAAGACTCTAGATATACTAATCATGTTTATAGGTTGTCCAAGGCGCTATATGGGCTCAAGCAAGCCCCTAGAGCGTGGTATGAGCGCCTCTGGGATTTCCTCATTAAGAAGGGTTTCACTTTTGGGAAGGTCGACACCACACTATTCACCAAGAAGCTTAATGGGGAGATCTTCATTTGTCAAGTCTATGTTGATGATATCATCTTTGGATCAACAAATGAAGATTATTGCAAGGAATTTGGTAAATTGATGTTGAAGGAGTTTGAGATGTCTATGATTGGTGAACTAACATTCTTCCTTGGTTTTCAAGTCAAGAAAATGAGAGAAGGGATTTTCATCTCTCAAGAAAAGTATACCAAGGATCTTCTCAAGAGATTCAAGATGGAAGAGTGTAAGCCAATCAAGACCCCAATGCCATCTAATGGACATCTTGACCTAGATGAGGGAGGTAAACCAGTTGATCAAACTCTCTACCGTTCTATGATTAGTAGCTTGTTGTACCTTACCACATCTAGGCCTGATATCATGTTTAGTGTGTGCATGTGTGCTCGCTTTCAAGCGTGCCCCAAAGAACCTCACCTGAGTGCCGTAAAAAGGATCTTAAGATATCTTAAGCACACCCCAAGCATTGGTATTTGGTACCCCAAAGGAGCTAGATTCCAACTAGTTGGCTATTCCGATTCGGATTATGCCGGTTGCAAAATTGATAGAAAAAGCACATCCGGAGGGTGCCATTTGCTTGGGAGGTCTTTAGTATCTTGGTCATCTAAAAAGCAAAATAGTGTGGCTTTGTCCACCGTCGAGGCGGAATACATTGTCGCGGGGGCTTGTTGTGCACAAATCTTATACATGAAACAAACCCTCCTAGACTATGTAGTTGTTCTTGATAAGGTGCCACTTTTATGTGACAATGAAAGTGCTGTTAAAATTGCTAATAATCCGGTACAACACTCACGCACCAAGCACATTGATATCCGCCACCACTTTCTAAGAGATCATGTTGCTAAAAATGATATATCACTAGAAGGTGTAAGAAGTGAAAATCAATTAGCGGATATCTTCACTAAACCTTTGGATGAGGCTACCTTTTGTAGGTTGAGAAGTGAACTAAATGTGCTTGATTCTAGTAACTTTAAAAAATGAGCTTGTGTTGTCCCTTGCATTGCATTGTATTATATGTCATGTTTAATTCTCCGCAATGCATCTAGGACTTGTCTAACATGGTTATGATAACCCTCCTTTGGAGGAGTGAAGAAGCCTAACCATGGATCCAACTTAACAAGCAACCTAGTCTTTCTTTCTCGCTTTGCATTGCATATGTATGGTTGTTGCTTTGTCGGTTCTTTTCGGTTTTGCTTTGAGCAACCTCTGTGTTCGTCCATGAATAGAGAGAGCATTTGACGCTCCCAAGGGTTCATAAACTCTATTGCATGGCCATACGTTGCTCCTCAGGTGTTTATCGTATATTTTCTTAAAAATAATACTAGCCTAAGGCAAAATATTTTGAAAAACTTGAGGGTTTGAGAGAGGTCACTCATATCAGGTTCCAATTGGTGTTTATTTGAGTCTCTTTGAATTGGAACTTGATTGGGAGAAGTCACGTCGAAGATCGGATTGAAGAAAGGCGTTTTACAGCGATCGGACGCTGGACCGGACGCGATGTTGCTTCATCACTGCGTCCGGTCCCGGCGACCACCAGCGCGTCTGGTCATCCCGAAGTCAATCTCAAGGATCTATGACCGGACGCTGGACCGGACGCGATGTTGTGACCACTGCGTCCGGTCCTAGACCCCACCACCACGTCTGGTCAAGCGTGTTGAGTTCCCCGGGTGATCTCCGAACGGACTCTGTCAGCGTCCGATCAGCTCTAACCGGACGCGTCCAGTCGTGCCAGGAGCTTACTAGACTTTGACCGGACGCTGCTCCACCGCGTCCGGTCATCGTGTTAAAAGCGGATCTGCCCCTTCTTAACCGTTTATCCTGATCCGTTTTTTGGCCGACCTTTTCAATCCGCTCGCCGACGCCACCGTGCCCTAGCCTGCCTCGCTGTCTCACGCCGCGCCGCCGTGCCTCCTCCCTCCTCCCACGCCGCCGTGCCTCCGTCATCCTCCGCCGCCGCACCGTGCCACCGCAACCATCCGCCATCGCACCATGCCACCGCAGCCTTCCACCGCCTGCACTGTCCGTGCGCCGCCGTCGACCGCTGTAGCTGCGCGTGCCGCCACCATCGTGACAGTCACAGCCGCTTGCACCGCCACCAGCTGGGCCTCGCCACCTGGACTGCTTCCGACCGTCGCACCCGATAATCCTCCATTGACAGCTTTGACCTAACCCTATTCCGTCACGAAGTTTTGCGACAACCGTTCTTCATCGAGGTTTCTTCGTGTGATTTCGTCTCCGCGAGTGCTCATCTGGCGTTTCCGTGGAACTCTCATGCATCAAGGTCCCTCATCTTTTCACTGGAATCTCGCCTATCTGAGGGAGTCCTGTCGGTGCTTTGTGTGTGGCAGTTGATCGGTTTTGAATCTGAGGCCAAGCCTGTGGATACGGATTGAGGCCAAGCCTCACGAGTGTCAGTTCATCATCTTTCACTATTAGGGTTTTCTCAGTCACAGAGTTTGGTCAGTATGGTTCGCTGTAAGAATGCTGGTGGTGGACCGAGTGACGGGGACGAAAGTCCTCCCAGGTTGACACAGGTAGCCCGTGGCAAGCGCAAGAAGATAGCCACCAAGAAGAGAAAGAGGACACCCACTGAGGCAGAGATAGCACATGTAGTCACTGATGCAGCAGACCTTGCAGAGAGAGGTGGCAGAAGTAGCGGGATTCATATTAGCGAGCGTCGCTTTCATCTTGAAGGTCGACAACTTGGTACTGAGGCCACAGAGGGGACAGAGGATCCACTTGTAGAGCAGCCCACAGAGGACACAGAGGAGACAGAGGAGCAGACCATTGAGACTCCACCGCGTCATCGCTCAGGATGTACGCGTGATTAGGTGACTCCTAGGCCAAAGGGCCAGCGACGTGGAGGTCGTCCACCTCCCAGGGTTCGAGGTCATCCCCTAGTCAAGCACTTTGACCTGAGGGGAGCTACATCACGATAGGTCTAGGCTCTCAGGTTTGTTGAGGTTGGTCCGTGGTTCCCACCTCAGCGGGACCCTCGAGCCTCAGAGGGCTTCTACACACCTCTGCACGAGGACTTCTATAGAGCCTATGTTGACAGCGGGATTGCATTTAGACCTCAGAGAGTTTGTCGACTCGAGGCTTTAGTTGAGGTTGTTGGTGAGCAGCTCCATCCACACCTGTCCTTTTTACCTAGTTTGTCAGACTTTCTAGGACGGACTGGAGCTTACTGCGGGACTTGGGTCAGAGAGTTCTACTCCTCACTTTGGATTGACCCTGCTCATGAGTTCATACACTTTGCATTCTGAGGCCATGACCGTAGGTTGTATAGCACCAGGGTATGGGAGATTCTCACACTCCCTGCTTCAGAGACGAAGATTCACCAGGTGTGCTTTGGTTAGACTTCATCACCGTGATGTCCTCATGGAGGTTCAGTGCCACCCACAGACATGATTAGACCTTGCTTCCGTGAGCCGTTTGGCGAGGGGTCTAGACGTACACCTGCCAGCTTGACACCCCTTGCTAGAGTGCTTGATGCCATTATGAGGCGGACTCTTCTTCCGAGGCTAGGATACAGAGAGGGCCTGACACATATGCAGCTTTGGGTTGTTCATCACCTCATCTCTCATACACCGTTTGATATTTGGGATCTGGTGCTATGTGAGATGGAGGACACTTTGGCAGAGGGATTCAAGGGTCACCGTCAGTTACCATATGCGCACTGGATCTGCTTTATCATTCGATCTGCGTGTGACCTGCCTGCAGAGATTAGGGCTGAGATCTCTGATACCACTACTGCATTCCCAGAGTATGACATTCGACAGTTGTGGGCTTCAGTTACTAGAGAGCAGGCACCTAGGCTGGGACAACGTCAGAGGCCAGAGGTTCCAGAGACAGCAGCTGAGCAGGACGAGACCGTTGAGGGTCTTGCTGAGGCTGAGCTTGCAGATCTTGATGCTAAGCCAGCTGATCCAGTTGAGGATGACACCACTGACAGCACAGACGAGGACTACCAGCCTATTCCCCGGTACCGCTCTCCTCGGTCTCACGACCATGAGGCCGGTGGTTCAGGATCAGCCTCCCGCTTAGACCCAGCCATGGTGGCTATCCTTGAGAGGCTGACCCAGGCCTAGGAGAGGCAGGAGGTTCAGATGCAGCGACAGGCTCAGGACACAGCAGCTGCATTTGCTCAGATCCAAGCTCGTCAGGATGAGTTCCAAAGGCAGCAGCTGGAGTTTCAGAGGCAACAGTTTGAGATGCAGAGGTAGCAGGCAGCCACCCAACAGTAGTATCTTGAGCTCCTGCGACACCTCGTCACTGTTGGGGTTCCTCCACCACCGTTGGTCCTTACTCCAACACTACAGTCCAGTGGACCTCAGAGTCAGAGACAGCCGAACTTTCAGTTTACCTCTCCCCAGCAGCAGGTTCCTCAGACCTTTTAGTCCCTGAGATACACTCCTATTCAGACGGGGTTCACTCCACCAGCTTAGCCCAGACCTCACCTTCTGACAGGCACTCCTTTCACTGACTTGAGTGCCTCCTACAGTGAGTTGACTGGTTAGCCGACACCCTCGCACACCACTATTGTGACCTCTTCAGGGATGTCGGCTTCCGAGACTGTGGTTCCTCTAGTGACAGGGACCGGGACTACAGAGACAGTGCCATCATTAGTTGCCTCGATAGATCCTCCCACGGTTGGTGTTTTTCAGGCTCCGGTGACAGAGACTGCTCCTATTGTTGCTACTACGTCTTTAGTTTCTGCTCCTGCTCTACAGACCCAGACTGCTTCACTATCACATGTATCTACAGAGGGTTAGCCTGATAGCTCAGAGTTTGAGGAGGATACTTCACAGTTTGTGATCACTCCATGCACCTCGGCACCCGACACGACTGCTTCTGTTCCCCCGTCGGATCCTTAGTTTTGTTTTTGGCGTTTGATGACAAAGGGGGAGAGAGAGTAGATTCAGGGGGAGTGTTGATAGAGGGTTTTGTTTTTTCTTTGTGTGCTACTTTCATGCATCATGTTTACTTTCTCGCCCTGCATTTTGTGACATGTGTGCTTGTGAGATATGTGAGTCATACGTGGTCTATCTTGTCTCTTTTAGATCTCATGTAACTTAATTGGTTCTAGCTCATAAGGTTGTGCTTCCGTGCCTTACTCTGATTTCATATGAGCTTTGTTTTATGTGTACCATCTCTTCATATTTTATCTTGTGAGTACACTCTGTTGGCTTGGAACACATAAGCAATTCCCAACCCCTTGTGCTTATTGTTTTTTTCTCATGTGAACCAAGCATGTTCGAAAACCTCAACTCTTAAATCTTCAGAATCTAAGTATTGTCATCAATCACCAAAAAGGGGGGGATTGAAAGCATCTAGGCCCCGGGAGTTGGTTTCAGCAATTGATGACAACACATTATTACCATGACTAACGTGTGTTTTGCAGAAACTTTGATAAGTTAGGTCATGGGATTGATAACTGCTTTGGGCACTCTGGTATTCATGCCCCTTGGTGGAAATTGTTTCGGTTTTCAAAGGATCAACGACAAGATTAAGGACGGTTAGTTCCGGATGTCAAGGTGTTGAGTTTCATCTGGAATAGTCGTTAGAATCTTCGCTTCTTTCCTTTGGCCATACTATAAAGGGGGGCATGAGCGAGTAGCTTAACGTAGGTGAGTCTTTTGTTTAGGTGTGGTGCACACTTGTCAAACTTAGCACTAGGTAGCTCAGGTAAAGCTCAAAGTTCAGTTGGAAGCAACTCGGTTCAAGTTGCATCGCATTTCGAAGTCGTTTGAGCTGTTTACCCCTAACCGGACGCGGTCTCTGTCTCGACCGGACACGTCCGGTCAGTACTAACAGTCACTGCGTTTCAACCTAGTTGACCGGACGTAGTTCCTGCAAGAACCGGACGTGTTGATCGTGTTGACACGCGTCTCAGAAGGTAAGCAATCTAATCGGACGCGACTGGGAAGTGATCGGACGCGTCCGGTCACGTTCCAGTAAGGTACTTTGCTGACCTGACGCGTCCGGTCATCACTGATCGGACGCGAATGAGTGTCAGGTCAAAGTACAGGAAGGTCCTTGCACGACCGGATGCGTCCGGTCACCCCTGATCGGTGCGTCTGGTCACTCAGCGATGTCGTTAAGTTTTTCGACCGTTACGTTTGATCGACGCGTCCGGTCACATGGACCGGCGCGTCCGGTCACGTCGTATTTCGCTGAGTTGGCAGGTAACGGTTGGATTTGACTATGGGGTGTATAAATACATCCCCTCCACCTCTTTTAGAGATCTCTTGCTCATTTGTTCAGCTGAGAAACACCTTTCAAGTGCAAGGAAGTGCAAGAGCTCTAGTGAGGGTAGTGATTTGAGAATCAAAGTTTGAGAATCCCTCATTAGTGACTAGGGAGTAGCAAGTGTGCATCCACCTTCTCATTAGGCTTGTTGTGGTCAAGTGAGAGTTCTAGCTTGTTACTCTTAGTGATCGCCATCACCTAGACGGCTTGGTGGTGATTGGGAGATTGGTGATCATCCGGCGAGCTTGTGGATGACCCAACTCATCTTGTGAGCGGTTTTGGGCGATTCACTGTGACGGAGTGTCAAAGAATCAGCCAGTAGAGAGCACATGATCCTTGCGTGGATCAAGGGGGAGCTACACCCTTGCGCGGGTGCTCCAACGAGGACTAGTGGGGAGTGGCGACTCTCCGATACCTCAGGAAAACATCGTCGTGTTCCTAACCCTTACTTTCAAGCATTTACTTTCTTGTATTACTTTCTTTGCTTGGTTTACTTTCCTAGAATTTCCATGCTAAACTAGGATTGGAACTTAGGGTGCAAAACTTTTTACTGGTAGAATCACAAGGAACACTAGTAGGCACTAGGGGTGAACTTTGGCTTGTAGGATTTAATTCTTGCAAATAATTTTTAGAAAAGCCCAATTCACCCCCCTCTTGGGCATCTTGATCCTTTCAAAGGCCATATGACATGATTCAAAATTCAAAACCTTAGTCATATGCTACTTGTTTGAGCATTAAGCTTTGCCAAATTGTTGTGACCCGTGTTGAGATTCTCGTCGTACACTCATGATCAAGACAAACATACACCTACAAATAAATTACTGACTCTTACAATGAGAGTTACGCACAAACATGCTTTTTCTGTCCACCTAATAATTAGTCCATTCATCTATCATGTGTCTCTCTAAAAAATTTCATGTGCCAAAAAGAATAGTATGGGCTATTCTAAAAAAAAGAAGGAGAAAGAAAAGAAAAATATCCATGCCAAAAGGCATGAGAGAAAAAAATGCATGCCAAAGAGCATGAAGAAAATAAAAAAGAAGAAGAAAGAAATAAAGATAGCCCATACTTTCAAATAAGAGGCACTCATCTAAAAAGAGATAGATTCATGATTCAAGGAGTACCAAAAATATTTAGAATTAGAAACTTATAAAAATTCCACACACTTGCACATCTTGATCAAAGTGTATGACTTGCATCTCCATGAGGTCCAGTTTTTGACTTAGCAAAATATGTGATGCAAGTATTCCCACTTTTCATATCTACCCAAAACTCCACTCAAAAGCTTTAGAGGTAGGATATGAAAAGAAGGCAAAATTCCAAAATGCCTTTGGTGAGGTTTCATACACATTGAGCGATCGAGTTAATCATTTGAGGAACTTACATTTTTGTTTCAAAAACTTACCAAACCTCCGAATAGATGGTTAATCAAAGAGCGAATGAATAGTGATTCTATTATAACCATTCTATCTTGCAACCTCCCAAGAACTTGAAAGAGTTATACGCCCCACAGGGATCAAGGTAAAGAGTGGATAAAGTGCCAACTTATTTGACTTGTGAAGGAATACTTTGTTATAGGCATGGCATTTATGAACTATATCGGCATAGTAGCAACTCCTAATCAACAACCAAGTACTTAGCTAGTTGCTCACGACGAGCAAAGGTTAAGATTGGGGGATTTGTTGGCGGTCACTTACGACCATTTCTAACCGCCAATTATAGTCCAAAATAGGAGAAATAAACATACTTTTGAAACATATGCTTTTACTATTGACCTATTTCCACTTGTATTCGAGAAAACATGTTTTGCAGGACACATCTCCAGAAACAAGTGGAAAATACACAAAACAAAGTAAAAAGTGCAAAGCAGAATGAGTATTTTAGAAATGCACAAAGGAGAAGAATGGAGAATTCCACCAACACATCACATCTAGGTCGAAGCATCGAAGTGGGAGGGGTTGAGGCCCATCCAGGAACTGACTAGGCAAAGGCAGGTGCACCCTAGGTGTGGTCGCACCCCCGCCGCCTTCTCCTGGCCCACTTTTGGCTAGGAGTTGCTTGCCGCCATGCAGAGGCAGCCCATGGCGGTTTCCATTTTTACCTGCACCAAACCGACCATCAGCTAGTATAAATAAGAGGCTAGAGCTTACCTTTCAACACACACATTCATTTGGAGCTACACCTCCCTCTCTACTTGTACCCTTTTAGCTTAGTTCTTAGTAGTATTTGGAGCTAGCAAAGCTACTTGGAGAGCTTGTCTCCTTGGAAGAAGAGCAACTTTAGTATGAATAATTCTATGAAGAGTTCTTCCATATTCATGTTCTCATATCAATCATATAGTAGTGCATATGAACTAGAATATAATTTTCATGTTATAATCATGATATAAGAACTAGTATATAGTTCGGGTGTCGTGATCTTAACATGTTCAACTTCATGCTTCAATGTTCATATAACTTGTTTCAGTAGAGGTAGGGTTAGGTTGGGGTGGCAGTTCGTTGTTCCTTCGGGTGACATAAACATGATTACATACTTGCATAGTGGACCATAATTCATAACAGGGGTAAAAATATTATTTCAAAGATAGTGGACACACATCAGGGCTAACCTCAAGGATAAAGGGAAAACAAAGAATAAAAAAATATTCCTACGTGGAGCCGGCATGTTCTAATATAGCTATGGAAGGAACAGTTAATGATCATACAAGTTATATGACTAGAGTTAGAGCTAAGATTAAGGTGGACAGGGAGATCTTCGAGCACTAGTCTGCCAGCAAGCGCGAGAGACTTTAAGACTCTTACACAATACCTGAACATGGGGGATTACAAGGGATAGACAGGGCTGTCACCACCTGCCGCCTACCCCTCAACCATGGGATACCATCATATTTGTAGGTTCCCATGTACCCGAGCACCATGCCCATGTACAAAGAAACTACCTATACCCCCCGGGTCTCTGACCCTATGGATCGATAGGTAAAGGATATAGGCACACCCAAAGGAACAATGAACTGCCACCCCAACCTAACCCTACCTCTACTCAAACAAGTTATATGAATGTTGCAGCATGAAGTTGAACATGTTAAGATCATGACACCTGAACTATATACTAGTTCATATATCTTGATTATAACATGAAAACTATATTCTAGTTCGTATGCACTACTATATGAATGATATGAGAACTTAAATATGGAAGAACTCTTCATAGAATTCTTCATACCAAAGTTGCTCTTCTTCCAAGGAGACAAGATCTCCAAGTAGTTTTACTAGCTCCAAATACTACTAGGAACTAAGCTAAAAGAGTACAAATAGAGAGGTGAGGTGTAGCTCCAAATGAATGTGTGTGTTGAAAGGTGAGCTCTAGCCTCTTATTTATACTAGCTGATGGTCGGTTTGGTGCAGGTAAAAATGGAAACCACCATGGACCGCCTTTGCATGGTGGCATGCAACTACCAGCCAAAAGTGGGGCCAAGAGGAGGTGGCGGGGTGCGGCCGCACCCAGGGTGCGCGCGCACCTTGGTGGGACCGCCTCACGAATGCCTTCGCCTGGTCAGTTCTTGGATGGGCCTAGACCCCTCCCACGTTGGTGCTTCGGCCCAGATGTGATGTGTTCGTGGGCTTCTCCATTCTTCTCCTTTGCGCATCTCTAAAATATGCCTTCTGCTTTTTGCTTTTTACTTTGTTTTGTCTATTTTTCACTTGTTTTCGGAGATGTGTCCTACAAAACATGTTTTCTCGAATACAAGTGGAAATAGGTCAATAGTAAAAGCATATGTGTCAAAAGTATGTTTATTTCTCCTATTTTTGGACTATAATTGGTGGTTAGGAATGGTCGTTAGGGACCGCCAACAGCCTCAACGACCACCTAACGACGTCAAGGCTGCGCTCCAGCCGGCTCACCTCGCAGGTGGCGTCAGAGTAGCACTGTGGGCCTCGTTCGACACATGGATGAGCTCGTAGAACTCCTGCCAATCATCCGAAGGCAACAATAATGATGAGGACAAGAGCCTGACCCCTCCATTGGTGGGGTCATAGCACGATGAGCATGGGATGACCCTCTAGTCACCGACACAATGTGGGAGATGGCCCTCGAAGCGCGCAAGATCAATGTAGGTCCAATTTCAATCTCAGACATCATTTGAACACTCACCCCTATTCATGCACGCAAGCTCGGAGACACGGCGGCGGCCCGCCGGTCTCTGGCGACTCCTCCTATGGGCGCTTGCCATGATCCACCGGCTTAGTAGGACGATGATGCTGAGAGCACACGAGAACGAGGAGGAAGAAGTAGTGGAATAGGCACCCAAGAGCAGATGACTCTCCCACCCTACTACCTCTCTTTATTTATAGCCACAAGGACCAGCCACGATGGATACCTCAATCGCACACGTGCTTGCTCGCATTTCCTAATCGTCTTGAAAATCTCGTAGCATAGGAGGTGCGATCAGAGGGAGTGTGAAGCGGTGGTTGCCCTCCTAGTAGTAGAGCGAACCAAGTAAGCCTTATGCATTCCCACTCTTTCCATATCATTTCGATCAAAGCACCCATGTTTCACGGTGCATGACTACACGCGAGTGTGTGCCATTATGCCACGATGTGACTGGGGAGGCCAGCCACCCCCCTGAATCCATGCATAGAACAACTCACCACGATCATGACCCCATGTCATGCTTAGGGAACCCACTCTTAGGCCGGTCCATAGAAGGGCTCGAGGCCAAAAAGGGATAGCGACAAGGTAAGATGGGCCTCTGTGACTCTAATTGGTGGTGTGGAGCCACGTGACCGTCTCTGTCTTTGTTCGAGTCATCCGCTTCAAATTCACCCGGGTTAACCCCCTCTAGTGTAGGCATCTTGCCCTCTGACCGCTGTGGACATACTCATTGACCAACGGGTTTGACGGCCGATGATTTATGGGACATCAATCGATGTGGCACAGTCGAACTCCACGTTGATTAGGGAGGATATCTGGTCCCGCTCGAATTACCCATCAACCCTGACGAGGCGCACCCCTTTGACCGCAGGGTTATGGTGGACATGCCTCTGTATGGGGGCAAAACCAAACCCACCTATCACAAGGCAACATGACCTCTTGAGGTTGGCAAGGATGCCAGGGAAAAACAGAGCCAGGTCCCCGCGACCCTATAAAAAGTCAAGGCCAAGCCGCGACCAACTCCTCCCTGTGTCCTAGGTCCAAGACCTAAGGCTAGCTCTAAAGGCTCACAAATCGTCAGAGGTCCATGACCTCTTTGGGAGAGATCAACGAAGCAGATAGCCAGGTGTAACATTCCAAATTTTCAAACACCCAAAAATCACAACTACAATTTTTTTTTCTAAAATAACCTATGTTTGGTTAGTGTGCACACTAGGAATCCACCTTATAGATGCACAAGTAGAACCTAAGATAGTTGGAGTGAGCATTCGCATTATTAAATAACTTGTGATTTGGTTCTTATGATTTTATGTGTTGAATTAAAATCAACAACCCTTAATTAATTAATTAATTAATTAATTAATTAATTAATTAATTCTTATGTGTGTGCCAACCCTTGGGTGTGGACCCCACCACCCTAGACCCCTAGTGGACCACCCCTAAGGGTGTATACATGCTTGGCACGCATGTATACATGCATAGGAGCATTGGCTTAGCTGGATTTGTAAATGAAAATTAGAAAAGCCAATAGGAAGAATGAGAAATAGAAAAGGGGGAAAGAGGCCCAGACTGCCGCTGCTGCCCACCAAGGCTTAGCGTGTTGCTCGCCCACACTAGCAACCAGCCTGGCCCAGCGAGCTGGCCACCGCCCCACCACGAGCCGGCCCAACCTTGTAGCCGTTCGCCTACAGCCGAGCCGGCCCAGCTTGCTCGGCCCACGCCGCTCGCGCCCACTCGTGTCGCAACACGACACTACGGTCACCCCTTCTAGCCATTGATGTGCGGGACCCACTTGTCATCCCTTTCCTCCCCGCCCTATCTACTTTTCACTGCACTCATGCCCGACGCGAATCTGAGGGACGGCAAGGCCATCTCGACCGTCCCCGCTCGCAACCGCCTTGCCCACGTGTTGGATAGCCGCCACCTGTCCTCTCCACCAACCGCTCCTAGCTAGAGCCTCGCCATGATGACGTCCGTCGCCCTGGCCCGCGCCTGCCACCGCCTACCACCCTAAAACCGCCTTGATCGATGCCTTTCAAAATCAGAGGTGCCAAGGCATCCCTGCGATCGTGCCTTACCCCAAAACCCTAGCCTAAGGCTCATGATCGCCCTACACATGTTCCCCTCCTTGCCCATACCATCCACCGGCGCCATGGCCGAGCTTGGGCTATAAAGCCTCAAGCCAGAGCCCTAGCCCCCTCTTCCCAAAACCTGCCGCCACTGGTGGCTTTGCTAACTCATGCCAACCCTAAGAAGGAGAACAAGGAGAGAGAGAGGAAGGAGCCAGACCCGCTGGAGCCATTCGTGACCACTGGAGGTAGGGACGACATCGTGGGCGCCTTCGTCTTGGGAGGGGTCAGCACGACACTGCTTCATGTCATCACTGCAACAAATCGCCCTGCCCTGCTAGCCTTTTGACTTCACCACCACCGGTGAGCCACCGTTGCCCCAATGCTCTTCTTCCATTCGCCACCGTCATGCACGGCCGGCACCGCCTTGACATTCCCACACCGGGGATAGGCAAGGAGGAGCCTTGAACCTCGTGCCATGTTCGCATACACGTATGCAGTCATGCTCACCCAGTCGCTGCCTGCACCGTGCCCCATGGGCTCGAGAATGCTAGGGAAGTTGCGTGGCACAGAGCATGCCCGCCATGGCCAGAGCTCACCATGGCGAGGCCCTATTCCAGGTACCCCGGACCAGTAGAGGTAGAGGAAGGGGCTCCGTTCATTTCGCGAGGCAGAGAGATGCAAGGGGTGGGAAGGAGGGGCAGAATAGAGCCCCAAAGTTGAGTTGATCGTGTTCACTACTGGCACACTCGCTGCTGCGGTAGCCCAGAGGAGAGGGGGAGATAGCTGCCCCATATCGTGCACTTGGTGCACCGGGCGTCTCGTGTACCGGAGATAGAGGGAGAGGAGGTGGACATGGTCCACGACAAGCTGAACAAGTAATCTATGGACCATGGCCTGCGCGTCCATCGTAGACCAGCCATGGTGCGCCGCCGCCCAGCAGCGGCCCAAACCTATGATGCTGCCGCCTGGCAGCCTGCCACGTGTCTAGGCCTGGCAACCCAACCCGGTCCATATCCGGCCCACCAGGGCCCAGTCAAGCTCGGTCAGCCCGCTGACCGTTGACTTTGACCTAGCCGCACCTATCATTGACTCAGCTGCGCTGACCAATCACCACATGCCATGTGTCAGCCTCTGGTGTTTTCTCTCTTTTATCTTTTCAAAATATGATTTAAACTTCGAAAATTCATAATAAATTCATACGAGCTCAGAAAAATATGAAACCAGAGTCCAAATTTTTCTAAAATCAAGCTCTACGTCATGGGCCTGTGTTTGAGTGCATTTGGTTCTTTTGAATTTCAGTCACTTCTTTGTGCTCATCTATAGGAGCTGCTTTTGTGGCTATACGTCTCGTTTTTTGACATACCCGGAGGAGCCACCGTCTGAGGATTTCGACCCTGACTACACTGAGGGCTTGGGAGATGACCTGTCAGGTGCCACGTCCCACCCAATCTTGTAGAATCCTTTCAGGCATGCTACAATATAGAATGCTAGTGCTTTACTTTTATGCAAATGAACTATGATAGGTTGCATGGTAGAATTACTTGTAAGCCATTCCCCTGTCACAACCTATTCCCCTGCACAGCCGTTGTTAGGCTAGACACTCGCTTTCTAGTTACTACTTCTTCTACTTTGCATTATATCTGTGATGTGATGCTTGGTGGAGGATTGTTTGTGAGTGGCTAAGGCACGTGGTGCCGATAACTTGGTAATGAAATGGTATTGAACATGGGGAGATCTTGGCGTGCGTCTTGGGTGTGTGGTGAGTGTCGAGTGGACCGAGTAGGATTCTACGATGAGTTTTGGGATGAGTCTTGCCAGGGGTGCTACTAGGGCATTCTCCACGAGAGGTACCTATGGCGGGTACATGTGACAGGAAGAGATCCCGAGGTGGAGTGTCTTTGTGGGATGAAGCCCCCATGATGGAGGTGCTGTTTAGCACAGGGCACCAGATGTCCCGTCGAGCGGGGCATCAGTTCACCTCTTGTGAAGACATCCTGTTTAGTCACCCTAAGGACTGAAATGTTCTGAGGACTAGGTCTTAGGAAGCCTTACGCCCCACTTGCCCTTACCATGGAAACGGGTAGATGTTCGACTAGCTAGTGCGGTGCCACTATTACTAGGTTGTTAGCGGATAGTGTAGGGAGGTATGGGCATGAGGACCCACACCCTCCTAAGATAGCATAGTGACCTTGGGGGGCTGGTACTACGTCTCATAGTCTCAGCATGTCGGTGGTACTCCGGTGTGGCCCTAGTTCTGAGTGGTAGGGTGGCATTGTGTCTAGTTGGAAGGTAGCCCAGAATCAGCCTAGACGAGGCGCATTGTTGATGATGGTGATCTTGTGGGTAGTGTAAACCTCTGCAAAGTACTAGTTGATCGATCGATACATATGCCGACTTGTCGGCTATGGACCTTTCCTAAGTACAGCTTCAATTGACTAGTGAGAGGAGTCCTTTCTATCTTCCCTTGGGTTTGGTGTTGGTTTCGAGCTTTGGCCGTTGAGGCAAGGTATGAGCGAGAGTACTCCTTGCCACATAGAGAGTGTGAGTGTGGTGAGATGTGTGTGATGGGATGGAAAAACATGTGGATGAGATGGGTTAAAACTTGATGAAATACTATTAATAAAATTATGACTTACTCGCATAGGCAAAACTATAGCCCCAAATAGGTCCTTTTGTTCCCCCTTTGCATACCACCTACCACAAAGCAATGCAAAGCATAGGGTGGGAGCCAGTGGCTAGTACAAATCATATTGATAAATTTTTTGTAGGTTCTGAGCCCGAGTACGACTACGAGGGCGATGACTGGGAGGAGTAGTGGTTCCGTCCTTTACTCAGGGTGGTTTGAGAAGTTGTCTGCGCCTGTTGCCATCTTGTTGCTGTCCCAAATGCTATGTTGAGTGATTTCGCCAAGTGGTGATGTAATAATGAGTAAACCTTACTATTGTACTTGCTTTTATTCGATGTATTACTATGTTATTGACTGAGATTTGGATAATGTGATGGAATGATCATTGGAGACTATCATGTTATACTTCGTATCTATGGATTTCCCTTCATGGAAATCAAGATCGTTTCAGTTGGTATCAAAGCCATACTTGACCCTAGGACGAGACCCATAGGTTGGACATTAGAATTAGGAGTGGAACTTGTCACTTTCAGTTATATTTACCGACCATGCATCTTTTTATGCTTGGCTTACCTCTTTTCACCCTGTTTCACCTTGTTATAGTCTACTGATCCCCTTCTTACAGTCAATTTGTAGATGGCACCAATTGTTGAGCTTCCCGTTGATGGTCTGAGCTACCGTGGGTTCGCACAGATGCTGTACGACGTCCTGGATGAGCTTGGTGTCCCCACCGAGCAGATCGAGTACGTCTATCGGGGTGAGCCTGGACCTGATGGACTTCAGGGCCACATTGTCGTGCACTTCAATGTCCCTGCTAGTGAGGTCGTGCCTGAGCTACATGCCTTTGAGGAGCTGCAGGTGGAGACCTCCATCGTTGCTTGTGTTCAGTCTGTCTCACGTTCGACATTGCGCCTTTTGATCATATTTCCAAGTATTTCATGTATATGTCCTGCAAAACACTAATTATCCAATACATGTGGAAATATGTCAATAGTAAATACATATGCACCAAAAGTTTATTTATTTCTCCTGTTTTGGATATTATTTGGCAGTCGAACATGGTCGCTAAGGACCGCCAACACCTACGATGCGGGCCTAGGTGTTGGCAGCCGCCGCCTATGCAGCAACGGTCTCTCTCTTCGAGGCCTTGAGGGCCACCCTAATGGCATCATGGCAGCGCTCCAGCTAGCTCACCTCGCGGGTGGCATCAGAGTAGTGCTGGTGGGCCTCGTTCGATGCACAGACGAGCTCGTGGAACTCCTACTGATCATCCGAAGGCGATGACGATGACAAGGATGATGAGCCTGACCCCTCCGTTGGTGGGGTCATAGCACGACGAGCACGGGATGACCCTCCAGTCGCCGACACGATGTGGGAGATGGCCCTAGAAGCGCGCAAGATCAATGTAGGTCCAATTTCAAACTCAGACATCATTTGAACACTCACCCCTATTCACACAGGCAAGCTCGGAGACACGGTGATGGCCCGCCGGTCTCTGGCGACTCCTCCTATGGGCGCTTGCCACGATCCATTGGCTTGGTAGGAAGATGAAGTTGAGAGCGCATGAGAACGAGGAGGAAGAAGTAGCGAAATAGGCACCCAAGAGCTGATGACTCTCCCACCATACTACCTCTCTTTATTTATAGCCACAAGGACCAGTCACAGTGGATACCTCAATTGCACGTGTGCTTGCTCACCTTTACTAACCATCTTGAAAATCTCGCAGCACAGGAGGAGCGATCGGAGGGAGTACGAAGCAGCGATTGCCCTCCCAGTAGTAGAGTGAACCAAGTAAGCCTTACACATTCCCACTCTTTCCATATCATTTTGATCAATGCGCCCACGTTCTACGGTGCATGACTACACACGAGTGGGTGCCATTATGCCATGATGTGACTAGGGAGGCCAACCACCCTAGAATCCGTGCGTAGAACAACTCACCATGATCAAGACCCCGTGTCGTGCTTAGGGAACCCACTCTCTGGCTGGTCCTTAGAAGGGCTTGAGGCCACAAAGGGTAGGGGCAGGGTGAGATGGGCCTCTATGGCTCTAATCAGTGGTGTGGAGCAACACGTCCATCTCTCTTTGTGTTCGAGTTGTTCACTTCGAAGTCACCCAGGTTGACCCCCTCTAGGGGAGGCATCTTGCCCTCTGACCGCTGTGGATGTGGTTGGGGACTGACGGGTTTAATAGCCAACGACTTATGGGACATCTCTCGATGAGTCACAACCGAACTCCATGTCATTTAGGAAGGATATTGGGTCCTGCTCGAATTACCCATTGACCCCGATGAGGCGCATCACTCCGTCCACGTGGTTATAGTGTGAAAGGATCAAGATGCCCAAGAGGGGGTGAATTGGGCTTTTCTAAAAATTAATTGCAAGAATTAAATCCTACTAAGCCATAATTCACCCCTAGTGCCTACAAGTGTTCCTAGTGATTCTACCGATAAAGGTTTTGCACCCTAAGTTCCAATCCTAGTCTAGCATGGCAATTCTAGGAAAGTAAAACAAGCAATGAAAGTAATGCAGAAAAGTAAATTGCTTGAATGTAAAGGGTTATGAACACGGCGATGTTTTCCCGAGGTATCGGAGAGTCGCCACTCCCCACAAGTCCTCATTGGAGCACCTGCACAAGGGTGTAGCTCCCCCTTGATCCACGCAAGGATCAAGTGCTCTCTATGGGCTGATTCTTTGACACTTCATCGCGGTGAATTGCCCACAACCGCTCACAAGATGAGTTGGGTCATCCACAAGCTCCGCCAGATGATCACCAAGCTCCTAATCACTACCAAGCTGTCTAGGTGATGGCGATCACCAAGAGTAACAAGCAAAAACTCTCACTTGACCACAACAAGCCTAATGAGAAGGTGGATGCACACTTGCTACTCCAAAGTCACTAATGAGGGTCCTTAATCTTGGATTCTCAAAACACAATCCTCACTAGAGCTCTTGCACTCCCTTGCACTTGAAAAGTGTTTCTCAGCTGAACAAATGAGCAAGAGAGGTCAAATGGAGGGGTAGGGGTTATATTTTTACTCCCTCTCAACTCCCCCAACCGTTATCTTCAAACCAATCTGAGTCGGGGTCACCGGACGCGCCGGTGCATACCACCGGACGTGTCCGGTGTATACAATTGCGTCTCCTGAACCAAACCGTGTGAACTGGCCATTAAGTTATCACTGGATGCGGGCCAGCGTCACGCATACCCATCGGACGCGTCCGACGATCATTTTTCTGGTCTAGATGCTTAGTGGACCGCAAAGGACGCGCCTCAGCCGGGCGTCTGATGTGTCACCGAACGCTCATCATCCGATGCCGCTTTTGCACTGTCGCATCCAACACTGCACCTCAGGAGCGTCTGATGCACCCTGCCTGCTGATCCACACAAAACAACACTACACCAGACACTGGACTAGCATCCGATGCTTGTGTCTATAGTGTCCGTTGCACCTTTTCCTGCTCCATTCACTTCTAATTCAACTTCTTTGTGAATGGCTTTGACTCCCAAGCAGTTTTAGGCAATCTTTGTAGCTACCTAGTGCTGACAAGTGTGCACCATGCCTAAACCATTAGACTTATCTAGGTCAAGCTACCCATCCATACCCCCTTAATAGTACGGCCAAAGGAGAAAACGAAAGTCCTAACGACTAATCCGAATGTCACTCAACACCTTCGACGTTCGGAACTAACCGTCCTTAACCTTGTCGACCATCCTTTGAAAACCGAAACAATTTCCATCGATAAGGGGCATGATAACCATATCGCTCATGATTTCCATTATCATGACCTAACATTCTATCATCTCTGTAAAACACACGTTAGTCATGATAATTAACCGTTGTCATCAATCATCGAAACCCATTCTAGGGGCCTAGATGCTTTCAATCTCCCCCTTTTTGGTGATTGATGGCAACACCTTGAGTATGAAAGATCTGATTTTGAGGTTTTCAAACATGCTTGGTTCACATAAGCAATTTCAATAAGGTCAAAGGGTTAGGATTGCTTATGTGCCCCGAGCCAACATGGTGTACTCATAAGATAAGACATGAAGAGTTAGTACACAATAGCATAGCTCAAGAGAAATCGGAGTAAAACATGGAAGCAACACATTATGATCTAGAACCAATCAAGTGACATGATATAGAAGATAATCAAAGAACCACAAAATGTCACAAAGTGTCTCATAAGCACACATAAAATGCAATGCAAGGCGAGAAAGTAAACATGATGCATGAAAAGGTAGCACACAAAAGAACCAAACCCCTCTCACAAGCTCCCCCTGAATCTAATAAACTCAAGCTCTCTCCCCCTTTGGCATCAAGCGCCAAAAACTAAAGGTCGATCAGTGGAGAAGCAGATGAGTCGAAGCGGTGAGAAACTATGAACGAAGCTGCATCACCATCATCTGGACTCGAGTCGGGCTGAGCTACAAAACCTGTCTAACCCTATGACTGTGAAGCAGGAGGTGAAATAGTCTGGATCGTATCGGCTACCTTAGAAGTAGTGTGAAGCTGTGTAGTAGCCACTTGAGTCTCTGTCTCTGTAGCGGGAGCCAGCAGGGTACCGGTCTGGGGCGGCTCGGTGGAAGCAACAGACGATGGAATCGTCTCTGTGGTCCCGGTCCCTGTCACTGGTGCAACTACAGTCTTTGGGGCTGACACCTCTGAAGTCATAATGAGAGCTGTGGTTTGAGACGGTGTCGGCTGCCCTGTCAGCTCACTATAGGTAGCGTGAAACGCACTCGAGCCTAGAGTGAAGAGCGAAGACTGAAGCTAGGTCATCGATGTGAACCCTGTCTGAATAGGCGTGTAACCTAGGGACACAAACGACTGTGGGACCTGCTGAGTAGGTGAAGTAAATGATCCCGGTCCCAAAGGCTGACTGACAAACTGTGGTTGACTCTGAAACCCGTCGGGCTATAGTGCTGGAATCGCCTGAAGAGAACCCTAGGGTAAGGAAATCCCTGCCACCTGCCCTAGCTACTGAATAAGCCCTATGTACTACTATTGAGTTTGCTGCTGCTGTCTTTGAAGCTCGGCCTGCTGATGCTGGATCTTAAGTTGTTGCTGCTAGAAGGCATCCTGGCGAGAGCGAATCTCTGCGAAAGCTACAGTTGACTCCTGAGCCTACCTCTGCTGAGCTGCCTCCTGACGCTCCTGGGCCACGGTCAACTGCTCAAGTAAAGTAAGAACTACAGGGTCGATGCGAGGGGCTGATCCTGAGCCACTAACCTCAGGATCATGAGGCCTAGGTGAGAACCTAGGAGGTGGACTGTACCCTATGTCAGAGTTGTTAGTAGTGTCTATAACCTCAACCTCTGCTCCTTGAGTCTCAAGCTATGCAAGCTCTGTCTCAGCTAGATCCCTGATAGCGACGTCCTGCTCAGCAGCTGTCTCTGGTACCTCTGGCCTGTGACTCTATCTGGCAGGAGTCCCTCGAGTCACTGAGCGAACTAGCTGTGTAGGGTCATACTGAGGAAACTCTGTAGTGGTACCTCTCCACTCATCTTTGGCTGGCTGCTCTATGGTATTGACCCCCATGTAGATTAGGAAGGTAGCCAGTGATAATAGGGCATGTGTCTCTTGACCCTAAAGCCCTCAAGAATCACATCCTCAATCTCGCAAATCACAAAATCTTAGAGATCAAACGGAGTCAGTGTAACTAGGTGAAAGAGAAGCCACTGCTGTAACCAAGTCAAACCCTCTCTGAAACCCTCTGGAGGTAAGATAGTCCTCCTTATCACTGCATCTAGAACTCAAGCTGTAGGAGTAAGATCCCGTGGAAGCCTGCTCGAGCCCTCACCAAAGTCACCCCTGAAGCAAGGTCGGACGTCATTCACAAAGGGTAGCTCTCCACCGTGGGGTCGGCGAGGTGGGTCTGTCTGTGGGTAACACAACTGGTGAAGACAGACTGTCTGTCTGGGTATCCTCAAGAATGACCGAGCCTCCTCACTATAAATCCTGTGAGGAACCCCAAGGAAACCGAACTCAATGTAATCATGATCTTGGTCAATCCACACTGTAGCATAGAACTCTCGAATCTAGGACTGCACATACTTCCCACTTCTGCCAATCAGGTCTGCAAACCTTGGTAGATACGTCAAGTGAGGACGGATCTGCTCACCAGCAACTCTAACAAACTCCTCAACTAACACAACTCTGTGAGGTCTAAAGGTTGTACCAGTCTCCACGTAAGCTCTGAAGAAATCCTTATGAAGTGCTGTGTGGAAGTACTCAACCCTAGGCTGTCTGTCTCTAGGGAACCACACATCAAGGTCGATGCATCTCAACTCCTATACCCATCAAGCTCTGACCCCCCTCAAGTCAATGTGTGCAACTACTAGAATACGGGGTACTCGGGGTGGAACACGAGCACCATGTCGGGGTCTATCAACAACAGGCGGCGAAGTCACCTAAGTGCGGCCACGTGTGGAGCGCCTAGGACAGATCTGCTCTGTCTCCTCTGGCTGCTGCTCCTCCTGACTGCTAGGTGTGGGCTCCTCAGCCTCTGCCTCCATAGCTGCCTCTGTAGCCTCAGTACACGCAGGAGAATCTCTGATGTGCAAGGCACCACTCCTGCCACCTCTTTCTACTCTATCAGCTGCCTCTGCTACTACTATGGCTGCATCCATGTCTCTCTCAACTCTAGAACACTTCCTCGTAGTGGTGACCTTCCTCTTCCCTTTCGCCTGAGATGGGAGGCGAGAGGACGATTGATCATCGTCACCGGGTCCACCACCGGCATTCTTGCAATGCGGCATATCTGACACCTAAACAAGAAACTGTCTTTGAAGATCAACTGCAGAACACAAACTCCCCCTAAATCATAGATCCACTGCAAGGGACACTGACCGGTATCTGCAAGAGTATCACTGCCACTGAGATCACCTGCCCAACTGTCAAGAACTGTCGCTGACACTTAAGAGGCTTGGCCTCTGTTCCGTACTCGCGGGCTTGGCCCCAAGTGAACTGTCGCTGCCCGAAGTGCCAAGCAAATCACAAGGGTCACCGACTCGCTACGATAGATAGACAGTGGAGAAGTACATGTAAGAGAAATGTATATAGCTAGAGGAGAGCGAGATCCTTAGTAGAAGCAAGCATATAGATGAGTAAGAAAAGAAATTTGACTTTTCTACCTGGTAAGAGCATGGACCTGCAAAGACATAAGAGTGACTGACACATTGGGGCACCTCAAAGTTCAAACAATGAGTCTCAAAGGTGGACTGCATGAGAGCAGAGCTGGTACAGGGAGGGTCACGAGTACTTGACTACATTGCAAATTAGGGTTTACCAATTGAAAGGATCAAGACAGAGATCAAGATGAAATTGGAAGGTACATTGCGGCAAGGAGTCGAGCACCTAAGGGGCACAAAAAAGAGGCTTACCCAGGGGATCAAACACTAGCCAAGGAAACTGGATGGGGTACGATGTTGGTGGGGAACGCTCCCAGTCACCGGGATTGATGAGGTAGAGGAAGAAGATGAAGGCGTGCTTCCCAGTGGTGGCGGTTCCTTCCGGTGAGCTGAGGCGACGAGATGCACGGAGAGGCGCACGCATGGCAAGAAAAAGACACGGCGCGTCGGCAGCGTTGGTTGCGGCGTGAGCGAGTGAAGAGGAGGCGGCGAGGTAGGGTTAGAAGGAGATTTTGCTGGCGTACGAAGAGTAGCGCAGGGTGGAGCAGCCACGGATGAATAACAGAGAGAATGAGGGCCCCACGCATCAGTCAGAATTTTAAAACCAAACTACGCCTTTCCCCAACACACCAGACGCTCCGTTGAAGTCCATCGCACGCAGCTGAGTCAGTGTCCGATGCGATCCAGAGAGGGTCAAAAACGCTCTCAGGGTCATTTGACGCGTCCTACGATGTGCCGTCAGATGCACACCTGCGTCAGTTGCTTCTGAAGAAATTTCTTGGTCACATCGGACACTCCGGTGAAAAACCATCGGACGCCCGAAGAACACTGGTGATAGTCCGACATGAGCTGAACTGCAGCACTTCATCTTGTGTACACTGGACACGTACGGTGAAGGATGTCCAGCGTTCGATGCAGCGTCCGTTGCTACACACGTCCAGAAAATTTGAAGTTCCTTCGCGACACTTTCTCCCAACCAAGTTCCAACTCATAAAAGATCCAAATAAACACCAATTGGAACTGGTATGAGAACACTTCTCTCAAGCCCTCAATTTTTCAAGTAATTTGCCATAGGCTAGTATTTATTTTTAAGAAAAATAGGCAATAAACACCCAAGGAGCAACATATGGCCATGCAATAGAGTTTCTTAACCCTTAGGAGCATCAAATGCTCTCTCTATTCATGGACGAACACAGCGGTTGCTCAAAGCATAACCGAAATGAAACGACAAAGCAACACTCATGCAAATGCAATGCAATACAAGAAGATAAAGCTAGTTGCTTGTCAAGTTTGATCCACGGTTAGGTTTTTTCACTCCTCCCAATGAGGGTTATCGTAACTGTGTTAGACAAGTCCTAGATGCATTACGAAAATTTAAACATGTCATATATTACAATGCAATGCAAGGGACAACACAAAGCTCATTTTTTTAAAGTTACTTGAGTCAAGCACATTGAGTTCACTTCTCAACCTACAAAAGGTAGCTTCATCCAAAGGTTTAGTGAAGATATCCGCCAATTGATCTTCACTTCTTACACCTTCTAGTGATATATCATTTTTAGCAACATGATCCCTTAGAAAGTGATGACGGATATCAATGTGCTTGGTACATGAGTGTTGTACCGGATTATTAGCAATTTTAACGGCACTTTCATTATCACATAAAAGTGGCACCTTATCCAGAACAACACCATAGTCTAGAAGGGTTTGCTTCATATATAAGATTTATGCACAACAAGCCCCCGCGGCAATGTATTCCACCTCAGCGGTGGACAAAGCCACACTATTTTGCTTCTTAGATGACCAAGATACAAGTGATCTCCCAAGCAAATGGCACCCTCCGGATGTTCTTTTTCTATCAATTTTGCAACCGGCATTATCCGAGTCGAAATAGCCAACTAGTTGGAATCTAGCTCCTTTGGGATACCAGAGACCTATGCTTAGGGTGTACTTAAGATATCTTGGAATTCTTTTTATGGCACTTAGGTGAGGTTCTTTAGGGCAAGCTTGAAAGCAAGCACACATGCACACACTAAACATGATATCGGGCCTAGATGCGGTAAGGTACAACAAGCTACCAATCATAGAACGGTAGAGAGTTTGATCAACCGATTTACCTCCCTCATCTAGGTCGAGATGTCCATTTGATGGAATTGGGGTCTTGATTGGCTTACAATCATCCATCTTGAACCTCTTGAGAAGATCCTTGGTGTACTTCTCTTGAGAGATGAAAATCCCTTCTCTCATTTGCTTGACTTGAAAACCGAGGAAGAATGTAAGTTCACCAATTATAGACATCTCGAACTCCTTCGACATCAATTCACCAAATTCCTTGCAATAATCTTCATTTGTTGAGCCAAAGATAATATCATCAACATAGACTTGACAAATCAAGATCTCCCCATTAAGCTTCTTGGTGAAAAGTGTGGTGTCGACCTTCCCAATGGTGAAGCCCTTCTCAATGAGGAAATCCTGAAAACGCTCATACCACGCTCTAGGGGCTTGCTTGATCCCATATAGCACCTTGGACAACGTATAAACAAGATTAGGATATCTAGGGTCTTCAAACCCGGGAGGTTGATCAACATAGACTAGTTCATTTATGAAGCCATTTAAGAATGCACTTTTAACATCCATTTGATATAATTTCATTTCATAATGCGATGCATATGCAAGGAGGATATGGATGGCTTCAAGTCTTGCAACGGGTGCAAAGGTCTCTCCAAAATCAAGGCCTTCAACTTGAGAGAACCCCTTTGCAACTAGTCTTGCCTTGTTCCTCACCACTATGCCTTGGTCATCTTGTTTGTTGCGGAACACCCACTTGGTTCCAATGACTCTTGCACCTTTTGGACGCTCTTCAAGTGTCCAAACTTGATTGCGGGTGAAGTTATTCAATTCTTCGTGCATGACATTCACCCAATCTAGATCTTGAAGAGCTTCATCTACATCCTTAGGCTCAAGACAAGAGACAAAAGAGTGATGTTCAACAAAGGAAGCAAGCTTTTGAAATCGAGTCATTACACCCTTTGTTGGACTACCTATGATGAGATCTTGTGGATGTGCTTGAAGTAGTGGTGAGTGTCTTCTATCAACCACTTGAGGAGTAGGTTGGGGAGCATCAACATCTTGTGCTTGTGCCACGGCTTGTTCATGAGAGACATGAGTATCTTCATTTTTAACTCTCTCATCTTTATCATCATCTTGTGGCACATTCGATGAAGAAGGTTGATTGATCACTTGAACATCATCATCGTCATCTTTAGGCTTGATGTCTCCCACGGGCATGTTCTTCATGGCCTCCCTCAATGGTTCATCTACATCATCACAATTCTCAATTGCTCCTTGGGAGCCATTAGATTCATCAAATTCCACATCATATGTTTCTTCAACCAAACCGGTGGCATGGTTAAATACTCTATATGCTTTGGACTTTGATGAGTATCCAACAAGAAAACCAATGTCGCAACATCTTTGGAACTTCCCTAGGTGTTGCCGCTTCTTGTAGATGTAGCATTTGCAATCAAACACCCGAAAGAATGAGATGTCTGACTTCTTCCCATTGAGCAACTCATAGGGGGTCTTGCCAAGAAACTTTTGTGGGAAGAGACGGTTGGATGCATAACAAGCGATGTTGATTGCCTCGGCCCATAACTTTTCTGGTGTGTTGTACTCATCTAGCATTGTTCTTGCAAGAGTGATCAAAGTTTGGTTCTTTCTCTCAACTACACCTTTTTGTTGAGGAGTGTAGGTTGATGAAACCTCATGCTTGATCCCAACTTCATCACAATAAGCTTCAATGTTTGTGTTGCCAAACTCTTTGCCATTGTCACTCCTTATCTTCTTGATCTTCACTTCAAATTCATTTTGAGCTCTCTTGGCAAACTTCTTGAAACAAGAGACCACTTTGGATTTGTCATGAGGAAATAATGTCCAAGTGTATCTTGAGTAGTCATCAATAATCACAAGACAATAAAGATTGCCACCCAAGCTCTTGTAAGTTGTTGGGCCAAACAAATCCATGTGTAGAAGCTCTAGTACTCTTGATGTTGACATGTAAGCTTTTGTTGGATGAGTATTTGCAACTTGTTTACCGGCTTGACATGCACTACAAGGTTTGTCCTTCTTAAACTTGACATCTTTCAAGCCTCTCACTAAATCTTTCTTCAATAACTTGTTGAGTGTGTTCATTCCAACATGAGCAAGCCTCCTATGCCAAAGCCACCCAAGTGAAGTCTTGGTGAACAAACATGTCATCAAATTTGCATCTTTGGAGGTGAAATCAACAAGATAGAGGTTTTTATATCTAAAGCCCTTGAATATAACTTGCTTGTCATCTATCTTTGATACAACCACTTCATTTGGAGTGAACAAACATTGGTAGCCAAGATCACATAGTTGCCTAACGGATAGCAAATTGAAACTCAAAGAAGCAACATAGAGCACATTTGAAAGAGAGTGATCAGTTGATATTGCAATCTTGCCTAGACCCTTGACTTTGCCTTTTGAATTGTCCCCAAATGTGATCTTCTCTTGACATTCTCTATTTTCTTCTTGTGAGGCGAACATACGAGGATCACCGGTCATATGTTGAGTGCAACCACTATCAATAACCCAATGCGTTCCACCGGTCTTGTAGTTCACCTACACACATAAGAGATCAAGCTTGATGCTTAGGGACCCATATTTGAGTAGGGCCCTTGACTTTCTCAACTAGTGGCTTAGCAACCCAAATTCTCTTAGGCCTATTCTTGTTTGGGGGACCTAAGAACATAACTTTCATCTTTCCACTCGAATCCTTTCTTAGCATGTAGTGAGCATTGAAAGCAAAGGGTCTAGCATGCTTGGGCAAGGGTTGTGGTGGTGGAGTCTCACACTCATGATCAAAGTGACCTTCTTGACCACACTCAATACATCTCTTTGGCTTAGGTTTTGGCTTGTTTTGTTGCTTTTGTTGAGCCTTGATCTTCTTCTCTTGATTTGCCAAGTAGCCAATACCACTCTTGTCCATCTTCATGACGGTGTTCATGAGTAGCTCACTTTGCAAGTATTAGCCTCTAGTGAACTTTCTCAACCCAACCTTGAGATGCTCTTTCTCTAGCTTAAACTTCTTGTTCTCTTCAATGAGTGACTCATTTGGTGCTTGCTTTTCAAGAGTCATGAGTGCCTTGAGTTTGTTGTTCTCTTTCTTGAGCTTCTCAATTTCTTCTACTAGTTCTTGATCATGATCAAGGTTCTCAATCACAACGGTGTTGGTGGTTGTTGCCTTCTCAAGATCTTCCTTTAGCTTTTCATTTTCATTCTTGAGCTCGGCATAATCATCAAAGTTGTTGGACTCAACCACTTTTCTTGCCTTTGCTACTAGAACCTTGCTCAATGCTCTCAACAATTAAGTCATCACATGATGTGGCTATATCAATCTTAACAACATGGTTAGTAGCAACATGTGACTCAAGAGAAAGCTCATTAGCAACAACAAGACTATCATGATTGATTTTCAAGGTTGTATATTCTTCTTTTAGCAAGTTGTACCTAATGGTGAGCTCATCATGCTTCTTCTCAAGTTTATCATGTTCATCTCTAAGCTCTTTGTTAGAAGTTTTGAGCTCCTTGAGACTAGAAGACACAACTTTATTTTGTTCTCTAAGCTCATCACTAGTCTTTTGGGCAATATCAAGCTTAGATGAGAGTGATTCATTTTCATTTTGAAGCTCATCATTTTCATTTCTAGTCTTTCTTATGACTTTAGAGTATTTGTTGAGTAATTTTACAAGTTCATCATAAGAAGGTACATCAAATTCATCATCACTATCACTATTTTGTACCTTTCGTTCACCCTTGGCCAAGACGCATAAGTGAGTAGTGGATGATGACGATGAAGATGGCGATGAAGGTGGTGGTGAAGATGTTGATGAAGATAATGATGGCCCATGCACAAACACGGCGACCTTCTCTTTCTCGTCGTTGCTCTCATCGCTGGAGGACTCACATGATGACTCAATATCGGTGAGCCAATCGCCAACAATGTAAGCTTTGCCTCCCTTCTTCTTCTTGTGATATTCTTTCTTCTTACCATCCTTCTTCTTGTATGGCTTGTTCTTGTTCTTGTCATCTTCCTCATCACTAGATTCATCTTTCTTGCCCTTGTTCTTGTTCTTGTATTTGTATTTTGGAGGCTTAGGGCATTGATGAGCTAGATGACCAAGTTCACCACAATTGTAGCAATCCATTTCGGATATGGGCTTTCTTTTGCTACTTGTGAAGAACATCTTCTTCTTTCCATCAAACTTGATGCCACTCTTGTTAAGCTTCTTTAGCATCTTGGTGGTCTTCTTCACCATAAGAGCAAGTCATGCATCATCAATGTCACTATCACTTGAGCTTTCTTGAACAATCATGGCTTGGCTCTTCTTCTTCTTCTTCTTCTTTGGTGAAGCACGGTGACAATATGGCCATACTTCTCAACGGTAAGAACACTCAAGATCCTCCTTGCAACATCCGATGGACTCATTTTAGTAAGCCCAAGAGCATTGAGATCCTCTACAAGAACATTCAAGCGAGTGTACATGTCATTAGCACTTTCTTTGGGAAGCATTTCAAACAAATTAATCTTCTTCAAAGCAATATGATAGCATTCCTCATGCTCACTCTTAGTTCCCTCATGGAGAGCATAAAGGGTTTCCCACAATTCATGAGCGGCTTTTGCATTACGCACACGATTGAAGATATCCTTGCCATGGCCCCGGTAGAGTGCATTTTTTGCCTTTGCATTTCACTGGTCATACTTCTCCTCGTCACCAACAGGGTTAGCGGGATCCTTGACTTTAGGAAGCCCTTCGGTGGTGGCTCTAAGACACCCGATGTCTATGGCTTCGAGGTACGCCTCCATGCGGATTTCCCAATATGGAAAATCATCTCCCTCAAAGATGGGAGGTGGTCCTTCCCCATTAGACATCTTGCTCTAGGTGGTTATGCCTAATTAAGGAGCAACTCGGCTCTGATACCAATTGAAAGGATCAAGATGCCCAAGAGGGGGGTGAATTGGGCTTTTCTAAAAATTAATTGCAAGAATTAAATCCTACTAAGCCATAATTCACCCCTAGTGCCTACAAGTGTTCCTAGTGACTCTGCCGATAAAGGTTTTGCACCCTAAGTTGCAATCCTAGTCTAGCATGGCAATTCTAGGAAAGTAAAACAAGCAATGAAAGTAATGCGGGAAACTAAATTGCTTGAATATAAAGGGTTAGGAACACAACAATGTTTTCCCAAGGTATCGGAGAGTAGCCACTCCCCACTAGTCCTCGTTGGAGCACCCGCGCAAGGGTGTTGCTCCCCCTTGATCTGCGCAAGGATCAAGTGCTCTCTACGGGCTGATTCTTTAAAACTCCATCGCGGTGAATCACCCACAACCACTCATAAGATGAGTTGGGTCATCCATAAGCTCCGCCGGATGATCACCAAGCTCCCAATCACCACCAAGCCATCTAGGTGATGGCGATCACCAAGAGTAACAAGCAAGAACTCTCACTTGACCACAACAAGCCTAATGAGAAGGTGGATGCACACTTGCTACTCCCAAGTCACTAATAAGGGTCCTTAATCTTGGATTCTCAAAACACAATCCTCACTAAAGCTCTTGCACTCCCTTGCACTTGAAAAGTGTTTCTCAGCTGAACAAATGAGCAAGAGAGGTCAAATGGAGGGGTAGGGGTTATATTTATACTCCCCCTCAACTCTCTCAACCGTTATCTTCAAACCAATCTGAGTCGGGGTCACCGGACGCGCCGGTGCATACCACCGGATGGGTCTAGTGTATACAAGTGCGCCTCCTGAACCAAACAGTGCGAACTAGCCGTTAAGTTATCACTAGACGCAGGCCAGCGTCCGGTGCATACCCATCGGACGTGTCCAACGACCGTTTTTCTAGTCTGGATGCTTACTGGACCGCAAAGGACGCGCCTCAACCGGGCGTCCGATGTGTCACCGGACGCTCATCGTCTGATGCCGCTTTCGCACAGTTGCATCCAATGCTGCACCTCAGGAGCATCCGATGCACCCTGCCGGCTGATCCGCACAAAACAACACTACACCGGACACTGGACCAGCGTCCGATGCTTCTGTCTGTAGCGTCCGATGCACCTTTTCCTGCTCCATTCACTTCTAATTCAACTTCTTTGTGAATGGCTTTGACTCCCAAGCAGTTTTAGGCAATCTTGGTAGCTACCTAGTGCTAAGTTTGATAAGTGTGCACCACGCCTAAACCATTCGACTTATCTAGGTCAAGCTATCCATCCATGCCCCCCTTAATAGTATGGCCAAAGGAGAATATGAAAGTCCTAACGACTAATCCAAAGGTCACTCAACACCTTCGACGTTCGGAACTAACCGTCCTTAACCTTGTCGACCATCCTTTGAAAATCGAAATGATTTCCATTGATAAGGGGCATGATAACCATATTGCCCATGATTTCCATTATCATGACCTAACATTCTATCGTCTCTACAAAACACACGTTAGTCATGATAATTAACCGTTGTCATCAATCATCGAAACCCATTCTAGGGGCCTAGATGCTTGCATAGTGGACATGCCTCCGCGTGGGGTGAAACCAAACCCGCCTATCACAAGGAAACATGACCTCTTGAGGTCGGCAAGGATGCCAGGGAAAATGGAGTCAGGTCCTTGTGACCCTGTAATAAGTCAAGGCCAAGCCACGACCAACTCCTCCCTGTGTCCTAGCTCCAAGACCTAAGGCTAGCTCTAAAGGCTCACAAACCATCAGAGGTCCATGACCCCTTCGAGAGAGATCAACGAAGCAGATTGCCAGGGTAGCACAGCAGTATCCTCCTCGTGAAGCAATGCGAAACCCAAAATGTTTTCATGGCTCGGTCACATGGAAGAAATGAAAGGTCCAAGAACTATGAGCTACCGCATGATCACAGAAAACCTCACGACCACGCAGAAAGAGATCAAGGAGGCACTTCCTTGCATCATTGAGGCAAGAAGGGCCTCCTAGCGGCCCTAGGCTAAAAAATGTGACACTGAACTTAGGGCTCAGGGGCTCGCTACAAACACAAGGGGAACCCAAACACACAGAAAAAGAGCGTTCTTTTCACCCAATCCCCAAAGTACAAGAGTAGTCAAACTGCTTGAAAAGTATTGAACCACGACGCCATCACCAAGGTGGCATTGTCGGGATCCCCAGAGGCGCCTACTAGAAGTGCGGAAGGGAAGAGATGACAAATCGCCTTGCGCCTGTCCATGTAGCACCATAGCCTCTAGGGCAGAAATGTGCAGGGGAGAAAAGGATGGGGCGGGATTGAGGCTGCAGGCCACCACCATCATGCTTCAAAAAAGCATGATGGAGACACCAAGGGATGGGAACACCTCCCCCGAACAACCAGCAGCTTCTAAAGACTGCTTACCGAGTCTGGGGGAAGCTGGTTTAGTCCTTGGTGCTCGTGTTTCAGTGACCCCAAACCAACGGGTTTAGGGAAGCCCTAGAATCACGAGGCCCCATGGTTGGCCTGAACACCACCTCAATCCTCTCCTGCTCACAAATCGCCTTCTAGCACCTGTTGTTGGAAGAGGCCACACTAGCCTCCGGGCACCGCAGGCGACCACCAGCAACATGCATGTTTAGGACTCTCAACATCCACCTGGAAACCCTTCCTCTCTCTCTCCTACTTAGCCTTTTAAAAAGCTAAGAACAAGTTTGTAGAAGTGGCCATAAGTGGTTCAAACAAAAGGGAGGCCCTTATTTATAGGCCCATGGGCGGACTGAGCAGCCTGAAGCCCCTGCGCTACGTGGCGCACCACGGGAGGCCGCAGCCAAGGTCAGATGCCTGTGTGAGGTCAAGGAAATCGAGACCCTCCTAAAGGCAGGGCCGGTACAAAGTCGACGAGACCACTCGGCCCTACTTGAGTCACCAACCCTGATGCACAGAACACTAACACGACATGGCTTAGCAGTCGCATACCGCATCGTCAGGGCATCCTGATCGAGCTAGATGAAACTGCCACCTACCGCAATGAACGCACAAGCCCGCAAGGGGTCAGCCCATGATTACGAACCCGCACTCAACACACACGTATCTCAGCGCTTTCATGATCACTTCGTGATCACAAAAACGCTCAGGGGCTACTTTGGGGTTATAATACCCCAGGTATCTCAAGGCACCGATTAGTTAGCCACTCGAGTGGCTCACGATACGCCGGCTTGCATAAGCCCAAATGATTGAGGCCCAGCTATGCTAAGCTAGCTAGACCAAATACTAAGGCTGAAGCCTGCCATGACGCAATCCCTCTGTCTTGGCCGCACACTGTGCAACAGCTCATGACCTCTCACTGTCCCTACCCCTGTGAAGGGACAGGGAGAGATAGAGCCCAGCAAGTGCGCCTGCTCTCACAAGAATAGGCACGCTGCACTGCCCCCAAGGACCGAGGGGACAACGGTCACCTCAGTCCGGTTAGATGCCATCCCTATGACATGCAGCGTAAGCAAGACAACACCGCTGAGTGATGATGGCCAATACGGAGAACCACCATCTAAATATGGTCCGACAAGATGTATATACGATCCCACCCACTACGGGATGGGATCCACGACGATAGCCTTGACTTGGAGGACGTCCAAGCCAACATGGGCCATGACCCTGGAGCCCGTGATCATAGCCACCAACTCCACCATAGCAAGACGATCGACGACCTGGGGGTGGCTACCTACTCTCGCATAATGCCCCGGATGATTAGGAGGCGACGACAAAGACCACAGCGAGACCATGTCACGCAGAATGGCTGGCGAAATACCACCGTGCCCATAGTATCGCCATGACTGGCACTGTGGCACCACATCACGCCATGACGCAACGTGGGCACAAGACCATGACGACAGCCACGCTAGGACGTGCACCACAAGACGGCGTTACTTGCAAGCCAAATTAGCTAGGCCCCCTCCATCAGGCTCACAACCCCTCGGTCTGGAGAACCTCCTTCTTTGTATGTGACCTGGCCCCGAACTCTATATAAGGGCAGTTAGGGCATCCTTCCGAGACATCCTGACCAGATCTCCATTCTCTCCGAGGTCTCGAAGCTTTCCTTCGGGCAACCCATCTCCTAGTAGCTCTAGCTCTTCTACCTCTTCCACCATTTTTACACCCCCTATTGTAAGAACTTCAGAGCATTTAAGCGAGGAACACGCACTTGATCATCTCTGAGACTAGACGTTGGGCTCTAGCCTGAACCAGTATAACTCATCGTGTCTTTTTGGATGCTACCATCATCTTTCTGGAGCAGCGCGACATTTGTATAAGTTTACTCCGGTTTTCAAAATACCAACAGGTTAATTATTAATTTCTTGTACTGTGAGAGATTGGGCATATTCTTGGACATCGCAGGCGTGTCCTCACCACAAGTGGAAATAAATATTGTCACAACATGGATGACATTAGTGCAGTAGAGTGGCATAGATAGCATGCATGAGATCTGAAGCTCACTAATTCTCAAAAAAAAAGTGAGATCTGAAGCTCACTACTGCCAATGGTGGTTCCACGGTTTCTATGGAAAGACTTGAGGTGCTGGTGTTTAATTGTTGCCATGATGATGGGGCTGGCTAGGGGTTGGTTGAAGCAGTAATAGCTCTAGGAAACATTAGCAATATTCTGATGAATCTGACCAAATCTTAGGTCAAAAAGACAACTATGGGTCAGCAAGAGAGGGTAAAGAATGATCTAAAATTTAATTTTATAAGAGGTAGAAGGAACTGAACAATTTATGTGATAGTTGGACAATAATTTTATCGAAAAATGGAGCTTGAGTTAAAGCCTGTTTGGATCCACCCAACAAAGTTTAGCTAGCTAAAATTTCAAAGCCAAACTAGCCAGCTAAAACTTCTCCTAGCTAAACTTTAGCTGGGGTGTTTGATCCTTCAGCTAATAGACTCAGCTACACTTTAGTTGGGTTGAAACAGTTAAACTCAGCTAAACTTTAGCTGGTCATTTAGCTGGGCCGTTTGGATCCCTAGCAGCTAAATTTAGCTAGCTGAAATTTAGTTGGTGGATCCAAGCAGGCTCATAGTAGTGGAAAAAGGAAGACGAGAGAAAGACATAAATATCTTGAAGCCAAGAATTGGTCAACAATAGCTATATAAGCTTTGTGCCAATAGATGTAGCATGGGAGCATGAAGAAAGGAAATTACAATTACAATCAAACAAATAAAAAAGTATTTGCAGGTTTAAGTAAAAACAAACTCAAATATTGCAATAAATTAAAAAGCTAGCTACATACACTATACGTTGCCTTGCTAGTTAGTCTGATTTTACTATCCTTAGTCCTTAGGAGATACCGCCAAAATATAATGAAAAGTGTACAAATGTAGTACCTTCCCAAGGACCATAGATGGCTCCAAGTTAAAGGGACACTGTTACTACGTGGTCCTAACTTTGGCTATGGGTCAATGGCGTCCCGCTTAGGGCGGGCTATCTTGTTGGGGACGCCCCAGCTTGCTGCTGATATGTAGGAAAGAGGGTGCAGAAAAACAACAGGTTAGCGACAGGATACAAGATGTCTCGCATGGAACCAAACGACTCTCTCACACACAGCTCTTTTGTTTCTCTCCATCGGTTTTCATTCTTTTTTGTTTTTATTTCTTCTCTCACATACAAGTCAACTAGCGGTTTGAGGAGACAGTTGGGGACACCCTTAATATGATAAACACACTTTACCAAGTAACAATGCGTATATGTGTAAGATACAAATCCACATGTTCATAAAGAGGAAATAAAAAAAAACTAATAAAAGCACCAATGATACATGAAAAGCACAAATTCCCTATGTGAAGATTTTACATCCGACGTTAACACGGAAAGGCCCATTTGATTTCTAATGTTGCATCTACTATAACATGACCACTATGATGAACATCATGTCGGGCTCATATTGCTCTGAGCTTAAGCTGCGCTCCATGCATAGGATGCATCGTCACCACGGTGTGCGGCGCATGAGTATACGACGGCGCGAGCTCAAACTCAAATCGCTGAAGGATCATGCACAGCGCCATCTTGGCCTCTAGCAGCGCGAAGTTCTGTCCAATGCAGATGCGCGGCCCCAAGCCGAACGGGAGGAAGGCGCCCGAGTCCTTGGATGCCTTGGAGATCCCCTCGGCGAATCTGTCGGGCCTGAACTCATGCACGTCGCCTCCCCAAATATCTGGGTCATGGTGGATGAAGAGCACGGGCAGCTCAAAGATCACGCCAGCGGGGTAGGTGATGCCGCCGATCTCCATCTCCTTGTATGTTTTCCGGACTAAAGAAGTGGCTGGCGGGTACAGCCGGAGAACCTCGTAAAGGACCATGGTCACCTGCACCATATACATACGTTGCCATTTTACTCATCCTGTTGCACGGTAATCTGAATGAATAAAGAATAAATAATCTGAATGAAAAAAAAGTACTCACAACTTTAAGGCGGCTTAGGCCTTCGTACTCGGGTTTGTTCTTGCCAAACAAACTTGTCACCTCCACCCTCGCATGGTCCTGCCACTCTGGGTGCATGCTGAGTACAACCATTGTCCATGTGAGCAGCACTGATGTGGTCTCCATTCCTGCGAAATAGAATACCTTGCACTCCTCGATGATATCTTCTATCGTCATCCCCATGCCGGTAGATTCGCTATTATTCCCATCTGCGTCTCGCATGTTTGTCTCCAGCAATAGACCCAGCAAGTCATCTTTGGTGCTCTCGCCTTGTTTCATTGCTTGAATTCTTTTCCCAATTATATCTCGCAGAATTGATTCCACCTCTTTGTTGTTTTTGCGAATCTTTCTGTTGTTTGCGGTAGGCAAGGACCTGACAAAGGTAAAACCGCAACCAACATTTTATTTTGGTATACACGAGTCAGGAGAATTAAGAGTGGTAGTTATTAATTGAGATTTTTCCCCCGATATAATGCAACGATGTTATCTGCATCAAATGATGCACACGACCACAAAGAATCTATTAATTGTTCAATAAGATCATTCTATAATTCAAAAAAATGTTCCAAATGAACTGTTTAATCAGTAGTACTAAACAGCAAGGAAGTTGAAGTAGTACTAACTCACATGTAACCGGGAATCATAATCTTCCGAATGTTCGTCATGACAAGCAAAGCTTGCTCGGCTTGTAGCTGGAAAATCCTTCTTCCTTTATGGTAGCTGCTGCTGAACGCGGCGCGAGAAATGACGTCTCCAGTGAGGTTCTGCAGCTCAGGCCAAACATCCAGCTCGCAAGCACCACTGTCAGGGCCGAGGGACTCCGCCCATCTGTTTACCAGCTCTTCGCAGCATGCCGAAAACGCTGGCAGCATGCGCTGCACATTGTGGAGTAACAAATTCATTGCAAGGATCAATTATATATATGCAATAATATATATGTATCAGAAATTTCGTGTGTACCTTGAGCTTCTCAAGATGGAAAGCAGGATTGAGGATCCTCCTGTGCTTGACCCATTTCTCACCCTCGTGGGTCCCCACGCCGTCGCCCAATATCAAGGACAGCCCCGGGAACTTGAGCTTCTCCATGTGACCGAACTTGTTGGACAGCACATCCTTGGCAAATTTCAGGATTGACGATGGTCACCTTGGGGCTGGGGCCAAACCATGACATGCTCGTCTTCCCGTGCTCTTGGACAAGCTGGTACAGAAACGGCGTGACCCATTGGGCGGTGTCGTGGCAATGCAGCGGCAGGGGCTTAGACCAGGCCTCCTTGGCCAATCGGCCGTGTTCCTTGAGGTCGCCAGCGGGGAAGTGGTATGACGTGCCGCGGATGCCCTGTGCACGCAGCACCTGCTCGAGATGCCGAGGCTGCCACCACAGCTGGTGCAGCAGCCGCCCGGTCTGCCGCAGGAGCACCAGGCCCGTGAGACCACCGAGCAGGAAGATCCATGATGGCACTGACGCTGCAGCGGCAAACGACGCTTCAAGAACCATTGCTGCTTTGACGAGAAGAGTCGTATAAGAAAGAGATTGTAATTGTAAGCTGATGCAATCGAGTGGATTTGACTTGAGATGGGTACATGGTACGGTATTTGGGGTCAGGTTAAATAGGGGTGCCACTTTGGCTGGACTAATCTCTACTCTCTTGTGCCCATTTGTTAATTATTGAGATGAGTGTGAGACTGATGGCAATCTGGTCAGCCATGCCCATGCCTTGCTCCAAAGGTACTTGGTGGAGAATGCGAATATTATTGGATTGATCGGTGAAGAGGCAATGACGCTCGATCGGGCCGCGCACCGGCCCTTTCCTCGCTGCTTCCTCCTGTTGCTGTGAGCTCAGAGTCTGTCTCTAAGGGGCCGTTTGGATCCCTTTATTTTAGGGAATTGAAATCTACTTAATGGATTATGCTATTTGGCTTGGAATTTGACATTCCATAACATTCCCAAGCTCACAAATAAGTCTATCTCAAATTCATAGGGTAGAAGATGGAAATAAATTCTATAGATCACTGTGCTATAATTCTATTCTCCAACTTATAACATACTATTCGACTCACTTCCCTACAATGAAATGCAATATATAAGTATGTCCCTTGTATGCCTAACAATAAATATACAAATATATTCCATATGTAACTATGTTAGCTTAATTAATCTATGCCTAAATTGTAATTATTAGAATGAATTCAATTTCAAGGATCAAAACAGGAGTGCATTGACTTCGAAGCAGGGCAAAGTCAGACTGCCATTGTATCTTCCTATTTTTAATTAACTAGTCGCCCACATGCTTGGCATGGGCTAGAACCCCAGAAGACAGAAGCATTATATGTTAATTTATGTTAACTAGTCTATCAACCTTTGCTCTCGCACGGACTAGAATTTTAAAAGATATACTATTTATACATTTGAGTAATAAAAAGTTACTTATTTTAAATTTTTAGACTATATCTAATTATCACAAACTTATTACTTTTTTTTTACAAAGGATTGACTATATCTAATTATCGCACGGACTAGCTTGAAAAATGAGGTCTTGGGTGAGGGTAGCAGTGCTAACGTCAAGAGAACTTTAAATTTTAAGCCTTATAATGATTGAATTTTTACTCTACAGCAATGTTAAAGGTCCAGAAAAATATAGCCACCGGTAGTCTCACACAATTCTGAAGATGATTGAATTTTCCAATCAAGAAATTATATGTGCAGTTATAATTATACTATCAATATAAACATGTCAAACATTTTTGTAAATATATAGATATATCTAACAACCTATATAAATTATGTTAGTATGGTTTCACAAAATTTGTTAGTATCAGTAGTGTATGAGTTGTTAAGGAAACATATTCTTTTATGAAACACAACATATATATATATATATATATATATATATATATATATATATATATATATATATATATATATATATATATATATATATATATATATATATATATATATATATATATATATTTATTGCTGATGTATGCCGACACAACGTGTATGCTTAATTAGTCAAATCTTAATTTAGTAACACATTGATAGAAGTGGGTAATGCACAAATATACGTGCTCTATGGTTATTTTAAAAAAATTAGTGGGATTATATTTTATATGTAGATTTGAGAGCAAATTTAATTTTTTTAATAATAAGATGAAAATTGGGTTACATAAATTATCTATTGTAATAGGAGTATGTGGCCAATTAGACGTAAACTGAGATCTGCGTTAGATCATGTTTCTTAGTGGTATATGTGGGTACTTTAAATATAGAGTCATAAGTTATTTTATGTTGTTTCACGCAATAGCGGAGGTGGGTAATTATTTAGAAAATAGAATAGATCTACACCGAATTGATGGTCAAATTAGATTTTTGTGAGAATTTCTAGGATTTTTGTTTTCCTATTGTGTCTCGCGAGGATTAAAGTGGAAGCTCCATTAAGGACCTCTAGTTAGCATCTCTGGTATTTATCTTTTTTAGCGTGATATGTACTTAGTTGAAATCTAATCTTAAGATATATAAAATCTTGTTGCATCTAATTATAGTTTAGCTTTCAACTTTTAATCAAGTTGTACAATTTTTTCACATGTTACGGAGAAACTCTAGTTTTTTTATTTTTTATTCAGAATTTTTTCTGTTACAAAGGGTTTAGGTCCTAGTATATTTTTTTCGCATGTTAATTAAGTTGAAACTCAGATTGCACCTTAGTACCGAACTTATTGAATTGTTATATCATAGAATTATATGTGTATAATATTGTTTTATACATCCTAGAGTGCTAAAAATAAAATTACCAATATGGATATGTCATAATGTCCCTATTAAATATATAAAATTAATTAAAATAAAAACTTAAGAAATTGATTAGTATGGAGTATTAATATAATTTAAAGTGAATTAGGTGTTATGTTATTGCTATGTGGTTTGTTAATTAAACATTTCCCATGCTTATAAGCTATGAAAATAAATAATTATCCTAATGTATATATGTTTAGATGGTATAGATTGTTAAACATAACATTATGACTATTTAATTTCACAGTTGTGGAAGTTTGTAATTTAGAAATATAAGTCTCATACTCTATCAATATTGATTTTTTAATAGCATATATTAGCATTTACATATAGATTTGAGAGAGGTGGGGTAATTTAGATACAATATGAGGGGGTTATTTTAAATTATGTTTCATAATGGAAAACTAGTTAATTTCAATATAAATTTACGGTTATTTTGAATTACTTTTCGTAATGACAAGTGTGGGTAATTTATATATAAATTTAGGGGGTTATTTTGAATTATATTTTATAATGGCAGAGGTGGATAATTTAGATATAAAATTATGGCGCTACTTTATGTATTTTCGTAATGGCAGAGCCGCAGAGGTGGCAAAATTTTTTACAAAATTACAACAGATCCAATAGCTATTATCGAAGATGATGATTAGAGTCTTCCAAATTAAATGCCAGATGTTTCCAATTATTGTGAGAATTTCTAGGATTTATCTTTTTTCTAGCGCATCTGGTGACAGGTAACGTGGTGCCTCTGTTGGGGCCTCTCATTAGTAATAGTAAGAGATGATGATTAGAGTCTTCTAAATTAAAGGCCAAATGTGTCTGATTATAGTGAGAATTTCTATGATTTATATTTTCCCCTAGCGTGTCTAGTGACAGTTAACGTGATGCCTCCGTTGGGGCCTCTAATTAGTAATAGTAAGATAGTTTAGTAGATAAGTGTTGTACTATGCAGGATATGAATGGTTGAAACAAACATGGATACGTGCCGTGCGAGCAGAAGGTGAGCTGGCGCGACAACGTGTGCCAGCGAACTCATGTTCTTTTTTTGTTGTTTTTTTCTTGAAAACTTATGTTCAGCCAGAAAGCTTATCGACCCTAGAGATGTATTTTCAGGAATGATCCACTTAATGCAACCGCTCCTAAAGACGGATTTTTTTGGAGAAGTCTGCTTAACTCAACCATTCCTAGAAATGCTTAGGGATTGGTTGCTGGAATGCGCCTTGATGGCATATTGTCGGATTCTAAAACACCCATACAAATAGAATTTAACCATGTCTAAAAATCAGTTGTATAGTAGTGGAAGCAATTTGAGCAATTTAATCAATCATTGCATTAGTTCAAATTCATCATTTAGATGTTGAGTTAAATAATGTATAAAACACAACCATGTTACATAATCAAACAACGAACTCAATAGCAAGAGGATGAGTTTTGCGAACCTATATATTCATTCTATGATAGTACAACATTTGACTATTGCAGATCAAATTCAATTTCGCAACTAATGAAATTGAATACTTAACTCTTTGCTATATATAATAAGTAACAAACGTACCCGTGTGTTGCAATGGAATCCAATACACGCATAGGAATATCCTCATCATCCCTAGACACGAGTTGTTCTAAGTCGTATGAACACCTGTCATAAGTCCGGTTTACATGCGAGATACGTAGGGCGCGACCCAATATGTATTGGAATGAAACTCTGTATTCATCATCGCTAAATGCAAGTCTGAAGTCGTATGAGTAGGGGTCAAGAGTCTGGTCACATACAAGATACTAAGGAAACTCTCCACTATCCAGGTATTTAGGGAGAGGTGGATGAAAAAATGAGTGGAGAAAAAATTTGCCTCTTTAATATTAGGTCTATAATAGATATAGATAGATTAATATTAGATATTGATATAAGAACAAGAAGAGTTTTGGTTACCTTCAGATCCAACAGGAAGCTTTTCTTGCTCTAAGGTATGGCAGTGTGGAGTGTAGGCGTCAATCCCAGATGTGTACGTTCCAATCGCCCTCCTGTGCTCAGGTTTTATAGACACTGCATGCCCATATGTCAACCATTTATATAATGTAATGGGATTGGCTGATAGCTCACGAATTGATAACTAGAGTATAATAAACTAGTTGATACTTAGCGCGTTGCTGCGAAATGCTTAACCTATAATAACGGCCGTGTTAGCCGCCAGGAACATAGAATATGACCAGGTTCAGTGCACAAACTTCCTTGTTCCACGTTAAGAGAAGGCCTATGAATTCACATTGAAGAGGATTGAATATATTATCGTGGAATGCTTAACCACTGAGAACGGCTGTTAGCCGCCAGGAATATAGAATATGACAACAGCTGTCGGCTAAAACAGCCGCTGCTGACTGTTTTAACAGTGTTTTGTGAGAGGAGGCAGCTGCAGTAGCAGCTCCAACAGCTGCGAAAACAAGCTGCCGAGCAGACCGGAATGCTTCAATTGAAGAAGAGGAAGCAGCTGCAGCTGTTGGAGCTCCACGTTATGGGAAGGCCTACGAATTCATTGAAGATTGAATATATATTTTATATAAGTTGTTACCTATAGTTACACACTTAAATGATGTGAGCATCAATTACATGTAGGAGAATGTGGCATGAGAAAAGGTTAATATATATACCCTATTAGCACCTATATATAGGAAGAAGAAATGAAGTGGTCAAGTGCAAAGCAGAAGCTAAAAAGAAGTCAAACTGGTCCAAAATGCTTCTGGTATGGCAGTGTTATAATTGAAAACGAAAAACAAAATTCATAAGAAGCAGTAAGACGTGGTGGCATATATATATATATATATATATATATATATATATATATATATATATATATATATATATATATATATATATATATATATATATATATATATATATATATATAAGCCGTCAGTATGAAATAGGAGATAGATGATGAGAGAATACATAAGGCACCAGACAATCCAATGATCACTTCGTCATTGAAGCCAATTTTTGCTTATTTGAAATGGCAGCGATTAGGAAGGATTTTTGGACACTGCTTGCAGGGACACACCGGAGCAATGCGAGCCAGGAAGAGATTGGTGATCTGTGAGAGTGGGTGGACCAAATAGGAGAGGGGCTGTTCATTTGACTGAGAACAGGTGATCACATAAGAATACGGAGGGGCAGCATGCACTAACTACTGGGAGGTGAAATACAAACAGTGCATGTTTAATGGAAGAAAACGCAAACATTTTGTTCTTAGTGGAAGGAAGTTTGAATTCTTACATGTTGTGGAGTATGACGGATGGTTATGATCGCGCTAGGTGCTCAAGATCCGATGGCTAAAACAATACTGATGATGTGGCTCACTATATAGCAATGAATTATTGCTAGTGGCCTCCATCTATATAGGTATAATATAGGTAACGCGATGAGTCAACCACATTCCATTAGAAAACATTACAAAGAAATAGGAGTTATACTGGGGCAAAAGTGCTGAACACCATCAATTAAAATATTTACTAAATATCATTTTTTTGTGAAATCCAATACAAAAGTACACGCACAAACGTTCACATACATACACGAAACACTTATACCTATGAACACGCACACACATATACACCATACCCCAACAAACACCTCCAAGAGATTGATGAGCTCTACTGGCAAATCTCGAGATTGGTAAAATCACCACATGCTCATTGACTTAATTACAATGAACCTAATCTTCCAGTCAAGTCTGGATTCATTCTCCAAACTACCACTCTTTACAGTTTCACATGATTTTCTATCGAGAAAACAGTTTCACAAGTTTTTGTAAATCATGAATATGGAAATTCCTGCCAAGTTCCAGGCCTGTAGCCCGGGCTATTTCTGTGAATCAATCCCCCTCATCTTCGTGAGAATCTCCGCATCACTGTAGCCCTCCAAGGTTCATCTAATGTTCGTGGCTGCTTTTCCGGACATGAAATTCAACGGAGTTGGTAGTTAGGTAGCATATATGTAGCTTTCAGGGAGATCTCTTCGTCTTATTAGACTCGACAGATCCATGTCCAGCTGTCGGATTTAAACAAGTTTTGGCCTCACATGAGCTTTGTTCCATGTATGTCGATGTGATGCTTATCTCATTCTTTTCAATTGCTACTGTGGAACGAATTTGAAACTTTGAATTGTGATTTTAGCAGTGATATTATATTCATGTCAACCTTGAATTGTGATTTCTTGACATTATTAGTTACATGTATACGGCTGCTACGGTTGACAACCTTCCCAGTCAAACTTCTGTTTCTCACGCTGGCGTGTTACTATATTGTATTTGTTTATGATGGTGGCTTGTAGCTCTCCTAGACATATTTTTACTCGCCATCTACATGGACAGGACGGCCATTATAATCTACAATTAAGCAACAACCCCACTGCTTATATCCCTCTGTTCAGCTCATAGTAATTAAGTCGTCGGCTCCAGGAGGCTCCATGGTGGTTTCTCGTTGGCTCAAATCGAATAAGTTCAAGTTTATCTGGAGTTATTCACTCTGAAATTTTATGTTAGAGTTAGATGCATCATGCTGTGGTTGCCGTGTACGTTCTAATTTAATTCCATGCTTTCCCATAATGTAGCACATGGACTTTCACGAATGTTCACGTGAATTGGCTAAGCAACCTGTTAAGAGTACTTTTTGGATAACAGATAAACTCCAGCTTCATCCCTTGCAACCAAGGAAATCAGACTAATTATTGTAAATGTTTGAGAAAACAAAAATCTGATCTAACTTAAGATTCAATCCCAACATTCAAAAGCCATCCAAAAGAAGCAAAGAATTGTAAAGCCACCGTTTCTTCCGTTCGATGCACATGGATGATGCCCTCCTTGTTTTCTTCACGTCATTCCAGTTATGCCCAATGGCGTAACCAATGTGTTCCCTTGAACAAAACATACCAAAAGTTTTAGGTCAGCATGTGTCAAAAATGACTTTATTCCTTGCAAGCCTTAGTTGCCCGCTCCTGTTAATATTTACGGAGGCAGACGTCTTTAGATCATCACCTACGTAAACCCAACCCTCTAACACCCACCCACCTCCCCCAAATTTCCTTAGTCTTTCGGTGCTACCATCATTGTTGGTGGTCGTTAATTATCAAATCCAACAGCCAATTAAGACTCAAAACAGGAGAAACTAGAAAACTTATAGAAATATGTCATTACTATTAACAAAATTCGACATGTATTTGGAAGAACATTGTTTTGCAGTACATATATACAAATACAGTGGAAAGCATAACGAAAGGCGCAACCAAACAAAGCGTAAAGCATAATTGTGCAAAGGAATAAAGAAAAGGCCCACTTATCTTTCAAAACTGGGCGCCAAACCACTGAGAAAGGGGCCAGGCTTGCTGGCAGACTAGTGTCCGGAGATCTCCCCGTCCATTTTACACTTAGGTCTAACTATAACTATGTAATTTGTATGATCGCTCACTGTTCTTTGCATGGCTATATTAGGATAAGCTGCTCCACTTAAAAAATATTCTTTTATTTTTTTCTTTCTCTTTTATCCTTGAGGTTGGCCTGTGTCACACTATCTTCAAACTATCATGGCTTACCGCTGTATAGAGTGTTGGTCTAGTATACAGTCACTTTATCTTGTCCATGTCCCCGCTACAACCTTTTGCACTATGCCTTCCTTTGGAAAAATATAAATAACAATATCCTGAATACTTTCGGGTGAAATGCTACAACAATAATTCTGTGCACTTGCGTTCTGTAATCGTTAAGAACTATCGTCAATGGTATTTCTTGGCGGCGTCACTAGGAAGCCTAAAATCTTAGTGATGTCGCTAAGAAATGCCAACAAGCATTTCTGGCGCCGTTACCGGGGATGGATTCTATCTCCATACTTGGTAATTGCACTTAGAAATGCCAACAACCATTTCTGGTGCCTTTGCCGGAGATGGATTTCTGTCTCCATACATGGTAATTGTGTTTAGAAATGCCAACAATCATCACCCCGGATACTAGACGTTCCACCTTAGGTAAAGCATAATTGTGCAAAGGAATAAAGAAAAGGCCCACTTATCTTTCAAAACTGGGCGCCAAACCACTGAGAAAGGGGCCAGGCTTGCTGGCAGACTAGTGCCCGGAGATCTCCCCGTCCATTTTACACTTAGGTCTAACTATAACCATGTAATTTGTATGATCGCTCACTGTTCTTTGCATGGCTATATTAGGATAAGTCTGCTCCACTCAAGAAATATTCTTTTATTTTTTCTTTCTCTTTTATCCTTGAGGTTGGCCTGTGTCACACTATCTTCAAACTATCATGGCTTACCACTGTATTGAGTGTTGGTCTAGTATACAATCACTTTATCTTATCCATGTCCCCGCTACAACCTTTTACACTATGCCTTCCTTTGGAAAAATATAAATAACAATACCCTGAATACTTTCGGGTGAAATGCTACAGCGATAATTCAATGCACTTGCGGATATTTTCTGTAATTGTTAAGAACTATCATCAATGGTATTTCTTGGCGGCATCGCTAGGAAACCTAAAATCTTAGTGATGTCGCTAAGAAATGCCAACAAGCATTTCTGGCACCGTTACCGGAGATGGATTCTATCTCCATACTTGGTAATTGCACTTAGAAATGCCAACAAGTATTTCTGGTGCCTTTGCCGGGGATGGATTCTGTCTCCATACTTGGTAATTGCGTTTAGAAATGCCAACAATCATCACCCCGGATACTAGACGTTCCACCTCAGGTTAACCAGGGGAGACTTATCAAAAAAAAGTTTAGAGAGTACATGGTGGGATATAAACTCAACTCAATTGCTCCGATACTATATTGGAGGAATAAACCCAACTCAATTCCCATTAATCTCATGTGGGTATATAGAGAGTACATGGTGGGATATAAAGTGATAGGAAGATAGAAAATAAAGAGACTAAAACTCTTGACATGCTAGCAAGGGGAGACCAAAGATCGACGTGAGAGCCAGCTGTTCAAAAGGAATGGTGATCTAGACACCTCTACACTCTATAAGACACTGAAAACAGCCAATTCCACTCTGGACCCTTGGGCAAAGTTTGTGTGGAACAACAGGGCGCCACTGAGAGTGAAATTCTTCGCATGGTTGCTATCATAGGGGAGAATTCAGTGCAAGACCAATCTGATTAAGAAAGGGATTGTGGACAATGCATTGTGTGATGTCTGCCATGCAGCGGAAGAAACGCCAGCGCATGTGATCTTTGGCTGTACAGCTGCACCGAGCACTGTTCTGGGATGCTCTCCAAATTCAGACCGGCGTCGATTGTACTGTTCAGAAACTGCAGGACATTGCGCCGCCCATGCATCCCTAGCATGCACTTCGGAACATTCCTGCTACTATGCTGTTGGCACATTTGGAAAAGAAGAAACAACAGTGTCTTCAGGAATGATTGCACTACACTCGCTGGAGGTCTGGCAGCCTACAAGTCCGAAGCCTGCTTGTGGAAGGTTCCATTGCCAAAGAGAGACACAGAGGTTGCAGATGTTTGGTACTCCATTTTAGTTATTAACGCAATGTAAACTTTATTTGTAGCTCTTCAAACTATTTATTTCAAACATTCGACTACCAGAGCCAACCAATCAATATAATCTAGGTGGGGAATCCCCCCAGTCGACTTATCAAAAAAATTGATACTATGTAGTTGTGATAAACATATCTACTAATCTATATACTTTTTCATCTGTATTCATAATTTGTTGATCTTTGAAAGGCACCTCTATTTATTTTGAATATGCAGTTAGTTAAAACCTTAGCTTAACCTATAGTGGTTCTTACGTTTATTGTGACGATGCCAAAAATCTAGATTTTGATTTTTTTCTGATCTAAATCCTATTAGTTGCTATACATATTTTAAGCTCAAGTTAAGCTGAAATTATTGTGTTTATTATATTTTTTATTAACTCTTCTTTTGTATTTTTTTGGAAATAAGGATTTTAGGTGGTAGAGTAATGATGGGGGTGGGTCATCCATGGAGCGAACCGTAACTGATCCAGCGATCCATCTGACAAACTGAGGAGCACCGGTTGCTCCATTTTTATTAGCTGCTGACCCTATGAGGCCCAAAGGTTGTTACGGATCGCTCCATTTTGGATTACGTGCTGGCCTGTTGCTTACGGATGGCTTACATGGCGGCGCTGTTCTCAAGCACGAGCGCGACGCAGTCCACGCGGCAGCCGGCGGCGGCGTAGTGCAGCATTGTGTTCTTATTCTTGTGTCCACAGCACCCACCACAGCGCCGGCCTTGAGCTCGCCGTAGACGCATGCGAAGCGCCTCCAACGCCCTTTCGAGTCATCCTCGTCCTTGTCCACCCCTCCTCTGTGCTTTCTTCAGGCCCTGCAGCCGGCGGCGTGGAGGCCACACTATCAGTCGTCATCGTCATGGGGTGGCTGCTACGACGAGGGTCCCATGGCCTTCACCATCGCACGCCTGGTAGAGACATTCATAGGCATCTCCTGCGCCGTCCTGGCGGGACCTTGTTTTCCAGCCCGGAGCGAGTCCGTCGTTGCAGGCTAGGGAGCAGCTCACCCACTGCATCGTCACACTGGCTGACTGGCTGCTGCCTTGATGCTGAGCCTTCATCAGAATTTATAGAGAGTGCAGCAGGAGCTGGCCCTGTTAAGGAAGCACGCGGCGGAGGCCGGCAGCGAGCCCACCCCCACCCTAGTACTGTGAGTTTCTCCACTCGCCCTTCTCTTAGGGTTAGGTTGGACGGCTGTTATGTGGGAGTAAGATTGAGATGAATTGGTCGCAAGATTGAATTTGTAGTGTTGCTGAGTAGCGTTTGACTGCACTCTAATCTACTTCTAACCATATGGGTTGCGAGAAATTGAGATGAAAATTTAGTTTATTTTTCACCCTAATACCTAAGGTGTTTTGCAAATGTGGATAATGCTACTTATTGTGGAGATATGTAGTTCAAATTCGTCATTGACGCGATCACGCAAACTATCACACCCTCTATAAACAATGCTGAACCTCTACTGACTGAGTTAGCATCCAGATCTAGCTAGTTTTGTGTATTATTTTTCTCGATGCGCGGGGCAACACTTCTATTCTATGAAACTGAACCTATCGATTCATTAATCGAATACATGAAGCAAGTGAAGATTATCCTAGTGCCTAACTGCCATGCATCTCCCAAGCGCCTGGCAGCTCTATTATTGGCTTGTTCTTTTCTAATTGGTCTCACCTTTTGCCAAATTTGCATGATTCCTGTCACCATTTGACTGTGTTATCATTAGATTTATTGTCAATATAATATCTTCCATCGAAAACTATAGGTTCCACAGTTATCCACCTAAGTAAAAAAAAACTTGACTAGAATTTTTAGTTCATTATTTTAGGAATTTTAAGACTAAAAAATTGTTGCTTGCTTTCTGACTTCCTCGTTTCATTTTTGTGATTTTCTTTCCATGTCTTTGAAGCCAATGACATGAGCCATCTATTTATGTGAGTTTAGTTCGCACCACGAAAAATAGCCACATAACACGGGACCATAAAACCCTATAGGCCAATCATCCTGAACCTAATATGGCTGCGCTCTCGCTAGTACACAGACCATCTTTCCTGATGGCACTTTTTTATTTTTACTGGAGCATTTTGGGGATTTGGATGATCTGGAAACATAGGAATGCTTGTGTTTTTTTAGGGTTTTCTCCTTCAGTTAACTCAATCTTAAGTTTGCTTAAGGATGAACACAATCTCTGGTGTTTAGCAGGAGCTAAGAAGCTGCAAGGTCTGGGCCTTGGAAGGGTCGCCTAATTCCTTAGGCGTGGTCAAGTCTTGGTGTTCTTCTGTTTTTCTTTTAAATTTAGATTGGATCCCTAACTCTCATATCCGGTCCCCGTATGAGAGGAAGGTGTTGTATGGGGACCCTCCTTTTTCTCTATAATACAATGAAACGCAGCTCTCCTGTGTTTTCAAAAAAAAATGAATAAGCAGAAGTTGCAAAATCTGAGAACCCAACTTACGACCTCGTAGCTCGCACGATAAGCCCCTTACCACTACACCCCAAAGTCACTTGTTACTTAGCAACATAAACAATCCTGTAGTATTTACTCCACAAGATTTGAAAGGAAGATTTGAGGCTCTAACCGAATTCAGACGAAAAAAGTTTCAACTACAAAGTTTTAACTCTCATCTTGATCTAGAACTTTGATTTTGAGCATTTTCCATCTGAGGTCATTTAATAAATTTAAAAAAATGCATATTAAAATCATTAATCTTAAAACATAATTTTGGAGCCCTCGAACTCTCTTGGGGATCGAATCAGCTAAGATTAGACGTGAATCAAAATTCTGATTTCCAGTTGCAGCGAATGTCAAAAGGGTCGTAAAAACATGGAACTTCGAAGTCCAATCAATCAGCGATCAAAGAAAGTGCATTGAAATAAAAATAGTATGGACGGTCCTTTAACATTGTAATTTTTCCCTCAAAACTCATGTTTATCTTCTTGGTGTACATAGCATAGCATGCTATGAATTAAGATCGTGAACAAGGGAAGAGTAATGCAGTACAATAGGTGTCATGTTGCCGTACAAATAGTGTTTTTACAAACGTGGTTAACTCTACTTATTGTGGAGATATGTACATCGAATTCATCATCGATGCAATCATGTGAAATCACACCCTCTCTGTAAACAATGCCGAACCTCTAATGACTGAGTTAGCGTCCACACTACTATAGGAATTTTTACCGAGGCGGGCACTTTGGCTTAACTGAGGCAGGCAAGCCAACCGCCTTAGTGCAAAGGTCATGGTTAATCGTGGCCTTAGTTAATAGATTAACCGTGGCGGGCATCATAAGCTAACCGCCTCAGTTAATTAACCGAGGCGGTTGTCGTAAATTGCCTGCCTCGGTTAATATTTTAACCGTTAACCGAGGTGGTTGAGTAAAGAAGCCCGCCTAGGTGAAGGTTTTAATTGAGGCGGTTTTTGTTACTTGCCCTACTCGGTTAATGATTTCCAGATTTAAAAATATTTTTTTTAAATTTGAATTTGAATTTGAATTTAAAATTTCGCTAATGAAAGCACAGATAAAGCAGAAAATAGATGACAAACATATACATTTATTATCGTTCGACGAACCAACATTAAGTTATTACATTAGTGATGTCTTCGTCATTGTTTCACAAACACAAATCATTCGTACATGAGCAACTAAGGTCATTCATACATATCATTTTTTATTGGAAAAGAGGTCCGGTAGAATGTAATCCGAGATTTGTAACTTATTGCTCCACTTTCTGATGCTCTCGCACTTCAGTGTAACACCCCAAGTGCTAGCCACTTGCTAAACAGTGGGTTTGAGCTCAAACATGACATGTTAAGTGGTGATGAAGGTGTCAAGGTCAGATCTATGGGAGTGAGCCCCAACTTAAAATTGGACAATGCACCTTTGCTTACATGTTGCCCCTTTCAACAAGTATGCTTGAGTAATGTTGGAGGTGCTTCTTTCATGTGTTTCACATCACTCTCTACCTATATTGATCACTGAAAAAGTTTCGTGAAGTTCGAAATCAAAAAGTCACATGAAATTATAAGTTATAACCTTTCTTGAATTGCTTTATTAAGTGAATTGTATTTTTGAATGTTACGTAGGATATTTCATATGTTACATGGGTGATGTTTCATATGAAACATAGGTGATGTTTCATATGTTGCATAGGTGGTGTTTCATATGTTACATACTCATGTTTCATTTATAGCCAATATATGTTTCATATGTTTATCTCATGTGTATGGTTAACAACCATGCTTGGTTAATGCAAGTGATTGTGTTTGATCACTAAAACACCTTAGCCACACTTAGGATGCAAAATGGGACCATGTTTGTATTCATGACTTGGTCCAAATATGCTTCTAAGTGTTGGTTGGATTCAAAACACCTTTTTCATGATGCTACTTTGACTAGAGTTGAACTGTGGCTTGGAGTGCTTGCATGGAGGTCGGCCCTAAATAAAAGTTGTAGATTAGACATTGATGAACAAAAGTTGTTTAATGACCTTGGCCTAGATCAGTGTAGAACATGGAGTAAATGTGGCCCAAATTTCAGCCAAAACCCTGTTTCTAGGGCCAAAAATTTGCCGTCCTTAAGAGGACTGAAACCGGATTTCAGTTTCAATGTGGCTCACTTTGGAGCGCTGCATCTCCTAAACCAAGCTGAATCTTTTGAATCTTCTTAAAGTAAAGTTGTAGACCTTTTGTAGCTATACACTTTTCATTTCTGGAGTTTTTGCTAACTCGAATCGGACTAGGAGATAGAGGGGGACGAAAATGGTGTTTCAGGCGTATTTTTGAGGTAGTATTAGTTTTTCAGAGTTTGAAATGCCTGGCTGACCGCATGAAGACGCGCATCGCCGCGTGGCTCCCTCGCGCCCTCTCGCATGTGCGACACCTCGCCCCGTGTTCAGGTTAATGGAGAGGCCAAGCCCGGGCCCTAGCTCCTTGCGCACTCCATTCTCCTCCTCCCTCTCGCTGTCTCATCCTCGCTCAGCTCCACACCGGGGAGCACGTCTGCCATGGATGCGAGCAGAGCTCGCTACCACTGTTGCGCTGCACGCCTCAAGCCAGGAGCCACCACTAGCTCCGACTCCCTGGCCTCGCAGCCGCCTCGTGCCACCGCCATTCTCGCCCACGTGTGCGGCGAACCACCGGAGCGCCACCAACACCATTGCCAGCCAGCCGAGCTCCGGCCTCACCGCTGTTGCCACCGTTCGTTGCTCCTCCGACCCAGTCGTCACCACTATCAGCGTCGCCACCCCGTCCTGCCCCCGACTTGCCGCTTCTCCGAGCTCCAGCGCCACCGTCTGCAGTTGCCGTCTCGGCCGCAGGCCCGCAGCCCCCGACCCGCCATGCTCGCGTCCCCAGCCCACCTGGAGCCACCTCCAGCCGAGCCGAGCAGCTCTGCAGGCTCGCGCGGACCCAGGTGTGCTCCCCCGCCACTCGCCTACACCGGAGACTCCCCCTGCCGGCCGGAACCGCGAGCACCGACGACCTCTCCTGCTCTGATTCGCGTGGGGGACTTCGCATGAGAATTTGAAGAAAGGGAGGGGCCTAACTGCACAGTCACAGACTCAGAGGAATAGTTCCTGCGGGGACCTATCCGCTAGGATCTATTTTATGAAAAGTCTAACCTCAGTGCAAAAGAGTTTTTCCTTTTTCTTGTTTTCTTTTCCAGAAATTGTGACAATCTCTGAAAATTGATATCTCATCTCTACTATAATAGAACACTTAAATTATACTTGGTCCACTCAGTAAAACATCCCCCGCTGAGAGTCTGTAACCATTGTGCACCCAATAAAATATACATAGTAAATTGTCTCCATTAAAATCAAGGGCTACAAAATAATTTCTTCTGGGCTTCAACCCAATCCTACGGCGAAGATCGCTCCCAGGCTTCAACGCGCCCGCGCTCCTCCGCCCGCGGTCGCGGACGATCCTGCTCCTCCCCACAACCGCACCAGTACGGCGTGGCGCTAGGGCGGTGATGGTTCGATTCCCATCCCCGTCCTCTCATTTTCTATTCTTCAGCGAAAAAAAAAGAAACGTCAGGCTGCCTCCGTCGATGCCGCCAGTTCCACCTCGCGTGTGGGATCCTTCCCCGACGTGGGCTGCCGCATCCCCCGCCGCCGCAGCCCTGGCCACGTGCCACCGGCGCCGCCACCCGCAGCCTCGCCGGCCGCGCGCCGTGGGGGCGTCTGCAGTCGCCGCGGACCTGTCCGCGCGACCTTCGACCTGCCCCACCGGCCGCATCTCTCCCGATGGGGGAGGACGCAGCCGTTGCTGCGTTGCGCAGCCTCACGCTACAGAAGCTCGCGACATCGGTGTGGCCATGGAGGACGAGGAGCACTGGAGATCCAATCGATGGCGAGGAGGTTGATGTGGATGCCATCGGCCATGAAGCAGCAAGGTCCTGCTCTGCACCTCTTTATCCCAGTCCCCACCTCCATTCCCTCATTGCCCAAACCCTAGCATTATTGCTGACATGTTCTCTGGTGCACAGCTGCCGGAGTTCCACAAAATGAATCAATGGCTCTAGGGGATTGAGAAATCTACCACTGCGCTCTGGTAGATGCAGACCAAGGTTGCCAAGGTTTGTAATCCTTCCCATATGTGCTACTTTTCCATTCAAATTGGTAAGACCCACTTCTGTTACTATCTAGCTTTTTCTAGCGCTTCCATTTGCTCTTCTAAACAATCTTATACTACTTCTATTTCTGTTGCTTCAGTAATGGAAAATGGGGGTTGCCCTCGGTTCAAAAAAAACACCCACATCTGAAGTACGGTTCACTGGGCAAATAAATAGCTTTGTAATATAAATGCTTATATGTGGTGATTTGTTTCGTGGATGTGTGGACATGGCAGTACTGCACATTTATGGTAGGATTGTTGCCAGATTGAATGCTCAAGAGTTTTATCTGCTAAACAGTTCTGCAGTACTAATTAATTTAGTTGATTGAATTGCTCATAGAAGGCTATTAATACTTGAGCATGATGTTGCTTGTCCTCAATTAATAATAAGCAAACCATTTGTGTTGTTCTTGTATTCATCTCTACATTTGTGAGATATTGATACTAAATATATAATAGGTTGTACGCCTCTAATCTTATCCTAGATTTCTTGCGTTTGCATGCTCTAATCTTGGATATTCGTTAGTAAAACAAATAATACCATTTTGCTTACAACAAGAACTAAACTATCTTAAAGGCTCCATGAGCTGGCATGAAACTTGAAGTTGGTTGTGGCAAGGGACAACGAAATCTGTTGGCTATAGTCTAGAGGAGTGCATGGTGATGAAAATATGATTGTTTTCCTTGTATGATACCTTCTTATCTCACATGAGTGGATTTTCATTAATGGTGGCTGTGACGGGGAAATACGTTTTTGTGACATCAGATGAGTTGGATGCTTTCGTGATCTTGACCAGTCACGGTCTCAACTTGCAAAGAGGCCTCCTCTTCTTAAAAGTGTTGTAGAGAATGTATGTTCACCCTCCCTATTATTATCATTTGTTTTTGTATTTGTAATTATTTATCAAGAGTGTGTGGTCAAAGAAAGCTACTATAGAGCTGCTTACCATGTTCTAGCCACAATTGTAGAGCTATTAACCCTTGAGTAGTTTACAGAACTGTCTGTTATCATGCTGGTTAAATATCTTTAGAATAATTATGGGATATTTCGATACTATATCTATTTGAAGTCATAACCTGACATATGAACAGATGCAACAGAGATTGCTCCCCGGTTTGTCATCCAGTCAAAACTGTGCAGGATTGGATTTGAACAATTACTCAATTTTGAAGCTATGCGATTGCAGACAGGCAAGCCATTACAATTAGCTGTCACTGAGGTTATTCAGTTGTATTTGTTCCATGCAATGTGCCTGTTAGGCTTTGTTAAAACAAGATGACATCTTAGAGTTAACTCAGATGAGCCTAGACTTTTCAAATAAGAGATAATTGCTCCTATGTTATTAAAAAATATATGACTGGGCACTGTTGTTGCTTCAACCATAGAGCTGCTTGTGGCTGTGCGGCACTCCGTGTTGGTGTGAAAAAATCGGGTACTCGAGTGGAGTGCGGTACTGCTTGAGGAGGACACTGCTACAGCAGTTAAGGAGCAGATCTGGGTCACCCCAGTGGACAGGAGGATGCCGCGATGGCGCTTGAGGAGCAAACGATTTCTGTGATTTCTTCTGGATTATTATCTTGTTTTTTTTGTCTCTTATAATGCTCACTGCTTTCAACAAACATGCAGGACCATGAGCCACCTCTCGACAGCTAATTACGGCGGCTGAGGAGAATGTGGCTGCAACAACAGTGGTGGTGGCTGCGAATTTGAAGAGGTTTCTCACATCCAACTAGCTATATTGCCATGCCTAATAATTTGATAAGATAAGATAAAATTGTTGGGTCTATCATAAGAATAATTAAATTATTTGTTCAACAAATGGTTCACATTTTGGCAAAATCGATGTAAACTGAGTTCACTACTGGGACTTGGCAAAACAAAATAAAACATTTCCTTTGATTTTGTGCTGTATATACAGTATACTATTTTCCTTTCTAACAGATTGCCTGTGTTTATTTTTTACACACACCAGTAGCAGATATGCTATTTCATCAGGTGTGGATGTATGGTAAATCATGAATGTAAATTGAATTGAACTACAATTACTTTCAAGGTTCAAAACTATAGTGAAGCATATATCGATGTGATCCTAAATGTCTGCGTGCATCCAGCGGGTCTATTACAATGATCTTTGAGCAGCATCTGACTACTTGCTGTGTTAGTTTGCAGCCTATCTCAGATAATTTGGGTCTATAGGGTAGTTTGCTGATCGGAGACATTTTCTGTGCCAATCTTGTCACTTTGCAACGTGTTGCTGCAGGAAATGGTGGAGCTGTTCATATTTCTGTAAATAATGTCATCGATGAGGTAAGCCGTAAGCATGCCATTTTTAATTTGCTTCTCATCTGTTGAATTGTCTGTTTTTATGGATTGACTAGAAATTTAGGATTAATGTCAGCTACCTGGTGCTGAGTGCAAGCTGATTTTTTCTCGTAAAACATACAACAATGATGTGAAACATAGACCAGCAATTTTTTTATTCATCCATTGATTATTTTTCATATATACAAGTTTTGTATCCTTACCATGAGCCACCGCTCGACAGCTAATTACGGCGGCTGAGGAGAATGTGGCTGCAACAACTGCGTCTGTTTTTTGTTTAATGATTTATTTTAGTTTAATAATTTATTTTCTAGACGCCACAGTAGCGTTAGCACAGCCAGTATACTATTATCTGCCATGCACAACTATCAACTGAGAATAGAATTCTTGGTCGACATTTTGAAGAGCTGTGCAAATGAATGTGGAGACAATATCCCTCGAGAACTTCAAGACATACTTAAGGTCTTAAGAAAATTATAAATTAGATGATTGAGGCTAGACATAACTTTATTATACATGGTCATATATAATTACGTGAAACTTGAACTATGAAAAAAAATATTATCGTTTGATTGTTTTTATGTGTATTCCTAAAATGAAACCGTGGCGTTAGCACGGGCACTGTACTAGTTCTAGGAGTGTCCGAAAATAGTGAAACAAATTTTGTTAGCTTTGTTATGAAATGCTCTATATGATAGATCTATGAAATGTGTTGCTTCATGCATGTTTATGTGATGTGTAAATTATTCTTTAAAGATGCTTTTAGAAATACTTTTAAGTTGGAAAGATGCATATCTTGAGTTATAGAAGTCCAAAAATAGAAATTCTAGTTGTGTTAATCTTGTGATGACATGATCTAGCTAATAAAAATATTAAACATAATAGTTGTGCACTGTTTTTATAATGTTTTGATTTAATCTTTTTAAATAGACAATTTTAGCTAGTTTTGTTTAATATTTTCATATCTAGAGTTGTGGTACTCCAATTGCTGTGAAATTCTTATGGCAGGCTAGTGATGTCATGTGTGTGCTGTGGTAAAACCTTCATGTTCGTTGGATGCAGTATGAGTGAGTTATTGATTTAACTTTTTTGGTGCTTGATATATGGTTTTAAATCAGTTATAATTTTTGTAAAGGTGTAAAATTGGAAAATATTGTTTTTCTACCTTGGTATAATGTTGGGCTACCATAATAACATATAATATGGCCATGTATTTATAGAAAATAATGATCTTTAGATTTATCTTGCTCTCACATGAGTTCTTGCAATAGCAATTTGTCTTTTTCATAGAGGTTGCTATGCTTATTCAAATGGCATGAAATTTGTATAGTATACTATTGAGAGTAGGTATGAGTTGTTGTAATTTTCTCAGAATTTACTGTACACTTTTGGTATATGTTCCTTAATTCACCCTATTATCCAAATAAATTAATAAAGACATGTAAAGATTTTATTTGGGCTTGATCCTTATGTTTTCTAGTGTTCTTTTGATGAGTATAAACTGTTGGTAACATTGGTTGTGCCCAAATTTGATTGGTTATATGGAGTCACATATTTATTGCTCTATATTTTCAGAGAATGGTTGTTTTGGACAGTTTCTGTTGCCACTACTATAATAAATTTAACAGAGGCGGTTAGAAAAGATTTTCTGAGGTGGGCAACCCCACCCGCCTCGAACCTAATGTCACAGTAAATATTGATTAACCGAGACGGTCCAATGCCCGCCTCGGTTAATCAAAAAAAAAACTAAAAAAAAAACTATGGATAGGCCCGCTGAGCCCATCCACGTGCTACCGCCAGATTCACGTCCATGCCGCCATCGCTCCTCCATCCGCCCTCGCTACCACACCTCAATCCGTAGTCATGGAGGCCCCTCCTCACCGGATCCGTCACCGTGGGACTCATCCTCGCGGGATCCACCGCCGTGGGGGCTCCACCTCGCTAGCAAGCTCGAGGGAGAGGGAGAGGGATGCACCCGCACTGGATCCGCCCGTGCCAAGGCCGGATTCGACCTCCCCGTGCGCCAGTGAGCTCGAGAGAGAGGGAGAGGGATGCGCCCGCACTGGGGCCGCCGTCGGCGGATCCACCCGTGCTAGGGCCAGATCCGGCCACCTCGTGCGCTGACAAGCTTGAGGGAGAGGGAGAGGAAGCGCCGAGCCACCGTCACTAGATCTGCTCGTGCCGGCGCCGCCATCACCAGATCAGCCCACGCCAGGACCGGATCCGGCCTCCCCGTGTGCTGACAAGCTTGAGGGAGAGGGAGAGGGATGTGCCCTGCCTACGTCTGTTGTGGGGGAGAGGAAGGAGGTGGAGGTGGTGCCCTGCCTGCCATGGGAGGGAGGGGGAGGTGAGGGAGAGGAGAAGGATGGGGTGTCATGCTAAGGAGCGAGGAGGGAGGAAGCGATGTCTGAGTGAGGGAGATGTGAGCGAAACCCTAAATCCCTTGTGTGTATATATATATATGGAACCCGTTATCGGTTGGACCTGGGCTTTTTGATGGGCCTCAAGAATATTAACCGAGGCGGGCCTTATAAGTGGCCCACCTCAAAAAATGGGGGTATTTTTGGAGGTAGGCCACTTATAAGGCCCGCCTCGGTTAATAGATTTTAGGAGACGGTTATGTTTTAACCACCTCCATAAATTAATTTTTTGAGGTGGGGGGTTAATAGGAGGCGGTTATTTTTTAACCGCCTTCGTAAATCGATTTTTCGAGGTGGGGGTTAATAAAAAGCACCCGCCTCGGTGTATATTTCCTACCTTGTCCACTATATGTAAATACCTGAACCCTTACTAGTATGAGTAGGATGTTCTATGCTTAGCCATGCTTAGTAGGTAGAAGTTGGGTGATTTCCTGTCACCTACGAGATATAGGTGAATATCTGGTCACGGTTGGCTATATTTGTTATCGTGGAAATAACCATGTGATGATGTTATAAATGGAGACCGGGTGGAATCTTATATGTTGATGGTGTTGTAACTTATAGTGATTCTGTCTATGTCGATTAAGGACCGTACCGTTGCTGGTACTTCTATCGAGATATCGAGATTGAACACATGTCTTTCACTTAGCTGGCCAAATAAGTTTTTCTGACTGCAAAGCTGAGTAGCTCAACTCAGGCCAAGGACACATTCTGTTAGAGTGCGCACATTGCGGGGAGCTAGATGTGAGTCCAAGGCCAAGCTAGGCCTAATTGTCCTGGCAGCTAGTTAGTCCCTAAGTGTGTAGCGCTAGTCTTACCTGCGAATGGACTTGAGTTATACCAAAGGTGACCTAAGGCTGCCTTCGCGAGGTATGCTTGGGTTTGTGTTAGGAATATATCCCCAGCTAGTTGAAATCGATTCAAATCGCCGTCTCTCTCGGATAGTGAGAAACTCAACTAGCGTTAGCATCGTAGTAATACTTGATGGAATAGGATGGCTATGATGATTGTATGATAAGCTGGTTATGGTTACTATTATGATGCTTATTAATCAAGTGATTGCTCTAGAATAGGTGTAAAGTTAGTCATAATAAGCTTCACCGAACTTGATGCTAAAAATTGACTAAAAGATTGAAAGTAAGGACTCAAGATAGTAATGCTCTTTTTACAAAGTTATGTTATCAAGCTAGCTCCACCTATAAAGCCTTGCATTCTCCTTGGGTCATATTATTTTGGTTTATGACAAGTAAGTCTAGCTGAGTATCCTCAAGGTTTATCCCACCATGTTGCAGGTGCAGTTCTTGGCCTACTAAAGATGGTGGCTAACATCTAGTGGCTTGGTGATTCTATATAGTATTCTCATCTTATGCTTTTGTTAGAGGATGTCACTTATGCTAGCAATGTATTTGGAACTTATGTTATTGTAATCATTTGAAAGCTATGTTGTTTTTCACCAATCAATTTTGAAACCCAAACTTGTACTTTTATTTATGAACTCTTTGTAATATTGTTTCCACTACAACTCCATGTATGTGATGTGTATTTGCTTAATCATGCGATCTTGATTGTGAAGTTGATTTATTGAGATCCTTCATGACACTCGGCGGACTACCGGGTTTATATAAGTGAAAGTATGTGCATGTCAACGTGTTTAGCAGGGACATCCATACTTGATCTTGTACAAATTGGGCGGTTCTGTCACATTCGGATCCTATGCTAACTCGCTTTCCCAGTTGAAGAACGTATTCCCTTCATGTGCGATCTTTGTGACAAACTTACATATGTCTACTATTGTTTGTTTGAAGTCTTGGTCGACCTTCTCCCTTCGCCATCAGTGTTGTGCTTTCTTGAGCTGCCACTAGCTGCTGCTGAATTTGCTGCACATCCTCAGGTACTCATAAACGTAGAATCCACATAGAACTAAGCCATTGGGTTGTTTGGTGCACTGCATGATGTATAATACACAATCATTAGAGCATATATAATAAACAATCAGTAGGAGTAGTAGAACTAATAGTAGTGAGTAGAGTAGAGTAGTAATAGTAGCAATAGGAGTACTAGAGTAGAGTAGAGTAGTAGGTGTAGTATTAGGAGAAGAGCAGCAGTAGTAGTAGAGTAGTAGTAGTATTGGTACTTACCAGGAACTCACACCTGAGTTTCAGTTTCGTGCCATTCTTGATCTTCGTCTTCTTAGATCTCTGATCATAGTAGTCGGGATCTTTCACGTACTTCTTATAAGCGTTGTTCGAAAAACCACTAGTGTCAACGATAATTTCAACAAGTATGTTAATGGTAAATGAATAAGTTCTGTCACTTACTATCTCAAACAGCTTTCAAAGTGCTTTGTACCCTGATTTGTTTGTGTCCTGCAAGGAGTCAAATATACAGGCCTTTCCATCCCAAGGATAGATTATAAATGCAATCTAGTGGCCCATGATGCCCTGCCTGCACCATTCACACAATACAGATTTGAAATGTTCAAATATGATAAGTCAACATCTCAGTTGCTATATATATGTTCCAAGTATCTTTTGGATTTAACCAAACTGGTGGGCGGCCATGATACACCCATTTCCCTGGATCTTCTTCATGGCCTCATAGATGTACATTCCTTCCCGATACTTATATTCGATTACCAGATCTTCTTTGTATTTCTTTCTCTCCTCTAGGTTCAAGTTCACTAGCTTTCATGAGTGTTTGGTATATTGTAACCCACAATGGTTCTCTCTATAAGAAGCATAGGATTGAGATAGAGAATATCCTTGCCCAATTCCTTGCTTAATAGGCCTGCATCCTACAAGGAAAAGTCATCATGGCATTACTAGTTTGTTCCTAAAGTACCTACAACGATGCACTAGTGTCAAAGTCATAATTAACTTATAGGGCAAATATGGTGACTTGGGTGGCGTCAAGGTCCTTTCACTGTAGTAGTCTATGCATGTCATGGAAATCTACAATGACTTCACCATCCATGGGTGTGTGGAAGTACTCCTCTCGAATGTTGATGATGAAGTATTCTAGGCCCACTTTCGCCACTTCCATGTACCACAAAGGAACCTCCTTACCTCCCACTTCTCTTCAAGGAGGACGCTCAAGGTCAACATAAACTTCCCATGCACGTAGTTTTAGGGGCAATCATCCGACGGGGGCCAAAACGATGGCAGTGTTTTCGGCCTGCAACACTGGGGCTTGAGATGTTAGGGAGTGGAAAAGGCAGATAGCATCTTAAAATGAATTATAGATTGACTATGCTTGCTAGTAGCATACCTTTCAAACATAGTTGAGTATGGGTGCTCGTCGTCTATTTGATAGGCCACCCAACTTGACTTGGTGTGGTTCAGAGGTATGGCCTCCTCTTCATCTGTAGGCTTCCTCGTTGGGGAGGACATTGGTTTGAGCCCTGCTTCGAACCACTTGTAGGCGGTGGTGTCACATCGCCCGATGCTACCCCTTTGCTTCCCTATGGATTGCTATTGCCAGGAGGCAGACTGCCTAGGCTGCTAGCATTGTCGTTGTCATCGCTGGCATTATCATTAGCACCGTCATCATCATCGTCATCACCTGGGTCACCTAGGGGAGATGACGACAGGTGTAAGGGCAGTGACGCCGATGTCGGCATATCCAAGATAGTGTGGCTCTTGTTCCATAGCACGTGCATGCCGATAGTAGCACCGATGAACGTGTACCCCACTTCAGTGGGAATGTCGATTTCATCCTCGTCAAAATCTTTGTTGGTCTACGTCACGTCGACCCAGACATAGTTGGGTGGGATCGACTTACCATCGTACATGGCACCACTTTCGGCAACAGTGCCACTCCGTGGCCACGCCATTCTTCCTCTATGCCCTGCTGAAGGGCACCTAGAGCGTGCAGCTCGTTGGTTCAATGATGTCATCGACTGGGTACCTGGGGAGTTGTCCGGTCCGCAGCGCCATCTGCCCTTGTACGGTGGCTTGACCCTGTGGCAGCAGCACGCTAGCCTTGCGAAACATCTGCGACCTTAGCTCCACCATCTTGGGGTCGTTGCTTGTGAAAGCATCTTGTATCTTCCCAATGATCATGCCCTTGACTGCCTCATCATGGCCTTTCTGGATGAGACCTTCCTTGTACCTCTACCTCGTGTGGTAAGAGTTGGCATCAGATTGCTAGGCCTCCACGTCCTTCCAGCTCTGCCTCGAGGAAACCCCATGGATGCGGCCATGGTGCTCGGGGTTTCCCAGCACCTCAGTTAGTACGTCCCTCTCTCAGCGAGGTTCGAATAACCCGCTCTTCTCGGCCACAAAGACCTCCAAGATCCTCTTCTCCACCTCCTCGGTCTTTGGCTTGTTGTACTTGGTCCTGCCCTCCTTTAGCTTTTTCAGCCTACGGGCATAGAGATAGTTACGTGACCTCACATCGATGCCCTTTCTTCCTGGCCTCAGCTGCCCTAGCCTCAGCTGCCTCCCTTTCTTCCTGCTGCCACTTCTCCATCTTAGCGGCGTACCCAGTCATGCCTAGGTGGTGGTGGAGCTCATTCCTCTTTGTGAGCTCAGAGAACTTCTTGCCCTTGGCCTTTGCATGCTTTGGTCGAGTGTTTCGCGATGACCTCTTCCCATATGTCATGCGTGATAAAGTTGTAGTCTTTGAATGGTGTCCTCCCTGTTTGCACGTACTCCCTATTGAGCATGGACTTAAAGTTGTGAAGCGCTTTGCCTGCAACAAACATGGCATGCCCCATGCACTTGTCTTCATTATAGCCCTCCACTAGATACGTGAACCGCCTCTTCACCTCTCCCCACACATTACCCTTATGTCCTTGGGAACTTTCTTCCAATCATCATATGTGATAGGCACGTTGTACTTGACTACACAGGAACACTGGTTGCTGAAGGTGCCGATGATGGTGGTTGGCACCAAGGCTGTCCTTTCAGCCCTATCTCAAATGCACTTTCTCGCGTATCTGATGCCTCCCATGTTGGCCCCTCTTCAAGTATGACTTCTTCTTTGCTACCGGTCGTTGCAGTTGAAGTGCCCAAGGAGGGACAAGGTGCTTCCTCCTCCACCCCTTCTCCACCGTCGTCGGGGTACTCCAAACGAAGAGGCACCAGTGGTATTTGTTGAGGACAAGAACTCGCATTAGTTATATACTTATGCGAGGCCCCCGAACATTGTTTCAATTAACGTGCACTGCTTCATCTACGTACCTCACGCCTTGAGTCTTCGGTATCATCTTCTAGAGGCACTCATGGCTCTGCGCGAGACCCTCGTGCCTTGCCCTTCAGATCAAAGTTTGGATCATCTTCTTCCTCACCACAAGGTCTCTTCAATGGCCTTCGGGTTAGTTCCTCACTCTCGTACGAGGTGTTCCCATCTAATGATGAGCCTTCATTATCGCTCGCATCAGGAGTAGCCTCGCACCAATTTTCAAGAGCCTCCTTGGTCAACATTGATAGCTATGACGAAGAGAGTTATAGGAACATTTCATAATTATATAAACACAATGCTACATTCATCTCAAAACATATATAAATGAATCATTAATTATATATTCATTTGAAAACAAGATTACATCCCTTTTTCATAAAAGTACAAAATTGTACAAGAAAAGTACAAAATTATACAAGAAAAGTACAAAATTTAAGAATTTGAAGAAAAATCACGTACATAGTTGGCTCAGATTCGGCCCATTAGGAGCTTATTACTAGTAGAGGGGCATTTGATCATCATAGCCACTGCCTCAGCATAAAAGGGTTCACATCATTGCAAATGCCACTGCCTTAGCACATTTTTCAAAGTTTAAACAGTTCATCATTGCATATGCCATAGAGAAGCTCAAATTCAATCAAAGCATAGTACAGGAATCTTAACCGAGGCAGGAAAAAAATGGTTAACCAAGGCTAGCAGCTCCATTAGTAGAGTAGAGCTGAGGAGTAGTAAGAGTAGAGTAGTAGAGTACTAGTAGAGGAGTAGAAGTAGTATAGTAGGAGTAGGAGGAGGAGGAGTAGTAGAGTAAGTGTAGCAGCCAGCAGCTTACAAGTAGGAGTAGTAGGAGTAGGAGTAGGAGTAGTAGGAGTAGAGTAGTAGTAGTAGTAGTTAGTAGTAGTAGTAGTAGTAGTAGTAGTAGTAGTAGTAGTAGTAGTAAGTAGTAGTAGTAGTAGTAGTAGAGTAAGTGTAGCAGCCAGCAGCAGAGGTAGTACAGAGTAGTAGAGTAAGTAGTAGTAGAGAGTAGCAGTAGGGAGTAGTAGTAGGAGTAGACAGTAGAGAGGATAGTAGTAAGAGTACCAACAAAGAGGAATGGAGGAGGTGTGCAAGTGTCAAAACTATTAAAAGTAGTAAGAATAGCAGGCAGCAATGGTTAAGTAGTAGTAGTATAGAGTAGTACAGAGTAGTAGAGTATAGAGTAGTAGCAGGACAATAGTATAGAAGTAGTAGAGCAGTAAGAGTAGTAGAGTAAGTAGTAGAGAGTAGCAGTAGGGAGTAGTAGTAGGAGTAGAGAGTAGAAAGGATAGTAGTAAGAGTAGTAGGAGTAGAGAGTATAGAGGATTGTAGTAAGAGTACCAAAAGAGAGGAATGGAGGAGGTGTGCAAGTGTTAAAACTGTCAAAAGTAGTAAGAATAGCAGGCAGCAGTAGTTAAGTAGTAGTAGTAGTAGTAGTAGTAGTAGTAGTAGTAGTAGTAGTAGTAGTAGTAGTAGTAGTAGTAGTAGTAGTAGTAGTAGTAGTAGTAGTAATAGTATAGAGTAGTACAGAGTAGTAGAGTAGAGTACAGAGTAGTAGAAGGACAATAGTATATAAGTAGTATAGTAGTAAGAGTATTAGAGTAGAGTATACAGTAGTAGTAGTTGTATTAGTTGTTGTTTTAGGAGTAGTTTTAGAGTATACATCAATTCAATATGAAATTGGCATTATAGAGAGGGAGAGAGCAGCAGCCAGCACCAGCAGCTCTAGAGAGGGAGAGAGGAAGCACAGCAAGCTCTAGACAGCACTAGTAGCAACAGAGAGGGAGAGAGAGGAAGCACAGCAAGCTCCACATTACCCTGTGCTAAGTCCTTATCAGCCGTTTCAAATCAACCCTGAAGGGCTGCCCAAAGCATAGACAGTTCATCAAATTGTAGTAGAGATAAGTACTAGATGAGTAGGAGTAGGAGTAGACAAATTTCATATATTGGTCAGATTTATCTCAATTTATCTCGATTGCATATATGTGCCCGGTGAGGACATAAGTAGTAGATGAGTAGGAGGACAACAAAGCAGCAGCAGTAGTAAGTAATAGGAGTAAACAAATTCATCTCAAAATAATGTCAAACTTATCCCAATTCATCTCATATCACTCAAATTTGTCCCAATTCATCTCAATTTACTCAAATTTAACCCAATTCATCTCAAATTCATGTCAAATTCATCTCAAATGAGTGGTAAATGCTCAGTTAAACAATACATTAAGCATCATAGGCAGTGGCATTTGCATTGTGATAAACAAAACACATCATAGGCAGCATTTAATCAAAACTGGCAAATTGAAACAAAAAACGCATCACAGGCATCATAGGAGCAGGGACAAGAACATCACAACCAGTGTACTAGCGAAGATGTAGTTGGGGAAGATGGAGTTAGGGGAGAAGCCGGGGAAGGTGGAGCCAGTGGAGATTCTCGGCTAGGAGGAGGGAGCACACGCTAGCAGTGGATGGCGGCAGCACTACGGTTCTGCGAGAAGACGGGTCTGGGGAAGATGACGTGGCGATGCGAGGCAGATCTCCTTGGCACTGGGGACGATGACGTGGGGCACGGGGTGGATCTCCTTGGTGCTGCGGCTGCCCAGAGATGAGGACAGTGCGGCAGAGCTAGGGATCGTAGCGCCCCAGCGGATGGCATAGTGGAGCTCTCAGGGCTAGGGCTATGGCAGTGCTTCGGGCTCTCGGTGGCGAGGGTGGGAGCCTAAGCGCGCGAGGTCGGGGCGAGGGTGGAGGAGCTCAGCGATGGTGATGGTGGCGGCAGTGGAAAAATTGGGCAGCCCTTCGGGGTGGATTTGAAACCGACGAAGGACTTAGAAAATTTTGGGGGAGAGGAGGCAGTATATATAGACAACGATTAACTGAGGCGGGTAGCTTAAGGCGCCCACCACGGTTAATATTTACTAAGGCGGTTGCTTTAGGGTGCCCGCCACGGTTAATCATTAACCAAGGCGGGCGACTTAGGATGACCACCACCGTTAAGATTAACCAAGGTGGGCGGATTAGGGTGCCTGCCTCGGTTAAGATTTTTCATTTTTAACATTTCATTAAATTCCTCGGTTATTTCGGTTTTACAAACATTTTAAAATTGAAATTTAATTTGTAATGCTTTTCAAAATTCATAGGAGTAGTAGTAGTGTAGGAGTAATAGAGTAGTTGGAGTAGTGTAGAAGTGTAGGAGTAGTAGTAGAGTTGTAGGAAGAGTAGTAGTAGTGTAGGAGTGTAGTAGTAGAGTAGTAGTAGTAGTAGTAGTAGTAGTAGTAGTAGTAGTAGTAGTAGTAGTAGTAGTATTAGTAGTAGTAGTAGTAGTAGTAGTAGTAGTAGTAGTAGTAGTTGTTGTAGTAGTAGTATTAGTAGTAGGTAGTTAGTAGTAGTAGTAGTAGTAGTAGTAGTAGTAGTAGTAGTAGTAGTAGTAGTAGTAGTAGTAGTAGTAGTAGTTGTAGTAGTAGTGTTGTAGGAGTAGTAGTAGAGTTGTAGGAGGTGTAGTAGAGTTGTAGGAGTAGTAGTAGTGTAGGAGTAGAGTTGTAGTAGTAGTAGTGTTGTTGTAGTAGTAGTGCAGTAGTAGTAGTGTTGTTGTAGTAGTAGTGCAGTAGTAGTAGTGTTGTAGGAGTAGTACTAGAGTAGGACTTGTTAATGAAATACTTGTTTCATTCCTTTCAACTCCCACAGTCATATATATATGGTTCCATTACAATAATAATCAGTTACATATAAGTTCTCGTTAATCAATAAGAGACTACATTACTACATATATGTGTGGCACACATATCATTTTGCTACGAGTGCTCCCATGACGATATTCTTCTCACTGTTGGGACGGAACCAGGGCATCATCTTGGTCTTGTTGATGCAGGTCTCAACCAAATTGATCTTCTTTGGATGATCAGTAAAGAGCGAGAGCTCAGCATAGTTGTATTCTTCGGGCCCTATACTCCATCAGCTCCCACATTCCTCTGCTTTCTGCACACAATCACGTGCTTTTTGCTATCTTTGGGCATTGGCTAGTAGGCTACTTGCGCGTAGTGGCTTGCTAGTACCCACTGATAATCTTTGTAGCTGACACTTTGGAGCTCCACGGTGGTTAGCCCATAGTCGTCCATGACAACCCCTTTGGTTTGACCCACTGGTACCAGAAGACAGCTAACTGTAGGTCACCGCCATAGTCAAGTTCCCATATCTCTTCAATCTGCCTAAAGTATGTCTTGGTCTGCCCCGCTGACTCGTCGATGCCCTCATATTGAACACCACTATTCTATACCGTCTCTTCTTATCCTTCTCCTTTGTGTGGAACCTATATCTATTGATGTCATACCTTTGCCACGTGGTGATTTGGGTGGATGGGATAGATGCAAGCCTCACTACATCGGACTCTCCATGGGGTATGTCCTGCAGCTCTTTGATCCACGTTGCGAAACTAATCTTATGTTGTTTCTAGACCCATGCCTCCGTGCGCTATCCATCATGAGCGACGCGAATCTCCTCTAGGTGCTTGTCAACATATGGTTCCATAACCACTAGCTGACTAAGGACACTGTGATGAGCTTCTTGCACCGTTTCATACTGTACATCGGTGCATACTTTCTTCCTCGTGTAACCCATTCCCGAGGTTCTGCCTTCGTGCTGAGGGATGAGCAGGCCAATCGCCCTTTCATCTACCTGGTGCAGCAGTTAATGGCCTCCTTGGTTGTGTATGCCTCGATCATAGAGCCCTCCAGGTAGGCATGGTTAAGGACATATGTGTTGAGGGTCGACATGAACGCTCGTATGTCCACATCTGGTGCAGGTACATGGGGCCTAGTTCCTGTATCTGATCAACTATGTGAATCATGAGGTGTGGCATAATTAAAAAAAGACAGCGGGAAGCACATCTCGAGCTAGCAAAGAGCCTCCGCGACGAACTGTTTCAGGCCAGGTAGCTCAGCTTCATCGATGACCTTCTATGTGATGCAGTTGAAGAAGTAGGACATGCGTGTGATGACCATCTTCACATACTCTAGATCAATAGCCTTGATCACAATTGGAAGGAACACCGTGAGCATGATGTGGCAGTCACGTGCGTTGAAGCTAGTTAGTGTGAGGTCCTTCATCGAGATGAGGCTCTTGATGTTGGAAGAGAAACCGTTCGACACCTTAACACCCCTAAGCCACTAGCACATGGCCCTCTTCTCATCTCTCGTCAGGTTGTAGGTCGCACCCGGAAGGTTGACTTTCCCGCTCTGCACCGCCGGTGTTGGGTGAATTTTGGTCCTGATGTCCTGGTTGACAAGATCCATCCGTGAATTCAGACCATCCTTTGTCTTAGTCTTGATGTCTAGCAGTATGCCAATGGTGCTTTCGAAGACATTCTTCTCAAGGTGCATGCAATCGATGGCATGGGGCGTATCTAGCTCCTTCCAGTATGATAGGTACTTGAAGAAACATGACTGCTTCTTGAAAGGAACGGGCACGACAGGTGGTTCCTCCATCTTATCCTGCATCCTCTTCTTCCTTGTCATGTCCCATCTTCCTCTTTCTTCTTCTTCCCAAACTCAACGTCTATGCCCTTCACCATGTCAAACACCTTTTTCCTATACCTCATCCTTTCTGGCTCATCAAGTTGAGGCTCCTCCTAGTTGTCGAAGTACTTATTCATCATAGCTGCCCGGTACCTATGCTTTTTGATGAGGAATTGCCTATGCCTCATGTACACCATCTTCTTGGATGCACTAAGGTAAGTGTAGTAAGTACCGTCAATGCAAACCGCGCAACTTGACTTACCTTTAATCTGCCCCAATAGTGAAAAAAGACCAGGGTAATCGGTGATGGTGACAAAGATGATGGATTTTAGAGTGAACTCTTTCTTTAGGAACGCATCCATCATCTTGACTCCATCTTCCCTTAGTATCTTCATGTCCTCCATGAGCGGCTCCAGGAACACATCTATATCATTGTCTGGCTGCCTAGGTCTAGAAATAATCATGGTTAGTAAAAGATACCTGCACTTCTAACATAGCTAGGGAGGTAGGTTGTAGATGGTGAGGATGACCGACCAAGTGCGGTGTGAGCTGCTGAGGTCACCGAACGGATTTAGCCCATTGCTACTCAGTGCAAACCTTACGTTCCTCGCCTCATCGCCAAACAATGGGAACTTGGCGTTGAAGTGCTTCCACTGCTTGCCATCGAAATGGTGCCGTAGCTTGCCATCATCCTTTGTGCGCTCATCAGATGCATGCCAGGACATCAGCTTGGCATCCTCGGGGTTCCCGAACATAGCACGCAGGCGATCGATCACGGGTAGGTACCGCATCGACAGGGCTGGACTTTTCCTCTGCGTGTAACCCTCTTCTTCCTCATCCTCAGGAGACGATATCTACTTCTTCGCAGTACTCTTCTTGGCCGTCTTCTTCTTTGGCCCTTTCTCGTCGTCCACATCTGCATAACAACTGGCATTCCTCTTGTACCAACTTGCGCCACAGTGCGGATAGCTCTGCAAGTTTCTCATACTTGCACGATATAGAATACAGTGGTTAGGGCAAGCATGGAACTTTTTAAGTTTCATCACCATTGGCTAGATCAGCTTCTTTGCCTAGTAGGTATTGGCGGGCACCTTGTTACCCTCTAGGTATGTGTCATCAAGGATACGTAACAGGTCATTAAAGCTAGTGTCGGACCAGCCATGGCGAGCCTTCAGCATCAGCATCTGGGGGTTAAAACGTAGCGTCGTCCAGTGCTTTGGACAGTCCTTATAGAGGAGATCAATTGCCGCCTGCTTTATCTCTCTGAAATTCTCGAGCCACCTCGGGCTACCAAACAGTCGTCGTGGTCAAGACAGTTAGCGATTTACTCAAAAAGGTCCATGTCTCGGGATCCATCACAGGCTCACCACCATCCCCATCAACGCCGCCCCCACTATCATCATCATCAGCCGTGTCTTGGAGCAGATCATCCATCGTGATGTAATCACGATCTGCATTATTGTCGCTAGTAGCAATATTGCCATGTTCGCCGGCCACTGCTGATAAGGTCTGTTGTTCTGCATTCACCACTGCCTTCGTCGTTGTCGATGAGTTTCCTCCAGATGATAGGCACTCGGATCCTCTACTTCCCCATAAAACTTCCAGACGGTGTAATCATTAACGAAACCATACAGGACCAACTAAGATTTCACCACGTTATCTTCATGTAGTAGAAGGTTCTTGCAGCTCATACAACGACATATGGTGTATTCCTGCTTTAGATCTAGACAATGCCTTTTCGCAGCGGCAATAAACTTTGTCACATGTTCCAGGTACGAAAGATCCTGCCTCGATGTCTTGTACATCCATTCTCTATCCATGACTGCAAAACCTTGCACACACAAACAATGAAAATGGCGCATATAAGCAGAGCAGTATCAAAAAACAGTTGGGTAGCTCTAGATCTGATTTTCTGTCTCCTCCATATGGATCTAGATCTAGATCTAGAGAAAAGCAACCAAATCATGAAAAAGAGAGAGGATCGAGGATTTGAGAGCAAGAATCAACCTCTTGCGGTGCCCCCTCAACAAATCCAAGGGCAAAACCTCTTGCCATAGAAAATAGCCATTTTTAGGGTTTGAGGTCAAAACCCTAAAAAATGAAGGAGGAGCCACAGGGAAGAAGGGTGGGTGTGGCTGTATTTGTAGCCCAGACTTAACTGAGGCGGTCATTGTAACGAAACCACCACGGTTAATCACCAGTTAACCGAGGCGGTTGCTTTACAGCAAACGTCTCGGTTAATAGATTAACCGAGGTAATTGCCATAACCCAACTGCCTCGGTTAATGACAATTAACCGAGGCGGTTCCTTATAAAAACCACCTCGGTTAATGTATTAACCGAGGCGGTTACGTTAGGATAACAACCTCGGTTAATCACCATTAACCGAGGTGGTTTCTTCAAAGCGCCTGCCTCGGTTAAGGATTAACTATGGCAGTTGCTAGCGTGGCTGCCTAGCCTCGAATAACCGAGGCGGGCAACCAGGCAGCCCGCCTCGAAGCCCAAATGCCAAACGCTGCGCAAAAGAAATCCCGTAGTAGTGCCAGATCTAGTTTTGCGTATTATTTTTGTCCATGCACGCGGCAACACTTGTATTCAATGAAACTGACTGAACCTATCGATTCATTAATTGAACACATGAAGCATGCGAAGAGTATTCAAGTGTCCAACTGCCTTGTTCGCATCCCAAGCGCCTAGCGTCTCTATTATTGCCTTATCCTTTCCTAATTGGTCTCACCTTTTACCAAATCTGCATGATTCCTGTCACCATTTGACTGTGTTATTATTAGATTTATTGTCGATATAATTTCTTCCATTGAAAATTATAGGTTCCATAGTTATCCACAAAGTCAATAAAAAACTTGACTAGAATTTCTAGTTCATTATTTTTGGAATTTTACGACTAAAAATTTGTTGCTTGCTTTCTGACATCCTCGTTTCATTTTGTGTTTTTTTTCCGTGTCTGTAAAGCTAATGAGATGAGCCGTCTACTTATGTGAGTTTAGTTCACACCATGAAAAATAGCCGCATAAGACCAATCATAAAACCCTATAGGCCAATCATCCTGAACCTAATATGCCTGCGCTCTCAATAGTACATGGACCATCTTTCCTGCGGCACTTTTTTATTTTTATTGGAGTAATTCAGATGAAAAAGGTTTCAACTACAAAGTTTTAACTCTCATCGACATCTAGAAGTTTGATTTTGACCATTTTTCCATCTGATGTCATTTAATAAATTTTGAAAAATGAATATTAAAATTATTAATCTTAAAACATAATTTTGGAGCCCTTAAACTGTCTTGGGGATCGAATCAGCTAAGATTAGATGTGAATCAAAATTCTGAATTCCAGTTGCAGTGAATGTCACAAGGGTCATAACTATTAGAATGATCTCCTAACCACAAGAAGGCCCAACGGCCTTCTTGGGCCTTGACTCGCGCCTTAATCGGGGGCGCCAGCCCATTTATGGCTGGAGGGCCCCTGTCATCCTGCGCTATAAAGAGAGATGGGGCCGGCGGCTCAAAGCACGAGGTTCGCCTAAACCGCACTCCCCACCGACAAACCCTAGTTTCCATCCACAAAGGGTGCGTAGCCAAGTGACGGGAAGCACCTCGACCGTCACTACATCGCCC
>CM036171.1:86419732-86560783 GCA_020631735.1 Saccharum officinarum | reverse complement strand
TTAGAAAACACAAAGATTGATGAGCTATGTGATGAGCTTGGAATCAAGCATCAATTCTCGGCCAAGTATACACCTCAATCAAATGGCCTAGTTGAAAGGAAGAATAGAACCTTAATTGATATGGCAAGATCAATGTTGAATGAGTATAATGTGAGTCATTCATTTTGGGCCGAAGCAATCAACACGGCTTGCTTTTATAGCAACCGTCTCTATTGCCACAAGTTCTTAGAGAAGACACCATATGAGATCTTAAATGGAAGAAAGCCCAATATTGCATACTTTCGGGTATTTGGTTGCAAATGCTATATTTTGAAGAAAGGCACTAGATTGAGCAAGTTTGAGAAGAAGTGTGATGAAGGCTTCCTACTTGGCTACTCAACTACTAGCAAAGCTTATAGAGTTGGAATTTGGCTAGTGGTTTACTTGAAGAAGTGCATGATGTTGAGTTTGATGAAACAAATGGCTCTCAAGATGAAGAAGATAACTTGGATGATGTGAGAGGAACTCAATTGAGTAATGCTATGAAAGAAATAGATATTGGTGATATTAGACCAAAGCAAGTTATTAATGTAGATGACAACAAAGATCAAGTGCTCCAAAGTCCAATCACTCAAGCTAGTGGTTCTCTAATGCAAAATCAAGCTAGTACATCATCTCAAGTGCAACAAGATCAACAAGTGGCTAGTTCATCATCTTCAACTCATGATCAACATCAACATCCAAGCAATCAAGTCCAAGTGCTTCAACCAACTAATATTGCAAGAGACCATCCATTGGATTCTATCATTGGTGACATACAAAGAGGAGTTCAAACTAGATCAAGATTGACATCATTTTGTGGTCACTCTTCTTTTGTGTCAATGGAAGAACCCAAGGACATTGATAAAGCATTGAGAGATCCAGATTGGGTAAATGCAATGCATGAAGAGCTCAACAACTTCAAGAGAAATAAAGTATGGGAACTAGTTGAAAGGCCTAAGGATCACAATGTCATTGGAACAAGATGGGTCTTTCGCAACAAGCAAGATCAAGATGGGATAGTAGTAAGGAACAAAGCAAGACTAGTAGCTCAAGGTTACACACAAAAAGAGGGTCTTGACTTTGGTGAAACATATGCCCCGGTTGCAAGATTGGAAGCAATTAGGATCTTACTTGCCTATGCTTGTGCTCACAATATCAAGCTATATCAAATGGATGTGAAGAGTGCATTTCTCAATGGGTACATTCAAGAGGAGGTGTATGTGGAGCAACCTCCCGGTTTTGAAGATGACAAGAAACTCAATCATGTCTACAAATTGAGAAAAGCTTTGTATGGATTGAAGCAAGCACCTAAAGCATGGTATGAAAGATTGAGGGACTTCTTGCTATCTAAAGGATTTATCATGGGCAAAGTTGATACAACACTATTCACCAAGAAGATTGGGAAAGACTTATTTGTGTTGCAAATATATGTTGATGATATCATATTCGGTTCAACCAATCAAGATTATTGTGATGAGTTTGGAAAAATGATGTCAAAAGAATTTGAAATGTCAATGATTGGTGAACTTAGTTTCTTCCTTGGACTTCAAATCAAACAAATGAAAGAAGGTACATTTGTGAGCCAAACTAAGTACATCAAAGATATGCTCAAGAAGTTTGGCATGGAAGATGCAAAGAGTATTACAACCCCAATGGGCACTAGTGGAAGTTTGGATAGTGACAAGAGTGGCAACATGGTGGATCAAAAGCTATATAGATCGATGATTGGTAGTCTACTCTATGTGACGACATCAAGGCCCGATGTGATGTTTAGTGTATGCATGTGTGCAAGATTTCAAGCCTCACCAAGAGAAAGTCATTTGAAGGCAACAAAGAGAATATTGAGGTACTTAAAGCATACACAAGATGTTGGATTATGGTATCCGAAAGGTGCAAGCTTTGAGCTAGTTGGATATTCGGATTCCGACTATGCCGGTGATAAAATGGAGAGAAAGAGCACTTCCGGGACATGTCAATTGTTGGGAAGATCACTTGTCTCATGGTCATCCTAGAAGCAAAATAGTATTGCACTATCTACCACCGAAGCCGTATACATCGCCGCGGGTAGTTGTTGTGCACAAATCTTATGGATGAAGGCAACATTGAAAGATTTTGGAATCAACTTCAAGAATGTGCCATTGCTATGTGACAATGAAAGTGCTGTGAAGCTAACCAACAATCCGGTTCAACATCAAAGAACAAAGCATATTGATGTTCGTCATCACTTTATTAGAGATCATCAACAAAAGGGTGACATTGCCATTGAGAGTGTGGGCACCGAAGATCAATTAGCCGATCTATTCACCAAGCCACTTGATGAGAAGAGATTTCACAAGCTAAAGAATGAGTTGAACATACTTGACTTCTCCAACATGAGTTGATGCACTCCATATATGATATGCCTCTCCTTCGAGCCCCAAGGTACAATTGGTTGACATGTCATCCATTCTATACTAAGGACATGTTTAGTGCATCTAGTCATGATTTCTTATGTTCTAGGATCATTCATGAAAATTAAATAAATTTGAAGTTTATATGGTGCCACTATTGTTTCCATGACTTGTATGATCTAGTGGTAGCATATAACTTGTTTAAGTAGCTTGTGATCCTAAGTATTTAATCTAGAAAACTTGTCTAAATATTTGCTTCAACATGGTGCATGATAACCCTTCTAGTGAGGTGTGAAGAAGCTTGCCCTTGGATCAAACCGAAGTATTTTATTTATGCAAGCAATCTAGGTTGAATCATAAACTTGATCCTCACCCCATATTTTAACATGATAATCTATCTAAAGTTTGCTCCTTGTGGTCAATTGGTGCCAAAGGGGGAGAAAATGTTGTTCACAAAGATAGAACTCAAAATGTTGTGTGGGGAGAAAATGTTTCACAAAGATAGATCCTAAAGGGGAGAATTATAAAAGAAGGGGATCAACTAAAATTTTGAGCACACAAGTAGGGGGAGCAAGCTCTTAAACATGAATGTTGCATTTCTATGTGCACCTCATATGTATGATGCATAGTTATGCATTTCGTTTTCTCCGATACTCTGCTTGTGTGGTGACTTCCTAGTATAATTTGAATGATGTATTGTGATACTAGCATGAATAGGAAGTAGTTAGATTTTTCTTGCTTCATGTTTTTCATAGTGGTACTAGAGCCTTGCTTATAATGTTGATCTCACGAGGTTTCTAGTTATGTTTGTGCTTTTACAAGTGGAATCTAACTACACAAGGTGCTAAGATGGTGTTTATCGCTACTCCAATGGTATCACGCTTCAAAGGTCTATAATCTTAAACACTTAGCACCTATTGGTAAACAATGCTCCTAATCTTTCCTATCTAACATGTATGCTTACAAAATCCAAACATATAGCATACATGTAGGGGAGCCATTGCTATCAATTTGAATTCATGATCACATGTCCATAATTCTTACACATGGTAATATACTTGGACAATGTGACATGGGTTCAATCAAATTTTATCATAATATCTTTGTGAAAGGTTTGTCACCAATTACCAACAAGGGGGAGGAGATTGAAAGTCCTATGGTTGGTGTTGGTAATTAGTGACAATGACTAAGTACTAATCCTATGCCTAAGTTGTATGTAGCATATGAGGATTAGTACATTCCAAGGTTGGTGGCAAGATGGACATGGTGATCATGATGACCACACTTGGATTTGGACGCAACCCTACGTGATCAAGGCAAAGGTATATGCTTAAGGGTTGTGTTTTAGTAACCAAGACACCTAGTGGGTGTGGTTACATTATAGGATAGATAGCCGTACTATAAAGAGGGGAATGACGCGGCTATTGAACTCCTAGGTGCCTCTAGATGTGCATTTCATGATCATATGCATTTGGATAGAACTAATATCGCCTCGAAAAATGATTATGAAAATGCTAATACACTCACACATGACGAGATCACTTGGTGATGTTAGCACGTTTGCGACGGCGGTGGAGTTTGAGCGTTCCTCTCTCCCTCCCGCCGAGCTTGCGAGGCGGGATCCAGGCGTTTTCGAGAAGTTGAAACGATTATTTTCCACTACGCCGGAAGTCCGGAAAAGAAACGGAGGCGAACGGAGGTCACAGAGGTGACCGGACGCTGAACCGGACGCGGTCCTTGCATGACCGGACGCGTCCGGTCAGTGTTCAGTGTATGCGTGTTTTTTAGTTCGATGATCGGACGCGAGGCGCGTCCGGTCACTGATGATCGGATGCGTCTGATCGTTCTGGGAGCTTACTGGACTCTAACCGGACGCTGTCATTGTCGTGTCCGGTCATTTTCTTCAGCGCGTCCGGTCACTATTTCGTTGAGCGCTGCTCAGGCGACCAGCGCGTCCGGTCCTTCACGGGACCAGCGCATCCGGTCGTTCCCGGCGCGTCCGGTCAGTTGGACCAGCGCGTCCGATCGTTGCTTCGCAGTTAGCCGTTGGGCGACCAGCGCGTCTGGTCGTTTGGACCAGCGCGTCCGGTCAGTACTTCACGAGTTAGCCGTTGGGCGACCGGCACGTCCGGTCAGTTGGACCAGCGCGTCCGGTCAGCCCGATTTCGGCTGTTTAAGTTTCTAACGGCTATATTCGAAGGGGTACGTCTATAAATACTCGTTGGCCGGCTCAAGGCTCTCTCTCTCGAACATTTTGACATACTTGTGAGCACTTTGAGCTAAGCAACTTCCCTCCCACTCATCTCTCTTGCTTCTTTGCATATTCGAAGTGAGATTGAGTGATCCAAGTGCATTTGCATTGTGAGATAGCATCTAGTTGGCACTTGGTGGTTGATTTGCTGCGGGATTCCTATTTCTCTTGGTGGTTGCCGCCACCTAGACGGCTTGGAGCAGCTTGGAGGCGTTGGCAAGAGTTGGTGATTGTTCTTGGCCACCTCCGGTGATTGTGAGGGGTTTGTGCCTACCTCGGCGAAGCGCCAAAGGCAACGTTAGTGAATTGCTTGTGTCATTGCAACCTTTTGCCATTTGGTAGGTTCTTGTGGCGCCTTTTGATAGGCTCGGTGTGAGACCGATTAGCCACCGAACCACGTGGTGAAGAGGGACACAACGGGGACTAGCGTGCCGGCAAGCACGTGAACCTCGAGATAAATCTTCGTGTCATCACTTTCATATTGTGATTGATTGTTCCCGGTGTTCGGTTATCTTGGTATTCATTGTTGATCATATTGGTTGGCTCAATACTTCGCCCCTCGGTGATACCCTCCTAACTCAACTCCGCATTTCTTTCTTAGTTATCTTTGCTAGCTAGTTAGCTTTGCTAGAGTAGCTTCTTTGTGTAGCTTGCTAGTTGTAGTTTCCTTCTCGGTTTGACTTGTGCGGTTGAGTGCAAATACACTAGAATTGTGAATTGGTTAGGTGGCTTGCAAACACCCCGTAGGCTAAGCAAAACTCGCATCTTGCTATTTGCTTTATTGATAAACTTGTTTAGCTTGTCTTTGTAGAAAATTTTAATAGGCTATTCACCCCCCCTCTAGCCATCAAGACCTTTCAGGTGTTATGTTATTGCTATGTGGTTTGTTAATTAAACATTTCCCATGCTTATAAGCTATGAAAATAAATAATTATCCTAATGTATATATGTTTACATGGTATAGATTGTTAAACATAACATTATGGCTATTTAATTTCACAGTTGTGGAAGTTTGTAATTTAGAAATATATGTCTCATACTCTATCAATATTGATTTTTTTAATAGCATATATTAGCATTTACATATAGATTTGAGAGACGTGGGGTAATTTAGATACAATATGAGGGGGTTATTATGAATTATGTTTCATAATGGAAAAATAGTTAATTTAAATATAAATTCAGGGTTATTTTGAATTACTTTTCATAATGACAAGTGTGGGTAATTTATATATAAATTTAGGGGGTTATTTTGAATTATATTTTATAATGGCAGAGGTGGATAATTTGGATATAAAATTATGGTGCTACTTTATGTATTTTCGTAATGGCAGAGCCGCGGAGGTGGCTAATTTTTTTTACAAAATTACAACAGATCCAATGGCTATTATCGGAGATGATGATTAGAGTCTTCCAAATTAAAGGCCAGATGTTTCTGATTATTGTGAGAATTTTTAGGATTTATCTTTTTCCTAGCGCGTCTGGTGACGGTTAACATGGTGCCTCTATTGGGGCCTCTAATTAGTAATAGTAAGAGATTATAATTAGAGTCTTCTAAATTAAAGGCCATATGTGTCTGATTATTGTGAGAATTTCTAGGATTTATCTTTTTCCCTAGCGTGTCTGGTGACAGTTAACCTGGTGCCTCCATTGGGGTCTCTAATTAGTAATAGTAAGATAGTTCAATAGATACTTAGCGCATTGCTGCGGAATGCTTAACCTATAATAACGGCCGTGTTAGCCGCCAGGAACATAGAATATGACCAGGTTCAGTGCACAAACTTGTTCCACGTTAAGAGAAGGCCTATGAATTCGCATTGAAGAGGATTGAATACATTAACGTGGAATGCTTAACCACTAAGAACGGCTGTTGGCCGCCAGGAATATAGAATATGACAACAGCAGTCGGCTAAAACAGCTGCTGCTGACTGTTTTAACAGTGTTTTGTGAGAGGAGGCAGCAGCAGCAGCAGCTCCAACAGCTGCGAAAACAAGCTGTCGAGCAGACCAGAATGCTTCAATTGAAGAAGAGGAAGCAGCTGCAGCAGTAGCTCCAATAGCTCCACGTTGAGGGAAGGCCTACGAATTCATTGAAGATTGAATATATATTATATATAAGTTGTTACCTATAGTTACACACTTAAATGATGTGAGCATCAATTACATGTAGGAGAAAGTGGCATGAGAAAAGGTTAATATATAAACCCTATTAGCCCCTATATATAGGAAGAAGAAATGAAGTGGTCAAGTGCAAAGCAGAAGCTAAAAAGAAGTCAAACTGGTCCAAAATGCTTCTGGTATGGCAGTGTTATAATTGAAAACAAAAAACAAAATTCATAAGAAGCAGTAAGACGTGGTGGCATATATATATATATATATATATATATATATATATATATATATATATATATATATATATATATATATATATATATATATATATATAAGCCGTCAGTATGAAATAGGAGATAGATGATGAGAGAATACATAAGGCACCAGACAATCCAATGATCACTTCGTCATTGAAGCCAATTTTTGCTTATTTGAAATGGCAGCGATTAGGAAGGATTTTTGGACACTGCTTGCAGGGACACACCGGAGCAATGTTAGATATTTTGTGGGCTTGACCCATTTAATATTTAATAAAACTAATAAACTCTATGATTCGATTAAGGATTGGTAAATGGTTTAGTACCATATGAGAAATTGACTGAACGTTGACTCGACTTATATGGTTGAATTTTGATAGACTACATTGAGAAGTTGAGAAAAGGATAATAGAATGCCACACGCGCGCGCGCCGCCGCCGGCGGCCGGGCAGAGGCCGTGGGCGTGGTGAGGCAGGCAGGCGGCGGGGGATGGGACGGGAAAGGTTTTGCCACTCAAGTTTTCATCAATACGGGAGTTACTCATTTGATTGAAAACTGAGTTGGCTTGATTACGGGAGTTGCTCATGAAGCCTTCTTCTTCACCTTCCTGACTCCTGGCTTTCCGGCTCCCTCACGACGTTTCTCTCTCGAAAGGCATAAAATCCAGTCTCTCCGGTCAGTCAGTGTACTCCAAAAAAGAATCACATCTCCCGTAGCACTGCGTTCTCCCCGTTCCATCTCCTGTGCGCATACGAGATGGAAGAGTAGAGCCTCCGGAACGCATCCGCTTCATCGAGTTCACCTGCTCGAGTGAAGGGCGGCCATAGCGTTTTTGGGGAGTGTCTGCAAGCGGCACGACTACTCATTGTTCATCTTCACGATATCCTTTCTGCACTGCACCGATTGGGACGACTACACCAACAAGGCACCATGTTTCCATCGGGTGCATCCGTCTCTGCCGTAGGGTATGATAGCGTGCTTCATCATCCTCTTATGTTTTTGATCAAAACCTTGCTGGTTAGCATGATTTACATGATGTTTCCATTACTGGTTAATGTAATTCATATGATTCTCTTCTTGTTTATTTGGAATAAGTAATATGTTGATGTCATCATGATCATGCTTATGATGTTACTGTTCTCTTCAAACAAGCACTTAATCACCACTATTATGATTATGATCATGTCATTTTGTTGGATTAAATTAAACCTGAAATTAACTATATTTATAACAAGCAATGCGAGCCAGGAAGAGATTGGTGATCTGTGAGAGTGGGTGGACCAAATAGGAGAGGGGCTGTTCATTTGACTGAGAACAGGTGATCACATAAGAATACGGAGGGGCAGCATGCACTAACTACTGGGAGGTGAAACACAAACAGTGCATGTTTAATGGAAGAAAACGCAAACATTTTGTTCTTAGTGGAAGGAAGTTTGAATTCTTACATGTTGTGGCAAATGAAAGCAATGTAACGTACCAGGTAGAGTGGAGTATGATGGATGGTTATGATCGTGTTAGGTGCTCAAGATCCGATGGCTAAAACAATACTGATGATGTGGCTCACTATATAGCAATGAATTATTGCTAGTGGCCTCCATCTATATAGGTATAATATAGGTAACGCGATGAGTCAACCACAATCCATTAGAAAACATTACAAAGAAATAGGAGTAATACTGGGGCAAAAGTGCTGAACACCATCAACTAAAATATTTACTAAATATCATTTTTTTTGTGAAATCCAATACAAAACTACACGCACAAACGTTCACATACATACATGAAATACGTATACCTATGAACGCACACACACACATACACCATACCCCAACAAATACCTCCAAGAGATTGATGAGCTCCACTGGCAAATCTCGAGATTGGTAAAATCACCGCATGCTCATTGACTTAACTACAATGAACCTAATCTTCCAGTCAAGTCTGGATTCATTCTCCAAACTACCACTCTTTACAGTTTCACATGATTTTCTTTGGAGAAAACAGTTTCACAAGTTTTTGTAAATCATGAATATGGAAATTCCTGCCAAGTTCCAGGCCTGTAGCCCGGGCTATTTCTGTGAATCAATCCCCCTCATCTTCGTGAGAATCTCCACATCACTGTAGCCCTCCAAGGTTCATCTAATGTTCGTGGCTGCTTTTCCGGACATGAAATTCAACGGAGTTGGTAGTTAGGTAGCATATATGTAGCTTTCAGGGAGATCTCTTCGTCTTATTAGACTCGACAGAACTTTCCCATTTGCAGCCTCCACTAAACAATGTCAGTCATGTCCATCTGTCGGATTTAAACAAGTTTTGGCCTCACATGAGCTTTGTTCCATGTATGTCGATGTGATGCTTATCTCATTCTTTTCAATTGCTACTGTGGAACGAATTTGAAACTTTGAATTGTGGGTTCTTGGTCGACTAAACCTTAACTTGCCATTAGCAGTGATATTATATTCATGTCAACCTTGAATTGTGGTTTCTTGACATTATTAGTTACATGTATACGGCTGCTACGGTAGACAACCTTCCCAATCAAACTTCTGTTTCTCACGCTGGCGTATTACTATATTGTATTTGTTTATGACGCCATGATGAGCAGATGGTGGCTTGTAGCTCTCCTAGACATATTTTTACTCGCCATCTACATGGACAGGACGGCCATTATAATCTACAATTAAGCAACAACCCCACTGCTTATATCCCTCTGTTCAGCTCATAGTAATTAAGTCGTCGGCTCCAGGAGGCTCCATGGTGGTTTCTCGTCGAATAAGTTCAAGTTTATCTGGAGTTATTCACTCTGAAATTTTATGTTAGAGTTAGATGCATCATGCTGTGGTTGCCGTGTACATTCTAATTTAATTCCATGCTTTCCCATAATGTAGCACATGGACTTTCACGAATGTTCACGTGAATTGGCTAAGCAACCTGTTAAGAGTACTTTTTGGATAACAGATAAACTCCAGCTTCATCCCTTGCAACCAAGGAAATCAGACTAATTATTCTAAATGTTTGAGAAAACAAAAATCTGATCCAACTTAAGATTCAATCCCAACATTCAAATGCCATCCAAAAGAAGCAAAGAATTGTAAAGCCTCCGTTTCTTCCGTTCGATGCACATGGATGATGCCCTCCATGTTTTCTTCATGTCATTCCAGTTATGCCCAATGGCATAACCAATGTGTTCCCTTGAACAAAACATACCAAAAAGTTTTAGGTTGGCATGTGTCAAAAATGACTTTATTCCTTGTAAGCCTTAGTTGCCCGCTCCTGTTAATATTTACGGAGGTAGACATCTTTTGATCATCACCTACGTAAACCCAACCCTATAACACCCACCCACCTCCCCCAAATTTCCTTAGTCTTTCAGTGCTACCATCATTGTTGGCGGTCGTTAATTATCAAATCCAACAACCAATTAAGACTCAGAATAGGAGAAACTATAAAACTTATAGACATATGTCATTACTATTAACAAAATTCGACATGTATTTGGAAGAACATTGTTTTTGCAGGATATATATACAAATACAGTGGAAAATATGACGAAAGGCGCAACCAAACAAAGCATAAAGCATAATTGTGCAAAGGAATAAAGAAAAGGCCCACTTATCTTTCAAAACTGGGCGCCAAACCACTTAGAAAGGGGCCCAGGCCCAGCCACCAGCCCACCTAGCATAGGCGGTGGCTAGGCGAGCCAGCCAAGGTGCGCTCGTACCCTAGGTGCGCCTGCACCCCTGGTGCCGTGGCCCGGGCCCAGCTTCCTCAAGCGGTGCATTAATGACACGAAGAGGCGGTTTTGCATGGATCTCCGGGGAATACCTTACGAAACCGTCCTTGTCACTAGTATAAGAGGATTTGGAGAGCCCCCTCTCAACACACCATTTGGGCTTCACACCTCCACACCACCACTTGTACTCTTTACTTTTTAGTAGCATTTGGAGCTAGGCAAGCTACCTTGGAGGGCTTGACTCCTTGGAGAGAGATCTTGGTATGAATAAGATGAATTATTTCTCTAAAGTCTTGCTCTCATTTTATCAATATAGTCTTGCTTATGAACTAGAGTATAGTTCTCATGTTATGATCTTGACTTTTGAGCTAGCATAAACTCTCTATGTTATGAACTTATCATGTAGAACATTAAGCTTAATTATTCATATAACTTATATGATTAGAATTAGAGCTAAGTTGAGGTGGTGGTTCATCGTTCCTTCGGGTTTGCTCATGTCTTATGCTTGTCGATCCGTAGGGTATGAGTCCTGGGGGATATAGGTAGTTTCTTTATACATGGGCGTGGTGCTCAGGTATACGGGAACCTTTGGATGTGACGGTGCTCCACGGTTGAGGGGTAGGTGGTGGCAGCCCAGTCCGTCCCTTGTAATCCCCCACGTTCGGGGTATTCGTATAGGAGTTCATAAAGTCTCCTTGGCATGCTGGCGGACCAGTGCCCAGAGATCTTCCCGTCCATTTTACACTTAGGTCTAACTATAACCATGTAATTTGTATGATCGCTCACTGTTCTTTGCATGGCTATATTAGGATAAGTCTGCTCCACTCAAGAAATATTCTTTTATTTTTTCTTTCTCTTTTATCCTTGAGGTTGGCCTGTGTCACACTATCTTCAAACTATCATGGCTTACCACTGTATTGAGTGTTGGTCTAGTATACAATCACTTTATCTTATCCATGTCCCCGCTACAACCTTTTACACTATGCCTTCCTTTGGAAAAATATAAATAACAATACCCTGAATACTTCTGGGTGAAATGCTACAGCGATAATTCAATGCACTTGCGGATATTTTCTGTAATCGTTAAGAACTATCATCAATGGTATTTCTTGGCGGCATCGCTAGGAAACCTAAAATCTTAGTGATGTCGCTAAGAAATGCCAACAAGCATTTCTGGCACCGTTACCGGAGATGGATTCTATCTCCATACTTGGTAATTGCACTTAGAAATGCCAACAAGTATTTCTGGTGCCTTTGCCGGGGATGGATTCTGTCTCCATACTTGGTAATTGCGTTTAGAAATGCCAACAATCATCACCCCGGATACTAGACGTTCCACCTCAGGTTAACCAGGGGAGACTTATCAAAAAAAAGTTTAGAGAGTACATGGTGGGATATAAACTCAACTCAATTGCTCCGATACTATATTGGAGGAATAAACCCAACTCAATTCCCATTAATCTCATGTGGGTATATAGAGAGTACATGGTGGGATATAAAGTGATAGGAAGATAGAAAATAAAGAGACTAAAACTCTTGACATGCTAGCAAGGGGAGACCAAAGATCGACGTGAGAGCCAGCTGTTCAAAAGGAATGGTGATCTAGACACCTCTACACTCTATAAGACACTGAAAACAGCCAATTCCACTCTGGACCCTTGGGCAAAGTTTGTGTGGAACAACAGGGCGCCACTGAGAGTGAAATTCTTCGCATGGTTGCTATCATAGGGGAGAATTCAGTGCAAGACCAATCTGATTAAGAAAGGGATTGTGGACAATGCATTGTGTGATGTCTGCCATGCAGCGGAAGAAACGCCAGCGCATGTGATCTTTGGCTGTACAGCTGCACCGAGCACCGTTCTGGGATGCTCTCCAAATTCAGACCGGCGTCGATTGTACTGTTCAGAAACTGCAGGACATTGCGCCGCCCATGCATCCCTAGCATGCACTTCGGAACATTCCTGCTACTATGCTGTTGGCACATTTGGAAAAGAAGAAACAACAGTGTCTTCAGGAATGATTGCACTACACTCGCTGGAGGTCTGGCAGCCTACAAGTCCGAAGCCTGCTTGTGGAAGGTTCCATTGCCAAAGAGAGACACAGAGGTTGCAGATGTTTGGTACTCCATTTTAGTTATTAACGCAATGTAAACTTTATTTGTAGCTCTTCAAACTATTTATTTCAAACATTCGACTACCAGAGCCAACCAATCAATATAATCTAGGTGGGGAATCCCCCCAGTCGACTTATCAAAAAAATTGATACTATGTAGTTGTGATAAACATATCTACTAATCTATATACTTTTTCATCTGTATTCATAATTTGTTGATCTTTGAAAGGCACCTCTATTTATTTTGAATATGCAGTTAGTTAAAACCTTAGCTTAACCTATAGTGGTTCTTACGTTTATTGTGACGATGCCAAAAATCTAGATTTTGATTTTTTTCTGATCTAAATCCTATTAGTTGCTATACATATTTTAAGCTCAAGTTAAGCTGAAATTATTGTGTTTATTATATTTTTTATTAACTCTTCTTTTGTATTTTTTTGGAAATAAGGATTTTAGGTGGTAGAGTAATGATGGGGGTGGGTCATCCATGGAGCGAACCGTAACTGATCCAGCGATCCATCTGACAAACAGAGGAGCACCGGTTGCTCCATTTTTATTAGCTGCTGACCCTATGGGCCCAAAGGTTGTTACGGATCGCTCCATTTTGGATTACGTGCTGGCCTGTTGCTTACGGATGGCTTACATGGCGGCGCTGTTCTCAAGCACGAGCGCGACGCAGTCCACGCGGCAGCCGGCGGCGGCGTAGTGCAGCATTGTGTTCTTATTCTTGTGTCCACAGCACCCACCACAGCGCCGGCCTTGAGCTCGCCGTAGACGCATGCGAAGCGCCTCCAACGCCCTTTCGAGTCATCCTCGTCCTTGTCCACCCCTCCTCTGTGCTTTCTTCAGGCCCTGCAGCCGGCGGCGTGGAGGCCACACTATCAGTCGTCATCGTCATGGGGTGGCTGCTACGACGAGGGTCCCATGGCCTTCACCATCGCACGCCTGGTAGAGACATTCATAGGCATCTCCTGCGCCGTCCTGGCGGGACCTTGTTTTCCAGCCCGGAGCGAGTCCGTCGTGCAGGCTAGGGAGCAGCTCACCCACTGCATCGTCACACTGGCTGACTGGCTGCTGCCTTGATGCTGAGCCTTCATCAGAATTTATAGAGAGTGCAGCAGGAGCTGGCCCTGTTAAGGAAGCACGCGGCGGAGGCCGGCAGCGAGCCCACCCCCACCCTAGTACTGTGAGTTTCTCCACTCGCCCTTCTCTTAGGGTTAGGTTGGACGGCTGTTATGTGGGAGTAAGATTGAGATGAATTGGTCGCAAGATTGAATTTGTAGTGTTGCTGAGTAGCGTTTGACTGCACTCTAATCTACTTCTAACCATATGGGTTGCGAGAAATTGAGATGAAAATTTAGTTTATTTTTCACCCTAATACCTAAGGTGTTTTGCAAATGTGGATAATGCTACTTATTGTGGAGATATGTAGTTCAAATTCGTCATTGACGCGATCACGCAAACTATCACACCCTCTATAAACAATGCTGAACCTCTACTGACTGAGTTAGCATCCAGATCTAGCTAGTTTTGTGTATTATTTTTCTCGATGCGCGGGGCAACACTTCTATTCTATGAAACTGAACCTATCGATTCATTAATCGAATACATGAAGCAAGTGAAGATTATCCTAGTGCCTAACTGCCATGCATCTCCCAAGCGCCTGGCAGCTCTATTATTGGCTTGTTCTTTTCTAATTGGTCTCACCTTTTGCCAAATTTGCATGATTCCTGTCACCATTTGACTGTGTTATCATTAGATTTATTGTCAATATAATATCTTCCATTGAAAACTATAGGTTCCACAGTTATCCACCTAAGTAAAAAAAAACTTGACTAGAATTTTTAGTTCATTATTTTAGGAATTTTAAGACTAAAAAATTGTTGCTTGCTTTCTGACTTCCTCGTTTCATTTTTGTGTTTTTCTTTCCATGTCTTTGAAGCCAATGACATGAGCCATCTATTTATGTGAGTTTAGTTCGCACCACGAAAAATAGCCACATAACACGGGACCATAAAACCCTATAGGCCAATCATCCTGAACCTAATATGGCTGCGCTCTCGCTAGTACACAGACCATCTTTCCTGATGGCACTTTTTTATTTTTACTGGAGCATTTTGGGGATTTGGATGATCTGGAAACATAGGAATGCTTGTGTTTTTTTAGGGTTTTCTCCTTCAGTTAACTCAATCTTAAGTTTGCTTAAGGATGAACACAATCTCTGGTGTTTAGCAGGAGCTAAGAAGCTGCAAGGTCTGGGCCTTGGAAGGGTCGCCTAATTCCTTAGGCGTGGTCAAGTCTTGGTGTTCTTCTGTTTTTCTTTTAAATTTAGATTGGATCCCTAACTCTCATATCCGGTCCCCGTATGAGAGGAAGGTGTTGTATGGGGACCCTCCTTTTTCTCTATAATACAATGAAACGCAGCTCTCCTGTGTTTTCAAAAAAAAATGAATAAGCAGAAGTTGCAAAATCTGAGAACCCAACTTACGACCTCGTAGCTCGCACGATAAGCCCCTTACCACTACACCCCAAAGTCACTTGTTACTTAGCAACATAAACAATCCTGTAGTATTTACTCCACAAGATTTGAAAGGAAGATTTGAGGCTCTAACCGAATTCAGACGAAAAAAGTTTCAACTACAAAGTTTTAACTCTCATCTTGATCTAGAACTTTGATTTTGAGCATTTTCCATCTAAGGTCATTTAATAAATTTAAAAAAATGCATATTAAAATCATTAATCTTAAAACATAATTTTGGAGCCCTCGAACTCTCTTGGGGATCGAATCAGCTAAGATTAGACGTGAATCAAAATTCTGATTTCCAGTTGCAGCGAATGTCACAAGGGTCGTAAAAACATGGAACTTCGAAGTCCAATCAATCAGCGATCCAAAGAAAGTGCATTGAAATAAAAATAGTATGGACGGTCCTTTAACATTGTAATTTTTCCCTCAAAACTCATTTATCTTCTTGGTGTACATAGCATAGCATGCTATGAATTAAGATCGCGAACAAGGGAAGAGTAATGCAGTACAATAGGTGTCATGTTGCCGTACAAATAGTGTTTTTACAAACGTGGTTAACTCTACTTATTGTGGAGATATGTACATCGAATTCATCATCGATGCAATCATGTGAAATCACACCCTCTCTGTAAACAATGCCGAACCTCTAATGACTGAGTTAGCGTCCACACTACTATAGGAATTTTTACCGAGGCGGGCACTTTGGCTTAACTGAGGCAGGCAAGCCAACCGCCTTAGTGCAAAGGTCATGGTTAATCGTGGCCTTAGTTAATAGATTAACCGTGGCGGGCATCATAAGCTAACCGCCTCAGTTAATTAACCGAGGCGGTTGTCGTAAATTGCCTGCCTCGGTTAATATTTTAACCGTTAACCGAGGTGGTTGAGTAAAGAAGCCCGCCTAGGTGAAGGTTTTAATTGAGGCGGTTTTTGTTACTTGCCCTCCTCGGTTAATGATTTCCAGATTTAAAAATATATTTTTTTTAAATTTGAATTTGAATTTGAATTTAAAATTTCGCTAATGAAAGCACAGATAGAGCAGAAAATAGATGACAAACATATACATTTATTATCGTTCGACGAACCAACATTAAGTTATTACATTAGTGATGTCTTCGTCATTGTTTCACAAACACAAATCATTCGTACATGAGCAACTAAGGTCATTCATACATATCATTTTTTATTGGAAAAGAGGTCCGGTAGAATGTAATCCGAGATTTGTAACTTATCGCTCCACTTTCTGATGCTCTCGCACTTCAGTGTAACACCCCAAGTGCTAGCCACTTGCTAAACAGTGGGTTTGAACTCAAACATGACATGTTAAGTGGTGATGAAGGTGTCAAGGTCAGATCTATGGGAGTGAGCCCCAACTTAAAATTGGACAATGCACCTTTGCTTACATGTTGCCCCTTTCAACAAGTATGCTTGAGTAATGTTGGAGGTGCTTCTTTCATGTGTTTTACATCACTCTCTACCTATATTGATCACTAAAAAAGTTTCGTGAAGTTCGAAATCAAAAAGTCACATGAAATTATAAGTTATAACCTTTCTTGAATTGCTTTATTAAGTGAATTGTATTTTTGAATGTTACGTAGGATGTTTCATATGTTACATGGGTGATGTTTCATATGAAACATAGGTGATGTTTCATATGTTGCATAGGTGGTGTTTCATATGTTACATACTCATGTTTCATTTATAGCCAATATATGTTTCATATGTTTATCTCATGTGTATGGTTAACAACCATGCTTGGTTAATGCAAGTGATTGTGTTTGATCACTAAAACACCTTAGCCACACTTAGGATGCAAAATGGGACCATGTTTGTATTCATGACTTGGTCCAAATATGCTTCTAAGTGTTGGTTGGATTCAAAACACCTTTTTCATGATGCTACTTTGACTAGAGTTGAACTGTGGCTTGGAGTGCTTGCATGGAGGTCGGCCCTAAATAAAAGTTGTAGATTAGACATTGATGAACAAAAGTTGTTTAATGACCTTGGCCTAGATCAGTGTAGAACATGGAGTAAATGTGGCCCAAATTTCAGCCAAAACCCTGTTTCTAGGGCCAAAAATTTGCCGAGTCCTTAAGAGGACTGAAACTGGATTTCAGTTTCAATGTGGCTCACTTTGGAGCGCTGCATCTCCTAAACCAAGCTGAATCTTTTGAATCTTCTTAAAGTAAAGTTGTAGACCTTTTGTAGCTATACACTTTTCATTTCTGGAGTTTTTGCTAACTCGAATCGGACTAGGAGATAGAGGGGGACGAAAATGGTGTTTCAGGCGTATTTTTGAGGTAGTATTAGTTTTTCAGAGTTTGAAAATGGTGGCTCCCTCGCGCCCTCTCGCATGTGCGACACCTCGCCCCGTGTTCAGGTTAATGGAGAGGCCAAGCCCGGGCCCTAGCTCCTTGCGCACTCCATTCTCCTCCTCCCTCTCGCTGTCTCCTCCTCGCTCAGCTCCACACCGGGGAGCACGTCTGCCATGGATGCGAGCAGAGCTCGCTACCACTGTTGCGCTGCACGCCTCAAGCCAGGAGCCACCACTAGCTCCGCCTCCCTGGCCTCGCAGCCGCCTCGTGCCACCGCCATTCTCGCCCACGTGTGCGGCGAACCACCGGAGCGCCACCAACACCATTGCCAGCCAGCCGAGCTCCGGCCTCACCGCTGTTGCCACCATTCGTTGCTCCTCCGACCCAGTCGTCACCACTATCAGCGTCGCCACCCCGTCCTGCCCCCGACTTGCCGCTTCTCCGAGCTCCAGCGCCACCGTCTGCAGTTGCCGTCTCGGCCGCAGGCCCGCAGCCCCCGACCCGCCATGCTCGCGTCCCCAGCCCACCTGGAGCCACCTCCAGCCGAGCCGAGCAGCTCTGCAGGCTCGCGCGGACCCAGGTGTGCTCCCCCGCCACTCGCCTACACCGGAGACTCCCCCTGCCGGCCGGAACCGCGAGCACCGACGACCTCTCCTGCTCTGATTCGCGTGGGGGACTTCGCATGAGAATTTGAAGAAAGGGAGGGGCCTAACTGCACAGTCACAGACTCAGAGGAATAGTTCCTGCGGGGACCTATCCGCTAGGATCTATTTTATGAAAAGTCTAACCTCAGTGCAAAAGAGTTTTTCCTTTTTCTTGTTTTCTTTTCCAGAAATTGTGACAATCTCTGAAAATCGATATCTCATCTCTACTATAATAGAACACTTAAATTATACTTGGTCCACTCAGTAAAACGTCCCCCGCTGAGAGTCTCTAACCATTGTGCACCCAATAAAATATACATAGTAAATTGTCTCCATTAAAATCAAGGGCTACAAAATAATTTCTTCTGGGCTTCAACCCAATCCTACGGCGAAGATCGCTCCCAGGCTTCAACGCGCCCGCGCTCCTCCGCCCGCGGTCGCGGACGATCCTGCTCCTCCCCACAGCCGCACCAGTACGGCGCGGCGCTAGGGCGGTGATGGTTCGATTCCCATCCCCGTCCTCTCATTTTCTATTCTTCAGCGAAAAAAAAAGAAACGTCAGGCTGCCTCCGTCGATGCCGCCAGTTCCACCTCGCGTGTGGGATCCTTCCCCGACGTGGGCTGCCGCATCCCCCGCCGCCGCAGCCCTGGCCACGTGCCACCGGCGCCGCCACCCGCAGCCTCGCCGGCCGCGCGCCGTGGGGGCGTCTGCAGTCGCCGCGGACCTGTCCGCGCGACCTTCGACCTGCCCCACCGGCCGCATCTCTCCCGATGGGGGAGGACGCAGCCGTTGCTGCGTTGCGCAGCCTCACGCTACAGAAGCTCGCGACATCGGTGTGGCCATGGAGGACGAGGAGCACTGGAGATCCAATCGATGGCGAGGAGGTTGATGTGGATGCCATCGGCCATGAAGCAGCAAGGTCCTGCTCTGCACCTCTTTATCCCAGTCCCCACCTCCATTCCCTCATTGCCCAAACCCTAGCATTATTGCTGACATGTTCTCTGGTGCACAGCTGCCGGAGTTCCACAAAATGAATCAATGGCTCTAGGGGATTGAGAAATCTACCACTGCGCTCTGGTAGATGCAGACCAAGGTTGCCAAGGTTTGTAATCCTTCCCATATGTGCTACTTTTCCATTCAAATTGGTAAGACCCACTTCTGTTACTATCTAGCTTTTTCTAGCGCTTCCATTTGCTCTTCTAAACAATCTTATACTACTTCTATTTCTGTTGCTTCAGTAATGGAAAATGGGGGTTGCCCTCGGTTCAAAAAAAACACCCACATCTGAAGTACGGTTCACTGGGCAAATAAATAGCTTTGTAATATAAATGCTTATATGTGGTGATTTGTTTCGTGGATGTGTGGACATGGCAGTACTGCACATTTATGGTAGGATTGTTGCCAGATTGAATGCTCAAGAGTTTTATCTGCTAAACAGTTCTGCAGTACTAATTAATTTAGTTGATTGAATTGCTCATAGAAGGCTATTAATACTTGAGCATGATGTTGCTTGTCCTCAATTAATAATAAGCAAACCATTTGTGTTGTTCTTGTATTCATCTCTACATTTGTGAGATATTGATACTAAATATATAATAGGTTGTACGCCTCTAATCTTATCCTAGATTTCTTGCGTTTGCATGCTCTAATCTTGGATATTCGTTAGTAAAACAAATAATACCATTTTGCTTACAACAAGAACTAAACTATCTTAAAGGCTCCATGAGCTGGCATGAAACTTGAAGTTGGTTGTGGCAAGGGACAACGAAATCTGTTGGCTATAGTCTAGAGGAGTGCATGGTGATGAAAATATGATTGTTTTCCTTGTATGATACCTTCTTATCTCACATGAGTGGATTTTCATTAATGGTGGCTGTGACGGGGAAATACGTTTTTGTGACATCAGATGAGTTGGATGCTTTCGTGATCTTGACCAGTCACGGTCTCAACTTGCAAAGAGGCCTCCTCTTCTTAAAAGTGTTGTAGAGAATGTATGTTCACCCTCCCTATTATTATCATTTGTTTTTGTATTTGTAATTATTTATCAAGAGTGTGTGGTCAAAGAAAGCTACTATAGAGCTGCTTACCATGTTCTAGCCACAATTGTAGAGCTATTAACCCTTGAGTAGTTTACAGAACTGTCTGTTATCATGCTGGTTAAATATCTTTAGAATAATTATGGGATATTTCGATACTATATCTATTTGAAGTCATAACCTGACATATGAACAGATGCAACAGAGATTGCTCCCCGGTTTGTCATCCAGTCAAAACTGTGCAGGATTGGATTTGAACAATTACTCAATTTTGAAGCTATGCGATTGCAGACAGGCAAGCCATTACAATTAGCTGTCACTGAGGTTATTCAGTTGTATTTGTTCCATGCAATGTGCCTGTTAGGCTTTGTTAAAACAAGATGACATCTTAGAGTTAACTCAGATGAGCCTAGACTTTTCAAATAAGAGATAATTGCTCCTATGTTATTAAAAAATATATGACTGGGCACTGTTGTTGCTTCAACCATAGAGCTGCTTGTGGCTGTGCGGCACTCCGTGTTGGTGTGAAAAAATCGGGTACTCGAGTGGAGTGCGGTACTGCTTGAGGAGGACACTGCTACAGCAGTTAAGGAGCAGATCTGGGTCACCCCAGTGGACAGGAGGATGCCGCGATGGCGCTTGAGGAGCAAACGATTTCTGTGATTTCTTCTGGATTATTATCTTGTTTTTTTTTGTCTCTTATAATGCTCACTGCTTTCAACAAACATGCAGGACCATGAGCCACCTCTCGACAGCTAATTACGGCGGCTGAGGAGAATGTGGCTGCAACAACGGTGGTGGTGGCTGCGAATTTGAAGAGGTTTCTCACATCCAACTAGCTATATTGACATGCCTAATAATTTGATAAGATAAGATAAAATTGTTGGGTCTATCATAAGAATAATTAAATTATTTGTTCAACAAATGGTTCACATTTTGGCAAAATCGATGTAAACTGAGTTCACTACTGGGACTTGGCAAAACAAAATAAAACATTTCCTTTGATTTTGTGCTGTATATACAGTATACTATTTTCCTTTCTAACAGATTGCCTGTGTTTATTTTTTACACACACCAGTAGCAGATATGCTATTTCATCAGGTGTGGATGTATGGTAAATCATGAATGTAAATTGAATTGAACTACAATTACTTTCAAGGTTCAAAACTATAGTGAAGCATATATCGATGTGATCCTAAATGTCTGCGTGCATCCAGCGGGTCTATTACAATGATCTTTGAGCAGCATCTGACTACTTGCTGTGTTAGTTTGCAGCCTATCTCAGATAATTTGGGTCTATAGGGTAGTTTGCTGATCGGAGACATTTTCTGTGCCAATCTTGTCACTTTGCAACGTGTTGCTGCAGGAAATGGTGGAGCTGTTCATATTTCTGTAAATAATGTCATCGATGAGGTAAGCCGTAAGCATGCCATTTTTAATTTGCTTCTCATCTGTTGAATTGTCTGTTTTTATGGATTGACTAGAAATTTAGGATTAATGTCAGCTACCTGGTGCTGAGTGCAAGCTGATTTTTTCTCGTAAAACATACAACAATGATGTGAAACATAGACCAGCAATTTTTTTATTCATCCATTAATTATTTTTCATATATACAAGTTTTGTATCCTTACCATGAGCCACCTCTCGACAGCTAATTACGGCGGCTGAGGAGAATGTGGCTGCAACAACTGCGTCTGTTTTTTGTTTTATGATTTATTTTAGTTTAATAATTTATTTTCTAGACGCCACAGTAGCGTTAGCACAGCCAGTATACTATTATCTGCCATGCACAACTATCAACTGAGAATAGAATTCTTGGTCGACATTTTGAAGAGCTGTGCAAATGAATGTGGAGACAATATCCCTCGAGAACTTCAAGACATACTTAAGGTCTTAAGAAAATTATAAATTAGATGATTGAGGCTAGACATAACTTTATTATACATGGTCATATATAATTACGTGAAACTTGAACTATGAAAAAAAATATTATCGTTTGATTGTTTTTATGTGTATTCCTAAAATGAAACCGTGGCGTTAGCACGGGCACTGTACTAGTTCTAGGAGTGTCCGAAAATAGTGAAACAAATTTTGTTAGCTTTGTTATGAAATGCTCTATATGATAGATCTATGAAATGTGTTGCTTCATGCATGTTTATGTGATGTGTAAATTATTCTTTAAAGATGCTTTTAGAAATACTTTTAAGTTGGAAAGATGCATATCTTGAGTTATAGAAGTCCAAAAATAGAAATTCTAGTTGTGTTAATCTTGTGATGACATGATCTAGCTAATAAAAATATTAAACATAATAGTTGTGCACTGTTTTTATAATGTTTTGATTTAATCTTTTTAAATAGACAATTTTAGCTAGTTTTGTTTAATATTTTCATATCTAGAGTTGTGGTACTCCAATTGCTGTGAAATTCTTATGGCAGGCTAGTGATGTCATGTGTGTGCTGTGGTAAAACCTTCATGTTCGTTGGATGCAGTATGAGTGAGTTATTGATTTAACTTTTTTGTGCTTGATAGATGGTTTTAAATCAGTTATAATTTTTGTAAAGGTGTAAAATTGGAAAATATTGTTTTTCTACCTTGGTATAATGTTGGGCTACCATAATAACATATAATATGGCCATGTATTTATAGAAAATAATGATCTTTAGATTTATCTTGCTCTCACATGAGTTCTTGCAATAGCATTTGTCTTTTTCATAGAGGTTGCTATGCTTATTCAAATGGCATGAAATTTGTATAGTATACTATTGAGAGTAGGTATGAGTTGTTGTAATTTTCTCAGAATTTACTGTACACTTTTGGTATATGTTCCTTAATTCACCCTATTATCCAAATAAATTAATAAAGACATGTAAAGATTTTATTTGGGCTTGATCCTTATGTTTTCTAGTGTTCTTTTGATGAGTATAAACTGTTGGTAACATTGGTTGTGCCCAAATTTGATTGGTTATATGGAGTCACATATTTATTGCTCTATATTTTCAGAGAATGGTTGTTTTGGACAGTTTCTGTTGCCACTACTATAATAAATTTAACAGAGGCGGTTAGAAAAGATTTTCTGAGGTGGGCAACCCCACCCGCCTCGAACCTAATGTCACAGTAAATATTGATTAACCGAGACGGTCCAATGCCCGCCTCGGTTAATCAAATAAAAAAACTAAAAAAAGAAAAAAAAAACTATGGATAGGCCCGCTGAGCCCATCCACGCGCTACCGCCAGATTCACGTCCATGCCGCCATCGCTCCTCCATCCGCCCTCGCTACCACACCTCAATCCGTAGTCATGGAGGCCCCTCCTTAGCGGATCCGTCACCGTGGGACTCATCCTCGCGGGATCCACCGCCGTGGGGCTCCACCTCGCTAGCAAGCTCGAGGGAGAGGGAGAGGGATGCACCCGCACTGGATCCGCCCGTGCCAAGGCCGGATTCGACCTCCCCGTGCGCCAGTGAGCTCGAGAGAGAGGGAGAGGGATGCGCCCGCACTGGGGCCACCGTCGGCGGATCCACCTGTGCTAGGGCCAGATCCGGCCCCCTCGTGCGCTGACAAGCTTGAGGGAGAGGGAGAGGAAGCGCCGAGCCACCGTCACTAGATCTGCTCGTGCCGGCGCCGCCATCACCAGATCAGCCCACACCAGGACCGGATCGGGCCTCCCCGTGTGCTGACAAGCTCGAGGGAGAGGGAGAGGGATGTGCCCTGCCTACGTCTGTTGTGGGGGAGAGGAAGGAGGTGGAGGTGGTGCCCTACCTGCCATGGGAGGAAGGGGGAGGTGAGGGAGAGGAGAAGGATGGGGTGTCATGCTAAGGAGCGAGGAGGGAGGAAGCGATGTCTGAGTGAGGGAGATGTGAGCGAAACCCTAAATCCCTTGTGTGTATATATATATATGGAACCCGTTATCGGTTGGACCTGGGCTTTTTGATGGGCCTCAAGAATATTAACCGAGGCGGGCCTTATAAGTGGCCCACATCCAAAAATGGGGGTATTTTTGGAGGTAGGCCACTTATAAGGCCCGCCTCGGTTAATAGATTTTAGGAGACGGTTATGTTTTAACCACCTCCATAAATTAATTTTTTGAGGTGGGGGGTTAATAGGAGGCGGTTATTTTTTAACCGCCTTCGTAAATCGATTTTTCGAGGTGGGGGTTAATAAAAAGCACCCGCCTCGGTTAATCCCAAGCATTAATCGAGGTGGTTCTTATTCGTGTCCACCTCTAAGACCATTTTCCAAATGCCTCGCAAAAGATTTTTTGTAGTACTGTGCCCTGCTAATTGCATAATGAAAATGGTGTTTGATGTGAAACTTGTTTATAACAAAATTGTCGATAACTTGCTTATCTTGTTTGTGTTAATTTTTCATTTCAATAGGCCAAATGGTTTGAGAGTTATAGCTGTTTGAAGTTGGTATTCAGAATTGCTTGTCCTCTAGAAAAAATCTGGATGGATCTGGAAGATTGCTTTGTTTGACCCTGATAAGTGTTGAATCATCTTGTGATGTTTATAAGAAAGTTTCAGACAATTTTATAAGCTTTCCAGAAAGTCTAAGATCACCTTTATTGAATGCTTGTAACTCTAGTTATGGCTAAAACAAGTGCTCACTGTGCTGCTGTCCAGAATCTGTGTTTATACCTAAAGTTGTTGGCTTCACTTTGCTTTGCTTTGTGTGTTGCTAAGTGTGGCTTATGCCTTTGATGGTAATTAAATTATACACCTGAGACCTTGTGAAACTTGTGTCATGCTTGATGTGCTTGCTATCTCTATAATAGGTTGTGTGATGTTTAGTTAAATAACTCTAGGTGCCTATGTCTTGCATAATCTTGTGCTTGTCTTGAATGCTGTTATGTGATGCATCTTATGGTACCATTCTCTATATTCATGCACTTGCATCTTGCCTATCATTTTAGTGCTCTAGATGAACCACGTGAAGGATGTGATGTTGGAGCCGAACCCGAAGACGATGTTTGGTGGGCCTATCCTGAAGATGGAAGGACTACGTAAGTGCGAGGGTGGGGGATACTCGCCAAACGAGTGTCATCTAACAAACACTAACCTAGTGTTGGATCCCAGGCAAGCCCCAGAGCATTCTAAGTCTCCTACCCTCTCTTTTTACAAATGCACATAAGTATAACTTTTGTATGATGCATTAGGTGATTGGAGTTGGATGAAACCGTTGGTGTATATTTCCTACCTTGTCCACTATATGTAAATACCTGAACCCTTACTAGTATGAGTAGGATGTTCTATGCTTAGCCATGCTTAGTAGGTAGAAGTTGGGTGATTTCCTGTCACCTACGAGATATAGGTGAATATCTGGTCACGGTTGGCTATATTTGTTATCGTGGAAATAACCATGTGATGATGTTATAAATGGAGACCGGGTGGAATCTTATATGTTGATGGTGTTGTAACTTATAGTGATTCTGTCTATGTCGATTAAGGACCGTACCGTTGCTGGTACTTCTATCGAGATATCGAGATTGAACACATGTCTTTCACTTAGCTGGCCAAATAAGTTTTTCTGACTGCAAAGCTGAGTAGCTCAACTCAGGCCAAGGACACATTCTGTTAGAGTGAGCACATTGCGGGGAGCTAGATGTGAGTCCAAGGCCAAGCCAGGCCTAATTGTCCTGGCAGCTAGTTAGTCCCTAAGTGTGTAGCGCTGGTCTTACCTGCGAATGGACTTGAGTTATACCAAAGGTGACCTAAGGCTGCCTTCGCGAGGTATGCTTGGGTTTGTGTTAGGAATATATCCCCAGCTAGTTGAAATCGATTCAAATCGCCGTCTCTCTCAGATAGTGAGAAACTCAACTAGCGTTAGCATCGTAGTAATACTTGATGGAATAGGATGGCTATGATGATTGTATGATAAGCTGGTTATGGTTACTATTATGATGCTTATTAATCAAGTGATTGCTCTAGAATAGGTGTAAAGTTAGTCATAATAAGCTTCACCGAACTTGATGCTAAAAATTGACTAAAAGATTGAAAGTAAGGACTCAAGATAGTAATGCTCTTTTTACAAAGTTATGTTATCAAGCTAGCTCCACCTATAAAGCCTTGCATTCTCCTTGGGTCATATTATTTTGGTTTATGACAAGTAAGTCTAGCTGAGTATCCTCAGGGTTTATCCCACCATGTTGCAGGTGCAGTTCTTGGCCTACTAAAGATGGTGGCTAACATCTAGTGGCTTGGTGATTCTATATAGTATTCTCATCTTATGCTTTTGTTAGAGGATGTCACTTATGCTAGCAATGTATTTGGAACTTATGTTATTGTAATCATTTGAAAGCTATGTTGTTTTTCACCAATCAGTTTTGAAACCCAAACTTGTACTTTTATTTATGAACTCTTTGTAATATTGTTTCCACTACAACTCCATGTATGTGATGTGTATTTGCTTAATCATGCGATCTTGATTGTGAAGTTGATTTATTGAGATCCTTCATGACACTCGGCGGACTACCGGGTTTATATAAGTGAAAGTATGTGCATGTCAACGTGTTTAGCAGGGACATCCATACTTGATCTTGTACAAATTGGGCGGTTCTGTCACATTCGGATCCTATGCTAACTCGCTTTCCCAGTTGAAGAACGTATTCCCTTCATGTGCGCTCTTTGTGACAAACTTACATATGTCTACTATTGTTTGTTTGAAGTCTTGGTCGACCTTCTCCCTTCGCCATCAGTGTTGTGCTTTCTTGAGCTGCCACTAGCTGCTGCTGAATTTGCTGCACATCCTCAGGTACTCATAAACGTAGAATCCACATAGAACTAAGCCATTGGGTTGTTTGGTGCACTGCATGATGTATAATACACAATCATTAGAGCATATATAATAAACAATCAGTAGGAGTAGTAGAACTAATAGTAGTGAGTAGAGTAGAGTAGTAATAGTAGCAATAGGAGTACTAGAGTAGAGTAGAGTAGTAGGTGTAGTATTAGGAGAAGAGCAGCAGTAGTAGTAGAGTAGTAGTAGTATTGGTACTTACCAGGAACTCACACCTAAGTTTCAGTTTCGTGCCATTCTTGATCTTCGTCTTCTTAGATCTCTGATCATAGTAGTCGGGATCTTTCACGTACTTCTTATAAGCGTTGTTCGAAAAACCACTAGTGTCAACGATAATTTCAACAAGTATGTTAATGGTAAATGAATATGTTCCGTCACTTACTATCTCAAACAGCTTTCAAAGTGCTTTGTACCCTGATTTGTTTGTGTCCTGCAAGGAGTCAAATATACAGGCCTTTCCATCCCAAGGATAGATTATAAATGCAATCTAGTGGCCCATGATGCCCTGCCTGCACCATTCACACAATACAGATTTGAAATGTTCAAATATGATAAGTCAACATCTCAGTTGCTATATATATGTTCCAAGTATCTTTTGGATTTAACCAAACTGGTGGGCGGCCATGATACACCCATTTCCCTGGATCTTCTTCATGGCCTCATAGATGTACATTCCTTCCCAATACTTATATTCGATTACCAGATCTTCTTTGTATTTCTTTCTCTCCTCTAGGTTCAAGTTCACTAGCTTTCATGAGTGTTTGGTATATTGTAACCCACAATGGTTCTCTCTATAAGAAGCATAGGATTGAGATAGAGAATATCCTTGCCCAATTCCTTGCTTAATAGGCCTGCATCCTACAAGGAAAAGTCATCATGGCATTACTAGTTTGTTCCTAAAGTACCTACAACGATGCACTAGTGTCAAAGTCATAATTAACTTATAGGGCAAATATGGTGACTTGGGTGGCGTCAAGGTCCTTTCACTGTAGTAGTCTATGCATGTCATGGAAATCTACAATGACTTCACCATCCATGGGTGTGTGGAAGTACTCCTCTCGAATGTTGATGATGAAGTATTCTAGGCCCACTTTCGCCACTTCCATGTACCACAAAGGAACCTCCTTACCTCCCACTTCTCTTCAAGGAGGACGCTCAAGGTCAACATAAACTTCCCATGCACGTAGTTTTAGGGGCAATCATCCGACGGGGGCCAAAACGATGGCAGTGTTTTCGGCCTGCAACACTGGGGCTTGAGATGTTAGGGAGTGGAAAAGGCAGATAGCATCTTAAAATGAATTATAGATTGACTATGCTTGCTAGTAGCATACCTTTCAAACATAGTTGAGTATGGGTGCTCGTCGTCTATTTGATAGGCCACCCAACTTGACTTGGTGTGGTTCAGAGGTATGGCCTCCTCTTCATCTGTAGGCTTCCTCGTTGGGGAGGACATTGGTTTGAGCCCTGCTTCGAACCACTTGTAGGCGGTGGTGTCACATCGCCCGATGCTACCCCTTTGCTTCCCTATGGATTGCTATTGCCAGGAGGCAGACTGGCTAGGCTGCTAGCATTGTCGTTGTCATCGCTGGCATTATCATTAGCACCGTCATCATCATCGTCATCACCTGGGTCACCTAGGGGAGATGACGACAGGTGTAAGGGCAGTGACGCCGATGTCGGCATATCCAAGATAGTGTGGCTCTTGTTCCATAGCACGTGCATGCCGATAGTAGCACCGATGAACGTGTACCCCACTTCAGTGGGAATGTCGATTTCATCCTCGTCAAAATCTTTGTTGGTCTACGTCACGTCGACCCAGACATAGTTGGGTGGGATCGACTTACCATCGTACATGGCACCACTTTCGGCAACAGTGCCACTCCGTGGCCACGCCCTTCTTCCTCTATGCCCTGCTGAAGGGCACCTGGAGCGTGCAGCTCATTGGTTCAATGATGTCATCGACTGGGTACCTGGGGAGTTGTCCGGTCCGCAGCGCCATCTGCCCATGTACGGTGGCTTGACCCTGTGGCAGCAGCACGCTAGCCTTGCGAAACATCTGCGACCTTAGCTCCACCATCTTGGGGTCGTTGCTTGTGAAAGCATCTTGTATCTTCCCAATGATCATGCCCTTGACTGCCTCATCATGGCCTTTCTGGATGAGACCTTCCTTGTACCTCTACCTCGTGTGGTAAGAGTTGGCATCGGATTGCTAGGCCTCCACGTCCTTCCAGCTCTGCCTCGAGGAAACCCCATGGATGCGGCCATGGTGCTCGGGGTTTCCCAGCACCTCAGTTAGTACGTCCCTCTCTCGGCGAGGTTCGAATAACCCGCTCTTCTTGGCCACAAAGACCTCCAAGATCCTCTTCTCCACCTCCTCGGTCTTTGGCTTGTTGTACTTGGTCCTGCCCTCCTTTAGCTTTTTCAGCCTACGGGCATAGAGATAGTTACGTGACCTCACATCGATGCCCTTTCTTCCTGGCCTTAGCTGCCCTAGCCTCAGCTGCCTCCCTTTCTTCCTGCTGCCACTTCTCCATCTTAGCGGCGTACCCAGTCATGCCTAGGTGGTGGTGGAGCTCATTCCTCTTTGTGAGCTCAGAGAACTTCTTGCCCTTGGCCTTTGCATCTTTGGTCGAGTGTTTCGCGATGACCTCTTCCCATATGTCATGCATGATAAAGTTGTAGTCTTTGAATGGTGTCCTCCCTGTTTGCACGTACTCCCTATTGAGCATGGACTTAAAGTTGTGAAGCGCTTTGCCTGCAACAAACATGGCATGCCCCATGCACTTGTCTTCATCATAGCCCTCCACTGGATATGTGAACCACCTCTTCACCTCTCCCCACACATTACCCTTATGTCCTTGGGAACTTTCTTCCAATCATCATATGTGATAGGCACGTTGTACTTGACTACACAGGAACACTGGTTGCTGAAGGTGCCGATGATGGTGGTTGGCACCAAGGCTGTCCTTTCAGCCCTATCTCAAATGCACTTTCTCGCGTATCTGATGCCTCCCATGTTGGCCCCTCTTCAAGTATGACTTCTTCTTTGCTACCGGTCGTTGCAGTTGAAGTGCCCAAGGAGGGACAAGGTGCTTCCTCCTCCACCCCTTCTCCACCGTCGTCGGGGTACTCCAAACGAAGAGGCACCAGTGGTATTTGTTGAGGACAAGAACTCGCATTAGTTATATACTTATGCGAGGCCCCCGAACATTGTTTCAATTAACGTGCACTGCTTCATCTACGTACCTCACGCCTTGAGTCTTCGGTATCATCTTCTAGAGGCACTCATGGCTCTGCGCGAGACCCTCATGCCTTGCCCTTCAGATCAAAGTTTGGATCATCTTCTTCCTCACCACAAGGTCTCTTCAATGGCCTTCGGGTTAGTTCCTCACTCTCATACGAGGTGTTCCCATCTAATGATGAGCCTTCATTATCGCTCGCATCAGGAGTAGCCTCGCACCAATTTTCAAGAGCCTCCTTGGTCAACATTGATAGCTATGACGAAGAGAGTTATAGGAACATTTCATAATTATATAAACACAATGCTACATTCATCTCAAAACATATATAAATGAATCATTAATTATATATTCATTTGAAAACAAGATTACATCCCTTTTTCATAAAAGTACAAAATTGTACAAGAAAAGTACAAAATTATACAAGAAAAGTACAAAATTTAAGAATTTGGAGAAAAATCATGTACATAGTTGGCTCAGATTCGGCCCATTAGGAGCTTATTACTAGTAGAGGGGCATTTGATCATCATAGCCACTGCCTCAGCATAAAAGGGTTCACATCATTGCAAATGCCACTGTCTTAGCACATTTTTCAAAGTTTAAACAGTTCATCATTGCATATGCCATAGAGAAGCTCAAATTCAATCAAAGCATAGTACAGGAATCTTAACCGAGGCAGGCAAAAAATGGTTAACCAAGGCTAGCAGCTCCATTAGTAGAGTAGAGCTGAGGAGTAGTAAGAGTAGAGTAGTAGAGTACTAGTAGAGATGTAGAAGTAGTATAGTAGGAGTAGGAGGAGGAGGAGTAGTAGAGTAAGTGTAGCAGCCAGCAGCTTACAAGTAGGAGTAGTAGGAGTAGGAGTAGGAGTAGTAGGAGTAGTAGTAGTAGTAGTAGTAGTAGTAGTAGTAGTAGTAGTAGTAGTAGTAGTAGTAGTAGTAGTAGTAGTAGTAGTAGTAGTAGTAGTAGTAGTAGAGTAAGTGTAGCAGCCAGCAGCAGAGGTAGTACAGAGTAGTAGAGTAAGTAGTAGTAGAGAGTAGCAGTAGGGAGTAGTAGTAGGAGTAGACAATAGAGAGGATAGTAGTAAGAGTACCAACAAAGAGGAATGGAGGAGGTGTGCAAGTGTCAAAACTATTAAAAGTAGTAAGAATAGCAGGCAGCAATGGTTAAGTAGTAGTAGTATAGAGTAGTACAGAGTAGTAGAGTATAGAGTAGTAGCAGGACAATAGTATAGAAGTAGTAGAGCAGTAAGAGTAGTAGAGTAAGTAGTAGAGAGTAGCAGTAGGGAGTAGTAGTAGGAGTAGAGAGTAGAAAGGATAGTAGTAAGAGTAGTAGGAGTAGAGAGTATAGAGGAATTTAGTAAGAGTACCAAAAGAGAGGAATGGAGGAGGTGTGCAAGTGTTAAAACTGTCAAAAGTAGTAAGAATAGCAGGCAGCAGTAGTAGTAGTAGTAGTAGTAGTAGTAGTAGTAGTAGTAGTAGTAGTAGTAGTAGTAGTAGTAGTAGTAGTAATAGTATAGAGTAGTACAGAGTAGTAGAGTAGAGTACAGAGTAGTAGAAGGACAACAGTATATAAGTAGTATAGTAGTGAGAGTATTAGAGTAGAGTATACAGTAGTAGTAGTTGTAGTAGTTGTTGTTTTAGGAGTAGTTTTAGAGTATACATCAATTCAATATGAAATTGGCATTATAGAGAGGGAGAGAGCAGCAGCCAGCACCAGCAGCTCTAGAGAGGGAGAGAGGAAGCACAGCAAGCTCTAGACAGCACTAGTAGCAACAGAGAGGGAGAGAGAGGAAGCACAGCAAGCTCCACATTACCCTGTGCTAAGTCCTTATCAGCCGTTTCAAATCAACCCTGAAGGGCTGCCCAAAGCATAGACAGTTCATCAAATTGTAGTAGAGATAAGTACTAGATGAGTAGGAGTAGGAGTAGACAAATTTCATATATTGGTCAGATTTATCTCAATTTATCTCGATTGCATATATGTGCCCGGTGAGGACATAAGTAGTAGATGAGTAGGAGGACAACAAAGCAGCAGCAGTAGTAAGTAATAGGAGTAAACAAATTCATCTCAAAATAATGTCAAACTTATCCCAATTCATCTCATATCACTCAAATTTGTCCCAATTCATCTCAATTTACTCAAATTTAACCCAATTAATCTCAAATTCATGTCAAATTCATCTCAAATGAGTGGTAAATGCTCAGTTAAACAATACATTAAGCATCATAGGCAGTGGCATTTGCATTGTGATAAACAAAACACATCATAGGCAGCATTTAATCAAAACTGGCAAATTGAAACAAAAAAACGCATCACAGGCATCATAGGAGCAGGGACAAGAACATCACAACCAGTGTACTAGCGAAGATGTAGTTGGGGAAGATGGAGTTAGGGGAGAAGCCGGGGAAGGTGGAGCCAGTGGAGATTCTCGGCTAGGAGGAGGGAGCACACGCTGGCAGTGGATGGCGGCAGCACTACGGTTCTGCGAGAAGACGGGTCTGGGGAAGATGACGTGGCGACGCGAGGCAGATCTCCTTGGCACTGGGGACGATGACGTGGGGCGCGGGGTGGATCTCCTTGGTGCTGCGGCTGCCCAGAGATGAGGACAGTGCAGCAGAGCTAGGGATCGTAGCGCCCTAGCGGATGGCATAGTGGAGCTCTCGGGGCTAGGGCTATGGCAGTGCTCCGGGCTCTCGGTGGCGAGGGTGGGAGCCTAAGCGCGCGAGGTCGGGGCGAGGGTGGAGGAGCTCAGCGATGGTGATGGTGGCGGCAGTGGAAAAATTGGGCAGCCCTTTGGGGTGGATTTGAAACCGACGAATGACTTAGAAAAATTTGGGGGAGAGGAGGCAGTATATATAGACAACGATTAACTGAGGCGGGTAGCTTAAGGCGCCCACCACGGTTAATATTTACTAAGGCGGTTGCTTTAGGGTGCCCGCCACGGTTAATCATTAACCAAGGCGGGCGACTTAGGATGACCGCCACCGTTAAGATTAACCAAGGTGGGCGGATTAGGGTGCCTGCCTCGGTTAAGATTTTTCATTTTTAACATTTCATTAAATTCCTCGGTTATTTCGGTTTTACAAACATTTTAAAATTGAAATTTAATTTGTAATGCTTTTCAAAATTCATAGGAGTAGTAGTGTAGGAGTAATAGAGTAGTTGGAGTAGTGTAGAAGTGTAGGAGTAGTAGTAGAGTTGTAGGAAGAGTAGTAGTAGTGTAGGAGTGTAGTAGTAGAGTAGTAGTAGTAGTAGTAGTAGTAGTAGTAGTAGTAGTAGTAGTAGTAGTAGTAGTAGTAGTAGTAGTAGTAGTAGTAGTAGTAGTAGTAGTAGTAGTAGTAGTAGTAGTAGTAGTAGTGTTGTTGTAGTAGTAGTAGTAGTAGTAGTAGTAGTAGTAGTAGTAGTAGTAGTAGTAGTAGTAGTAGTAGTAGTAGTAGTAGTAGTAGTAGTAGTAGTAGTAGTAGTAGTAGTAGTAGTGTTGTAGGAGTAGTAGTAGAGTTGTAGGAGGTGTAGTAGAGTTGTAGGAGTAGTAGTAGTGTAGGAGTAGAGTTGTAGTAGTAGTAGTGTTGTTGTAGTAGTAGTGCAGTAGTAGTAGTGTTGTTGTAGTAGTAGTGCAGTAGTAGTAGTGTTGTAGGAGTAGTACTAGAGTAGGACTTGTTAATGAAATACTTGTTTCATTCCTTTCAACTCCCACAGTCATATATATATGGTTCCATTACAATAATAATCAGTTACATATAAGTTCTCGTTAATCAATAAGAGACTACATTACTACATATATGTGTGGCACACATATCATTTTGCTACGAGTGCTCCCATGACGATATTCTTCTCACTGTTGGGACGGAACCAGGGCATCATCTTGGTCTTGTTGATGCAGGTCTCAACCAAATTGATCTTCTTTGGATGATCAGTAAAGAGCGAGAGCTCAGCATAGTTGTATTCTTCGGGGCCCTATACTCCATCAGCTCCCACATTCCTCTGCTTTCTGCACACAATCACGTGCTTTTTGCTATCTTTGGGCATTGGCTAGTAGGCTACTTGCGCGTAGTGGCTTGCTAGTACCCACTGATAATCTTTGTAGCTGACACTTTGGAGCTCCACGGTGGTTAGCCCATAGTCGTCCATGACAACCCCCTTTGGTTTGACCCACTGGTACCAGAAGACAGCTAACTGTAGGTCACCGCCATAGTCAAGTTCCCATATCTCTTCAATCTGCCTAAAGTATGTCTTGGTCTGCCCCGCTGACTCGTCGATGCCCTCATATTGAACACCACTATTCTATACCGTTCTCTTCTTATCCTTCTCCTTTGTGTGGAACCTATATCTATTGATGTCATACCTTTGCCACGTGGTGATTTGGGTGGATGGGATAGATGCAAGCCTCACTACATCGGACTCTCCATGGGGTATGTCCTGCAGCTCTTTGATCCACGTTGCGAAACTAATCTTATGTTGTTTCTAGACCCATGCCTCCGTGCGCTATCCATCATGAGCGACGCGAATCTCCTCTAGGTGCTTGTCAACATATGGTTCCATAACCACTAGCTGACTAAGGACACTGTGATGAGCTTCTTGCACCGTTTCATACTGTACATCGGTGCATACTTTCTTCCTCGTGTAACCCATTCCCGAGGTTCTGCCTTCGTGCTGAGGGATGAGCAGGCCAATCGCCCTTTCATCTACCTGGTGCAGCAGTTAATGGCCTCCTTGGTTGTGTATGCCTCGATCATAGAGCCCTCCAGGTAGGCATGGTTAAGGACATATGTGTTGAGGGTCGACATGAACCGCTCGTATGTCCACATCTGGTGCAGGTACATGGGGCCTAGTTCCTGTATCTGATCAACTATGTGAATCATGAGGTGTGGCATAATTAAAAAAAGACAGCGGGAAGCACATCTCGAGCTAGCAAAGAGCCTCCGCGACGAACTGTTTCAGGCCAGGTAGCTCAGCTTCATCGATGACCTTCTATGTGATGCAGTTGAAGAAGTAGGACATGCGTGTGATGACCATCTTCACATACTCTAGATCAATAGCCTTGATCACAATTGGAAGGAACACCGTGAGCATGATGTGGCAGTCACGTGCGTTGAAGCTAGTTAGTGTGAGGTCCTTCATCGAGATGAGGCTCTTGATGTTGGAAGAGAAACCGTTCGACACCTTAACACCCCTAAGCCACTAGCACATGGCCCTCTTCTCATCTCTCGTCAGGTTGTAGGTCGCACCCGGAAGGTTGACTTTCCCGCTCTGCACCGCCGGTGTTGGGTGAATTTTGGTCCTGATGTCCTGGTTGACAAGATCCATCCGTGAATTCAGACCATCCTTTGTCTTAGTCTTGATGTCTAGCAGTATGCCAATGGTGCTTTCGAAGACATTCTTCTCAAGGTGCATGCAATCGATGGCATGGGGCGTATCTAGCTCCTTCCAGTATGATAGGTACTTGAAGAAACATGACTGCTTCTTGAAAGGAACGGGCACGACAGGTGGTTCCTCCATCTTATCCTGCATCCTCTTCTTCCTTGTCATGTCCCATCTTCCTCTTTCTTCTTCTTCCCAAACTCAACGTCTATGCCCTTCACCATGTCAAACACCTTTTTCCTATACCTCATCCTTTCTGGCTCATCAAGTTGAGGCTCCTCCTAGTTGTCGAAGTACTTATTCATCATAGCTGCCCGGTACCTATGCTTTTTGATGAGGAATTGCCTATGCCTCATGTACACCATCTTCTTGGATGCACTAAGGTAAGTGTAGTAAGTACCGTCAATGCAAACCGCGCAACTTGACTTACCTTTAATCTGCCCCAATAGTGAAAAAAGACCAGGGTAATCGGTGATGGTGACAAAGATGATGGATTTTAGAGTGAACTCTTTCTTTAGGAACGCATCCATCATCTTGACTCCATCTTCCCTTAGTATCTTCATGTCCTCCATGAGCGGCTCCAGGAACACATCTATATCATTGTCTGGCTGCCTAGGTCTAGAAATAATCATGGTTAGTAAAAGATACCTGCACTTCTAACATAGCTAGGGAGGTAGGTTGTAGATGGTGAGGATGACCGACCAAGTGCGGTGTGAGCTGCTGAGGTCACCGAACGGATTTAGCCCATTGCTACTCAGTGCAAACCTTACGTTCCTCGCCTCATCGCCAAACAATGGGAACTTGGCGTTGAAGTGCTTCCACTGCTTGCCATCGAAATGGTGCCGTAGCTTGCCATCATCCTTTGTGCGCTCATCAGATGCATGCCAGGACATCAGCTTGGCATCCTCGGGGTTCCCGAACATAGCACGCAGGCGATCGATCACGGGTAGGTACCGCATCGACAGGGCTGGACTTTTCCTCTGCGTGTAACCCTCTTCTTCCTCATCCTCAGGAGACGATATCTACTTCTTCGCAGTACTCTTCTTGGCCGTCTTCTTCTTTGGCCCTTTCTCGTCGTCCACATCTGCATAACAACTGGCATTCCTCTTGTACCAACTCGCGCCACAGTGCGGATAGCTCTGCAAGTTCTCATACTTGCACCGATATAGAATACAGTGGTTAGGGCAAGCATGGAACTTTTTAAGTTTCATCACCATTGGCTAGATCAGCTTCTTTGCCTAGTAGGTATTGGCGGGCACCTTGTTACCCTCTAGGTATGTGTCATCAAGGATACGTAACAGGTCATTAAAGCTAGTGTCGGACCAGCCATGGCGAGCCTTCAGCATCAGCATCTGGGGGTTAAAACGTAGCGTCGTCCAGTGCTTTGGACAGTCCTTATAGAGGAGATCAATTGCCGCCTGCTTTATCTCTCTGAAATTCTCGAGCCACCTCGGGCTACCAAACAGTCGTCGTGGTCAAGACAGTTAGCGATTTACTCAAAAAGGTCCATGTCTCGGGATCCATCACAGGCTCACCACCATCCCCATCAACGCCGCCCCCACTATCATCATCATCAGCCGTGTCTTGGAGCAGATCATCCATCGTGATGTAATCACGATCTGCATTATTGTCGCTAGTAGCAATATTGCCATGTTCGCCGGCCACTGCTGATAAGGTCTGTTGTTCTGCATTCACCACTGCCTTCGTCGTTGTCGATGAGTTTCCTCCAGATGATAGGCACTCGGATCCTCTACTTCCCCATAAAACTTCCAGACGGTGTAATCATTAACGAAACCATACAGGACCAACTAAGATTTCACCACGTTATCTTCATGTAGTAGAAGGTTCTTGCAGCTCATACAACGACATATGGTGTATTCCTGCTTTAGATCTAGACAATGCCTTTTCGCAGCGGCAATAAACTTTGTCACATGTTCCAGGTACGAAAGATCCTGCCTCGATGTCTTGTACATCCATTCTCTATCCATGACTGCAAAACCTTGCACACACAAACAATGAAAATGGCGCATATAAGCAGAGCAGTATCAAAAAACAGTTGGGTAGCTCTAGATCTGATTTTCTGTCTCCTCCATATGGATCTAGATCTAGATCTAGAGAAAAGCAACCAAATCATGAAAAAGAGAGAGGATCGAGGATTTGAGAGCAAGAATCAACCTCTTGCGGTGCCCCCCTCAACAAATCCAAGGGCAAAACCTCTTGCCATAGAAAATAGCCATTTTTAGGGGTTTGAGGTCAAAACCCTAAAAAATGAAGGAGGAGCCACAGGGAAGAAGGGTGGGTGTGGCTGTATTTGTAGCCCAGACTTAACTGAGGCGGTCATTGTAACGAAACCACCACGGTTAATCACCAGTTAACCGAGGCGGTTGCTTTACAGCAAACGTCTCGGTTAATAGATTAACCGAGGTAATTGCCATAACCCAACTGCCTCGGTTAATGACAATTAACCGAGGCGGTTCCTTATAAAAACCACCTCGGTTAATGTATTAACCGAGGCGGTTACGTTAGGATAACAACCTCGGTTAATCACCATTAACCGAGGTGGTTTCTTCAAAGCGCCTGCCTCGGTTAAGGATTAACTATGGCAGTTGCTAGCGTGGCTGCCTAGCCTCGAATAACCGAGGCGGGCAACCAGGCAGCCCGCCTCGAAGCCCAAATGCCAAACGCTGCGCAAAAGAAATCCCGTAGTAGTGCCAGATCTAGTTTTGCGTATTATTTTTGTCCATGCACGCGGCAACACTTGTATTCAATGAAACTGACTGAACCTATCGATTCATTAATTGAACACATGAAGCATGCGAAGAGTATTCAAGTGTCCAACTGCCTTGTTCGCATCCCAAGCGCCTAGCGTCTCTATTATTGCCTTATCCTTTCCTAATTGGTCTCACCTTTTACCAAATCTGCATGATTCCTGTCACCATTTGACTGTGTTATTATTAGATTTATTGTCGATATAATTTCTTCCATTGAAAATTATAGGTTCCATAGTTATCCACCAAAGTCAATAAAAAACTTGACTAGAATTTCTAGTTCATTATTTTTGGAATTTTACGACTAAAAATTTGTTGCTTGCTTTCTGACATCCTCGTTTCATTTTGTGTTTTTCTTTCCGTGTCTGTAAAGCTAATGAGATGAGCCGTCTACTTATGTGAGTTTAGTTCACACCATGAAAAATAGCCGCATAAGACCAATCATAAAACCCTATAGGCCAATCATCCTGAACCTAATATGCCTGCGCTCTCAATAGTACATGGACCATCTTTCCTGCGGCACTTTTTTATTTTTATTGGAGTAATTCAGATGAAAAAAGGTTTCAACTACAAAGTTTTAACTCTCATCGACATCTAGAAGTTTGATTTTGACCATTTTTCCATCTGATGTCATTTAATAAATTTTGAAAAATGAATATTAAAATTATTAATCTTAAAACATAATTTTGGAGCCCTTAAACTGTCTTGGGGATCGAATCAGCTAAGATTAGATGTGAATCAAAATTCTGAATTCCAGTTGCAGTGAATGTCACAAGGGTCATAACTATTAGAATGATCTCCTAACCACAGAAGGCCCAACGGCCTTCTTGGGCCTTGACTCGCGCCTTAATCGGGGGCGCCCAGCCCATTTATGGCTGGAGGGCCCCTGTCATCCTGCGCTATAAAGAGAGATGGGGGCCGGCGGCTCAAAGCACGAGGTTCGCCTAAACCGCACTCCCCACCGACAAACCCTAGTTTCCATCCACAAAGGGTGCGTAGCCAAGTGACGGGAAGCACCTCGACCGTCACTACATCGCCCTGTCTTCCTCACCGGGCTTCACCGCGTCACCTCTTCCCCAACCGTCGCTGCCCGTGCGCAGCCTCCATCAACGTGCGTGATGACGGCCACCGGCTCTAGTTCCAGCGCTCCCGCTCCTCCCTCGGATGGTATGTACACACCGCCTCATTCTTCTCTCTCCCGGTTCTCTCTCTCTTTGTTCCCTCTCTGTGTAGATCTTGTACTAGGACACCATGTATATCACGAAATGCTAAAGTTTGTACCCCTAGATCTAATGCTAGATGATCCTGTTGGTATAACATTGGTATCAGTCGCCTAATCTAGCTCTAGATCTATATCGGGTAGAGGATTGCAAAAGAAAGAAGAAAACAAACACCGATTTCAAATCAGAAAGAAATTCCCCATTGAAACCCTAACCCTAACCCAAACCCTAAAAGGGTCAAAGAAGAACGGATGGAAAAGAGGCCTCCTACCTGGGGCCCGGCCATCCCATCCTCGCCGCCAGCTGTCTCCATGACCGGCGCGCGGGACAGAGAGAGAGCCGAGCCATGGGCTCGAGCTTAGAGCTAAAAGGGAGCCGCGGGCTCCAGCACCACTGGGGCACCACTCGACGGCGCTGCGCGCAGCTCTGGCCGCACGCATGCGCCGGCAAGGGGAACCACGGTGGCGCTGCTGTCTTTCCTCCACCGGTCGCCATGGATGGAGGCTGCTGCTGCTCTCTTCACTGGCTGTGGTGCTGGGCAAATAGGGGAGGAGGAAATGGAAATGAGCATTAGGGTTTCAGGGCCAACGGGCAGCATGGTTTTTTATTCCAGCGAAATCAACGCTGCGCCGTCGGATCATAATGAACGGGCGAGATCAGCTGGCGGTCAGCTGGGCTACTTCTGGCCTAGGCGAGAACTGGAATTCCCGGCCTAGACCCAGGTTACGGCCTGGGCGCGGGGCAGGGTGGCAAGCCGCGAGCGGCGTGGGCCGCATTTCGGCTGTTGGGCCGCAGCCAAGCTTTTCTGGGCGCAGGTGAAAAGGGCGAGCGCTGCTGGGCCATGGATGCGTTCGGGCCGAAATGGCCAAATCAATAGATTCCATTTTAATTTTTTCAAGAAGCTGTTTTTAATGCTTTTTGATGCATTTTGAGTTAAATTTGATGTTAATTTCTGTACAAAATTTATCCAACGATGTTTTTGTTCAGTAAATAGTAAAGCTGCTTCTGGAAAATATTTTCATGAGAATTTTATTCAAAGTTTTCGCTGCGTATTTACAGTTATTGTTTTCATTATTAAATTCGAACCAACGGGAGAATTTAATTTTGAAAAATGGATATGCCTTTACAATATTATAATATTGTTATTATTCTGACCAACATTGATTAATGACAATATTATGATGTTATTATAGTGTTTTGTCATGCATTAATTTTATTTCTGCCCAACGGTGATATAGAATTAGTGTAAAATGATAAATTGTATGTTTTAATTTTGACCACCGTTGGAACTAAAGCATGCAATTATTTTGTAATTATGTTCTCACTTTACATGATTTCTGTTTTAGGAGGTTAAATGTGAATCAAAATTCTGATTTCCAGTTGCAGTGAATGTCACAAGGGTCATACCAACATGGAACTTGGAAGGCCAATCAATCAGCGATCCAAAGAAAGTGCATTGAAATAAAAATAGTATGGATGGTCCTTTAACATTGTAATTTTTTCCCTCGAAACTCATGTTTATCTTTGTGATGATGTACATAGCATAGCATGCTATGAATGAAGATCGTGAACAAGGAAGAGTAATGCAGTGCAATAGGTGTCATGTTGCAGCAATAGATATATACCTAATACCTAAAGTGTTTTGCAAAGGTTGTTAATGCTACTTATTGTGGAGATATGTACTTCGAATTCGTCATGGACGCGAAATCACACACTCTCTGTAAACAATGCCGAACCTATACTGACTGAGTTAGCATCTAGATCTAGTTTTGCTTATTATTTTTCTCCATGCGCGCTGCAACACTTGTATTCAATGAAACTGACTGAACCTATCGATTCATTAATCGAATACATGAAGCATGTGAAGAGTATTCAAGTTTCTAACTGCCCTGTTCGCATCCCAAGCACCTGGCTACTCTATTATTGCCTTATCCTTTTCCAATTGGTCTCACTTCTTTTGCAAAATTTGCATGATTCCTGTCACCACTTGACTGTGATATCATCAGATTTATTGTCAATGTAATGTTTCCATTCAAAACTAAAGGTTCCATTGTTATCCATCTAAGTCAACAAAATACGCCAATACCTACTTACATCAAATTAGATAAATTTTAGTAAATTTCACTGGCAGCCCTTGAACATGTCCCGTGTTCTCAAATAGGTCCCGGTACTTTGAAAATACAGATTTGCGCACTTGGTTTACTGTGTCAAACTGGTCCAATTTAGACCCGTGTGGGCAAGAATGTCGATGTGCCATGCCCAGCTAGACTTGGGGGGACCAGGTCAGTGCGAAATATGCGAAAATGCCAATGTGAAGCTGACCCCTCCGCATTCTGTCCCACCCCTTGGAACTGGACTGACGACAGCGACGAGAAAGGCGACCATGGTGGCGACGAGAGAGGCGATGCGGAGTGGACATCCTCGGTGCGGCGATAGTGGTGGCGGGCGACTCTGCGTGTCTCATCCCCCCCTCCCCCCATGGCTCCACAGCGTCAAAAGAAAGGGGATCCCCCACCTGACTACTGTGAGTTTCTCCTCGCACCGTTCTCTTTGGGTTAGGTTGGTCGGCTGTCATGTGGGAGTAAGATTGAGATGATTTGGTCGCAGGATTGAATTTCTAGTGTTGCTGAGTAGGGTTTGACTGCACTCTAATCTACCTTAATCTATATGGTTTGGGAGAAATTGAATGAAAAATTAGTTTACTTTTCACCCTAATACCTAAAGTGTTTTGCAAAGGTAGATAATGCCACTTACTGTGGAGATATGTAGTTCAAATTCGTCATCGACGCGATCACAGGAAATATCACACCCTCTCAGTAAATAATGCTGGACCTGTAAGCGTCCAGATCTAGTTTTGCATATTATTTTTCTCCATGAGCGGAGCAACACTTGTATTCAACGAAACTGAACCTATCGATTCATTATTGAATACATGAGGCATGTGAAGATTATCCTAGTGTCTAACTGTCCTGTTACCATCCCAAGTGCCTGGCGGCTCTATTATTGGCTTGTTCTTTTCTAATTGGTCTCACCTTTTGCCAAATTTGCATGATTCCTGTCACCATTTGACTGTGTTATCATTAGCTTTATTGTCAATATAATTTCTTCCATTGAAAATAATAGGTTCCGTAGTTATCCTCCTAAGTAAAAAAAAACCTGACTAGAATTTCTAGTTCATTATTCTAGGAATTTTACAACTAAAAATTTGTTGCTTGCTTTCTGACTCACTGATTTCATTTTGTGTTTTTCAATCCGTGTCTGTGAAGCCAATGACATGAGCCGTCTACTTCTGTGAGTTTATACCATGAAAAATAGCCGCATAAGACAGACCATATAACCCTATAGGCCAATCATCCTGAACCTCATATGCCTACACTCTCACTAGTACACAGACTATCTTTCCTGGCGGCACTTTTCACGTTTTTATTGGAGTTTTTAGCAACCACCAGTGTCGTCTACTTCTGTGAGTTTAGTTCATACCATGAAAAATAGCCTCATATACCAAGGAAGCCTCCAGAGGCTCACCCGGTGCAGGCCGGTCCCAGCCGACAGCATCACAATAGAGCAGCTGGACAACGCCCAAGGCTCCTCTGACTCCACGACAACGCCGAGGTCCATCCATGTTGCAGCAGTGCCCTCCTAGACCCTGGCGCATGTAGACCATAGACTAAGTCCCCAAACTGTCTTGTAGCCGACCTACCTCGATTTATAAGAGGAGGTCGGATCCTATAGAATGGGGAGGACAAAAACCAAATGCACAGAGTCCTCAGGGACAACTCTGAGCTCTGCACCGAGAGCAGGGCAACCCAAAGAGGAGCCACCAAGCGCTCCTCCCACACTGTCTTCTTCTCCATCACCGGGGAACAGACCTCACCGCCGACGAGCCTAGGATAACACTGAGCGATCCACTTCCAAATCGCTTACACACTCTTGTTGTAACCCACGATTTGGGTGCTATCGAATACAAAGAACTTCTACTGCTGGACATAGGGCCCTGATAGCCCGAAGTAGGATACATCGCCGTGTCTTCTCTATGTTCTTGAGTCCACCCAAGCCACCGGAGACCCACACTCGGTGACACCCCACGAACAACAATGCTTGCCGCGGTTTCTACCCCGCAACAGTCAGTTGCCTCCATTAACCTTTAACCGAGACAGGCGTTTAGCTGCGGGGCCTGCTGGCAATTAATGGAGGTGGCACCTTATTGTGCCCGCCTACATTAATCCCTAGGTAGTGCCTCACAAAATCATGTGTAGTAGTGAAACCAAGAAAACTGAGTCTAGCCTCTGGACGAGCCTCACGGCTGTCACCTACTCCTACTTTCATCGTGCCACAGCCACCACGCCTTAGAGCTGTAGTGTCACCATGCCTCCGCCTTCATGCCTTGTCTTGCTACCGCGCCCTCACTCGTGCCATTGTTGCATCGCGCAGCCAAACACATTCATGCCTCCACTTCCACGTAACCGTGCCTTACCTCGCCTATGCCGACCACCACGCCTCACAGTCACAGTAGCCTCCTTGCTCTGCCTCCATATCGTGCCACCATCGCTTGCTGTTAGGGTTTATTAGATGAGTATGGTGCCGATGGGAGGAGGCCAAGAGTGCTAGATGCCTCAATTGCCAGAGAGGTGCATGGTAGGCCACTAAGCTGTGGTAGGCTGCAACGGAGATTGGGGCATGGGTCTTGTATAGCGGATGTTGGCGTTGTTTTTGGTTCGATGGTTTTTCAAGTCTGCTCGAGTCAAAAATTGAAGCCTTAGCCGAACACCAAAGTTCCCCGGATAAAAAAACAAAAGTCAAACCAAAGAATTGACAATTTAGTTCAGTTGGGTTTGGGTCGGGTCGGGTTGGGTCGGTTTCTAGAGGAGCCCTTCCAAACACCCCTTAGAATGCTAGGCTTTTTAATAGTTGTTAATTATCAAGTTTAGAGGAGGATATCTTGATAAGACGGCCTCTATTTTTAAGCGATCAACAGAGGCGGACGACCGCCTCTAAAAATGTTCGTCTCGGTTATCAGGCTGTTTGACTCAAAAAAAAATGTGTCATGTTAGCCCCTGGTATATAGTTGGGCTTTATGAATTAGTGAACTAACAACAAGTTGGGGCTTTGGTTAAACTTTAGCCCGCCCATTATCCTCCTGTTTGGATCCTCAAGGGTTAAAGTTTAGCCAACTAGTTGCTAGTCCTCCTGTTTGGAGCCATAGGATGGGGACACGCTCAAGCTCTCAGCGTCGCGGAAATCATTCTGCAGTGAAGAATAGCTAATTAAGAATGTTTCTTTTTTGTTTTCTGAGATTAATTAATTAATTAATTTAAAAAATCTAAAAAAACCCATGGTTCAGATTTCTTACAGAACCTCTTAGTAAGCGAAGAGAGTACTGTAGCATTGCCCTCGATGTAGCCAATGTAATTCAAAATTTCTTAAACTAAATTTCAAATTTTGAAATGTAAAAATGAATTTTTTTACTCTAGAAAAAGTTTCCAATCGAAAACACATTTGAACTATAATGTTGTGGATCATGTTGAGCTCTACATTTTTGGTACTAAGTTCATCTTTGTCCGACTTCATATCAAAAAGTGATGAATTAATTTTAATGTACCTATTTAGAGACGAACCCTTAAGAAGTGAAGGGCACCACCTCTGTTAATCTATTTCTAGAGCAGGTACATTTAGGGCCTATTTGGTAGGGCTCATCCCTGGCTCCGGCTCCGGCTCCTCTGGATGAGCCCTAATAAACGTCTCGTAGGAGGAGCCGTTTTTCTATAAAAAAAGAGGAGCCGGATGACTCCTCTAAAAAATGGCTCTGCCTCCTTCTGAGGACCCCTGCCAAACACCCCCTTAGAATGCTAGGCATTTTTAATAGCTGTTAACAATCAAGTTTAGAGGAGGATACATTGATAAGACACCTCTATTTTTAAGCGATCAAAAGAGGCGGACGACCATTCGCCTCTGTAAATAGACATGGCTGGACCATTTATAGCAGTGGATTCTAAAAATGTCCATCTCGGTTATCAGGCCATTTGACTAAAAAAAGTGTCTTGTAGCAGTTTAATTCTGTAATAATTTAATATCGGTCTGTTACAAACACAATATAGATTAGGCACTGAAATAAGATAACATTATTGGTGCATAACGAAGCATGCTTCCTCCAAATTATTAAAAGCACATACACGATAGGTGGGAAATCACATGAGTTTTGCTAGTTCTTGAAGGAAAGCTTGAGCATGCTCCTCCTTGACAAAGGCCGATAACACATTGGCCCTGCCTTCGCCTTGGCACGGCAGGCACACATTGCAGCCAGGAAACGGCGTGTTTTCTGCCACATATGACGTCACTCTAGCCGCTTTCCCGCTACCAAAGTCAGCGTCCTCAAAGCCAAGATTTCGCCATGATGTCACCTGTAACTGGTTGTACCGAAGTTGTGGACCAAATAACTGCGGCATCTCCATCAGGTTGCTGATTTGATTCACAATGGATGTGTGAGGTATGTCCTCCTTGGCACGCTTGATCATCTTGACTAGGTCCAAGATATCTGCAGTCGCCATGGTACCACTTAGTGCCATGAGAAACTGGCACGATATGCAATTGCCGTAGTATCCTGGCTTGGCGCCCACATGCTTCCGCACATTGGCGCTGAACATAAGCACTGCTGGGGTCTCTGAATTTGACATAACTGCACGGATTCAGCACTGCCATAATACTGCACAGACAGCCTCAAACATGGTACATGGCTGGCAATCGAAGCGACTGCCAAATTCAGCTCTGATGAGGTTAATTGATCTTATGGGGACAGTGATGTCAAGGTAGGCAAGGTGCCATGGAACAAGCGTCAGCATAACCTGGTGTAACGCATCATCCATGGATGGAGGGAGACCTGGGAGTGAATCATCCAACCTAACTGGAATGATAGACGGTAAAGACAACCCACGGGCAGTGGCGGACCAAGCCGGGTTTTGGGTAGTCTCAGGACTACCCCAGATTCCCGGGGACCAAGGCAACGGAGCACTGTAGCAAGAACTGTAGCGTACTGTGGAACACTGTTCCTATACTGTATGCGTACCCAAAGAAATGATTCTGGGTCCGCCACTGCCCACGGGCAAGCTCGCCAACGGCCTGCAAGCAAGAACTGAGACGTCCCAGCGCCATCGGCGATAACGTGGTTCCAGGTAACCCCGAGAACAAATCCACCGCAGGAGAACTCTGTCACCTGCATCAGCAACGAAGGATCAGCGGGGCCACAGCCCTTTGCAGGGTAGTAGATGGCCAGCTCCTTTAGCAGCGCCCTTTCGCATGTTGAGTGGTCTAAGAATATGCCTTCCTTAAGGCACGGTTGCTGCAAGATGCTGAGATGAATGCCACGCCCTCGCCATTGCACAGAATGTGATCCTCCTCACCACCATCGTCGACTCCTGCAACAATGCGACCAGCGAAAGGATAGTAGTGGACAAGTGTTTCAGACAACGCCCTCATTATGGTGTTGGCAGCCTCATGGATTGGATTTTCAAACACAAGAACCACTGTGACTGGTATTTTTCCGACAACCTTGTCAAATGCCGAAAGTTTAATGGTGTCGCTCTTTGTAACCGGCCTTGATGGCCTGACAACTACTCGTGATGACTTCCTCACCACAGCACTCATTGTTTTGTGTGTAGTATGTATGTTGATGCTCTGATTCAAGCTGCATCTTGGCCCCGTAGCTTCCCTCGCATATATATGAACCTGTGATGCTTTACCTGTGGACATGTAAAGTCAAACTTGTGACCCATCAGCACGCAGCAGCTCCATACGTTGATTAAATATCTGTAATTTTATAATTTGCATGTGACGATGACAACTGGATCGGGTGCGGTTCAGTGTTTTATTTTAGGAAATTGGTTTTCCTCCAAGTGTAGTAAAGGAGTAATCCCCTTCATTATCATACAATCAGAGGGCACAGGCATGCTACTCGTCCTGTCCTGAAATATAAGGAATCAATGCAATTTTAGGACATATTATAGGGTAATAAGACAAATGACGCATACAACCATCCCTGATTACCATATTTGGTTTGGTGATAGTAGACATTAAACGCAGGTACGCATGTGAATGTTGCCTTTCAGAATATTTATTCACCTAGAATCCATTATAATTTGGTACATATTTTGCACTCTTGATCCTTATATTTTAGAATGGAGGGGGCACCTTCGTGCGAACCACCAACTCAGCATTATTCTCTATGCGGATATCATTGTCTGATTTCATAAGGGCAGTGCAAAACAAAAAACTATGATGATTTCTATGTGTATTAATTATTAAGGCACCAACTAAGCAAAACTGTGATGTTTCACTGCAGTTAAGGAAGAGAGCTGAGGGATAAAAAAATGGTTTCCTAGAGAAGAAACTATATCTATACGGGAACCAAGATATATGAAGAGGTGTGATTCGTAGATGGTAGGAGAAAGAAGACAAGTGATTGGACCAAATTTGTTTTGAAAAAACCATTCATTGAGAATATGGATTCTATGTGCAGTGTAACATGACTTGATAAATATAGAAACTCTCTTTTACTAGTTTCTAAGTTGGAACTGCCTGAGTCGATCAAAGCTTCACTCAGTAAAACAAGTAGTCATCGTGCAAACCATGGATGATCCATGACATAAAAATTAATGTAAGTCGTCAATTGAAGGGCCACTTTATTGTTGGTTTAAACAAAGCAATGTGATGTATGAATTAAATTGAATAATTCCTGCTTGTTTCCTTCACACAGGTTACGGAACAGGTCACCAAACTTTGCCACAAATGGAGTGAAATTTTAAATAAATACAATACAACAAAAAACAAAAAGAGCATATAAAACCTTATCCAAGAAAAAGGGTTCCAACACATCATTTTATAATTTTAATATTTTCATGCAGCCCAATGGGCAAACAAGTATGCAAATTAATCATGCAAAGGCTCAACATCAAAACAATGTTTGATCTGTGCAAAATCATGCCTATACTCAAGTTCATCTCAATCCACATGAATTGGGATGGATTAGGGTGAAAAATTAACTAATTTTTCATCCCAATTTCTCTTAACCCATGTGAATTAAGGTGGGTTAGACACTAGTGCAAAAATGATTCTTGTTGACGCTTGCTACTTTATTACTGGTGGTTAATAATGTATATGCACCTGTAGAAATGAAACAGTGAGCCTAAGCCATGATGTCTACAAGCGGTAGCCCTAAGAAAATAGCAAGTAAAAATGTATTTATACTGGCGGTTTTCTTAACCTACTGCCACTACAAACTAATTTATTTGAAGTTTTCAAATGATCTTGGATGGATACATAGTCTGAACAAAAGCTATAGTATTCAAAAATATCTACAACTTCTTAGTTGATTATTTTTTCATTGGAAATAATTTAGGCTCCAAAATTATGTTTTAAGATTAATAATTATAATATTCATATTTCTCAAAAATTATTAAATGACCTTGGATGGAAAAATGGTCAAAATTAAAGTTCTAGATCTCGATGAGAGTTAAAATGTTGTAGTTGAAACTCTTCATCAGAATTATGTTAGGGCCTCAAAACTCCCTTTCAAAATCTTATCGAGTAAATACTGCAAGATTTTTTCTCTTGCTAAGCAACAAGTGACATTCCGGTGCAGTGGCAAGGGGTGTATCGCGTGAGGTTGTGAGGTCGGTTCTCGGATACAGCAACTTCAGTGAATTTATTGAAATTGGGTGTGGATGCCTAGGTGGGCCTCTCCCAATTACAATTTTTTTTGCTATTTTTTAGCACGATTTCCTATTTTTGAAACATCATTTATGGCTATTTTCTTAAAAAGTCCGCCGGTGTAAATATTTGAAGTGGCAGTTCTTAGGCGACGCTAGTAAAGTTTACTGATTTTCACATTGGTGGTTGGTCAAAAATTCCAGTAAAAATAAGAAAAGTGCCGCCGGTAAAGATAGTCTGTGTAGTAGTGAGAGTGCAGGCATATGAGGTTTAGGATGATTAACCTTTTTACACTTTTTTTTTGTATTCGAATAGGTTTAGTCAGTTTCATTGAATACAAGTGTTGCTGTTGGAGAAAAATAATACGCAAAACTAGATCTAGACGCTAACTCAGTCAGTAGAGATCGAGGTTTGGCATTGTTTACAGAGAGGGTGTGATTTCACGTGATCGCGTCGATGACCAATTCCAAGTATATAAATATCTCCACAATAAGCAGCGTTAATCACTTGTATTCAAAGCACTTTAGGTATTAGCTATATATTTACTGCTGCAACATGTATGGCACCTATTGTAGTGCATTACCTTCCCCTGTTGACGATCTTCATTCATAGCATGCTATGCTATATACGTACACCAAGTAGGTAAACATGAGTTTCGAGGGAAAAAATTACTGTACAATGTTAAAGGACCATCCATACTACAATGCACTTTCTTTGGGTCGCTAACGCTGATTGATTGGACGTCCAAGTTCCATGTTGTTACGACCCTTGTGACATTCGCTGCAACTGGAAATCAGAATTTTGATTCACATCTAACCATAGCTGATTCGATCCCAAGACAGTTCGTGAAGAATACTTGCCATTTTTTTTCTTGACCTGCGTCCACGTCCCTAACCACTTGAATTAATAATTCGGTATGCATTATATATTACTATTAGCTTGTGATGCTGATCAAGTTGGTTATTTTCAAAAGGTATCTAAATGATTTCAGTATCTTCCAAAACATGCTTCACATCTGTTTTTTTAACAAAGGGTGCCTCTTGAATTAATATAATAATTTGTTAAATATTACTGTATTAGCTTGTGGTGATCATACATATATTCTCTAAAGGGAATATCAATATTTCAGTATCTCCTGTGATACGCTTGACAGTGACTGCCTATGCTGTCTTTTATAAGGCACACAAGCATATCAAGGTTTAAACATTAAAAACTTTGGCCAATAATTTGGCAAAATCATTCTTAACTATTATAATACGAACTTGATATGGTTAGATTTGTAAGCAATTATATTATACCATCAGTTTATTAGCATAAACAATATAATATAAAAAATGATTTGTCAAAGAGTCGCCTTATAAAACGGAACCGGGGGAGTAAAATTCAAAAACTGGAATAAATTGGAAAGCAGGCATATCTTAAGCTGAAGCCAATAAAACACTGTTGTTACTTTTCTGGAGGTTGAGAGAAAGTCATTCTTATACAACGTATAGGGCCACGAATCGAGATTTTTTTTTCTGACTCGGGTAGACATTAAAATTATATCTATTGTTTTGTTTGTTGTATAGTGACTCAAATCCTACTTGGACTCGAGCTCAAGAGAGATGTGCTATGAGAACTTCTAGTTCTGTTAGGACTTGAGTGTAGAATTTTACTTTGTTTTTTTACAACAAACAACTTTATTGATTAGCAGCAACGCGCTGCAAGGAGTGTTACAACATTCAAGTCTACATATTGTAGAGCTTGAGATAGAGGGCACTGCAATACATGGTGCTCCTGAGAGCATGAGTGTTCTAAGATGTTGCTCTGAGTAGAATTTTACTTGAAGTAGGACTCCTACTTGCTTGTATATATAGGGTCTTGGATGAAACTATATAAACAAGAGTTAATCAGATTTGTCCTATTATAATTGTGCCAAATTTTGAGATACGCCACTATCTACTCCCGAGGCCTTATCAGATATATGGACACATACTATATTTGCCTATGGACCCTTTTGCCCCATCCAAACACATAGCGTCACGAGCTCACACCCCCCTACCTGAACTGTTCCCCATTCCCTTCTCCAATCCCTAACTCTAGATCGAGGGCAGCTTTTTCTTCACCAACGAGGCAACGACATCCAGGAAATTGGCAGTGGTTCACTTGGTCCCTGGCGAAAATGAGGTGGATTGGGCATCCTCAATCCAGGAATGTTGACATCAGTGCTACAATGTCGGTCCACTACTACAATAATGATTGTCAGCAATCAGAGCATTTTTGGGCAGAGGCGGCTCCTGATTGAGATGCTTCTATAGTGTTGTAGGGGCTTCCCCTGGCCTTGTATCCTTGCTGGGGATTAGCACGGAGGAGGCCAATGGTTCCCCATTGGGAAAAAGGAAAGCAAAAAAACAGAGCAGTGAGGCGTTGTGTTAAATTCTGGAGTAAATGACCATTAATTCATCATCGTTACAGTGCCACCCACCGGGTATTTATAGACCATACCCGGGGGTGGAGAGAATTTACATCGTGCCCTCACCAGCGGGGTTGATTCTTTACAGGTGCATGGGGGCACAATAGTCATTTCCCATGCTGACGGGCCCCTAATTTAGGGTCCTCTATGCATCATGTATCAGTCCCTGGATGAATAGCTGATACGCACAACTCGAACAAGATTACTAATGGGGAAAAACAATAACATGGTTCGGGTTTACATAGCTTGGGCCATTAGCCTTATATCACATATCAGAGTTCTAAGACAGCGGTCCTATATCATTGTGGCTCCATTCCTACTAGCAACTTGGTGTGCGGATGTAACCCTAGACCTTATTCCTTAAGCGTATTCCTATATCCCAATCGTCATAGTCCTAGCGTAGCTCTTTCACATAGTTGCACAGCTCCGTCTTCGAGTATACTCCGATTGTCCTATCCTTGCACAGTCCTCGATAGCTTCATTCTCGTACATTCTCCTATTGTCCTATCCTCGCGTAGCTCCAATAGTTCCATCCGGTATGTGATCCTGTGGCTTTACTCATAAAACATAGAATGGAGGGGGTTGAGTACATAGAGTACTCAGCAAGCCTTAAACTTCGGGTGGAGGAGAGGTGGAAGGGAAAGGCTATATGTGGAGGTGGTTATAACGGTAAAAGTGGTTGAGTGGAGTGATTATAATCATAGGTTGGACCCTGGTAGAGTATTATCATTCTCACTAGTTTCCAGGGTCAATTATAGTTTACCAAATTGGTAAAATACATCTTACCAGATAGTTGTAGAAGTCTAATCATAGTTGCTCTCATCCCAGCATCTGCCCATTCCAATGACGTGGCTATTCGAATAGATTCAATAAACTCTGCAGAGGTGTATAAATTTCCCCACATGCAAGACACAGCTCCAAACCATGCACGGTGGTAGGAACAGGCCTAACGAGATCCCGTACCCGCTTGGGTGCTACCCTAGATTTCCATATAACTCTACCGCAGCTTCTCAGGGGTTAGAAAACACACTAACTTCGGGAGGATACCAAATCATCCCATCTCATAATCCTAGATGACACCACGTTATCCCATCATACAATCTCGGACGATACCTAATCATCCCAACATAATAGTATCGATGATACCAAATCATCATAATAAACAATAACATGGCTCGAACATGACCAAAACACTAATCATGGGCTCGAACGAGGCCTTTAAACTCAAGGGCTTAACGTGGAAGATCACATAGCAACCATGCCAATCGGACCATGGAAGATCACATAGCATCCATGTCTACTCCTGATATTCCGCTGCCAACACCGGCTTCCTAGTAGAAATTATACTTCAATCTAACAGGGTGTGAGATCAAGTCCACCCATATCAGACATGTGGTTGTACGAAATATCTCACTAGGAGAGAGGGACTACGAACCGGTCCTTATGTGACCGAGGTGAGTATCTCCCATAGGAACCCTCACCAAGTGTTCCTACCAAGGTAATCCATCCCACATAAATTACCCCCACTCGCCCCCTGTCGGGGTTTAGTCCAGTTTTACCAGTCTAAATTCCATAGTTATTATCATCAGGTTCATGGAGCTCATAACATATCAAGGTAACCATTACCTTATCATTATTATTCACAATATCATGGTCAATTTTATATCATATCAAGATATTTTTCATCAATGTTCTCATTATCATAACCGAGCTCATGACCCATTATAATTCCATTAATTCACAAATAAGAGTTTAAGTAATATAAGTTGAGTTGAGTTTATTAATTAATGGAGATGGAGGGTAGAGGGTTTATGGTGGAGGCTAGCAAGATGTGTGGTGGAAGGGAAGGTGGTTAAGGAGTGGCATGTAATGTAGGGGAAGGGAATAGTTGGGTGTTAGGACTTGCCTCCATTTGCTGACGATTATATCCTTCTTCGATTCCTGTGCCTCTTGCTCCTGCCTTCTAGACTCCATCGGCTTCTCCACATCTTCTATCCTATGCGGTCTAGCGTCGACAAGCAAGAAAGCACAAACAAGGAAAATAACAAGCAAGGCATGTAAAACAAGCATAGGCAATCAAACGATCCTAGATGGGTTGGTACTAGTTGGGGGATGAGTTGTTAGCCAGGTTACCATTATCATGTCAACCTGAAGTAAGGTTTCGATAGAGGTATTCTATCCATCGGGTTGGGCTCTATGGGTTAGGGTAAGGCTGGTGGTGGGTCTGATGAAAAACTAGACCACATTATTAGGGGTTCACTATTATGTGAACTTGAAAGAGAAAGTCTAACCAAGTTATCATAGATGACATGTCTGACCTCTACAGGTCCATGGGGTTAGTGGCACATACGCACATGCATATGTATGTGCCCAAGATCAATTAGAATGGAAAAGGTGGGAGATAAAGTTAGACATACATAGGCGTATACCCAGGTATCGAGCATATCCTTGTATGTAGAGATATCCTATTATGTTAGGTGATTGGGTGTGGATGTATTCAGTATGTGTCATAGTACATGCACATACACGAATATACGAGGTTAACTACTACTACATTGATTGGATATTTAGTATTTAATTTAAATACAAGAAAGGGAAAGCAATCAACTAGAATTTAAATAGGCACCAAATAATGGATCAAGGGTATGAATTAGTAGAGCTTGAATTTAGAGGATTTTTGGTGGGGGAATCAAGGAATTTGGAGTTAGGATGGGGAAGATATGATTTATCAAAGTTTAAATAGGAAAAAGGTATGTGGAGATATTCTTTGGAAAATATTTCTAGGAAATTAGAATAATGGAAATGGTATGAAAATTCTTGGGTAGGTTCTAGGGTGTACCTAGTTTATTTACGAATTTTCTAGGAATTTTTCCATGCACAGAAAATGGTTTTTCACTCCTCTATGTACACTCTCTGGGTGGCCATAGTGTTTTCCTCCTTGATTGGGTGGCTAACGCGTGGGCCAACGCGGGCGGGGTCAGCTACAGATTTTGTGTGGTGCACCAGGTCTGTACTGTGTCATGGACTCATTCTTCTCCCGCACTGGTTCACATGGACTGGGTTCACCCAGACAAGGAAAAATAGAGGGGGAGGCAGTGTGGCTGACACATGGGGTCCAGAACGTTAGTGTCATGCATTACTGACGTGTGGGTCATCCTTGGACTCCTCACTCAGACAAACGGCGATGGCATTCTGAGTCTAGCCCACCTGACCATGAGCGAGGGGAAATGGAGACGGCACGGTGTCTATGGTGGCCTCAACGTGGTGACGGAGCAGAGCAATGGCGAGGAGCTCGTTGGAGTTGCCCATGCCTGCAACGTCGATGCTTGGAGATTGATGCCATGTGATGGCCGAGGCTCGGCGTGTGATCCCACAGCGGTTGGAAGAGACCTTAGCGACAACAGGCGTCCACAGCGCCAGTGGCGGGTCACCAGAGTAGCTGCGGCGGCAAGGAGACGTGTCCACTCCCAAACGAGTTGTTTGAGAGCTCCATGATGTGTGCAGCGTGACTATGATATGAGCGCGAGCGTGTAGGGGTCCGGTCTTGCTCCGGTTGTGCCGTATCAGCGACGAGCCATAGCCATGGTGGCTCAGTGGTAGGTCGCTCTCGGTGGTGGAATGATATGGTGAGAGAGAGCGGCCTAGAGATGGTGGAGATGGTAGGGGATCTACCTAGGAGCTAGCCTATTAGCCTAATCGGCCTAAGACGCGCTGGGGGTGGAGAACGTGGAGCTTGGCTCCCATGTCAGCCATGGTGGCCGAATTGGGAGAACTTGAGCTCATGCTTAGAAGATTAGGTGAAGAGGGGAGATAGAGGGGAGATGGCGTGTTCTAGATTGAGGCAAAGCTCGAGGCGTCGATGGTTGGAGCAGAGGGGCTCCGGGGAGGCCTATTTATTGGTCGCCAATGGCGGTTCATGCCGGTGATGTGGCGGCAAGATATTTTCCCCGATGCCTTGGATTCCTTCATCCCGCGCACGCATTTGAATCAAAGGTGGTGGCGCACAGTGCGGTCTTATCCTCTGCCTAGCCAAGGAAGAGTAGCAGCTAAGGTAACTCCATGGCGGTGGCAACGGTCGAGCATTCAGGCATGGCCGCGTGGCGAGAGAGGGGCCGCGTGGAGTCAAGAGACTTTGGTGGGGACCGCTGGTGTCCTGGACCCTTATCCTCTTTGCTAGAGTAAGGTGGTAACGGCAAACCTGAGGCGGCGAAGGTAGGAGACGGATGCAACGTAGGATTCTCATCGTTCACCTGGAGGTAGACGACGATGCTAACAGGTCAGCCCATGGTGTAAGTGAGAGAGGAGAGGGGAAGCAGTACGGGCTAGCGTGAGCGGCTGGGCAGGGCCAAGAGAGGAGAGGGGAAGATGGTGCGGGAGCTTGGCTGGGCTGGCTACGGCCCAAGGTGGAAAGGGAGGAGAGGGAGAGGTAGGCTGCGGCCGGGCCAGAAAGGAGAGAGCAGAAGGATTGAGCCCGAGAGGTAGTTCCCATTTATGAAATCCTTTTCTTTTTCCTAGAAATTCCAACTAGGGCATTCAATTGATTTGAATTTGAAAATCAAGGAGATTTGAAATGTGGTGGCCTTGGTAAATCAAGGAGAAGGTCAAGATAATTATTTGAGTGGAGAATATCAAGGGGAGATTGCCAAGGAGAATTATTTAGTGCCAAAATAAATTCTCGAGCAAACATCCAATCAAACATTTCAAGCAACAAGCATTCGAACAATCATTTCATCACTCCACACATTCTAACATAAATGCATATGCTGAATTTTGATGCAAGGGTTTTGGAGGGTTTTACAGAAAATAAATAGTCAAGGTTTTTAATTCGTTGTTGTTGGTATTTTTAATGCACACAGATAAATCCGCAAGCTCATGGATATCGTTGTATCTTTCACCCGGAGGGTTTTAAATATCGTATCAACAGGGAAACATGTGTGAGTCGCCCAACCACTAGTTCATCCAGGGGAAGCAATCAAGGTTAAGGTATGATGAGTAGAGAGGATTCCTATGGTATTGATCCTATGCAAGGCGAGGTTATGATTCAAATATCCTTCTAATGTTCACTTCAGGATGCCACTTAGACAGGAAAGTACTACTAAAGAGAACTCTACCGACGCGACTACGGTCCTACTAATTTAAGAACCTACTCAATTCGGTGTGGATAGGATAGAGTCACTCCCCGTAACTACCACACAACCAGAGAATAAGGCGCAAACACAGGTAACTAATAGCCTAAGCACCATGCTTATGCTAACAATTACTACACTAATTCAGAGTACTAACAAGAACTAGAGCACTCAAAAGAATTGTGAACCCATGAACAATAGAGTAAGATAAATACTTGAATAAAGATCAATTACTAGAAGCATCCTGGATGTAGGCTTGGAGAAGCCCAAACCCGACGAAGTACAAGCCGTAGAGGGAGCACCGACAGGCTGGCATTCCCTCCAACTCTTCCCTCACTCTCTATTTGCTAAGACTAGATCCTAAAGAGGACTAATCTTCTCTTGATGGCTAGCTATGGAGAGGTGATCCATTCAAGGGACCCCTCTCTACTAATCCTAACTTGAAATAATGAATTAGGGTTTCAAGGATTGCCTCCTCTAGGGGCCAGGGGCCTTGCTTATATAGGCCCCTAGGATGAACCGCAGCCGTCGGATCAACCGACCTTAAATGAACGATTATTATTGATCCTCAAAGGTAGTGGAACCAAGATCCATGAGACTTGTTGTGATTGGCTACTAGGGGAGGGCGGGTGCCCTACTTCTGTGGCGACTCGGCCTCCCGTTTGTTCCAGAACCTTCTCGAGTCTTCTAGGTTCCAAAAACGTATGCGTAGCCCCTTTATCTCTATGTAAACCTGACATGTGGGCCTTCCTTGGCTCTTTTCAGCTGACACCTTGTAGAAACAGACATTCACCAAAACTCATTGAATTTTGTCAGTGTACCCCCTATATCTATGTGGTATTTGCTTTTAGGTCATTTTCCATGTTTTGTTGACGGTAAAAATGAGAGTTATCTACCATCAATAAGTCCCCCGAGCTTACCCTTTGCTCATCCCTGAGCAAAGATAAACTCAGTGATGGATCAGGAGTTGCTATAATGCTTTCACACCTCAAAACTACACATGCATTCAAACAAGAACTCTCTCCTTTGGATTAGAGTGAACTATTCTGACTTTCAAACTTACCCATATTACCTTCCACCATGGAGCTTTTAGCTGTCACTTGGGTCTTGAGCAGTTGAAAGATAGAATGGTTAAGTCAAGCGCCATGTTTCTAGCTCTTTGATCAACCTTCATTCCAGAGTTTTTTTTGTAGATTTTTAAATAAAACTCAGAGATTCCTTTGTATGACCCTCTCAAGTCTCTCGTATGTGGTATTTGTGGATCCTTACCAAGGCATTGTTGATGTATGCCTTCTCTTTCTCTCTCTCACCATATGACTAATAGGCTTATGTGGAGTTGAAGGAATTTCAAGGATGTAGCATACTTACCTTGCATGTATTCCCCAACCAAAACGGGATCCGAGGAGGGGAGTGTCATACCCTTAGATCAAGATATGTATGTATGTGGACCTATATATGGGATATTGGATATATGGTGGTAATGGTAGGTGCAAATATGATGGATGTATGGAGGAAGTCGTTATGAAAGGGGGATATATGATGGCAATAGTGATAACCTAATTCTACTTTTGCTCCTTGAAGGAACACATACCTCTCTTTTGGATTTGAAGACTTTGGGAAGAACTTGGGTCGCTCAATCATTTTTTTCATTAGGACATTTGTCCTCTTTCTTTTATTTTCTTTCTCTCTTTTTCTTTCAGAGCACCCAAGCCTCTTTTTGGATATATTGATGGGAGGTAGCAATAGAGATATTTTGAGCTTTATTAGATAGCAGGGGATGAAACAGATGGAAAGCATATTTTTATGCTCACTCCCAGTGTAGGAGTAGAACAATTTTGGGGTGGATCTAGATGGAAAGCATGTGGATACGTACTTCCAGGGTAGAAGCAGCATATATGGGTGGAGTGTACGTGATCTTGATCATGGGAGCATGACCATCCTCTCGACAAGGGTCTTACATGGTTTGACCAAACTCAATACAATGCAAGCAGCTTATGAGCTAGTTTTTCTAGTCTAGCAAGCATGTAAACATAGTTGTGGTAGGAATTTAAGCTCTCGTCATACAGGAACTCATCATGCAACAATTTTTTTTCAAAAGATAAATTCTCTAGAACTCTAGCATCTCTAGGATTAAGATAAATAGCAGCTCAGACCTTCCCATATCATATCTGCCAACTACCTAGACTTAGATCAAGCATTCGCTACCCACGAGTTTTAAGTTCAAAGCAAATCTTAGATCAAAACAATTATGTCCAAAACTCGAGAGAGTTCGAGGTTGAAAACTAGGTACTTGAAAGGAATTGTGGCAGATCAACTATTCATCATTTTGATGTAAGAGATTATTCTGATAGTCCTCTTTTAACAATTTCTTAAAAACAAAATAAGTAAACAAGACACACCTTTTTATTTCATTTTCATTATTTTTAGACCATCATTATTACTAAATAAGAGAACTCATAAGGATTAAAGTAAGAATAAGGGAAGAGAATACTTAGCTAGATACACGGGGGCGCCTCTCCCCCCAAGCTGGATGTTGACGTAGTCGTTCGATCTTGTGGTGTAATAGACTGACAGCAGAGATCCACTTCCTCTACTAGAGCACTGATTGATGCTGATGATGATTGTGGTAGTGCTCTCGTAGTGGATGGAATATGTACCTGCATGTCAGGTCTTTCCTCTTCTTGATAACTCCTGCACACTCAAATAGACAACACAACTCGTGGAACGGATTAAGGGTTAGGCAATTGAGCATCTAGAGTGTTTGCTTAAGATTTCTCTTCTAGGCAGAACTTAGCAAGATATCTTTCTCTCTCTTTTTAGTAATATCAAATTCTATATAACTAATTATATCCAATTCTTGTTCTAGCAATTGTGTATCATGAAAAACTTTTAAACGTTGGCCATTTACCATGAAAAACATACCTTCATTATTTTGAAGTGTGACTGCACCATGTGATGCAACTTCAATCACCTTGAATGGTCCTTCCCATTTGCTTCTAAGTTTTCCATGACCAAAAAGTTTCACTCTCGAGTTAAATAGTAGCACCTTATCGCCTGATTTGAATTCCTTCTTCTTCAATCTTTTGTCATGCCACCTCTTTGTCCTCTCTTTGTAGAGCTTTGCATTATGATATGCCTTTTCTCGCCATTCCTCTATCTTAGAGAGTTGCATTTTTCTTTTCTTCCCAGCTTCTTCAAAGTCCATGTTCCATCTCTTTATGGCCCAGTGTGCCTTAAATTCTAACTCAACAGGTAAGTGGCATGTCTTCCCGTAGACTAGCTGGTATGGTGACATTCCAAGAGGTGTTTTGTTGGCTGTTCTATAAGCCCATAATGCTCCATGAAGCTTATCCTTCTAGGCTATCCCCATCTCATTAACAGTCTTTTACAGAATGTTCTTAGATTTGCTTGTTTGATGTTTCTGCTTGCCCACTGGTTTGAGGATGGTATGGTGTCGCAACATTGTGACGGACCCCATGATTGTGTAAGAAACGTCGAAACTTCCTATCAATGAAGTGAGAACCTCCATCACTAATCACCATGCGTGGAACTCCAAAGCATGGAAAGATGGTTTCTGCAAACATCCTCTTGGCGTGATTGGAATCTGCAACTCGACATGGTAGAGCTTCAACCCACTTTGAGACATAGTCAACTGCCACTAAGATGTATTCAAACTGCCGGGATTTTGGAAATGGCCCCATGTAGTCAATTCCCCAGACATCAAAGAGTTCTATCTAGTGGTTGTTGGTGAGTGGCATGGCATCTCGTGCATTTATGTTCCCATGCCTCTGACATGCTCCACATCTCTGGATGAAATCTTTTGTGTCTTCATACATGGTTGGCCAGAAAAATCCACACTGCCAAATTTTTGCATCAATGCGGAATGCCCCATAATATCCTCCATATGGTGATGAGTGGCATCTTTCAATGACCTTGATTCCCTCTTCAATTGGTGCACACCTCCTGAGTAGACCATCAGAGCAGACTCAGAAAGAGGTACGGTTCATCCCATATGTGGAGACGACTTTCTTGGATGAGATTGTGTTTGTTCTCCCCTAGTGGTACATAACCTGCAACCATAAAATTGACAATATTTGCGTACCATGGGTTGACGCTCGTGACCTTGTAGAGCATGTCATCTCGTAGGTAGTCATTGATGGGCAATTCCTGTGGATTTTCAAACTGCATCCTTGACAAGTGATCGGCTATAGAATTTTCTACTCATTTTTTATCTTTTATTTCTAAGTCAAATTCTTGGAGTAACAAAATCTATCTTGTAATTCATGGTTTAGCATCTTTCTTAGTGAGCAGGTATTTCAAAGCAGCATGATCAGTATGAACAACTACTTTAGATCCTATAAGTAGAATCTAAACTTATCAATAGCAAAAACAACAGCCAGGAGCTCTTTTTCAGTTGTTGCATAATTAAGTTGAGGTCCTGATAGTGTTTTACTAGCGTAAGCAATTACATGATGCTTTCTATCCTTTGTTTGACCCAAAACTGCCCCCACAGCATGGTCACTAGCATCACACATGATTTCAAAAGGTAGCGACCAATCAGGGGGTTGAATGATTGGTGCAGAGATGAGTGCTTTCTTAAGAACTTGAAAAGCATCTAAACACTCATCATCAAACTCAACAGGAGTATCCTTGGCTGACAAACTCGTGAGGGGTCTAGCAATGTGAGCAAAGTCTTTTATAAAACGTCTATAGAACCCTGCATGACCAAGAAAACTTCGTACCCCTTTGATGTTTGTGGGAGGAGGCAAATTCTCTATCACTTCTATCTTTGCACGATCTACCTCGATCCCACGTTCGGACACTAAATGTCCAAGCACTATGCCTTCTCTAACCATGAAATTATATTTTTCCAAATTAAGGACTAAGTGCTTTTCCACACATCTTTGCAAAACCTTATCTAAACTTTCTAAGTCATCCATAAAAACTTCCATGATTTGTTCTATCATATCAAAAAATATAGACATCATGCACCTTTGGAAAGAAGCTGGAGCATTGCACAGACCGAAAGACATCCTACGATAGGCATAGGTTCCATAGGGACAAGTGAAAGTGGTCTTACTTTGGTCATCAGGATGGATCAAGATTTGATGATAGCTAGAATACCCATCAAGGAAACAGAAGAAAGAGTGCTTTGCAAGCCGTTCCAACATCTCATCGATGAAGGGTAACGGGAAGTGGTCTTTCTTTGTTGCCTAATTGAGTTTTCGATAATCGCTGCACGTCCGCCATCCTATGATAGTTCATTGCGGGATTAATTCATTTCTCTCATTTCTTACCACAGTCATACCCTCTTTCTTGGGTACAACTTGCACTAGGCTCACCCACTCACTATGTGACACAGGATAGATTATCCCTATGTGCAAGAGTTTTAAAACCTCTTTCTTAACAACATCCCTCATCGCATTGTTTAGCCTACGTTGGGGCTTCCTAGAAGGTGTATAAGATGGGTCTATGGGGATGCGATGAATGCAAAGAGCAGGACTAATTCCCTTGAGGTCTTCGAGTGAGTAGCCAAAAGCTGAACAATGCTTTTCTAAAACAGTAAGGAGTCGGAAGGTTTCGTCTTCAGAAAGTTTATCACTAATTATCACAAGAGACTGCCCATTGTCGTTTAGAAAAGTGTATTTCAATCCTAAAAGAAGGGGTTTGAGCTCAATGGGGTGTTTTGGAGGTTCCTGAGTTTCATCCAAAGGGAAAAGATTTTGTAGTTGTTCTTCCTCTTCGATGAAATCATGGGCGTCTTCTTTGAAATCTTTGTCGGATGATTCTAGGAGAGACATTGCCATTATCTCGTCCATTGGATCTTGCTCGGGATTTAACACCATCTTGGCGTGGAGTGAATGGGTGATAGGAATGGAAAGATTTAAGCTTTTCACGAGACATATATTTTCATTCCCCTTTCTTCCTTCATGAATGAGTCTCTCTATTGGATGCCCTATCAAAAGATTGAATTCCTAGATATCGAAGATATAGAAGCTAAGGTACACCTTGGTTTCATCTACTTTGATAGGGATGAGGTGGAAGATTCCTTCACTAGGAAGGATTTGGCCTAAGAGACTTTTTAGAAGCTTGGATGTTGGAGTTAATTTCATATCTTCAAAAAGTGTACGTGCAAAAGACTTAGACATGATATTTACTCCTACAACCGCATTTTAAAGAGCATCAAAGGAGGTTTGATGGATATGACAACGAATGGAGGTGGAAGGAGAATCTAGATGAATGACTTCAGGAGAAAGCTCGGATTCTCTCAACCACTTATTGCTTATAATCGTAGTCAACTCCTTCACAGTATCTTTAAGGAACTCATCTTCGGTTGGGTCAGAAAGGTGCCGGTTAGGTGCAGACAGTGCCGAGGATTTCCTTATTGCAGAATAATTTGAGGTGTTTCCAAAATTGGAGAAAAGGTCCTCCTTGAATTCAAGCATGTCTTCTGAAAGTGGAATTTCTTCCTCCTTCGGCAGTTCAGGAACTTGGAGGATAGTTGAAGCTTCAGATGGAGTAGCTAAAGGTTTAGACTCAACTACCTTGGGTTCTTCCTCAGGAGCTGTCTCAACTACATCTTCTGGGGGATCATCGTGAATGCTAGTGCAAGGAGTGTTCTTAAAGATTTTTGCAAGGATTTCTCTCCCTTCACTAGCTAAGAGATGCAAGAAAGTACCTCCAGAGGATGTGTCAAGAACTTGTGTAGTTTCTCCACTAAGAGCGACATAAAAAAGTTGTAAGAGCATTTAGTCTTGAATGGAAAGTTTAGGGCCAGAATTGACTAGGTCATTAAAATGTGCCCAAGCTACACCAAGAGATTCTTTTTCTTTCTGTTTAAAAGTTAGAACCTCTGTTCAAAGTTTAACCACACTAGAGATGGGAAAGAAATATAAGCAAAAGCTAGAGCGTAAAGTTTCCCAATCTCCTTGTACACTCCCTACGGTTCGGGAATACCAGTGTTTAGCTTTTCCTGTTAAAGAGAACGGAAATAGCTTCCACTTTAATGTTTCATATGACATGCCCTCAATTTGTAAGTATGCACAAATTAGCTCAAATTCCCATAGGTGGCTGTATGGGTTTTCATCATGTTCTCCTGAGAATGGATGGTCCTCGACCATATTTATCAAACACGGACGCGACTCACAGCAAGGTGTGAGGATAGGTTTGGAAGAATCCGGTGGCTCTAGTTGCGCGCTCGTGGGAGCAGCATATTGATTGATAGGAGTGATGTTATCCATGCTTGAAAAGGAAAGATACAAGGAAAAATTTGGTTTGACGAATCATAGCAACCGTTTCCCCAGCAATGGTGCCAGAAAGCTTGTTGGTACTTTTAACGCACATAGATAAATCCACAAGCGCACGGATACCGTTGTAGCTTTCACCTGGAGGGTTTTAAATATCGCATCCACAGGAAAACATGTGTGAGTTGCCCAACCACTAGTTCATCCAGGGGAAGCAATCAAGGTTAAGGTATGATGAGTAGAGAGGATTCCTATGGTATTGATCCTATGCAAGGCAAGATTATGATTCAAATGTCCTTCTAATGTTCACTTTGGGACGCCGCTTAGACGGGAAAGTACTACTAAAGAGAACTCTACCGACGCGACTACGGTCCTACTAATTTAAGAACCTACTCAATTCGGTGTGGACAGGATAGAGTCACTCCCTGTAACTACCACATAACTAGAGAATAGGGCGTAAACATAGGTAACCAATAGCCTAAGCACCACGCTTTTGCTAACAATTACTATAATTTAGAGTACTAACAAGAATTAGAGCACTCAAAAGAACTGTGAACCCATGAAGAAAAGAGTAAGATTAATACTTGAATAAAGATCAATTACCAGAAGTATCTTGGATGCAGGCTTGGAGAAGCCCGAACCCGACGAAGTACAAGCCGTAGAGGGAGCACCGACAGGCCAGCATCCCCTCCAACTCTTCCCTCGCTCTCTATCTCACTATTTGCTAAGATTAGATCCGAAAGAGGACTAATCTTCTCTTGATGGCTAGCTATGGAGAGGTGATCCATTCAAAGGACCCCTCTTTGCTAATCCTAACTTGAAATAATGAATTAGGGTTTCAAGGATTACCTCCTCTAGGGGCCAGGGGCCTTGTTTATATAGGCCCCTATGCTGAACTGCAGTCATCGGATCAAACTGACCTTAAATGAACGATTACTATTGATCCTCAAAGGCAGTGGAACCAAGATCCGCGAGACTTGCTATGATTGGCTGCCAGGGGAGGGCGAGCGCCCTAGGAGAGAGGGCGGGCGCCCTACTTCCATGGCGGCTCAGCCTCCCGTTTGTTCCAGAGCCTTCTCGAGTCTTCCAGGTTCCAAAAAAGTATGCGTAGCCCCTTTATCTCTATGTAAACCTAATATGTGGGACTTCATTGGCTCTTTTTAGCTGACACCCTGCAGAAATAGACATTCACCAAAACTCATGTAATTTTGTTAGTGTACCCCCTATATCTATGTGGTATTTGCTTTTAGGTCATTTTCCATGTGTCATTGACGGTTAAAAATGAGAGTTATCTACCGTCAACAGTTGTAAAGTTTTAAAAGTTTAAATTTTTAGTAGTTTTTATTATGATGCAAAAACATGGGTGTTACACTTACTCTGCCCAACTACCCTCGTTAACGACGCTGTAACAGAACCGACCAAATTATAAGAGCACAAGTACAAAAACAAGCGCCGAAACGCTCAAATTTTTGAACTTGAGCCCATATAATTTCGGTAGTCAATCGAAATCACGAAGGATTTCAAAACAACTCGTTTACAACCAAGATCGCATCATTCAACATACACATCACACGTTACATTTCACAGGTAGTTCGGGAGTTCACTTACAACACACGGAGTCACAAATTATTACCAACCGGGTTCATAAATTAGCGGAAGCATAACACACGCACACTGTTCAAACACTACTGCCAGTCTTACAGATCAACATCCCACAAAAGCATTTAGAAAAGTAAACTAACAGATGATCATGCCCGAGTGATCTAGTCCTCATCACCCGCGGGGTGGAGGCAGTTCTTGCAGAAGCCCTGATAAAGCATGTCATCTGCAACAGGAGGGAATAAACCCTGAGTACTGGAATGTACTCAGCTAGACTTACCCGTTAAAATAGAAAATAAGAGACATCAAGGATCATGCAAGGCTTTCATAAGTGGAGCTGGCTGACATCACCTTTTGCGGAAAAGCATAAGTAATTTAAACTCTTTTAACCTGTACTAGCAGTTATTTTAGCATTAACCTATCATCTATCTTAGCACCTGTACTAAACATTCACTTGATTATAATCAAACAATAATATTATTATATCCATAGCAGGTATAATTTGTGGCAACATTATATCATTCGCTTAACTATCTGTTCAATTTAATGAGATCTACATTGCCGCTGCTCAAGTCAAGTGCTCACTAATCGGGAGCGACGGTGATTCGAATCGAATTCCTATCCAGCTAGAGGGGTATTTCTAACACTCACCGTGTAGGCCCCTGCCAGGGTCGCACAAGCCACCTTTCGTACAATTCAGGAGTCGTGGGTTCGAATGATGCCGCATCCCCAAGGGCAACACTCTGCCAGGTGATAGGGACTCTAACCCCCCCTTGGTCTCATGCCAATGTCCCTAAGCACATCCTTACTACCTCCAAGATGCGACCAACCATTCGATTCCCGGCCTGAACCGTATTACTCAGCTTCGCTGTCGGAACGACTTATCCGGCCAACTAAGTGTTAGACTACGTTCAATATGACTCAAGGACGTACAGCGAATTGGTCCTTAAACGACTCAGACGGGCATAGCTCTGCACCCAAGACGTGAAGTGTCTTGCGGCTGCACTATCGAACTCCCGCCCGGTCTCAAATTCATTTTAAGGCATGGCTCCATCCACGATAGCCAACATAGCCACTCGTGACCCATTCCTACATCTCGCGGATGATCGGAAATCACCCGACTTCTACCGGACTAATCAGGGCTAAGCATTGACATGTACCTAAACCTAATTTAGGGTTTAAGTACGATATCTGGACAAGGACAGGTATAATGCAACAAGTGTTTTCACACAACTCCTACAACTTAATGCAGTAAACAAGTAAAAGTACTCAAGATTGATATATAAAACAAATGGGTCAGCATGCACCGGGGCTTGCCTTTTAGGAACGAGGACGGGCGATGATCCGGGCACTCAGGTAGATCGTCTACGGGAACTCCTTCGCCGGCTGGGTCCTCGGGCTCCCTCGGCTGCTCCTAGTCCTCCTCCGGAATCGCTCCCTCGAACTCGAGGAGTGTCACCCCCTCCGGTACACCTATTGCATGAATGCACAATAAATCTCATGGATGCATAAGAAGGAATGCAGCATGCTCGGAATGGAATGCACTTCAGCAATTCTAGTGCTCTATTCAAATCACTTCAATAATAAGTGGAAATCTCTTCTCCGGTAGAGAAGTACTTACCTAGTCTACACAACCTAATGTATAATTGTTCCTCCTCAGTTAAGGCCCTAACACCTAACAATCAACAAGAACAACATTACTCAAGGTTACCACCAACCCAATCACAAAATATCGCAACAACACATTCTGGACAGCAGCTAAGTATTTCCATCACAACTATAGATTCAAAAATCCAAATGGCATGATACAAGACAATCTGGAAAGCTTATAAAATGCTCTACAATTGACTTTCAGACCTCAACACTTAATTCCAAAGTTTACCTACTCGAGATTCTAAATTTCCAGAAATCTGTCCTCTCCAAACAGAGAGCAGTCATTTCTGGGCAGCCACTTTAAACAGCTACAACTCCTAGACTACTAGGCCAAATGTCACCAAATTTTGACACAAGCTAGTTTAACAAGTTTACCACCACTTTGGTATTCACAAGTTTCCCAGAAAATACCTTTATCAAGGTTCAAACCCAAAAATGCAACCAGCTGTCCAGAGAACCTAGAAATGTGAAAATTAAATATTTATTCATGTGTCAAACTACCCTCATGACCAAACTAAAGACACTAATAGTTCACACATGTCATGAAACCACCAGAAAGTAAGGTGTGCCAACCCAAAACATTTATTTTAACCCCTTTCTTAATTTACTTAATTAATTAAGTGGGAAATTAAACTTATATGCCAGCTAATTACAAAATTCTACAAAAATTACAGGAGGCTCTCTGCCCTACAAGGAGGATACTATAACACTTTGAACTAAAGTTATTCACAGAAACTCTCTACACAAAATTCACAAGCCAAAAAGGCTGATTTTTGCATAATTAATAAATCACAATGAAAAGTGTCAAACAACAGAAAACATATTTTTCTTAGCAACCTTAGTGTATCAGGACACTCTCCATAAAATTTCATGAGCATTGCACATACAGAAAAATTATTAAAATTCATTCAAGTATCTTCTAATATAACATGACAACATCATAACTTGAAAAGTACTCAAGCACTAGTACCCAAATTTTTACCAGTGCTAGAATATATATAAAATAACCTACCCACCAACTTTCATAATTTTTGGAACAATACAACTCAAGTTATCCATTTAACACGTTTATATTCAATTTAAAACACATTTTAAAGGCCTAATTAAATCTTCCAGAAATTAAACATCACATATATATTTGATATTTTTCCTAAATACTACACTTCAACCAGAGTCCAACAAAATTTGAATCACCTCAATTGGATCTATATTGCATGAGATATGGATTTTACAATGTAGCAAGAAAATCTATGAAATAAATAAAGAAAAACCAAAATTTGAAACCCTAAACCCACTACTGGGCCGGCTCGCCTAACGCGCGGCCCACTAACTCGCGCGTGGCCCACGACCGCGACCTGCTCCCGCCCGCGCCTGCTGACAGGCCGGGCCCACGCGTCAGCCACAAGCCGGAGCAGAGGAGAGCTCCGACGAGCAATAGCTCACCGCCGGTGGCTCCTGCGGCTGCGCCAAGCATCCCACCGTGCTCCCCAACGCCAAGCGCACCCCGGCACGCTACTCTTCTCTACTCGACCTCACTAGAACCTGCTCGCCGTCGACCAAGGCAGACGGTGGCGCTTGGTGACGGGGCGCCGGCGACGGTGAGGCCGCACTGCCTTGTCCAAGCTCGGTACGAGCTTCACCAGACCACGGCGAAACTAGCCAAGCAGAGAAGGAGGGATGGATGGCTTCCTAACTACCTCGACCACAGCGGGCTTGGACTCCGATAAGGTCCCACCCGTGGTGGCTGTGGCGGATCTGAAATATGACCTCACCTGCGGCCCAAAGGAGAACCCGGAGGGAAGGGTGAGGTAGAGGGAGTAGTGACGGAGCCAGGGACGAGGTTTGGAGGATTGTGGTGCGGTGGTGAGTGCGTGTGGAGCATCGGCAACGGCAGCGGCCTTGTTTCCGCCTCGACGCACACTGAGGGATGGAGAAGGGAAAGAGATGGAGTGAGGGGCGAGCGTCGGCTCCGTGGCATCCTTGAGGACCTCGCGGCCTGACCGGTGCCGCCACGGCCGGCGTACGGGCGCCACCGAGTGCCCACGCGGCGTCCACGGTCTGAGGCCGGTCGGCCATCCCCCCTTCCTCGGTTTGAACTGCAACATGTGCAACAGAGCGTTGCAACATTGCAACATGGACATCTCCAGAACAGCAGAAACTTTGCAGCCCTGTAGCTCTCAAACCAACCCGAATCACGAGATGAGCCAATTAACAAAATTGTAGCTCATAAAATTCTCTACAACTTCATCAATATGAGCTAAACCTAAATCAGCATAGTTTGGGAGTTATAGAGCAAGGAACAGAATCTGTTTTTGTGAGACAACAGAAAATCAGTAGTACAGAAAAGTGGGAATATGACTAGCTTAGGGACAGAATCAAGAAGTGAGCCAATGGACAAAGTTGAAGCTTACAAAAGTTACTACAACTTTGTTAATATGGACTTGAACTGATTTGGCTTCTAAGCCGGAGATTCTGAGGGTTCAGTTTGCATTACTTCACTAATTAGCATGAAAAACAGCACCTAGGTGCCTAATTACCCCAAGCCAACACCATGAAAATTGTTCCACTAATTTCCCTAAATGAAATTAAGGCATTATAGGACATAATTAACCACTGTGCTCAAAGGTCACACACCATTCCAAGTGTCACATAGGTTGAAACAAGCAAAACAATTCTTTCAATTAAAATGTTGCCAAACCATGTTGCATATGTTTCAAGCTCTAGTTGCAACAATTAAGCTTATCATGGTATACTAACAACATTGCCATGTTTCCAAGTATGAGACACCCATGTTGCATCTTCAAGTTGCACCACTCACATTTCATAAGCAAATCAATTATGAACAAACATATTAGAGTATGTTGCATACTCATGTTGCAAGCAAAACAAAGACATGAATGAGATGAATGATGCTCATGCTTATGAAATGCAATGCAATTATGGAAGCCAAACACTTGAGGTGTTACAGACGCCATGAAAACCATTGCTGGGACCACCGTCTTCCGTTATCCGTCAGACAGTGCAGATCCGGCTCCACAAGGGTTGTGTCTCCCCATAAGAGGACCTTCGCCGGGCGATGTCAGATCTGCAATTGCATAGGATTAGGGTTACCTCTGTTGGAAGGGTTAGTTAGGATACCTTCGCCATGGATATTGCTCAGTAGGGCAACTCTGCTGTGGGTGGATGAGGGTCCAGCTTGTGGGCGAGGGTCGACTGGGGTGGCACGTCGGAGGCGTTTCCCCTAATAGTTGCCCTTCGGAGGTTTGGTCCAGCCTGATGGGCCAAAGCAGCGCAAAAACCGAGGGAGGACGTGCGGGGTGGTGTGGTGTGCATTGAAGCCTGCATCATCCACATGATGTTAGCCATTGAATTGAGTTAAAGCCTGTGAGAGAGGATTGTGAGCCATAGATTTTAATAATGATAAAATCCTGGGTGCAATTTGTTGGTGCACAATGGTTAGACTGTCTCAGCGGGGATGCATATTTGGTTGTATCTAGAGTAATTTGGATTGTTCCCTTATAGTAGAAATTTATTATTTATCTTTGTGTCATAACATATTAATTTTTTGTCCTTGTTTACCTATAGAAATAATTGTTTTTTTTCTCGAATACGACTTTACGTGTCATTGCATTAAGAAGAAGAAAGCCGAAAGAACGACGAGTATAACGCAGCTGAGGGGAGACCCCTAGCGCTGGTTACAAACCACAGAGAAGGTGGTTGGGAACTCAACAACGACAAACACAAAGAAACAAGAAACGGGAGGACCCTCCACCAATTATAGAAATAATTGTAAATTGTTTATTGTCTTTGTGCCCATATAAATAAAATTTTATCGGATTTGTGGTCTCGTATAACATGTCCACGTACAGAAAATAGAGCCGCCAGGCGCTTGGGATGGGAACAGGGCAGTTAGACACTTGAATACTATTCACATGCTACATGTATTCGGATAATGAATCTATAAGTTTAAAAAAATGATTAGTGAATCGATAGGTTCAGTCAGTTTCATTGAATACAAGTGTTGCCGCACGCATGGAGAAAAAATAATAGGCAAAACTAGATCTGGACGATCTTCATTCATAGCATGCTCAACGTGTATGACACCTATTGTACTGCATTACTCTTCCCCTGTTCACGATCTTCATTCATTGCATGCTAAAGGACCATCCATACTATTTTTTTTAATTTTAAAGCACTTTCTTTGGATCATTGACGCTGATTGATTGGACCTCCAAGTTCCATGTTGTTACGAGGACCCTTGTGACATTCGCTGCAAATGGGAATCAGAATTTTGATTCACATCTAACCTCAATCCCAAGACAGTTCAGAATACATGATATTTTTTTTCCTAATCTGTGTGCACGTCCGTAGCCACTTTTTTTTTATGCCTCAACTCTTCAAGTACATGCTATACTATCTGAACTCACACACAACTCACACCACCACACGCACACGGACTCATACACACTCAAGTGCGTAAGCTAGATCTACACCTATATAAAGAGACTGCACATGACTAAGAGATATCCGAAGTCAAACAGACTTCCCACGTGACGGGCACGTCACGCTGACCATTGTGACGCATCTCACCCTGACCATTGTGGCGCATCCCATAGCCACTTGAATTAATAATTCGGTATGCATTATTATTAGCTTGTGATGCTGATCAAGTTGGTTAGGTATCCAAATGATTTCAGTATCTTCCAAAACATGCTTGACATTTATTTTTTTAACAAAGGGTGCCTCTTGAATTAATATAACAATTTGATAAATATTACTGTATTAGCTTGTGGTGATCATACACGTATTCTCTAAAGGGAATACCAATATTTCAGTATCTCCTGTGATACGCTTGACAGTTACTGCCTATGCTGTCTTTTATAAGGCACACAAGCATATCAAGTTTTAAACATTAAAACTTTGGCCAATAATTTGGCAAAAATATTTTTTAGTTATTGTAATACAAACTTGATATGATTAGATTTGTAAGCAATTATAATATACCATCAGTTTATAAGCATAAACTATATATTATAAAATAATGATTTGTCAAAGAGTCGCCTTATAAAAATGGAACCGAGGGAGTAAATTTCAAAAACTAGAATAAATTGGAAAGCAGGCATATCTTAAGCTGAAGCAAATAAAACATTGTTGTTTCTGTTCTGGCTGATGAGAGAAAGTCATTCTTATGTAACGTATAGGGGCATGAATCGAGAATTTTTTTTTCTGACACGGGTAGACATTAAAATTATATCTATTGTTTTGTTTGTTGTATAGTGACTCAAATCCTACTTGGACTCGGGCTCAAGAGAGATGTGCTATGAGAACTTCTAGTTCTGTTAGGACTTGAGTGTAGAATTTTACTTGAAGTAGGACTCCTACTTACATGTATATATAGGGTCTTGGATGAAACTATATAAACAAGGGTTAATCGGATTTGTCCTATTATAATTGTTCCAAATTTTGAGATACGCTACTACCTACACCCGAGGCCTTGGCAGACGTATGGACACGTACTATATTTGCCTATGGACCCTTTTGCCCCTGTTCAAACACATAGCGTCATGAGCTCACACCCCCTGAAAGGTCATAATGGCTAGAGAGGGGTCAATAGCCTATAAAAATTTCTACAACGACAATAAGCCAAGTGATCAGATAATTATGAGGCGAAGCAAGTATTGCGCTAGCCTACTAAAAATGCAAGCCACCTACCAACAATTCTAGTGAATTATGATCCCTAAGCTCTCAAAGGCTATGTCGCTACTCTCTACACTAGTTGAGCTAGCTAGGAACTAATTACAACTAAGAAGCTAAGCTACACAACTAGCTACAACTACCACAAGCTCTACATAAGGTAAATACAAAGTAATGCAAGAGAGTGGTAGAGGAGATATACTGCTATGGCAAGTGATCAATCAATGAATACCAAAGAATACCAAGGAGAAAATGATGACACAACCAATTTTTCCTACGCAGTTCACTTGCTTGCTGGCAAGCTAGTCCCCGTTGTGGCGATACACTCACTTGGAGGTTCATGCGCTTGCAGAATTTTCTGTGTGCGTAGTGCTTTAGATTTGGGTGCTGCACAACCAACACAAGATGAGGATCCACAAGCCACGCGCAATCCACTAGAGTTGTCTTTGGCGCTCTACCGGGGAAGACACAAGAACACCTCACAATCACAATGATCGGAGTCAGAGACAATCACCTTCCTCCGCTAGATGATTCTCCAATCATCAGGAAGTCTAGGTGGCGGCAAACACCAAGAGTAACGAGATCTCCATCAGCCCAAATCGCCCAACTAGTGCCACAAGATGCTAGAACACTAAGCAATGCATTAGAGGCTCTCCAATCTCACTTAAGATGATGAAATCAAGTGTGCAAGTGACTGGAGTGGTGTGCTCAGCTCCCAAAGGGTATACACAGGTGTGGGAAGTGCCAAGAGAGTGGCCAAGGCCGGCCACCACCTCTATTTATAAGCCCACAAACAAATAGAGCCATTACCCTTTGGAGCTGGTTTCTGCGAGGGCACCGAACACGGCGGTGCCCTTCCTAATGGTCAAATTCCAACGGCTAGAAACTAGCTATTGGGGCCCCGGACAGGGTGGCGGCGGCTCCTCCCTAGGGCGGCAGTGACCACCTAGGCCAGCCCCTTGGTTTCCCTGCTCTCTAGAAAAAGCGACGGTGCACTGCCCTATGCAAGGCGGTGCCTTGGCGGTGACCAACCCCACTTCGGCAGCTCTCGAGTGAAAAGCGGCAGTGGCACCACCCTAACAGTGGCGGTGACCAGGCGGTGCACCGCCCTCACCGAGGCGGTGAACACCGAACGCGGCGGTGACCGCACCCACGCTGCTCTTCTTGGCCGAGTCCAGGTGGGCACTACCCTAGGGGCGGCGGTGCCACTGGACAGGGTGGCGTTGCCCCTCAGGGCAACACCCAAACTTCTCCCTCTTGGCCTCTCCCAGCTGGTCACCGCCCTATGGGTGGTGGTGCACCGGACAAGGCTTGGCGGTGCCCCTAGGGCAGCACCCCGAGCCCGGTTTCACCTCCTTTTCTTCACCTTTTTCACCACGTTTACAAATGTGCCAACACCACTGTTGACGGTAGTTAACAACCATATTAAACCATCAACATAACATGCATAAGGGCAATTTTGAGATCACCAACATAGGTCTAGGGACTTAAACTAACAAATTTCATGAGTTTTGGTGAATCGATGATTTCTGCAGGGTATATCCAGAAAACCATCAAGGAGGACCTACACGTCAGGGTTAATCATGCAAATCCACCGTGAAACTGATGTGGGATGGATCTAGAGGACTCCAGAGGATACCACACCGAAGCGAAGGGCGAGGCACCACCAGGTGGGGCTGGCCGGCCCCCTGTGGGTCTTGCTCGTCAGCACCTTCCAAAATGTTCATCCACCGCATCCCAGGATTGCATCTACGCCGTTCCTCAAGTCAGTTTGATCCAAGGGCTCACATTGCAAGCTCTGGTATATATAAGCATGCCCTTGCCCCCCTCCCTAGAGATATCTGTGAGACCCTGATTCATATTCATCTCTTCGGATCAAGACCACACCAGGAGGATTAGGGCTAGACTCTCCAATGTAGTAGATTAGGAACTTGAGAGTTAGGGAGAGTTGAGTCATGGTTCTGGAGAAATCTTCAGAGGTCTGGTATATCTTTATACTTTACCTTTGCAAGACTTATGCTTTAATATATTATCTTCTCTATTTGCTTATATGTCTTTCATGTATATGGTTAGTATAGTTATTATACTTTGGCATGGGATCTCTGCTCGTATTGAGTGCTCTAGTTATTATATGTGATTAGAGTAGTAATCAATAGTGTAGACATGGTGTCTAGGTTACGGGTTACCTGAGGTTGTGCCCAATCCCACAGATAGTTGTGGTAGCAACAGAGGTGACAGCTCTGACTAAACCTTTGTAATCCACCACGTTCGGATTGGTGTTCGTAGTGCTTTAGGCAGCCTTCCACCAACTATGCCTCCTCACCCCCCTCGAGAGTCAGAAAGGTACTACTACTCTGAAGTGTTATTGTATGATAACTATATCTATCCATGTTTCAGTTATCATTTAGTCTAGACTAGAATAAAACCAAAGCTATAGAGAAGTATTTAGGAACCTTGAACTCTCACATTGTCCTCTCAGTTTGATTAATCTACTCTTTATTCATGGAACTCTCCTAAGTGTGTGTCATTATTCATAACTCATATCATTTACCATTTACCTCCACTTTAGACTAGTTGGTGTATTAAGTTAGTAGATACATGATGGTGAATTATCAATCTCTTTAATCATTGCTTCCCTTGGATAAATATGATACTCTGAAATACTCCCGGGTAAAAGCTATAATGGTATCCATGCACTTGCAGAATTTTCTGTGTGCGTTAGTAAATACCAACAAGTTTTTTGGCGCTATTACCAAGGAAGCAATTGGCATAAAGATTTTGATATTGATCTTGATGTCTACTAATTTAGTGTACACTAGCTTTAGTAGGATTACCCCTGTTCTGTTGAGTTATGGAATAAGACAGGCCAGTGGAAGCCGTTTCAACCTTCCAGCAAACCTCCACAAGAAAAGAAGAAACATTGAAGACCACCAGGGTGCCTGAATGTCACACCCCAAAATTTTTGATTTTGGGTTGTGCATGGAAAACACTAAATAAAATAAATGATTTCAATATTTATATAAGATTTTTCAAGATTAATTAAGTTCTGCTAATTTAAATTTAGAAAATTGTGGTTTCAAACTTTTTCATATTAATTTGACAGGCTTGTCGTGATGTGATGTCAGCTTGTTGTGTGACTTTGTAAGTGTAAAATTTTCAAAACGCGTTAGATGTCGCCCAGTCCTTCCCATAATTTTTTCGGACTTTTCCAGAGCCTCTTCCCATTTTTTTCCTAGACATTAATCTAATTTCTAGATGCTCTAAAATTTTTTTTCCCGTGGGCTCCAAATACTTTATTTAGATTCATTACCTCTCAATCCATCTCTCGATCGACGCAGTGGTTCTAGATCTAATTTCCTTTTAGTGAGCCGCCAGCCATGGCGTCCCAAATCTATCACCGAAGCTCTGCCTATCTAGGTTTCCGACAAACTTCTGGTGAGGTTTTCAGGTCACTTCGGACGTCTCTGGCGAAAACCAATACCACCACAAGGTAACTCTGGTCGTTCTCTGCGCTTTAGTGTTCTTGTTTGCACCAATACGTGACCGTATGACCGAATCCCTATAGTTTTTCTTCTCTAGTGTGTTTTTCCGACAATCTCCCGCATGGATGTGTTGACACAGTTTTTGGCTCACCTATAATTATAATTTGTGCATTATTTGCTTTAAATAAATGTAAAAGATATATGTTGCCAAATCCCATATAAATAAGAAATGAATAATAGGAGAAATGATATTGGCTATGAAATTTAGTACACCCAAATTGGCATGAGTGAAGACGTGCGACATATGTGCTCCTGCATATAGATTGAACATCAGGTACTCACGTGAATATGCGATGTTTTGTTAAATAAATAACCAATTGATTTGATGGCCTAATCCACCATGCAAGTAACGTACTGATATATGAAAATAGAGGAAGCACGTGTGAGAAATGAGTGCATGTCACATCTATGGCTACCTGCCTACCTTCGTGCACCGGCTCATGTAGGAAAACAACAGAGTCAAGCGTGCGTGGCACATATCGGCAAAGATACAAGCATACGCGTATGATGATCTGTTTTGTGGCGTGCGGCTAAGAAATATATAAATAGATTTTTCTTTCGTAATCATTTTGATTAATCGTAGAAAAAGAAAAAGGACCGGATGAAGCCTCCACAGGCTAAGCGCGCGGGAAATTCCTGGCGCGCATGCGTTTTGAACGAAGGCGCGGTACTGGCCGCAGCGACCATGGTCATCTTCACGTACTGCACGATCTTCGGACTCGAGGCCGCGCGCTCAAGTTCAAATTCTGGCACACGGTGTCATTAGGCAACAAAAATCAAATAAAAGAGCGCCAATTAGCTGAGAAACCACCCTGTCATTTGCTGTATAAATAGCAGCGAGCAGCAGAGGGCGCAACCCGGCTCCCGGATCAAAAGTGCCCCCAGGCTGCCGCTCCATAGCCCCTGAAACAAACTGCCGTCAGGCTGCTGCAGCACCACGCCGCTCACCGTTTCCCCGCCATCAGGATGGCATGAGTTTCTTCGTCTCCGGTCACCCTCGGTCGTCGGCGCTTGCTTTCGCGGGCAGTCCGGCCGGCCACTACCATGCAGTGAGAAGCCGCTGCCTTGCTCTGGCCGGCCCCTGCGCTTTCCTGGTGCAGCGCCCGCGCGCGACGGTTCAGCTGCGCAACCGGCCGCCGGTCAAGCCGCTCCGATGCGGCAAAGCCACCACAGCCACCGCTGCGGCTCGGCCTTGGTGCACGAACCACGCACGTGCAGCCGGCGTCAGCCGTCCCTGCTTTGGCTCCACCCCAGCCCGATCCATCCTCACGACCGGAGCTCCATGGAGGCCACGATCTGCACAGCCAAAGGTAGAAGATGCTACAATTTACAGTTTTGCCACCGAACGCAAATAACCACCGTTCATTTGTTTTAACTCTGTTGTAGTTCATTCTAATTGCGTTGGATTCGTGTCGACATAATCTATGTGGTAGCAGTAAAGTTTAAAGTCACGTGACATATGTTTATAATTAAAATAGTAACTTGATTAATTTGCATGAAACTAGTTTTGTAATAAAAGCAACTTAGGTTTATACTTGGTGTTTATAATACATATATTAAGTAATTAATTACTAATATAAATATAAATGTGTTTCTAACTGTTAATTTGATTAGTTTAAACACGCACCATGTGTAATTCAAATAGATGTTCTGACATGTTACTTTATTTTTGCAAAAATTAAAGTCTCACTTGCTTAAAACTATGTGATAATGTTTATAAATAAAACTTGACTAGTTTCAACTCGGCTTTTGTGTTAAAATTTAGATTTTCTAATCTGAGCTAATAACTTTTCAATTATTTTGTTTAATTAAAATAAATAAAGCTCGTAATTGTTTCTTTTATAATATAAATATTTCGATAGTCGTTTCTTTTGCACGGTAGCTTCGTTTTTAGCGTCTCTTGCATTCTCTTGACCATAGCAATTAGTTCTCTTTTAGTATGATGTTTTCTCTTGTGTGGTGTGGTGTTCTTAGTCTACCTTGTTTGCTTGTATATATGTTGCTCGAGTTGTGTGGTGCTTGCTACGAGTAGAACCAAAACTGTTTGTGAGCATTGAAGATCGGAAGGAGACGACAAGAAGCAAAGTATGAGCAAGTTTGAGCAAGTGTTGAGGCAAGTATAGCATGGGCCTACCTTGATTCCTATTCATTATATAATCTACTCATTATGCATGTGTCTAATATAGATCGACTATAAGGACATCCTAGCCATTGATGACTTATACCTTGATGCCTATGGGTTTTATTGCATATGGGTAGAATGCTAGTGCTCTATTCAAACATGATCAATACTATGATTAATGGAACAAACGGATAAACATGACGATAATAATTGAAATATAGAGTGATGGTGCAAATGATGTCGATCATGTTGCCCTAAACTCTCCGTAAGGACTTATCTGTAGGGCAAAAGCTGGGACATACAGTGCAACCGTGAGAGTTATATGGCTCTGACTTTAGCTCAGTAATAGGATCTTTTCTAGCTTGTTAGAGGTTACCCGAAAGGGCGCAAGAGGGGCTTGCCACTTTGGGTATAGAACTGCCTCTGTTCTTGTGTGTATAGCCGGGAATTGTGCCACAGAAAGGGGGTTCTCTATATCTGCCTGCCGAGGAAACCTCGCGGCCCTAACTTGTTAGATGAGACCTATGGAAGGCTTCATAGTGTACCCTGCCCGCTCACCTTGGAAGTGTTATGGGAGTAATTAACCCGGGCATATGGGCAACACGACTCACGGGTAAAGATGCACAACCTCTGCAGAGTGTTAAAACTGTTATAACAGCCGTGCTCACGGTCACGAGCGGCCCGGAAAACTCACAGAATAACTGGTTACTTATGATGTTGTTGTTCATGGTGAACTATGATGGTATTATGATAATGATGACGACGATGGTGATATAATGTTGATCAATAACTCTATTAATACTAGTATGTGATCATGTGGGTTAATTTGGGAGCCTAAGCATAAATTGATGTTAACCAATGATAAAATGCTGACTTACTAAAATGCTAAATGCAGTAAACCGTGTCTGTCTTTTGAGCCTCATGAATCCCCATGTTATGCTTGTGGAGTACGAAATGTACTCACGCTTGTTTGTTTTTTTTTTGGATAAAAATCCCGGATGGGTAACAGAAGGTAAAGCTTGGTTAAGTTTCTGAAGAGTGCTAGGCATATGTTACCCCCAGTCAGCCGTCCCTTGTGAAGAATGGAGCCTAAAGATTAGTTCTCGTTCCGCGATACTCTGATGTAAGTGTTAAATATGAGTATGTTTCTGCTTTATAACATTGTTTCTGATACTATATACTCTGTTGTTGTATGTGTGGACTTCCTGGGCACACATATGGCTAGCCTGGTTTGTTCTTAAAACCGGGTGTTACAGAATGGTATCAGAGCGGTGTTGACTGTAGGACGTATGCCTAGTAGCACTGGTCGTCTTTTGAAACTTATTTTTGTTATAAAACTATTTTTCTACCTCCTTGACCCATTGCATTGACTTTCTCATCCTTGTCCTATTGTATATTCTCCTTGATAGCTTTCTTTGAGCTATTTATGGTTATGTCCTTGATTTATTATTTCTGTTATTTTACTAAACTTTCTGTTCTCACCTTGTTGAAAACCTCGATGGCCTTTCATCATCTACATCCACTCTTTAGGATGCCTACCATTGCTACATAAGTACGATTAGTGTCGATGTGGTGTCGTGTGTGTTGTCTTGCTTGGTGTGTTGCTTGTCTGCCGCCCCATCTATGTGATCCAGGGAAGGATCTGAAGACCACCAACAAAACGATGTTCTTATGGAAGTTTTTTAAGTCAAGCAAGGCCCTTGTTAAGTGGGGTAGCAACCTCTATAAAGCATCGTTGACCTTAATCTTCCTTGCTATCCTGTGCAACTCCTGAATTTACTTCATCATGCAAGTTCCTTTATCTCATAAATCTCGAATCAAGGAAGTGAGGAGGCATGAAGATCTGCTTTATCTTTCTCCCTAGTCTCTCCGAATCTCGGGACGAGATTCCTGTTAAGTGGGGTAGTTTGTCACACCCCAAAATTTTTGATTTTGGGTTGTGCATGGAAAACACTAAATAAAATAAATGATTTCAATATTTATATAAGATTTTTCAAGATTAATTAAGTTCTGCTAATTTAAATTTAGAAAACTGTGGTTTCAAACTTTTTCATATTAATTTGACAGGCTTGTCGTGATGTGATGTCAGCTTGTTGTGTGACTTTGTAAGTGTAAAATTTTCAAAACGCGTTAGATGTCGCCCGGTCCTTCCCATAATTTTTTCGGACTTTTCCAGAGCCTCTTCCCATTTTTTTTCCTAGAGCTTAATCTAATTTCTAGATGCTCTAAAATTTTTTTTCCCGTGGGCTCCAAATACTTTATTTAGATTCATTACCTCTCAATCCATCTCTCGATCGACGCAGTGGTTCTAGATCTAATTTCCTTTTAGTGAGCCGCCAGCCATGGCGTCCCAAATCTATCACCGAAGCTCTGCCTATCTAGGTTTCCGACAAACTTCTGGTGAGGTTTTCAGGTCACTTCGGACGTCTCTGGCGAAAACCAATACCACCACAAGGTAACTCTGGTCGTTCTCTGCGCTTTAGTGTTCTTGTTTGCACCAATACGTGACCGTATGACCGAATCCCTATAGTTTTTCTTCTCTAGTGTGTTTTTCCGACAATCTCCCGCATGGATGTGTTGACACAGTTTTTGGCTCACCTATAATTATAATTTGTGCATTATTTGCTTTAAATAAATGTAAAAGATATATGTTGCCAAATCCCATATAAATAAGAAATGAATAATAGGAGAAATGATATTGGCTATGAAATTTAGTACACCCAAATTGGCATGAGTGAAGACGTGCGACATATGTGCTCCTGCATATAGATTGAACATCAGGTACTCACGTGAATATGCGATGTTTTGTTAAATAAATAACCAATTGATTTGATGGCCTAATCCACCATGCAAGTAACGTACTGATATATGAAAATAGAGGAAGCACGTGTGAGAAATGAGTGCATGTCACATCTATGGCTACCTGCCTACCTTCGTGCACCGGCTCATGTAGGAAAACAACAGAGTCAAGCGTGCGTGGCACATATCGGCAAAGATACAAGCATACGCGTATGATGATCTGTTTTGTGGCGTGCGGCTAAGAAATATATAAATAGATTTTTCTTTCGTAATCATTTTGATTAATCGTAGAAAAAGAAAAAGGACCGGATGAAGCCTCCACAGGCTAAGCGCGCGGGAAATTCCTGGCGCGCATGCGTTTTGAACGAAGGCGCGGTACTGGCCGCAGCGACCATGGTCATCTTCACGTACTGCACGATCTCCGGACTCGAGGCCACGCGCTCAAGTTCAAATTCTGGCACACGGTGTCATTAGGCAACAAAAATCAAATAAAAGAGCGCCAATTAGCTGAGAAACCACCCTGTCATTTGCTGTATAAATAGCAGCGAGCAGCAGAGGGCGCAACCCGGCTCCCGGATCAAAAGTGCCCCCAGGCTGCCGCTCCATAGCCCCTGAAACAAACTGCCGTCAGGCTGCTGCAGCACCACGCCGCTCACCGTTTCCCCGCCATCAGGATGGCATGAGTTTCTTCGTCTCCGGTCACCCTCGGTCGTCGGCGCTTGCTTTCGCGGGCAGTCCGGTCGGCCACTACCATGCAGTGAGAAGCCGCCGCCTCGCTCTGGCCAGCCCCTGCGCTTTCCTGGTGCAGCGCCCGCGCGCGACGGTTCAGCTGCGCAACCGGCCGCCGGTCAAGCCGCTCCGATGCGGCAAAGCCACCACAGCCACCGCTGCGGCTCGGCCTTGGTGCACGAACCACGCACGTGCAGCCGGCGTCAGCCGTCCCTGCTTCGGCTCCACCCCAGCCCGATCCATCCTCACGACCGGAGCTCCATGGAGGCCACGATCTGCACAGCCAAAGGTAGAAGATGCTACAATTTACAGTTTTGCCACCGAACGCAAATAACCACCGTTCATTTGTTTTAACTCTGATGTAGTTCATTCTAATTGCGTTGGATTCGTGTCGACATAATCTATGTGGTAGCAGTAAAGTTTAAAGTCACGTGACATATGTTTATAATTAAAATAGTAACTTGATTAATTTGCATGAAACTAGTTTTGTAATAAAAGCAACTTAGGTTTATACTTGGTGTTTATAATACATATATTAAGTAATTAATTACTAATATAAATATAAATGTGTTTCTAACTGTTAATTTGATTAGTTTAAACACGCACCATGTGTAATTCAAATAGATGTTCTGACATGTTACTTTATTTTTGCAAAAATTAAAGTCTCACTTGCTTAAAACTATGTGATAATGTTTATAAATAAAACTTGACTAGTTTCAACTCGGCTTTTGTGTTAAAATTTAGATTTTCTAATCTGAGCTAATAACTTTTCAATTATTTTGTTTAATTAAAATAAATAAAGCTCGTAATTGTTTCTTTTATAATATAAATATTTCGATAGTCGTTTCTTTTGCACGGTAGCTTCGTTTTTAGCGTCTCTTGCATTCTCTTGACCATAGCAATTAGTTCTCTTTTAGTATGATGTTTTCTCTTGTGTGGTGTGGTGTTCTTAGTCTACCTTGTTTGCTTGTATATATGTTGCTCGAGTTGTGTGGTGCTTGCTACGAGTAGAACCAAAACTGTTTGTGAGCATTGAAGATCGGAAGGAGACGACAAGAAGCAAAGTATGAGCAAGTTTGAGCAAGTGTTGAGGCAAGTATAGCATGGGCCTACCTTGATTCCTATTCATTATATAATCTACTCATTATGCATGTGTCTAATATAGATCGACTATAAGGACATCCTAGCCATTGATGACTTATACCTTGATGCCTATGGGTTTTATTGCATATGGGTAGAATGCTAGTGCTCTATTCAAACATGATCAATACTATGATTAATGGAACAAACGGATAAACATGACGATAATAATTGAAATATAGAGTGATGGTGCAAATGATGTCGATCATGTTGCCCTAAACTCTCCGTAAGGACTTATCTGTAGGGCAAAAGCTGGGACATACAGTGCAACCGTGAGAGTTATATGGCTCTGACTTTAGCTCAGTAATAGGATCTTTTCTAGCTTGTTAGAGGTTACCCGAAAGGGCGCAAGAGGGGCTTGCCACTTTGGGTATAGAACTGCCTCTGTTCTTGTGTGTATAGCCGGGAATTGTGCCACAGAAAGGGGGTTCTCTATATCTGCCTGCCGAGGAAACCTCGCGGCCCTAACTTGTTAGATGAGACCTATGGAAGGCTTCATAGTGTACCCTGCCCGCTCACCTTGGAAGTGTTATGGGAGTAATTAACCCGGGCATATGGGCAACACGACTCACGGGTAAAGATGCACAACCTCTGCAGAGTGTTAAAACTGTTATAACAGCCGTGCTCACGGTCACGAGCGGCCCGGAAAACTCACAGAATAACTGGTTACTTATGATGTTGTTGTTCATGGTGAACTATGATGGTATTATGATAATGATGACGACGATGGTGATATAATGTTGATCAATAACTCTATTAATACTAGTATGTGATCATGTGGGTTAATTTGGGAGCCTAAGCATAAATTGATGTTAACCAATGATAAAATGCTGACTTACTAAAATGCTAAATGCAGTAAACCGTGTCTGTCTTTTGAGCCTCATGAATCCCCATGTTATGCTTGTGGAGTACGAAATGTACTCACGCTTGTTTTTTTTTTTTTTTTTGGATAAAAATCCCGGATGGGTAACAGAAGGTGAAGCTTGGTTAAGTTTCTGAAGAGTGCTAGGCATATGTTACCCCCAGTCAGCCGTCCCTTGTGAAGAATGGAGCCTAAAGATTAGTTCTCGTTCCGCGATACTCTGATGTAAGTGTTAAATATGAGTATGTTTCTGCTTTATAACATTGTTTCTGATACTATATACTCTGTTGTTGTATGTGTGGACTTCCTGGGCACACATATGGCTAGCCTGGTTTGTTCTTAAAACCGGGTGTTACACTGAACATTCAAGATTCATCAATATTGGAGCCCAGGCATCTCACAGGTTCGTGTGTGTGTGTGTGTGTATATATATATATATATATATATATATATATATATATATATATATATATATATATATATATATATATATATATATATATATTATTCTAACCTTGTGTAGATGGGAGAAAATGTCGATGTCATAAGAATTCAAATCACATCTCAAGTGATGGAAATAGACGCTGCACTACTCACGAATTCCATCATGTGAGTCATGGTAAGTACGATCAAGAAAGGTGAGATAGTCTTGCTCATGGACTTTAAACTTAATGAGTAGTTATCTTTTAATTTTTGCATACCATGGCATGTTTACTTTATATGATCCACGCATCCACTCCGTTTAGTATGAATTCTCTCATATCAAATCCATAGCATGTTTAGCTCCATGCATATATTCATGCCACTTGCATCCTTTGTCTTAAAAAATCACTCACCATGATCATGCTCTTTCATCTCTATTTGAATAAATCTCTGTAGTGCTTTCATGCTACCTTTGTCTGCTATAGTATGCTTTGGTTTGGAAGTATTTGACACACTTCCATAGGCTTTAAAATTAAGCATGGTGCTTAGCTTGAATGCCTTCCTTAATCATAATTAGACATGTTGTCTAGGTTGGTTATTGAACTAAAAATTGCTTGTTTAGACACTAGATATTTTTTTGGACTAACCCCTGTAGAAAACTCTAAAAATCAATCACGGTAAGTCAAAGAGATGAATTAACATCAGAGATGAATCAAGGCATGCGATGAACTCCAATAACTTTGCGCGAAAGAGGGCACAGTTCATTCTTCATGGAAGGAAGAACTGTGAGTATCAAGGTTTATTCACTTATCTTTTGTTGCAAGTTATCTTAGCCTTGAACCATGCTAGAATGCAGCCAATACATAAATTTTGTTAATAAACAAAATCTATGCTAAGATAATTCAAAAAAAACTTTGTTTATTAGAATAGAGGAAAATTACAAAAGTTATGGACAACAACCCATGTTTCAAATACACTGTATTCCCTCGGGTATGTGTCCACTAACGTTTTGCAGGAAAGAATGAATAGAAGCTATGTCTGTTCATGGTTTGAAATGAACCTGCAAACCCAAACCAAACCACCACTTCAGTTTTGGAACGAAGAGGAAATGAGACAAGTGCCACAAAATGATCTACAATAGAAGCACTCACTCATAGGAAGTGAACGAACAAATCAACGGGCCTCAAGTGACGTCAAAGGCAACCTAGCATTGAACCTTCCTAGGATTCAAGCTAGGAAGCTGATGAGAAGCAAGGTGCAACCCACCTCATATTATCCAAAATACGCCTGCTTCTATCATCTTCGAAAAGACTGGCTCACCCGTCGATAATATGGACCAAGACAATGAGATGCCATCCAACGTCACTAACCGATGCTAGACTGCTGATGGTGTCTCGTAAGGACCAAAGATAGCCATGGTCACACATGACACCCCTAAGTCATTGGAGATGAAGCTTTCATGCAAATTCCAAAGAAATTCCTTCCTTGACCATTAAGACAGCTGGCGTATCGCTAACAAACAAAGAAGAAGAACTCTCCACCATGTCGCTAGAAGATAAAGATAATCAAGGAGGAACTTAAGTTTACATCTCCAATGAACCCTAACTCATCAACTAAGGATCAACAAAAATCAAGAAAGGTTGATGGAAGAAGAGCGTGCAATTGTCTATAACCTCATCTCCAAGATTGGAGGGTGAAAAGAAAAGCTGAAGGCAAGAAGAGGTCCTGCTCAATGGACCTAAAGCCATGAAGCCCTCACTGATAGGTACATCGGACAAGTTTCCTTTAGCTATGTTTGTCACTACTTATTTCAACAAAAAGAAGGAAAACATAAGGTATATCCACCCAAGCATTATGCAACATAGAACCATAGGAGAATTCTATCATCCAAGCTAGATTTTGCATTCTGCGAAATTCAAGTCTGGGGGATGGAGTTCTTTAAAACATCTCATGCCATGTTGCTAATTTGTCTTGGTCATCTTTACCTTTATGATGTGCTCAGCCTACAAAATCTCCAACAAGTAAAAATTTAAATAATCATGCTCTTTTGGGTCACCATACATATTCTTGTTTCTACTTGAATGAATCTCTTTAGTCTTTTTAAGCTTCCTTGTTCTGTTATAAGTATTCTTTGGAATACTATTTGAACATAATCATTAAATCAAAACATACTTGTATAGAATTCGGATGTGGACTAACACTTGTAGGAAAATATTTATATTTTATTGGGAATGTTTGGAGATCATTCATAGGAACAAATCAAGGTTTGAGGTATTCTTCAAAACAATTTCACACATCTTTGCCTTAACCTTGTTGAAAGATTGAAGTAGTGGTGAATAATAAAGGCAAAATATTTAAAACATAGAATACAGATGACCTTTAGCTCTGTGACAACACTATCCTTGTTTTGAATCATTTATATATTCCTTCGGGTATCTATTGTCCACTAATCCTTTGTAGAGAAGAAATAATGAGTAGAGCAGAAGGTTCAAACAGAATGATAAGATCCACAAAAGAAAGAACTAAAAGATGGCATGATAAAAGAATGAGAAAGGAGTGCGACATGGGAGATAAGATGCTCATAAACAGCTCAAGCAATGAAAGCTTCAAGAAGGAAGGGAAGACCACCACAAGTCATCTATTCTTCATCACATGGTGTCATCACTCTCCAATAATGAAGGTAACATCTTAAGGTAAGTGGTCATCATTTTCCTCTTGATCTTGATATGCACATAAATGAAGAAACAAACATGTTCGAGTTATAACTTTGCTTAATCCAACCTGAATAACTCAACATGACTTGTTCCTTAAGTATGTTCATAGCACCACTTTCTTAATGTTGGTTTTAACCAAATGAGCTAAAATGTTGCATATCTTACCCTTGGATGATGATAGTCATAGTCATAAAAAGTTTAATATATTATATAAAGATGGACGATCCTTCCATAGGTTAAGCAACTCCACTCTTTTTTTCATAGTCAAAATGCTACATTCATGCTCATTCTTCTGAACTTATCACCCATGTTATACCTAAACAATGCACACAACATCAATCTTATCATGATTCAAAGTATCTAAGGCTAGAGAAGAATGAATAAATTTCTAGTTATGTTGGTGTTTTCCCACCAACAGGGCCCATGCACTTGATCTCTACCTTGTTTTATGAGCAGAACACACTTTAAGCAAAGTGCGGAGGGGGAGACTCCCCCAAATTCTACATGTGAAAGTTCTAAACTAGTATCCATGATGCACATAAGGTTGTCATCAAAGATTGGCTTCAAAACGCTGAGGAAGGAAGAAGGTGGCACCACCATTGGAAGCACCATTAATGGAGGCACCACCCAAATTCTACATCCTTAAGAGTGAATCGAGGTACTCGATCAGTGAACCATCGCAAGGAGAAGTCCCGTTCGGAGAACTCAAGACATCGAACCCTCGCTGGAAGGTAAAATCAGTCGTTATCCATATTTACTCCCTAGCATTGCATGAACTATTTTTTCCTTCAGCATATTTACTTTTCTGCATTAGCATTTGTCGATGAAACTTGGTCAGCAGTCTACCAAGGGGTATGCCCAAGGTCGTGATTTGTTGGTAGACAAGTGCGCAAGCTACGAACTAGATGGTGAGGCAAGACACAACAAGGTTTTATCCAGGTTCGGCCGCTGTGAGGGCGTAATACCTACATCCTGCGTCTGAGTTGTTTTGAGGGGGTCCCCTGCCCGCCTTATATATCCGGGGGGCAGGGTTATAAATCTGGAAACTAATCCTGCTCGGTTACAATTGTCATAGCTGGCCGTATAAGGATTCCTATTCTAACCGACCAGGATCTTGCTTGATCTCCAAGTTTGCTTTCCTTCCTTGCATGGGATGCTGAGCAGACCGACTAGGCCACGCGTCATCTTCTAGTTGGCCGAGCCCTCTGGTCTGGGCTAGCCCAAGTCTAGCCGTAAGGGTATAGGGGTTAATACCCCCACAGCTAGTCCTCGAGCACTATACATTATGATGTGACACGTCATCTTGACCTTCTCCGAACAGTGAGGCCTAAGTTCTTGACGTCCCCGACCAATCAAAACACCATCTGAGCAGCTGTTGCAAGCGTCCGACCAGCTTATAATACAGCCAACCACCATTGTTATCGAAGAAAGTAGGTTGTCTGAAGAATGTATGGTGCTCAGAGAAAAAAGAAAAAGATTTCCTTCTAGGTGAAGTGTGCCCACTTGTATTTCTGAAAAAAAAAGTAAGTAGGGTAAACAAAGCGTAGGGGTCAAAAAATAAACACATTCACCGCTAGGTGAAGTGTGCCCACTTAGTCCCCAAGCCTGGTAGTAGGTGACGTAGGCACGTGGTGCCAGGGTCTAAAATGAAACTCCATGGAAACTTGATACTGAGATGCACCGACAGGTGCATCGTACCGATGTAGTCCTCGAGCTTGCTGGAAGGCGAAGCATGAGCCTTGTAGCAAGGTCTAAAAAGTAATGATCTCCCAACTATATGTGAGTCCAATTTCACAATGTAGCCGAGGAAATCAGGCGTCGACCTATGGTCGGAGAGTGGTCGAAACAGTCCCCGAGCACAGCATGAGGTATGGTTGATGAGTCCCCAAGCAGAATGAGACATGGTCGACGAGTCCCCAAGAAATGTGAGACGTGGTCGACAAGTCCCTGAGCCTGGTCAAGGAATATAATGTGCTCGATGGTCTATGAAAATCTGTGGCCAGACCAGTCCCCAAGCATCTCTTACTGTCTTCCCGTCTAACTCAGAATATTTAATTTGTATTTTTCTTTCTTCCTTGCTCTGACATGATATCACAAAAAGTTCACTGATATTTCGTTATCATCAAGCTCAACTGCCTTGTCAGTGTCACAATGAACAGTCCGCCAGACGTAGCATGCCAGTGTGTGCCCTCCCGCAGAGGAAATGAGGGGCGCACTTACTGGCGTAATAACCGGGAAAAAACTAAAAATCGAAGGGATCGTGCCACGTTTCTTGCGCACGTATCCCGAGAATCTCGAGGAGGTGGAATGGCACAGTCAATGAGATAAATAGCGCGTAGTGCAGCCATTCCCATTTACACCCAACATTCGCATTTGCAAACCAACCGCCTTCTTCCTCCAGCCCATGTGCCCTATTCCAATTCCGCTACCGCCATTAGCACACCTCACCGCTGTTAGGAGCGACACGCTCTCTATACACCAGCAGAGCCAAAGCAAAGAGGCGAGAGAGGTAGAAGATGGCCAAGATGGAGGCGGCAAAAAGGGCCGAAGTGATGAGGAAGGAGTGGTGGAAGTCGAAGTCCACCGAATCGACCATCAACAACCTCGTCATCCTGGACGAGCTTCACAACCGGGAGCTTGCTGGATGGCAGCCAACGGGCAGCGACAGCTACCCCAATCCCCAGCCTGGTGAGATAGTTGTCTTCGAAGATTTCTTCAAGCGGGGTTTTGGGGTTCCTATCCATCCATTCCTCCAAGGTCTATGTCTGTATTACAAAATTGGGATTTGCAATCTGCATCCCAACTCGATCTTCCTTGTTTCTGTCTTTATCCACCTTTGTGAGGCGTATGGGGGAATCCAACCCCATTTCGACCTCTTTCAATATATGTTTTGCTTGAGGAAGAAGGGGTCCCAAGGTGGCTCCAAAATTGCCGGTGGTGTGTACCTGACCCTCCAAGATGGGACGAAGCAAGAGTACCTTAACTACCCCTGGAACACCTCTCACGGAGATTGGTACAAGAAGTGGTTTTACATTCGCGAAGAGCCCGACAACGCTATGTTGTGCGACGTCGGGTATATTCCGGACAAGAGAGTGGCCTAGAATGAGCGACTAGAGCTGGCCGGGTAGGTGGACGAGTTGATGGCGCTGCTCTCGTGGAATCACCTAGACGGACCAGATGTGGCCGGGAACTTCATTAGCCAGCATGTGCAGCCTTGCTAGAGGAGGGTGCACGCCAGGTACGAGTACCAAGGCTCGACCGACCAGATGAGGATGCGTTCAGAGGATTTGGACCACGACGAAGTCATACGCTGGATTGGGGAGTTGTTCAATCTGACAGACCAAAGCTACTCTCCCCTGAGCAGGATCCAGCATGCGTATAAACTCATCCGACTAGACCCAAAGGTAAACAACCAAACTCCTTAGCTCTGAGAAGTGTTGCCGACCACCGAAGGGTAAAAATGCCTGATTTTTCTTGTCTTGCGTGTATACAGGTGCACGGCATGGAGAGACACAACCTATACGTGCCATTGGCGCCTAGAGTCGAGCACCCGCAGAGCGTGGAGCCACCACCACTGAACACGTGGCGGTGCTACATGGACATCGAGGACAACCACGAATTTGGGGCCCGGGCAGTATCTAGGAAGAGTCCAATCACCGCCGACCAATCGAAGAAGAGGGCCAAAAGCTCTCGGGCAAACGAGAGCCCAGAAGACTCGACCAGGAAACGCCGTCGCATGATGCGGGACTGGTCAGAGGACAAAGAGGACGAGGACGCGAGTGCCTACATGCTCAATCCTAGGAAGACGAGGAGTGAACAGACAATGCAGGGGGGATTGACCCCACCGGTAAAGGGGACACAAGAGGGCCAGACGCCGCCCGTGGGGCCGAAACCCAGCGTGAGGATAGCTGAAGAGCAAGCCAGGCTGCCACCACAAGATGGAGACCAGGGTTCCTCCACCCAACACACAAGCCAGGGACAACCGCGATGTCGCGCCTTCACACCATACATTGGAGCTCAGATCTATAAGTTCCTAAAAACTCAGTAAATAACACGTCAATAGTAGTAGTGAGCGTATAATTAGTAAAGGTAACTGTTCTGTTGTGACGTGCTAGCTCGGCGTTAACGAAGAGACCCAAGCAACTGGCCACTGCTGGGGCAACTGTGTCAACCACCACCATGACATCCTCCAAGCAACCGAAGGGTCAGACCACCAGGGCGGTGGAGCTGACAACGAGTAAGGATGCGGTCAACGTGGCGACCATGGAAGTGACCGAGCAGGAGGCAGCTGGGTAGGTGGTGCTCGAGCAGAGTCTTCCGAGTACACTGAGTGAAGGGCACCTATTCACGGAACAAGGACACGTCCTCGAGACTAGACAGGATGTGCCCGAGCAAGACGTGGCCCCCTGAGTTTGACTCAAAGTGGTCTGCCTAACACCGCAGCCAAGGGAAAAATGGTGGTGGGACCGTCAACCGCCAAGCCAAACCAAGAGCAAGGGCGGACTAGTACGGATGACGATGTGTACGTCTGATGACGATATCGTCAAAGAAATCCAGGGTCACCCATAATACGGGTAGCAACATGTGTACGTCTACCATGAACGTGGAGATCATTACGTCTGCCACGAGGAGATCTCCATTGATGAGGAGACGGAGAGAGTGGAGCGGGCGGCAAGACGACTCATCGGGGAGGTACAGGTAAGTGTACTCCTCGATAAGTGTCGTAGACTAGCCTTAATATGTGGACACGCACAAATGACATTATATGTGACTTGCAGGGCCTCGTGAAGACTGCAAAGTACCATAAACGGTGCTTTGACAAGATTCAAGGCATCTTGGAAGACAATAAGGAGCTGACAGCTGAAGTAGATCAGCTGTGCAAGCTGCTCGAGACCGCTGAAAAGGACTAGGTAGAGATCGAGTCACAAAGGCTCAATGCTATCCTCCAACTTGGTCAGAAAGAGCGGGAAAGAGTAGGTAACTTATCTTAGCCGCACACCCCCAAGCACTGAAAAATACTATTCATATATATTTATGGGTCTCCCGGAACTTGTTATAGACCTGGCAGAGGAAGTCACCAAGCTTCAAGTGGCAAACACGTGCATGGCCAAGGAGTGCGCCCAATTATCAATGGAGAATACCCGGCTGGTAGAGGACCACACACGGCTCTGAGACCAGTCGATGAAGATGGCCGAGGAGGTGAAGACCAGAAACCAAGAGATAACCAATAAGTGGCCATTTTCCTAATCATGGCATAATGGTTGAATAGATGTCCTTTGGCTGTTTTCTGACCAGAATGCCCTTTTGCAGCATTAAAGACAAATGCCAAGAAGCACATTGTAGATCTGCAAAAGGATCGCGACCTCCGGAAGGATCGCTGCGCACAGATGGTGCGGGGGATCAGGCTAGTGCTCGACTTGCTCGATCTAGGACTACCACCGACCGAGACTCGGGTACAGTAGCTAGGAGTGATAGACAAGTGTCAGCTCACCTGGGGTTGGCTTCAACAGTTCGTGAAGGAGGCTGAAGAGTTTACGGGCGCCCATGTGCTAAGCATGGTGCGCGCGCATTATCCCCTAATCAACTTCACGCGCTTCACGAAGGGCTACCCCAAGGAAGTCGACGTGCAGGAAGCGAGAGAGCTGTGGGGCCAGTTATCTGAGCTGGCGGCAACGATAATCAGCGATATAAACCTGTGCGGAACACCAACACCACCGTCGCAAGGAACATCGACGACGTCTGCTCCGGGGTCTTCAAGCCGACCACTTGGGACTGCGGTCTCGACCAGCCAATCCCAGGCCGGGCAGTCTTCAAACAAGGAGCAGCCAGAGCCTATGATCACGACCAGCTAGACTCCTGCGGCTCAGGCTTGATCAGCAGAGGCAGCACCATAGCCGTAGATAGGCGGTAAATAAGAGCCAAGCCCATCTCGAGCACCGACCTTTCAGTAGCTAGTTACCTATAGCTGTAGAGCAGACAATAGTTTAGTTTATTGAAAACTTGTACCTCGTCAGGCAAGCTTGTAATAAAGTACTATTGCAACAATGTAAGCTTGTGTTGTTTTTTGTCAAAAATGTGTTAAGCTTGTATATTGCATTTGATAACTATGTTAGAACGTATAAGTGTTCTAGTTTAGTTGTAACAGTTGGAACACACGTCATCTTGTGGAATCCATACGGCCCTAGCTAGATCTATGGTCGGAGTGCGAGGCATGGAGCCTGTTCACACGTAAGAGCGCATAGGTCAGACCAGGGAGCACCCGCCGACCACCCGGAGCGTAGAGAGCTGGTCCCGTGCACGCATGGGGAGAAATCGGAGACAGGGCTAGCTCTGAGGACTCGAGAAAGAATGGTGGTCTATCAATCTAGTCTTTTATAAAAATATTGATAGAAAGGAGACTCCAGATAAACACGTTAGAGTGACCAAAAGAAAAAATATATGCTTTATTGAAATAATCAAAGTACAAGAAAGGTACATATCTTTATTTATGTGCTCTATGGGTAGAAACGCCTAAGCTTATCAATATGCCAGGAGTTGGGTACTTCAGTACAATCGAGGTGAGCCAGCCTGTATGAAGTAGGCCGGGTGACTTCAATGACCTCAAATGGTCCTTCCCAAGGAGATGAGAGCTTGTGCATGCCTTCTTGGTTCGTTTTCCACTTCAAGACCAGGTCCCCGACCACGAAGAGACGTTATTTGACATTCCTGTTGTAGTATCTGCGTAGTATAGCTAGGTACTTGGCTGTACGTACACAGGAGTCAAGCCATCGTTCTTCAGAGTAGTTGACCTTGAGTTCACGTGCTTCATCAGATCTATCTTCATTAAAGTTCTCAACACGTGGTGATCTGAAAGTGATATCTGTAGGGGGTACTGCTTCTGCGCCGTAGACCATAAAGTATGGAGAGGCGCCAGTGTTGCGACTGGGCTGGGTTTGCAGTCCCTAGACCACAGCCGACAATTCTTTAAGCCATCTTCTAGGAGCTGTCATTTTTCCTATACAACCTCTTCTTCAACGCGTCGAGGATCATGTCATTGGCCCTTTGGACCTGCCCATTAGCTCTGGGATGCGCCACTAACACATATTTCACAACTGTTCTCCTTTCATCGTAGAAGTCCCAGAATGCACTGCCAGTGAACTGAGACCTAGGTCTGTAATTATGCTGTTGGGGAGGCCAAAAAGGTGTATAATCTGATCAAGGAACTCGACCACCTGCTCTGATGAGGCCTTGGTTAAAGGCATGTACTCTATCCATTTGGAAAACTTATCAATCAACACAAAGACATATTTGAAGTTGCTAGGGGCCGGCTTGAAAGGACCAATCATATCTAGTCCCGAGCATGCGAAGGGCCAAGAGGCTAGTATGGTCTGGATCTCATGTGGTGGTACATGTATACGTTTGGCGAAAAACTGACATCTGTCGTAGCGACGGACCAGCTTATCTGCATCGGCCATGGTAGACAGCCAGTAGAAACCTCCTCGCAAAGCTTTGCCGACCAGGGTCCGAAAGGCGGCGTGATTGCCGCAAGTACCACTGTGAATTTCATGGAGCAGTGGAATACTTGCTTCTCGAGTGATACTCTTCATCAGAACTTCCTCCTTTGCATTTCCATGCATCAGGACGCCGTTGACCAGTAGGTACTGCTTACTACGGCACATAAGCCGCTCGTTCTCTATTCGATCAGCATAACCGGTCCCATCCTGCAAAAACTTGATAAAAGGTACTCTGCAATCGTCAGCATTAGTGGTTAGAGGTACTGCAGGTGTTGTCGGAGAGGATTCCGTAGTGCTCAGGGGGGGAACCGTAGCCACCAGAGGCTGGTCTGGAGGCTTCTCGACCACCTGATCTGCTTCTTCCTTAATGGACGATTTAACAAGGTCTTGGACGAACACACCATGTGGAACTTGAGCTCAGGATGACCCTAACTTAGACAACTCATCGGCTGCTTGATTTTTGTCCCAGACCACATGTGTGTACTCGATGCCATAGAATTTGCCTTCCAACTTTCTGATTTCCTTGCAATAAGCATCCATCTTCTCGCTAGTCGTGTCCCAGTCTTTGTTAAGTTGGTTAATGACTAGGGCCAAATCACCGTAGACGTGGAGACATTTTACGCCAAGCTCAACTGCAATCCGCATGCCGTGGAGGCAGGCCTCATATTCTACAGCGTTGTTAGATGCAGGGAAATAAATTCCAAGGACATAGCGGAGTTGTTCATTGGTTGGTGAGATAAAGAGCACACCTTCTCCTGCGCCATCAATGTTCAGGGAGCCATCGAAATACATCTTCCAGTATTCGATTGGCCCCTGATCGGGAGGTGCGCTAAGGTCAATCCATTCAACGATAAAAGTGCGCCAGAGCTTGAGACTTGATGGACGTGCGACCCTAGAACTCGATTGAATAAGGGCATAATTTCATTGCCCACTTGATAATGCATCCATTAGCGTCCTTATTTCGAATGATATCTCCCAATGGGAAATTAGTCTTGACCACCACCCGATATCCGTTGAAGTAATGTTTTAACTTTTGAGATGTAATTAGTATGGCGTAGATCAGCTTTTGAACTTGCAGGTACCTGGCTTTGGACTCATTGAGCACCTCGCTGATGAAGTAAATAGGGTGCTGGACTTTGTACACGTGGCTGGGTTCCTCACGCTCGACCACGATGACTGTGGAGACCACGCGATCGGTGGCCGCAATGTAGAGAAGAAGAACGTCATCTTTCTGAGGGGCTGTAAGGACTAGAGGAGAGGTTAAGAATTCTTTGAGCTGCGTGAAGGCAGCGTCAACCTCCTTCGACCAGATGAACTTCTCCGAAGCCTTGAGTAGCTTGAAGAAAGGCAGGCCCTTTTTGCCTAGTTGTGAGATGAAATGGCTTAAGGCGGCCATGCATCCAGTGAGCTTCTAGATATCCTTGATGTTTTTGGGTGGCTGCATATCCAAAACGGCCTTTACGTTTGTCAGGTTGGGGCGTATGCTGTCATGGCTGACGACATTGCCCAATAATATACCAGATGGGACTCCAAAGATACACTTCTTTGGATTAACCTTCCATTGGTACTTGTTGAGAGCCGTGAAGGTACGCTGGAGATTGTCGACCAAGGTGTGAGCCTCCTTGGTTTTCATGACCACATCATCGACGTAGGCTTCGACCAGATCATCCTTGATCTCATCAACAAGGCATTGCGGGATAGCACGCTGGTACGTGGCCCCCGCGTTCTTAAGCCCGAACGACATAGTTGTGTAGCAGTAGGCGTCGAATGGTGTAATGAAGGACATCTAGATCTGATCATCCTTGTTGAGAGTGATTTGGTGATAACTAGAGTAGCAATCGAGAAAGGACAGCAGCTCGCAGCTAGCTGTGGAATCAATGACTTCGTCTATGCGAGGTAAGCCGAAGGGGTCTTTAGGGCAGTGTTTGTTGAGATTAGTATAATCAACACATATTCTCCATTCATTATTCTTTTCACGTACAAGGACCGGGTTGGCTAACTAGTCTAGATAATACACTTCTTTAATAAATCCAGCTGCTAAAAGTCGGGTAACTTCTGCCCTAATAGCCTCCTTTTTGTCACGAGCGAACCGTCATAGCTTTTGCCTGATAGGTCTTGCGGTCTTTGAGACATCCAAGGAGTGCTCGATCAGGTGCCGAGGAACACCGGGCATGTCAGCGGCTTTTCACGTGAACACGCTTACGTTGTCCCTCATAAACCTAACGAGCGTGTCTTCCTATTTAGGATCCAGGTTGGCCACGATAAGGGCTGTCTTGCTGGGATCGTCATCGACCAGCTGAATCTCCTTGTGCTCGTTGGACGTGATGTGCTTCCGCGGTGCTTGGCGCTCTGGGATCTCTAGTTGGCCGACAGGAATCTTGGAGGCGTCGACCAGGGTTTGCTCCATGCGAATTGAGAGGTCGGTGGCCTCTGCCACCTTAAAGCTTTCCTCTTCACAGGTATAGGCAGTATAAACATTGCCTCTGCGAGTAAGGACACCCTGATCGGTAGGCATTTTGAGCACTAAGTAAGAGTAGTGCGGCACAGCCATGAACTTGGTGAGCGCTGGTCGACTAAGGATGGCATGGTAAGTACCCTCAAAGTCTGTGACCATGAAGTTAACGTAGTCGGTGCAGAAGTGGTTTGGATTGCCGAACTGCACAAGGAGCGTGATCTGCCCGAGAGGTATGGAGCTCTGTCCGGGAAGGACGCCCCAGAACTATGCATCGTAAGGCTTGAGATCAGCCTGAGTTAGTTTAAGGGCAGGCATGCTACTGCGAAACAAGATGCCGATGGAGCTGCCACCGTCCACGAGTACCCTCTCGAATCGAACGCTGTTGATGCATGGGTCGAGGACGAGGGGAAAACGACCGGGTTCCGGAATTGCCGCCCACCAGTCTGCTCGGCTGAAGGAGATTTCACGGTGGGACCAGGCCAGGAGCCTAGGGTCGGAGATGAGGTCGTCGATGTTGACGACGCTCAAGTAGGCCCGCTTCAGTAGCTTACACTCGCGCTTGGACTCTAAAGACACCTCTTCGCCAAAGATGGAGTGGGGTTTTGGTGGGATTGACATATTGGTGACGAGGATTTCTATCTTGTTCATCATCGTTGTCGTCATCACTGTCACGCCGCGGTCCATCATCAATGGCCTTTGGAGCATCATCATTAACAAGTTGCTTGGCATAGATGTTCTTGAGGAAGCAGCAGTTCTCCATGGTGTGATTGGACTTGGGATGGATCTGGCAGGGACCCTTCAAAGCTTTGTTATAATCCTATTGATAGTCACGGCGACCAGCAGGTTTCTTGACCGCGTTGACCTCATGGTCGTCTTCGCAGGGACGCTTGCCTCTGTAATCACCGCGATTATTAGGCCACCGATCACGATTATCTCGGTGGTCGCGATTGTTGTTATTGCACCGGTCGTGACATTCGCGGTTGTTGTTCCCACCATGGTCATCGGGTTTATCGTCCTAGCACGATGGGTGCTCAAGGCGTGATGACCCACCCACGTCTTCTTTAATGATCTTCTCGGCGTCATCGGCATCCATGTCGTTCTTGGCAGTAGCGAGGAGCTCAGAGACCATAGACGGCCGTTTTCGAAGCAACTTGCTTCTGAGGGCGTCATGGTGGCGAAGGCCTTTGATGAAAGTCGAGACTACTTCATCATGAGTGATTCTTGGGATCTTGAGATGCATATCTGAGAAGTGTCTGATGTAGTCGCGCAGCAGCTCGCCTGCTCGGTCATGTATGCGCTCGAGGTCATACTTGTTGCCCGGCTGGTCACATGTGACGATGAAATTGTCGATGAAGGCTTGCCGAAGGTCTAACCAGCTGTCGAACTGGTTCTCCAGGAGGCTGAGAAGCCATTGATGACCTGCCTGATCAAGAACAACTAGAAGATAGTTAGCCATTACATGCTCATCACCTGCGACGGACCGAACGGTGATCTCATAGAGCGTGACCAAGCTTTCGGGGTTCTCCTTGCCATCATATTTCCTGAGCTTCTCGAGCTTGAAATTCCTTGGCCAGATGACTTGTCGGAGATGAGGAGTAAACTGTTTGAGACCCGGGGGGCCATGTTTGGTGTCATACTGGATGCAGCGCATGTTCTCGTGGGCCTGGCGGTCATTAGCACAACTAGTGGTGTGACTGCGGACATCGCGAGGAGGAAGACGGTGACGGAGATCGCGAGGAGGGTTATGGTCGACCTCCTGATCTCGATTGCCACGATGATTGCGGTTGTTGTCACAACGATCTTGACCACCTTCTTGTCCGCCCTCATCGTCGCCGCCACCACCGCCACCGCCACCACCACATGGAGGATTGGGTGGGGGCGGATCATCGCAATGTTGGCGACTTGGATGCTCTAAAGTGCGGGAGCGACGGCTCCGACTAGATGCGATGGATGTGCTTGTAGCAGCTCGGGCTCGCTAGGCGAGCTCGATAGTTTGGCCCATAGTGGCTGTTAGATATGCTTTGATGTCTTCGTGAACCGTGTGGTTTTCTGGCGTGTCTGGTAATCAGTCTAGGTTGGCCATGGTGACGGCCACGTTAGCACTTGGGGTCCTAAAAACTTGCCTATCGCCTACTCTGTCGAAGGCATCAGCCAGATCTCGAGGTCAGGGTCCCCTACGACGTGCTTCTTCTTCTTTAGCCTCATGCTGACGGCGTTCGGCGCGGTCGGCATTATGCTATTCGCAAAGTTGTCGTTGCTCATCAGTTTCTCCCACGACTGCAGGCTCGTCATTGCTGACGTTGAGCACCATGTCGCCACGTCTTGGTGGGAACCTTGGGATCGGAGAGAAACTCGGAGGGTGCGGTAGTGGATCCAAATCATATTCGTCATCTTCAAGGTGTTGAGCCTCGGTGTGGACAGAGCGTGTGGATCCAGTGCTGGAGTCACCATCCTCGGGCAATGTATGAACTAAACCTTCATGATACTCCCGGATACCGACCATGTTGACGGCGTTGCCTGGTGGTAGTCAAGGTATGTCTAGGAAGTACAAATCCAAAACACGGTCTCGCTCCGTGGGATCCATGAACAGATGAGGTGTACGATACGCGTACTCGGAAGTAGCGTTTTTAGGCCGTATAGGAGGGCCTGGCAATCCTCCGTCGGGACTTGATACTCAGAGAGCCTGAGGCCAGGTGTAGGAACCGGGCGAAGGCGTACCGTACGCCCTTTAGGAGTAGCAGTGACCACTAGATCTGTATCAAGCCATGTTGGACGGCGAGCCCAAAATGGTTGGGTAGATCTGTTGTGGTGAAGAAGTACCTGCTCGGTAGATTGATTTTGGATCGAATCTAACAAAGTCAGGGTTTGCGAGAGCTTATGGCTGACTTGATCGATAGCTTCGATTAGATTGGTGTTGTCGATCACCCTTCCTTTGTAGCGAGGAAGTGGTCGATGAGTTGTCAGCGTGGTTGGAGCCGTTGCTGGGGTGGTCAGAGCCACAGTCAGCGTGGTCGGAACCGTAGCCGATGAAGACGTGGTCAATGTAGATCAGATCTGTGGCTCCTCCATGGTAGTGGCGGTGAAGCTGTTGAAGCCGGTGGTCTAGGTGATCTGGCCGATGGTGAACGAGAGACCATCCACCATGGCCACGGAGTCGGGGATGATGACCATATTGCTCGCCTAGGAAGCTGTACGCACACCCCCTACCTGGCGCGCCACTGTCGACGAAACCTGGTCGGCAGTCTACCAAGGGGTATGCCCAAGGTAGTGATTTGTCGGTAGACAGGTGCGCAAGCTACGAACTAGATGGTGACGCAAGACACAACAAGGTTTTATCCAGGTTTGGCCACCGTGAGGGCGTAATACCTACGTCCTGCGTCTGATTTGTATTGATGTGTATAATAAGATGTGTTTTGAGGGGGTCCCCTGCCCGCCTTATATAGTCCGGGGGGCAGGGTTATAAATCTAGAAACTAATCTTGCCTGGTTATATTTGCCATAGCTGGCCGGATAAGGATTCCTATTCTAACCGACCAGGATCTTATTTGATCTCCAAGTTTGCTTTCCTTCCTTGCGTGGGACGCTGAGCAGATCGACTGGACCACGCGTCATCTTCTGGTGGGCCGGGCCCTTTGGTCTGGGCCAGCCCAAGTGTAGCCATAAGGGTATAGGGGTTAATACCCCCATAGCATTGCAATAGAAAAGAAAAAAATGTTATTGCATCATAAACCTTAAGCCCCATATGAATGATTTTCACGGTGTGTAAAAACCTATAAGAATATTCAACGTGATGGCATAAAAATAAAAATACCATGCATACATCTAGTTATATTTCATTTTTTGCATATATGGAAAATCTAAAATTATTAGACAGACATCCTGCTAAAAACATTGTTAATTAAAAAAATCTATCCTTAGCCTCACAAGAATAACCAAACTCTAAATGGCTGACCGTTAACCCTTTATCATAATCCAAGCCTCGAGTTTTTTATGTTCTTGTTGGAGTATTTTTGCAGGATGATACATATGATCAAGAGCGGGTTTACCCGGTTGACCTCATCTCACTCCACCAATGGACGAGAAGGACATCTACTGGCAAAACATGCTCTGATAAGGATCACTCAACTTTTCACATTCGACCATGACAACATCCAGTTTGGGGGAGGAGCATCCCCATGTATCTAGCTAAGTATTTCTTTCCGTTAGCTTTATTATTTTTGAGTTACTTTTTAGTTAAAGAAATAAAAAGGCGCATAACAAACAAAACAAAATAAAAAAAATTTATTAGCTATATATATTATTAAGATGTGATCATAAATTTTGAAAATAGAATAAAAAGTGTGTGTCTAGTTTTCTATTTTTAAGAGTTGAGCAAGTAATGGAGTCTAAGGATAATCTCCTGCAATGAAAGTGATGAATAGTTGCTCTATTGTAGTTCCTCTCAAGTACCTAGTTTTTAGCCTTGAATTCTCTCGAGTTTTGGATAAGATTGTTTTGATATAAGAATTTGCTCTGAACTTGAAACTCGTGGGTAGCAAATACTTGATCTAAGCCTAGGTAATTGACGGCTATAATATGAGAAGGTCTGAGTTGCTATTTATCTTGTTCCAAGTGACACTTAAGTTCTAGAGATTTATCTTTTGAAAAACACAAAAATGTTATATGAGTTCCTGTATAACAAAGATTGAATTCCTACTAGAGCCATACATGTTATTTAGGCTAGGAAAACTTTCATATATATGTTGCTTGCTTTGCATTGAGTTTTGTCAAGCTTTGTTGATGCTTTATGAGAGGTTTGTCATGCTCTTAAAATCAAGATCACGTACACACCATATATACCTGCTGCTCTTACACTGGGAGTATGCAAAAACATGCCTTCCATCTAGATCCACCTAAAAATGTTCTACTCCTACATTGGTGGTGAACACAAAAACATGTTTGTTAGGTTTTTCTTCCACCAAATAAATGTTTCAAGTTCTTGTAAGCTATCTCTTAAGGTTTTATTGCAGAAAAAATACATGGGGCTATGCAAAAGTTATTTATAAAAAAAGAGAGTTGAAAAAATGGACAAGTGTCTAAGACATCTATAACAATGGATACTTAGATGCCTGCCTAAAAAACAAGAGAGATAAGATAGCCCCTGCTCTCTAGCAAGTGCTCCAAAGTTTTAAAAAGAGAGATATGTTTTCAAGGAGCAAAGAAGAATTAGGATTAGTTACCACATATATCCACCATATATTCCACACACATGCACATCTTGATTTGATTATATGACTTAATTCTCTTTGGATCCATTGTTTGACTTTACAATATATGCATTGTATGTATGCTCTAGCTTTCTCCCTACCTATGAACTCCACATGAGCCTTAGGAGTAGGAAGAGAAAAAAGCATAACATCTTTATTGCCTTAGTGAGGATCCACAAATACCATATATTGAGAGACTTGAGAGTGTCATACAATGGAATCTTAGAGTTTTATTTTGAAAACTTATAAAAAAACTTTGGAACAATGGTTGAACAAAGAACTTGAGACATAGTGCTTGACTTGATCGTTCTATCTTTCAATTGCTCAAGACCCAAGTGAAGGCTAAGAAGCCCCATGGTTGAAGGTAATATGGGTAAGTTTGAAAGTCAGATCAGTTTATTCTAATCCGGAGAAGAATTTTTATTGAACGCATGTGTACTTTTGAGGCATGAAAACATTGTAGCAAGTCCTGATCCATTTATACTGAGTTTAGCTTTGCTAAGGGACTAGCAAAGGTTAAGCTTGGGGGAGCTTGTTAACGGTAGTTAACAACCATATCAAACCATCAACATAACATGCATAAGGGCACATTTGAGATCACCAACATAGATCTAGGGACTTAAACTAACAAATTCCATAAGTTTTGGTGAATCTGTGATTTCTGTAGGGTATATCCAGAAAACCATCAAGGAGGACCAACACGTTAGGGTTAATTATGCAAATCCACCGCGAAACTAACGTGGGAAGGATCTAGAGGACTTCAGAGGACACCACACCGAAGCGGAGGGCGAGGAACCACCAAGTGGGCTCGGCCAGCCCCACCTATAGGCCGACCGGCCTCTTGTGGTCCTACTCATCAACACCTTCTAGAATGTTCCTCCACCGCCTCCTAGAGTTGCATCTACGCCGTTTCTTAAGTCAGTTTGATCCAAGGGCTCATGTTGCAAGCTCCAGCCTATATAAGAAGGCCCTTGCCCCCTCCCTAGAGATATCCCTAAAACCCTAATTCATATTGATCTCTTCGGATCAAGACCACACCAGGAGGATTAGCGCTAGACTCTCCAATGTAGTAGATTAAGAACTTGAGAGTTAGGGAGAGTTGAGTCATGGTTCTGGAGAAATCTTTGGAGGTCTGGTATATCTTTGTACTTTACCTTTGCAAAAATTATGCTTTAATATATTATCTTCTCTATTTGCTTATATGTCTTTCATGTGTATGGTTAATATAGTTATTATACTTTGGCATGGGATCTCCGCTCATATTGAGTGCTCTAGTTATTATATGTGATTAGAGTAGTAATCAATAGTGTAGACATGGTGTCTAGGCTACGGGATACCAGAGGTTGCACCCAATCCCATGGATAGCTGTGGTAGATCTAGAGGTGACAGCTCTGACCAGGCCTTTGTAATCCATCACGTTCGAATTGGTGTTCGTAGAGCTTTAGGCAGCCTTTCCCCGACTACGCTTCCTCACCCCCTCGACAGTCGAAAAGGTACTGCTGCTCTAAAGTGTTATTGTGTGATCGCTATATCTATCCATGTTTTAGTTATCATCTAGTCTAGACTAGAATAGAACCAATGCTATAGAGAAGTATTTAGGAACCTTGAACTCTCCCATTGTCCTCTTAGTTTAATTAATCTAATCTTTATTCATGGAACTCTCCTAAGTGTGTGTCATTATTTATAACTCATATCATTTACCATTTACCTCCACTTTAGACTAGTTGGTGTATTAAGTTAGTAGATACATTATGGTTAATTATCAATCTCTTTAACCATTGCTTCCCTGTGAATAAATACGATACTCTGGAATACTCCTGGGTAAAAGCTATAATGGTATCCGTGCGCTTGCAGAATTTTCTGTGCGTTAGTAAATACCAACAACTACAAGTGTTTCACCATCAAGTGCAAGTGTGTTAGCATTTTCACAATCATTTTTCAAAGGTGAATCACTTCTCACTGATTGTGCACTAGGCCTAAAATGCAAATGCAAGTTTTTCAACACCTAATGGCACTAGAGGATCGAGTTTTCTGATAAGAGGTCCCCTCTCACTAGTACAACCATCTATCCTAAATGTGATCACACTCTCTATAGTGTCTTGATCACCAAAACAAAATGGTCGTATTTATTATACCTTTGCCTTGAGCCTATTTTGTTTTTCCCTTTCTTCTTTTCAAAATCCCAAAGCTTGATCATCATCACATGTCCACACCAACACCATGATCTTCATTTTATGTGGCCATCTCCACCCATGAGTGCCACTTAGCTCCATCACTTGGGTTGGGCCAACCTATCTTAAATTCACACTTAGAGCATAGCGTTAGTCCAAATAGGTTTCATCAATTAACCAAAACCAAACTAGGGCTTTCACCCCTATACCCGAATCGTTCCCTATTCCCTTCTCCATTCCCTAACTCTAGATCGAGGGTAGCTTTTTCTTCACAAATGACAACTAGGAAATTGGCAGCGGTTCACTTGGTCTCTGGTGAAAATGAGGCGGTTTGGCCATCCTCGATCCAACAATGTTGACATCAGTGCTACAATGGCGGTCCAATTGTGTTGTGATGGCTATCACTACTATAATAATGATTGTCAGCAACGAGAGATTTTTTGGGCGGAGGCGGCTCCTAATTGAGATGCTTCTATAATGATGTGGGGGCTTCCTCTAGCCTTGTATCCTCACTAGGGATCTGTCGGGTATGAATATTTGGATACCCGGAGAAGGGGAGCTAATGGTTGACAACATTAACTCACCCAAAGCAATCAAGGGTATAACCATGACCTCATCCAACCCCTCCAAGGAAGGTTTCGATTTGCTAACCCTGAGGGCACAGGCTCTATCTCGCCTGACCCTAGGGGCGCGTGGCTCCGTATCACCCAGCCCCAAGGGATGGGCTCCGCCTCGCCCGACCCCCAAGGAACGGGCTCCGCCTCGCCCGACCCCCCGAGGGGGGACTCCACCTCGCCCGATCCCGAGATGCGTATCCAGCCTCAGACGGGAGCGCAGGCCCCCATGGGGGCAGGAGCCCACACTGTCTCCAACCACTATGGGTGTGATGGTGTGAGCCTAGGACCATGCTCCTGACATCAAGAAGGGAGCGAGCATGCCTCGACGCGACCCGTGGCCACGACAGACCACACCTAGGCACGCACATCACCAATAGTGCTGGGCAGACCAGCACTGTGCTGCCTAATCCTCGTACGGCCCCCGTCAAGGGAGCCTGTTGACCATGCTCCTGACGTTAGGAAGGGAGCAAGCACGCCTCGACGTGACCCGTGGCCACGACGGGCCATACCTAGGCCCGCAAGTCGCCAACAGCGCTAGGCGGACCGGCACTATGTTGCCTAGTCCTCGTACAGCTCCTGTCAAGGGAACCAGTTGACCATGCCATGCACCAGGGCGGGATGGAATGCCACGGCCAACTAATGATGCCCGCCTATAGGGCAAGTGACGAGCAGGGTCACGGCGTGGAGCTGCCTTTGTCATCATCTGCAGGACCAGCGGGACCCACCTATAGGAGAAGAAGAACAACGCAGCCCTAGGGCCCTCTTCCTATCTACTTTTCTCTCTCTCATGTAGCCCGCGCCTTCCCCTTGGCATATAAAGGGGGAAGCAGGGTGTCCCATAGGGGGCAAGCTTTCAGAAGAAAGACAAAGGCAACTCAACTCCACACCTTAGAGACTTGGGATCATTTCCCTCTCTCGCCTGTTTGTAACCCCTACTACAAACTAAGTGCCGGTAACACGAGTAGCCACAAGCTGGACGAAGGGATATTCCGCATGAACCACTATAATCCCTTGTGTCTTCTGAGCACACCATCCAGGCCAAATGCGCAAATACAAATTTACTAGTCGGTGGTTCGAAATACCGATAGGATCAGCACGGAGGAGGCCAAGGGTTCGCATTGGGAAAAAGGAGACCAAAGGTTGGACTAACAGAGCAGTTAGGTGTTGTGATAAATTCTGGAGTAAATGGCTATTAATTCATCATCATTATAGTGCCACCCACCGGGTATTTATAAACCATACCTGGGATGGAGTGAATTTACATCGCGCCCTCACCAGCGAGGTTGATTCTTTATAGGTGTACGGGGGCACAATAGTCATTTCCCATGCTCTACCCAACTACCCTCGTTGATGACACTGTGAACACCATTCCTAGTACCACTATCTTCTGTCATCCGTCAGATAGCACATATCCGGCTCCACAAGGGTCATGCCTCCTCGCGAGGGGACCTTCGCTGGGCGATGTCAGATCTGTAGCTGCATAGGATCGGGGTTACCTATGTTTGAAGGGTTAGTTAGGAAACCTTCATCATGGATACTGCTTAGTAGGGTGACTCTGCTGAGGGTGGACGAGGGTCTAGCTTGTGGGCGAGGGTGCACTGGAGTGGCGCGTTGGAGGCGTTTTCCTGATAGTGACCCCTCAGAGGTTTGGTCTAGCCTGATGGGCCGAAGTAGCGCAAAACCGATGGAGGGCGAGTGGAACTCAAGCCCGTAGCCCCCCCTAGCCCAAGCGATGCCCTGTCTGCCTTCAGCTACTAGCGATGGACTCAAGGTAATTTGATGGCCATGTCTTTTGAGGAGTTAGTTATGCATGATGGCGCGAAAGAGGATGCGTTTTTCCATGTTTCAGTGAGTCGCTCCTCATTTTTTAAGATCACCCCAATCCCCGCGGGCGCATGGTGGGGGTTTTGTGCCTATAAGTGGAAGCAGTAGGTGGGATGCGTTCTTTCCTGGGCTCACATGTTGTCTATTGTTGCCATACTGCAATGGGATGTTGTGCAAAGGTTTTCATTGAGCAGAGGTTGGGTGCTTGGCGAGGGTTGTTGTTGCTGAAGGTTCTTTGGCGAGTGGATCTGTTGGCCTTGCTTCGGCTTGAGTACTGGTGAGTTGCTCTCCTCAGTTCGTAGTTGTTCGATGGCTTGGTTGGTGTTTCGTGGGCTAAGCGGTTATCTTACTTTTGTTAGTGATGGCTCGTACTAAGGGGGTGTTTGGCACGGCTCCTCTTGAGGGGCTCCTCTAGAGGAGCTAGAGCTGTTTTGGAGGAGCCACAATTTGTGGCTCCAAAATGGCTCGGGCTCCTCTACTTTTTACTGAAAAATGGCTCCTCCAAGAAAATGTTTAGCAAGCTCCTCCGCAGGAGCCAGAGCCAGAGCTAGGGAGGAGCTCTGCCAAACAGACCCTAAGCAGACCGTGAAACTAGTTGTGGGCTTGGAAGGCGCTTCCAAACCAGAGGTTGAATCTTTTGATTTTGGGGCATCTCTACTTACTAAGAAAGATTTGGGTTTGTTTGTTAAGTGGAAGTGGTATGCTAAGGGTAATGCGAGGGTCCTTGAGGGCGAATATGGTGCTGCAGCCGCACGACGAGGAGGTCTATGCTGGCATGCGGTAGTGCGGTTTAATGATTGGCCGAGATGATTCTTCAGGAGTTGACATGCGTCTGTCATTGGGATTCTAATGGCTGAAAAATTTGTAGTTGTGCTGGTGCGATACTCGATCATGAGGAACTTCCTTGGGATGTGGGCGATCACTATGTCGGTTGGGTACAAGAACGAAGGGCTCCTAATGGGGATCCAATTCATTAGCCACACATGGTCAGATGCCACACTGCACCTCGCCTACTCCATGTAGGAGGCGTGTGGGGCAGAGTACCTAAAGGCCAATGTGCACTACGACCTCATCAGGAAAGAACAGCTCCAACCTCCTGAAAAAATGGTGGACAAGGAGTTAGGAGGTAGTTAGTACAACTACAGGGTGATTGAATGATTGAGCTCGTGATCAGAGAGCTGGATAGAAGTTTAGTGCCACCAATGTTACAACACATTTAAACTTAAAATTACCATAGCATTATTTTGTTCACGTTGCAATGCACGGACATTTATCTAGCAGTACCAAAGATAAGTATCAACTCCCCCTAACCCCCGCCCAACGTCTCATTTTTAGAACCTTTTACTTTCATGGCATTCAAATATTTTATTTGAGTTTGTAGTGTCCCATTCTATTTCTATAAATATTTTTGGAATTTTTAGATCTTAGAGACATTTTTAGATCTGATGTTTATCAACTTTTTAAAATTAAAAAGTATGAAACCACCTTGAAAACCATTTAAGGGTTAAGGTATAATATGTTTAATTTTAAAGTTGGAGGAGCAATAAGATAAAAAAGGGAGAGGAAGGGATAGTCAATGGTCTACTTCTATCTAGGTATGCGGGCGGGGAGATTTGTGTTTCGATGTGGTCTGACCAGAGCATCTTCAGCAGGAGCCCTCGAATTAGAGGTCCTATGTTTGTTTTGAGGGCTTCTCCTCATATTTGAGGGTCTTATTTTTTGCCTCTACTCCAGCAGGAGCCGTCAAATCCTTTTAATAGTCACTGACAATTAGAACCTACCTATCATCTCAATGCTCTATTAGCTAAGCTATCACAACGCAAAGAGGAGCAAGGAGCACCTCGCTCGTCTGCCTCATTTGAGCAGCAGGCCGAGCAGGGGAGCCTCGACTGCTATGCGGGAGGGAGCCCGTGGTGAGGCACCGGAGGAGCCGTGCATGGGATGGTCCTCGCCGATTCCACGCCGGGGAGGGGCCTCACCGGATTCGCTCTGGGGAGCCATTGCCTGTCCATGCCAAGGAAGAGAAGGCAGGGATGCCACCGATGGATGGGCCTGTGGTAGAGGCTGTAACATCCCAAATGTTAAAAGCAGTTAAAACTTGGTCATGAGCATCATCATGCATAAACCTCAAACATTGTTGCATCAATGCACTATATGTTTCAAGTATAGCATGCATATGTTTCATATGTTACATAGTAGTGTTCTATATATGTTGTTTATGATATGTTTCATATGCCATGTTTCACATGTTGCAAATATAGAATCTCACATGTTGCACTGTAAGGTGGCATATATTGCTTTTAATATGTTTCATTAAAGTAAACTCATGTTTCAAGTATTGCCACCTATGTTTCATTCATATCATGTCTAGGTATATGATGTTTTATGTGTAGCTTTCCTATGTTGCAAATAAGGGGTTTCATATGTTAGCTATGCCTTGTTCCATGTGTTTCAAGGAAGTGTTTCATGGGTTGTTTTTAATATATTTTTAAGTTACATGAAATAATGTCACCATTACTAATTATGGTTCTTTATGGTTTTATATATGAAAATGTGCTTAAACAAATAAAATTTTGATAAAATAAACTTTATAGATCAAAGTGTGTTCTATGACGTAGAATCAACATGTAATGATATTTCCAATCCAAATATGTTTAAATTTGAGTTCCACTATTGAATCCTATAACTAATTCTTAGTCAATTTGGCTAAGTGTTTGTTATTAGTTATAAGGTTCAATATTTGGGATATTATTAAATGGGTTTTCATAAATAAAACTTGTTCAACTTTTGTTCTATGTTTTAGAGTGATGCTTAAGCTATTTTACTGTGTAATTAGTTGCAAAGTATGATCACTGTTTAGCTTATAATTAATTACTCAAACTTGCTTGATCAAAACAGTTTTCAAAACCTGAAACTGTATCCACCTTTCAGTTTAACTGTACCCTGTTTTGGGATTCAAAATCTTTCAAAGTATCAAGATTTGGGTGTGGAGCCTTTAACCAAAGTTGGAGGGGACCTGTAGATGAACAACTCTTGTTCAAGGTGTTGGTTGTATTGCTGTGTGAAATCGTGAGAAAAGATGAGGAGAAGAAGGGGTTTTTAGTCTATGAATAGTGCTCATCGGTGTCCTGTCTGCCTGCCTGCTCTGGCATTCGCCGCCGCTCTTCGCGCCGCTTCTCCTAGCGCAGGCACGCAGCTGCTTCCTTGGGCGAGCGCAAGCAGCTGCTGTCCACGCCCGGACGCTTCGCCCGTGTTCTCCCTCGCCGTTTTTAGCGTAGCGCCGCCGGCCACTTTTCTCTTCGCTACTCTGCTCGCCACCGGCAGGACCCAACTCACCAGCACAATTCACCGCCACCGCACGATCTTAGCTCAATTCTTTAGCCACCAAGCTCGCCTCGTCGTTGCGCATCTTTCGAACTAGCTCGCTTCACCTATTCTCGACTAACGACGCCACGCGTGCCGTTTTCACCGCGGCCGGTCAGCCATGGCCGCCGAGACGCCATCACCGTGGCTAGCTCTCACCGGAGCACCTTTGTCCCTTCCCTCTTTTGTTCTATGTTCATTTTTATGTCTTGATGCTCATCGATCCATCCTTTCTACCTCTACCGCAGAGAGTACACCGAAACGCCGATCTTGCCACCGTTTTCCGCCGCCACATCCGCCATCAACGCCGGCAGCACCCCCTGCTTCTTATCTGCTTCAACCGCAGGGTCGGTCGTGTTGTGGTGAGCTTCCTTAATATACGCTGGACCCCTTCTAGGCAGTTTAGGGTCGGGCATGGCTGGAGCACGGTCTCGCCGCCGTGTCGTACCCTGCTGTGTCACCATGGTTGCGGCCGTGCTTGCTCCGATGCGCTTGGGGGTTAGCGGGTAGCACCAGTGTGCGTGCGCATGTGAGGTGAGTCGAGTGGAGTCCTTGGCCTCGTCGGAGAGTCCACCGGCCGGAGCCATCGCCGTCGTGACGGCTTGAGTAGAGGAGAAGGGGCAGGCCTGGGCTGTTTCGGCCTTGGGCCTCGGCTGTTGGCTGGGCCGGGTTGGGCCAAGAGGATAAGAGAGAGCTGTGGGCCGGTTCAGAAAAAGGGTTGGGCTGAGAAAAAGAACAACGTTTTTTGTTTTTTTTGAAAAATACAAATGAATTGATTCTTGTTTAATTCATAGTTAGATAGTTAGAGCTTATAAAATTATGAAACTTTTTGTGTAAGCTCTTTATGATATACTCTACCTAGGAAAAATAGTAAATGAGTATTTTCAGTACTTTTTCTATGATCTAAAAATACCTCTTTTAATTAATAAATGCAACTTCAATGATTTTTATAGGCTAAAATATTGATCCAAAAATGATGAAACTTTAGGATAATGCTTTATATGCTTTGTTTAACCTTCACTAAAATTTTGGTACTGTTTTGATAATGTTTAGTTATATCCTTAGTTATGCCTTAATTAATTAATTATTTATTTAATGCTTGTTTGATTAGAATAAATCATAACTTGACTTGAGTGTGAATTTGGAATTGATTGATGACCATGGGACACCCCCACACTTGCTGTTCCATGGCACTATTTTATATGTTTGAGTAAGATCATTCACCATGTTATATAATGTTCTCAGATGAAGTAAACACCTTGTTAACCTGAAATGATAATATGGTTTAATAAAATAGTCAACTTGGTAATTTGCGAAGGAAAGTTGTACTCAAGTAATTAATCTTGTTATATCATTATAATCAATTCTCTATGTATTATGTCATGCATCATGCATCATGTCATGTATTCCATCTTGTTAAGCAAAGTATCATTTATTACGTGTAGTATGTGCGAGAGTGAGAAGGCTCGTGTTGATCAAGTATCAGAGTAGGTCCATCCATCAGAGGTGTTGGTGTCTATTGGATCTCTCTGAGGAAACTAACCTTCTCTGCAATGAAGGCAAGCCCCGGTGCATATCACCCTTCTATAGCTTTTACAAATCTTTATCATGATTAAGTCTTGCAAGATGTGCATTAAGTAAATTAGGAGTTGCTTTTATACCGTTGTTGCATGATTACCTTGATATCCAGATATCCTCAGATATACCCTGTTTTTATGAAAAGGTTATTACCTCCTATGCCTAGTAATGCTTAGTCTTTAATGGAGGTCGAACGATGATTTCATCGTTCCAGAGTACCAGTTTTACCTTGCTCTTCTCAACTCTTAATGGGTTGTGAATACCATGATATTAATTTTGTAAATCAAGACCGGGCGGAATCTTGGCTTACGTTATGGTTTGAGGCCTAACGTAGTGACCCCACCTGTGTCGATTAAGGACCGGTCGTTGTAGAGCTGTCTGTGATCGTGATTTGTAGTACTGGCCACATACTCTGGTAAGCCCAACATCTAGGCTATTCCATTATGGGAAACGATAACCGCGCACTGGGAGTGGAGAGATGGCGGGAGTATTGTGTACCCATGCTTGTGAATGCGTCAGGCTTGAACGATTCCAAGAGGTGGGATACTGGCTCTCGGGTAGCGCTGGACCGGTTCCCATTTTGGAGGATCCGAGTGAGGGTTGATATATGTAGGTTCGGGTCTGCAGACCTAGACCTACATATGTCGTGTGGTAAGGAAACCCAGCTGGGCCAAACCGATTCGAATCGCCACAGCTTCTCGGTGAAGAAGACTCGATCAACTGTGCTACATCATAGTTAACCAATGAAACATGGATACTGATGGAAACCAGATGATATGAGTTGAACTTGAGTTTTCATGATTAAAGAAGTGATTGATTTAGACCAGGTGCTAATTGGATACTAATAATAACTTAATACACAGCTAAAAGGTTAAAAATAAGGATTCATTTGTAGTACGCTTTTCTGCAAAAGCTACGTCTTACTTCTACCTTACCTTTAAGCCAGCATATCCTTGGAGTCTTTTCTTTAGTCGGGTAAGACTTGTTGAGTACCCTCAAGTACTCAGGGTTTGTTAACCCCTGTTGCAGGTTTTGACTTGAGCAGTTATGTGAGGTCATGTCGGTGGGCTCGACATGGTCTGGCTACCTCTTTTACCTTAGATGTTTCTTCTCGGATGCTTCCGCTGTCTACTCATCTTTTTGAGCTTAGGTTAAAATTTAACTTCTACAAGTTTTGTAAAATAATGTTATATTATTCCGCACTCCGATGTAAGATATTTTATACCAAATGTTCAAATGTTGTGACAACTCCTTTGTTGATCCTGTATGAGTTGTAAAATGTGGATAATTCAGGTTTCCCCGAGGACACCCGACAGACTACCGGAGTTGTCTGGCTTGCATGAGCAGCTATCAGAAGTCTGAAAGACAGTGATAGGCACATGTGGGCCATATAATTCAGGTGGTTCTGCCACAGAGGCCATGAGTGGTAGGGAAGAGAAGGAGACGCTCATGGTAGGGAAGAGAAGGATCTGGCGGTGGTTGGCATGCTGCCGGTGGTAGGGGTGCTACCGGTGGATGGGCCTGCGGCAGGGGCACAAGTCTACGACGAGGAGGGAAGAGAAGGCGCGCGTGGAAGGAAAATGGCCAACTGCCGGATTCGGTGGTTGATGGCTCGCGGGATTGAGTTTTTGGAGGGTGGGATTTGATGACCTTCCAAATTTGAGGGTTTGAGTAGGGACCTGCTAAAACTATGTTTTTGGTATGGACTCTTAAATTTTAGTTTAGGGGCTTGTTTTGAGTGCCTCTTAGTGCTGGTTTAGCACCGGTTTGTAGAAGAAAACGATTGTACGCGTTGAACTAAACATTATGGATGGGCAACCACTATAATAAAATGATTGATAAATATTAGTATAAGTTAGTTAGGACGTTGACTACAAACGTGCGGATGTGAGCATGAAAAAATTTCACACTTGGGACAATAGAAATTTACATATAACAAGGTAAATTATAGCATGGAACAATGAAAATGCTACAGATACCACAGGACGTTAAGAAAAAACATGAAATATTTGAATTACATTATCAGTACAATATTTGATGACGAATGAAATTAGTTGAAAATAGAAGATGATCGAAATACACCCAAGAACAGAAATGATGAAGCTAACTGAACCAAACATACTTTTGTTGGGCTGAAACATAGCGTATATGGGCCGGACTAGCAAACAAAGGCCAACAAAGCAGCTGCAGTGTTTACGGAATTGTGCGTGGCCGAATAACAGCCCAATAATTCATTTTTGTTATATATAACGGTAATGATATATCACGGGCGTCCGACGCTGTCAGACGCTCCCACCCACTCGCTCGCTCGGTCGAACGCTCCCCACCCACTCGCTCGCTCGGTCGGACGCTCCTCACCCACTCGTTCGCTCGTATGACTCCCGTCTCTTCACTTCTTCCTCCTCGCTCGCCACGCCTCTCCACTCCCGCTCGCCTCTCGCACCTCCTCCCCCTCGCTGCTCGCGCTCCTGCGCCATTGTCGTGATGGACCGCACCACGCGCCGCGCCCAGCGAGCTCGCTGCGCGCCCGCGACGCGTCGTGCTTTCTTCCCCCTTCCCCCCTCGCGCACACCGCGCCCTCCCACACACCTCCGTTTCCTCTGCGACCCGACTTTGGCACCTCATCGGAGATGAGGGTGACGGTGGTGGCTCCGACGAGGTAGGTGGCAGAGGGATCTAGATCTGGAGCCTCCTCTCCTCCCTTCCTCTCTCTTGATCTGGATCTCCTCTCCTCCCTTCCTCTCTCTTGATCTGGATCTCCTCTCCTCCCTTCCTCTCTCTGGATCCGGATCTGAGATTTTCCCCTCCCTCCTCCTCCCTGTCCACCTCCTCCTCCTCCTTCCCCCTCTGGATCTAAGATTTTGATGGCAGCTAGGGTTTGTGGCGAGTCAGATCTAAGCTACATGCAACAGATGATGTGAAATGTTTGCACGATTCTCTGATGTTGCAGTTCTTTTTGAGATGTTTCAATAGTTTTTCCCCTTGTTTGCAGCATCATCTCCCATGTTTCCCGACGTTTCATTAGTATCGCTTCTGATGTTGCAGTAGCTTCTTCTCCTTTGTTGCAGTAGCTTCTTCTCTTCGTTGCAGTAGCTTATTCTCCTTGTTTGCAGCAGCTTTCTTCTCCTTTTTGTTGCAATAGCTTTTTCTCCTTTGTTGCAGTAGGTTCTTCTTCTTGTTGCAGTAGGTTGTTCTCCTTTTGTTGCAGAAGCTTTCTTCTCCTTGGTGCAGCAGCTTCTCCTTGTTCCATTAGTTGTTTTTCGATGTTTCAACAGTTTTTTGGTTTTGTTTCACCAGTTTTTCTACTTGTGTTCATTACGTGTTTTCCCGACATTTCAACAGTTTTTTTCGTTTGTTTCACCAGTTCTCTCCTGTTTGTTTCATTAGGAGTCCTTCTTTGTTGCAATAGCATTATACCTCTGCTGCACATGGGAGGGTGGAGCATGGTGGTGAGCTGGTGGCGGGGCTCCGTGCAGGGGCGGGACGGGGGTTCGCGGGTTCCCGTGCAGGAGCGGGGCGGGGTCGCATTTTCTGTTTTCATTTTTGTGGGGCGGGGCGGGCTGTTGCGTGCGGGGCGGGACGGGCGGGAGGCACTGGCGGGATTGGGGAGCGTCCGGACACCCCCCTGGAGCCTGGCGTCCGAGCGCTAGCAGTTCCCATATATATAAACAAGAAAATATTTTTTTAGAAAAATATGAAAGAGAGGGGCTAATCGGTGGTAAGGATGCAAGGCGGGGCGGGCTGCCGCTCCAACCCGCTGGGCTGCCTGCGCCACCAACCCACATGAGGTCGAAACCTAACCCACTTAAACAGAGTGGGCTGAAGTGTCCGGCCCGCTTGATCCTGGTGGCAACCCGCATCCCGCATCGGTGGGCATCGCGGCAGTCGTGGTGGCCGACGACGCGAGCTGCGTCCGTCTCCCTATCGCCGTCGTACTCCTGCTCGACCTCGTCATCGTCCTCCGCCTGGTGCGGATCTAGCGGCGGCTTGGGTTCAGCAGCAACAACGACGTCCTTGCTGCTGAACAGCCATGGCGAGCAGCGCACCCTTCGCTGCTGCCGCCTCTACCGGCACCTCTGCTGCCGCGGCCTCTGTCTTCTGACGCAACACCAGTGCCAGCATCCGTGTGGTTTGAGTCATGAGTTGCGGAGACGGAGTGGGAGGCCCCACCGACGGAGATCGTCTTCTTCCTCGCTGGCCCCTTTCTCCTGGTGCTGGCTATGCGGTTGATGCTGCCGTGCATGGTCGGGAGTCCTGTCCTGGCCAACATTGGTAATATACTCCCTCTACGGCACGATCGGCGGGGCATGGTCGGATTCGTCGGGTACTTCCTCGCCATGGACGCGCACTACAAGCAGCTCATGGTCGTTGAAAGGTGGAAGCCATGTAGGGAAAAGGATGCAGGACTTGCTGGATGGACGCGAAAAACGGCTTCGCGGGCTGCCGCGCCAACCCACAAAAACATAGCGGCAACATGTGGGCTACCGCATTAGCTCTCGTGCGACTTGCGGCTCGAGCGGATGTGGGGCGGGCTGCCCACTGCCGCCCCATTTGCATCCTTAGTCGGTGGGCTACTTCAGTCCGCGTATATGCTGGCCGAAAGCTGGTTCAGCACGGATGGGCCTAATTCCGGCCGAATCCCGCTGTCGCCTGACGAGTGACAAGGTTTGTCATTCTACCACAATCACCATGGGTCATCCAGTTTCTCAAAAAAAAAAATCAAGGGTCACCTGCCGTGCCACGTAGACGCACGACATGCACACCTGGCCGGCCGCACCTGCTGTGTGCTGTTCGTTGCCGCTTTTGGCTCAGTGCCACCGGCAGATGACCTTTTTAGATGGTTTCTGAGAAACGAAATTGCAAAGGTGGTTGTGATTGATAACAATCTCTAAAAATCGACTTCTGAAAGAGGCTGGGCAGTCATCTCTATGAATCGCTTATTTATAACAACATAAGCTTAAAACAACTGGCCCAGCCGCCTCTATAGAGTATCTATACCTCCCTCCACAAATTGGTTGTAGTAGTGAACAAAGGCAAATTTGAGCTAGGGAGAATATCCTAACAAGCAAAAGTAAGATATTCATCTCACAAATATCTGGCTAGGCACTTTTAAGCCGAAATTGAAACACCGAACCGAACCGAGCTGAATAGAACCCAAATTTTGGTTTTTCGGTTTCGGCTTCAATTTTTGAATCCCAGAAGTGTAGTGTTTAGTGTCTCAGCGAGGAATCGAGAAACATAGAAATATATGTAAACCAGCCTCCTGCGGTCCTAGCAAAGCCCGAAAAAAGCATTGAGCCCACCTAGGCAACCACCTCGGCCCAGCCCAGCAACCACTCCATCCAACCCTCTAGGAGTAGACGACCCTACCTGGCCATCACAGCATGTCAGCAAGACAACAACTACTCCTTTCCAAACCTTATCCATATCTCCCTGCACCCTATGGTGGCGCGGCGGTTGCCGTGAGTGCGCACTACGCGGGGGCGAGACTCGACTCTCGAGCGGGCAAGGCTGCTAGGGTGGCGCGACTGCCGGCCAGCGAGCGAGGAAGGCCGCAGCCTGTGCGGGACGACGCAATAGGTGCTAAGTAGGGGCGGGGCGGGGGACGGCGCGGTGAGCGCTGGGCGACCAAGTGTCGCCGGTCACTGAGGGGGTGAGTGGCAGGCAACGAGCGTATGTGCTACGTCGAGTGGAGCGAGTGCCAAGCGGCAGCATGTCCACGACCAAGAGGTGGCGACAAGGCACATCTGGGTGCAGATAGCATGAGGGATGATGGGCGAGGCATGCTTCGGTTTTTCCAGTCTTAAACCGAAAACCAAAGTAAAAACCCAACACCGTACTTGTCGGTTTTGTATTGTTTAATGCAAAAAGTCTACTTAACCCCTCAAACTACTGGTGGTTGTCTACTTCACCCCCTTACCTATAAAACTAGGTATTATACCCCTTAAACTATTGAAAACTGTCTAAATAACTCCCTTAAGCGGTTTTAAAGGTGGTTTCGCTGATATAGCATATGAAAAGGTCTACATAACCCCCTAACATATCAAGGGTTGACTAAATAACCACCTCAACTATAAAACCAGATATTATAGCCCTTAACGTATATCTAATAATGTTCAAATGACCATGTGATAGTCTTGTAGTGTTGTTTGGATATCGTATTCCACCACACTTGCCAAAGCACCCATACTTACACGTAGGTCCATTGGTTGCCTCCCTCTCCCTACTCTTTCTATGATTACGGCACCGCTCGATGACCACTACCCTATCTCTTGCTCCACCTCATGGCACTCGACGACATTGAGTTCATGCACTGCGTCTACACCTTTGTCATTCGACCCCTTCCACATCATTGCCCAGTCTCATTGTCTCCTCCTATAGCTACCTAAAAAACTGAAGGACAACCTGATGGGAGATGTGGGAGGGGCCGGATGATGAGGACTAGGCATGGTGCTTGAGCTCAATGCCATTGACAAGTGTCGGGAGGTGGAGCAAGAGACAAGATGTTGCGTACTTCCCGTTGGATGGTGGGTTGGCCTAGAAGAGTTGGAGGTGGAAGTAGAAAATGTGGCATGCGCACGCGCATAGGCACCTAGGCCAATGTGTCGGGATACGTGTCCAAACGAACCTACAAGACCATCCAAAAGGGTCATTTAAATATTTTTGGATACTTTAAGGGTCATAATATCGGATTTTATAGTTGAGAGGGCTATGTAGTTGACACTTGATATGTTAGGGGGTTATGTAGACTTTTTAGTATACTAAGTCAGCGAAACCACCTTCAAAACTGCCTCAAGGGGTTATTTAGACGGTTTTCAATAGTTTAAGGGGTAGAATACTTGGTTTTATAGGTAAATGGGTGAAGTAAACAACCATCAATAGTTGAGGGGGTGAAATAGACTTTTTCCATTGTTTAATAAACTGACCGGTTCTCAATTCATGGAAACTAAAGTTTTGAAAACCGGATACCGAACTGATGTTTCAGTTTAAACTAATTGCTCAGTCCTACACCAATTATTGTGCATTACTGTACCTACTCTTATCCACACATTATTAGCCCGTGCATCACCATCGTGCATTCGTGCTCCTTTGTGCATCATTCTACCTGCTCTTGACACATTATTAATAATAATAAGATCATAACTTTCACTTACAAGCAGGGGATAGTGATATGTATAGTTCCTTATTCTTAATGTTGCGGTCTATTGGTCATCCATACTCCCTAATTAAGGTATCGATTGGATCCACCGGCCAGCAATAGTCATCAGTTCAAATGATTGACGAAGTGGTAAACGTGTAAAAAGGGTTAAGCAATATAACTGTGAATTAGATTCAAATAACCAATGACAACTCGCAGACTTTGACACCGATATCCTTTTGTTGTTATAAGAGAGGAAAGCTAGGTCAACGTTATGATGAAAGAATAATAAGCACAGCCAGAAGGCACAAGTGCAGCGAAACAAACACCGCCACGGTGCTGACCAGCTGTCGTTGAAGAGGGTTGTCTAGTGGACCCTCGATTTGGCGCACGACCTATGGCAGCTCGCTAAGCCTCCAAGGCAACCGGATGTGGGCACCAGTAAGCCGAAGTGGAGAGCACCGCCTGAGGGATGGTTCAAATACAACTTTGAGGGGGCTTTCTATCCGATCCTTGGTCAGGGGTGGAAGAGCGAAGTGGCACCCCTTCAGCCTGGATGCTTTGACGATGGAAGTCACAGCGTGTAAAGAGGGCCTTATTCTGGCTGGTGACCTGGGCATTCGCAAAGTGCAATTCGAAACGGACAGCCAAGAGTTGGTGAAACTTTGGGAGATGGGAGAGCTGCAGCGATCACGTATTTCTCCGATCATCAGGGAAATTTGAGAGCTTAGTGCTTCTTTTCATGATTTTTCTCTGATGTATGTTCATAGATCATGTAATCACGTAGCCCATACTCTAGCAAAGCCTGTCTCGGATGAACAGGATGGGTGAGTGGCATTGAGCCCCAACCTGTATTGCTAATCTGCTGATTGAAGATTGTAATCATGATGCTTCCTGATTAATCAAGGATTTCATTATCGCAAAAAAAAACAGAAGGCAGAACCACCGTGCGTGTATATATACCAGTGTAGAGGACGTTACGGTAATTGCTCTAGGCGTGTGGCTAGCTTCCCGTTGGTTCCTCCCCGGATGAAATACAAAATGCTTTTTTTGCCTGTTTTATCATTTTTGGGGGATTTCTAGGAAACGATTCATAGAGGCGGCTATGATTAACAACCGTCTCTATCTACTTCTAGGGATGGCTGGGTAGCCGCCTCTAGCAATCAATTATTTGTAACAACGTAAGCTTAGAGGCGGCTTACGGAGTATCTATATCTACCTCTACAAATTGGCCGTAGTAATGAACAAAGGACAAATTTGGGGTAGGAAGAATCTCCAAATTAGCAAATGTAAGATATTCATTCCCCCGTCAGTTGTGCATTATATTACTATAGCTGGTCTTCTCAACGCTTTATTAGCCCGTGCATCGCTATCCTACTCCTTTGTGCATCATTATACCTACTCTTAACATCATTATACCTACTTCGACACATACATTTTTGTGTTGTTAAGAGAAGCAAGCTAGGTCAACGCTATGCTTAAAGAATAAGCACAACCAGAAGGCATGACCATGGTGCGTGTGTATATATCAATCTAGAGGATGTTACATGATCACACAAACATTTGGGGATTGGCCTCATGATTTTATTGTTGGGTCAATAAGAGGTAAACACGCCCACATCAATAATTGCTCAGTGTCCTACATTCTTGTTGTGCTAATGAACACAAGGGCCAGAACTCCCATAGCAGCTGCCGTGCATTCATGATACTCATTGGCGATTACATTGTATGCCCGCTACTTACGATTTTGTTTTGTCTCCATGCTTGTATTTTCTGGAGTTTGCTATGCCCAGTTCTGCTTAGTTCTGCTTGTACAATTATGTGTTTGTTCTGCTTCTATGACCTCTGTTTACGTATTTATTGGGACTGTGGATGTTTTCTTCCACTCAAATTCCAAATTTTGTCCCTCAACTAACGGAACAATTTTATTATCACTTCTATATTTCAGATGCCTGAATTTAAAGATGATTTTAGGCAACAGTTTGGTACAACCAACTAGTATAGGTTGATTGTTATTTGTCTTTGTATCATAACATATTAAAATTTTGTCATTGCCTGGCTATATAAACAAATGTTAATTGTTAATTGTCTTTGTGCCAACACAGATCATATTGTATCAGATATGTGATTTTGTCTAACGGGCTTCTTATTCTCGAAACCGAAAATTGCATATTATACCTATGTACTCCCTCTATCTCAGAATAGAGGTCGTCATAGCATTCAAAAAAAATATCAGAAAGGAAGACGTTTTAGCTTCTAGCTCAAATACCAAAATACAGCACTGGTTCATCCATCACCTCCTGTCATACACCATACCAACAAAAAATGAAAAGAATCAGACGGTGTGGGAGGAGCCTCCCGGCCGAAGCGCTGCTCCCAAGCTGCATGCAGGTCAAGATTCCTGTAGGGGTGCCAGAGTCTTTTTGCGTCCACGTTGGTCTCTGTGATAACTTCTACGACGTCTTCTAATTCGGGACAGAGGGATTAAATTGCAACGAATTAAAACTGAAATTTCAATATAAAATATATGCAATAATTGTCCCCTGAAAAAGGAATATTTTCTGGGAAGGCAGCACAGGTTTGACCTCTGCGGCACCCTTGTATATAGAGATAGAACAAACTTCACCAATAATGTCATGATGCTGAAAACCCCAACTGTTGCCCCACAAAACAACTCCTAAATCAACCGATGGGCACTTAATTATTGGTACTGCAGGTTGGCAGCATACTCATAGTTTTTCTGGTGGTTGGGGGCCGGCGACGGCGTTGTGCATCAAGAACAGGGGCGAGGAGCAACAACAACTCGATCCGGAGGACATTCTGGTGAGTTTTGGCATGCAATCCCTTAGCTTGTAGCCTTCTGTCGTCATTGAAGGATGTTTTGATGCATGTAAACACTTTATGCTACCGAAACACAGGGCGCCATGAGCACTGCTGCTCCCCCTGCCGCCGTCCCCGCCGTCGCCGGTGAAGAAGTGGCTACTGCACCGGCATCATCAGAAGCAACAGCAGCTCACTCGAGGAGGAAGCAGAGGAACCCGAGCCTGTACGCCAACGTACCTGCAGCTGAGATAATTGACTCGCTTCCCCTGGAGACGCGGCTCATGGTGCGCCGCCGGCAGTACGGAGGCTTCTGGCAAGCTGAGTTCCTTCTCAAGGGCATGGCTGCCGCTGGCACATGCTTCGAGCCAGACCCATCAGATATCTTCCTTGCCAGCTTACCCAAGTCCGGCACCACCTGGCTCAAGGCCTTTGCCTTCGCGACGCTCAACCGTGCCACACACTCGCCATCCGACGGCCAACATCCGCTCAACCACCGGAACCCGCACGACTGTGTCGGCTTCCTGGAGTTCATGATCATCCAGCAGCAGCAGCACGACGACGCCGGTGCAAGGGGTTTGTATGAGGCCCTCCCTTCTTCTCCACGGCTGTTTGCAACACACCTTCCCTACTCCCAGCTTCCCCATGCCATCACGGAGGAGGGTTCCCGGTGCCGGATCGTGTACGTATGCCGGGATCCCAAGGACGTGCTCATCTCCTACTGGAACTTCTACAAGAAGGTGGCAGCGACGACAGCCGCCGCTGCCGGTGGCGACGGCGACGGCCAGGCCGACCAGGACTCTGCAGGCGTGACCAAATTCGAGGAGGCCTTTGAACTCTTCAGTGAGGGACGGTTCCCCGGAGGGCCACACTGGCTGCATGCCCTAGAATACTGGCACGCGAGCCAGAGGAGGACGGACCAGGTGCTCTTCCTCAGGTACGAAGACATGCTGGGAGATCCGGTGGGTAACCTCAAGAAGCTAGCAGCGTTCATGGGGTGCGCCTTCTCTGAGAAGGACGAGGAGGCTGGGGTGGTGGATCAGATCGTGGAACTGTGCAGCTTGGAGAATCTCAAGAGCAAGGACGTGAACAAGAACGGGAGTACGACGCGGCTGGGCATCAAGAGTGAGTCATTCTTCAGGAAGGGGCAGGTCGGCGACTGGAAAAACTACATGACCGTGGACATGGCGGCAAGGCTGGATAAGATTGTTGAGGAGGCCACCCGAGGTTCTGGGCTCACCTTTGGGGACTCCTCACTCCTCCGTCGAGGTTATTAACTAATATAAGTGTTCTCACCATCATCTTAGATCGATGGCACTGTGTTCGATCTAGAGATTACTCTTCATCATCGAAAAATAAAGATTGTACCACTTTTGTTTGCATGGAATCATGGATCTAGTTCTGTACTTCTGTATCGATCCATAGGTTTGGTGTTTGCATCCATACGTTACATATATGGTTAGGAGGCACATGGGGTACTCTGAAGTCTGCTATATAATAAGCGTGAACGTTGTTGTGTGTGCGGTTGAGAAAAGATGGATCGCTTTACTTGTTCTATAAGGAAATTATTATGTTCTTATTTATTTCAGATATGATCCTTGTTATAGAAGTATATATAGATACGATTACAAATAGAGAAAGAGTTCTAAAGATACAATAGGTTTAGAAATAGTATCGTGCTCCAAGTAGATGTAGAGACTCAATCATGTACGAAGTCCTAATAGGACATGTATCAACTGGACTATATGTATATAATAAACACGGGCAGCAGCCTAAGGCCATGCGAAGCTGTTCCAATTATTTTCCACATGATATCAGAGCCTTAGACCAACGTCTTGATCCTTGGTCCATCAACATCTTTCGCTAGCGCCGCCTTGGGGAGGTCAATCCACATAATCTCCCTGGGGCACTGCATCTATTAGCTAGAAAGCATCTCGTTGACGACTGATTGGGTCATACACCAGCAAGGGTTAGCACGCCCGAGGTTGCAAAGAAGCTAGATCGCAACAAGAAGGCAGCGGATCAAGGAAACTGACCGAGGGGTCGTTTAGGTCGATGTTGAGCCTGTTCTTCGAGTGGTAGACTCCCAAACACCTCCCGCAAAGACCCGTCGGGGAGGAGCATGTGGAGGGTGTCCTAGGGTCAACAAGGCTACCTAGAACGCTGTCAAATCCCGTTGGGAGACATGATGAGCAGCAAAGGTAGAGGGAAAGTAGGGCAAAAGAGGGTATGTGTTGTGATTTTGATTATTAGGAGTTGGAATACTCAATCGGTCGTGATCCTCTTGTTTATATAGAGAGGGTGATCTTATCCCAGTAGAAAACAAGTACAAAACGTGTTCTCCAAGTTTCCTACGTCGAAAATCGATCCAAAACAGATTTGAAAACCTACTCGGTTTAGACACAGTCCGATTTTCACAAGCCCGGGCACTATGGCTGGGCGGTTGAAATAGGGTGGGGCAGCGTGGTCGGCCTGGCTGGTTTTGGCTGGGTGACGCCATTCTTCTTTTCTTTGCTTTGTGCTTGAATTGTGTTGCACCAAATATTTTCCAACACCTCCTTGATGCAAGGAACATGTTATTACTGCCCATAGGTGTTGGTACATTTTTGCGTGTCAGCATGTCTCTAGTTTTTAGGTGAATATTGTACGAACCTAAAAACATAAAAACACTAAATGGCAACGATGTCTAACTCATCGGCTATCTAGCATTTAAGGGTCATGTATACATCAGTCATATTTGTTCTAAGAGCGATATATTGTATCGACCATTGTTTGGAGAGCACTCTAGGCTTCTTGCTAAACACTTGGAAATATTTTTTTCAAATACCTCCAGTTAATTGCTCTTGGAAGACTATCACCTTGCAATGTCTCCAGCAGATATGAATTTCCAAATATCACTTTGTTCACTTTATAAGGACCTTCACAACTTGGTGACCACTTGCCAAACTTGTTGCTCTTCTTCCAAAGGGAACATCAAGCAAACACTTCAGAAATCATCAACCAGACCGACTACCTTCACAATATCTTTGTTGATCTTTTTCGCTAAGGCCATGGTGAAGGCTTCAGTCATAAGGTGAATGGGCACATCATGGAACTGCACCCATAAGCCGATCTTGTCGACATGCAAATAGAGACCCCAACAGAAGGAGATCGTAAACTAGGGTTTTTGGTAGCCACCTGCATAGCTAGGGTTCCCTTAACAATACTGTCAATCGGACTCAATGCGCCGCCAACCATCTTCTCATAGGAAATTGGAGGCATCCTGCATGATCTCAGCACTAGGATGGAAATCAGAGTGTCCCAGGTTCTAATGGAACCCTGAAGGGCAGTCCCCGCCAGAACTATAGATGAGTCCTGCCATGACGCGATCGTGGAAGAGATGCTAGCCAGCATCTCCTGCAAATGGGGCCCACGAGATCATCAAATTTTTCTCCATCATTGAAATCGGATGAACGAAGTCAAACCATCGGTTGGGGTTCACTGCCGCCTGGGAATCGCCTAATCATCCTTTTCGTCATTTCCGGAATAAACTCTATCATATTCTGTTTGGAGACCGACTGTCATTTTTTAACACACTATGATTTTTCTAATTACCTTTCTAACATCATCCGCCAATAAAATTCAAAAACAAAATATCAAAAAAGAAAAAAGTATCAGTCCCCCCCTCCCCACTCGAGCATCTCCTCTTTAGAAGCTTTTACTTTCACGACCTTCAAATGTTTTATTTGAGTTTTGTAATGTCCCATTCTATTTCTATGGGCTTTTTAGATCTTAAAGACATTTTTAGATCAGATGTTCACCAATTTTTAAAAAATAAAAAAATAAAAGTACGAAACCACCTTGAAAACCAATTCAGCACAAAGAGATAATTTCAATGATTTTAGGAGTTAAGGTGGATAAGATGTTCAATTTTAAGGTTTGAGGAGGAATAAGGCACCGCGACAGTTCAGTGAGATAAAAAGAAAGATTTTTTTTCGGGCTACTTAATTGTGTGCGCATGCGGGCCGGCAGATTTTGTGTTCTCCACTTGATCTGATTAGCGCTGGTTGAGCGGTCCAGCACCGGTCCGTAAGAGAAAACGTTCGTACACATTGAACCACTAAACATTATGGATGTGCAGCCACTATTATAAAATGATTTTATTAATATTAGTATCATTTATTTAGGACGTTCAATATAAAAGTGCGAACAAAAAAATTTATGTTGTGTGGAACAATGAAAATGCTACAAATACCACAGAACGTTAAGAAAATCGTGAAACATACCATATTTGACTACGAATGGAATTAAGTTGAAAATTGAACATGAACGATCCCAGGAAAAGAAATGGTGAAGCTAACTGAACCAAACATACATACCTTTGTTGGGCTGCTGAAACATGCCAGAGGCGGACGGACTGGCACACAAGGGCCGAGAAGGCTGCCGCGGTGGACACATAATTGTACGTGCCCAAATAACAGCCCAACAGCCCGTTTAGCTGAAAGTAAAGAAAAGAGAAAGGAAGGGCCAGTCGGTGGGCTACTACTTCCGGATGGGCCTCACGAGGGCCGTCCCTAGACCCTGCTAGCCCACGTGCACACCGCCAGGCGCCAGCCCCTCTCTGCCACAATCATCGAGGGCCATCAGAAGCTGTGACACGCAGACACACGCACGCACGCACACCTGGCCGGCCACACCTGCGCTGCGCTGGTGGTCGCCGCTTTTGGCTGAGTGGCAGATTCATGAGGCATTTATCTGTGTACCCTTCGAAAAAAGATGCCACACTCTTGCCTATCTCTCAAAAGTTGGTCGTCATCTACATGCCCTCGCTCGAACTTTTCTTTTCTCTCACGCCATTCCGTCGGCATTTGCTCATAACGGTGGGTAATGGCTCTGAATGATGACTTAGTTGCCCTTGGGCTTGCATGGGCATCTGAACTTTTTCGTTTCCCCTGTGCCATTGCCAAGCCAATTGGCTTTGGCGCCAGAGACGCCGCTGTTGGCGTCAAAGTACAGGGATTTGGCGCCAAAGAGCCTGCCCTTCTCCTCCTATATATTGGCGCCAAAGGACAGGGAGTTGCCACTCTCTTGAGCTCTCTCTCTTTGACAGCCATGTCACAAGGTAGCAGTAGCTATGGTGGTGCGCCAAGGCGTGTGCTTTGCCCGAACTGCAATGTGCTCACCAATCGCTTCATCTCGACGACCAGGGCCAACCCCAACTGCGCCTTTCACAAGTGCTCTTATTTTGCGGTTTGTGCTTCTCTCTTTGATCAACATTGTTTGTCTTTCCCTCTTTGCTTAGTCTCTATGTTGGATTTCAGATTAGAGGATGTCAGTACTATCAGTGGGAGGATGAGATGGGGGAGACAGCTACACCAATCCAAGCCGTTCCACTGCAGGCAGTGGCAGCACCTGGTGGTTTTCCCACAGCTCCTCCTCTGGCCATCTTACAGGAAGGTTCCCAGGCAGCTGTAGTTGAAGGCCATACACCAGTGGACAACAAGCTGCAGCAGTAGCTTAGGAGGATTGAAAAACTTGTGTATTTGTGATTGGTGCTTGCTTTGTATGCTATTTTCAAGAAGTAGGCTGTTGTTGTGTGTGTGTGAGTTTTCATGGATGTATGAATCAATCAATGCATGAATGAATGGATGAATGAATGCTTCTCATGGTTCATAATAACATTAAGACAAAGAAACTAACAATTCACTCATCCATCACATAACTGGTAGCATAAAGTGTTTCATCACCAACAACATATGGTGTTTGATCACATCACTTACAGTTTACACATAGAAACTAAATTACTAGAGTTTGTTCACATCACTAACATGAACCATCAATTCAGACAAGGTTTTTCATGATAGCCCCAAAAGAACATCAAAGTACCAAAAGATCATGCATTAGGGCCAAAAAAAGAACATCACAGCACCAATAGAACATCACTGGAGTTTCTTCTTGCTTTTGGTATTGGAAGCAGGGCTGGCTGGACTGGATGGTGTGGCTTCCTAGATTTGCAGCTTCTTTGGTGTCAACTTCTTCCTCACTGCTCCCTTCTTTCTTGGTGTGCATTGTGGATCCACAGGCTCAAGTGGGAGGTCATCAACTGGCTGGCTGGGCTGGGTGTCCACTATAATGGAGTCCTCATTGAAAGGAACCAGATGCACAGATAAGAGTGGGACTGGGTCATTTGAACCAGTTCCAGACCTGACAGTCAATAGTATGCATTAGATTTCCACCTGGTTGAAATAAAAGGGATGAGGCAAAGAACAGGTACCTTATAGACACACTAGTAGGAGCTAAGGTTGAACTAGTGGTGGCTGGTGCTGCACCCTTGTGTTTTTGTGAGGAGGTTGAAGAAGAGGATGACTTCCTCTTCCTTTTGTTGTGGATGGTATTTGTCACTGCCTCATTGAATGGGAACTGCATCTAGGATGGCTAGGCCACCACAAGACTCCTCTCTGTGTTGCTTGCTGCAGCCTTCTTCAACATCATCTTTGGTGTGCCCCTATAAAGGAAAATAGATTAGCTTCTATGTATGCAAAGCTATGTACATGCAAAGGTAGCTATGTGCATAGGACAACAGATTACCTTGCTGCCTCCATTGCAGCTATGTCTTCTAGGTTCCCATTCTTACAAGTGTACCAGTGATGGCCCAACTGATGACAGATGGGGCATTCATGTTTCTTTGACTTCCTCTGGCTGTTGCCTCCCTCAAGTGTAGATTTCATCCTATTCTTCCTCCTACCTCCACCTGTGGACTTAAGAAGAGGAGGGTTCAAGAAAAAGCCTAGTTCTGCCTCTGGCCACATGCTCTTGTCAGGTATGCTAGGGATGGAGCCCTCATATGCAACTCTAAAATTGTTGATAGAGAAGTACTCATCCACATAGTCTTCAAGCTTTGCACCAGGAATTGAGGAAATGTATGCAATGGCATGCTTGCATGGGATTCCTGACCCCTGCCAAACCCTACAAGAACAAGTCCTATCTGCTAGGTTGACCACAAACCTGAACCCAGTTCCTTGCAGACCTTTAGCACACAGCTCTGCCACACCTTCAGGTGAGGCTGTGATGACATCTATGTCCAAGTTGTAAGTGTCTTCCCTAAGCCTCTGCATGATATGGGGCATAATTTTGCCATTGAGCTTAGCAGCTACCCTCTTCATATGGTTCCACTTGATCAAAAGCATCTGCCTTATAGTGTCCAACAAGTCATCCAGGTGCTTACACTTTTCAGGTTTGACCTAGTTGTTGAAGGACTCAGCCAAATTGTTTGTCACATAGTCAACCTTTGACAGTGTGGTGTACTGGCTCCTAGTCCAAAGCTTCTTGTGATTCTCTTGCAAGTACTTCATTGCTTCTAGTTTGGCTGTAGCCATTGCTTCATAATGCTTCTTAAACATGTATGGGCTCCATGAATATGAGGAAGCCCACAAGTGATCATCAAACACTCTACCACTATACCTCTTCTTGAAATTCTATACTAAGTGATACATACATTCTCTATGTTCAGCTGTTGGAAAAACTTGACTGACTCCATTCATTACTGCCTGCCCATAGTCTGTATGGAATGTCATGCCTTCTGGAGTGCCTATTGCCTCCTTCAATCTCTCCATGAACCAGATCTAATTTTCATTGGTTTCTGAGTCAATCACACCAATAGCAAATAGATACATCCAGTTGTGGGCATCTATAGCACATGCAACACACAACTGTCCCCTAAATCTTCCTATCAAAAAGGTACTATCTACTGCAAGATATGGTCTACATCCCCTAAGAAAATCCATCAACATATGCTTTCAGAGCAAAGAATAGCATGTTAAACCTGACATTATTATTGATGGTGTGATGATCAATGACAAGAACTGAACTAGGACTAGATTGTTCTAACTGGGCCTTAAACCTAAACAAATTGTGGAAACTCTTGCCCAAAGGCCCATAAAGCTGATCTATTGCAAGGTATTTACCTTTGTACACTTTCCTGTAGCTGATATGAACCTTATATAGATCCTTCAGCCTCCTTTGTAGCTCTTTTGCACCAACATTTCCATCCTCTTTCAACCAATCAATTACCTTGCTGCACACCCAAAACTGACTAAGTCCAACACATGATCCTTGTCTCCTAGTGCTCTGGCAGCCATTTTCATGCTCATGTGGGTTCACCTTCACCTGGTAAAAAAGTTGAAAAGAAACACATGTTAGCAGCTAGGTACATGCAAGAAAAATAGGTAGCAGTCAATACCACAAATTGAACTAACACATCACCTGAGTGCCATGTCCATCAGCTGAAGTTGAGGCATGCAGTCTCCATGGGCATCCCTCATTCCTCTGAGAATGGTGCACCGTATACCTCCCTGTATCATTGTTGTCAATTTCATAGTTGAACTCATGTTTAATAGCATGACTAGCTAAAGCAATCTTAAAAGAAGCCATATCTGGGTACATAGTTCCCACTGTCATAGGAGGGTCATCTTTGTCATATTCAACATCAAGAAATGGAAAATTGCTCAGGCTCCATATCAGCAACTTCCTCATCAGAGGATTCATCTATTTCTACTTCCTCATCTTCCTCATCACTGGTTTCATCATCAGAACCTAACTCAGCACACTCCTCATCCCTATCAGCAACTTCCTCATCAGAGGATTCATCTATTTCTTCTTCCCTTTCTTTACTCCCCCCTTGGCTCTGAGAACTGGTAGGAGGAGGTGGAGGGTGGTTGGGACCAAGATCAATATACAAGCCTTCATCATCAATCCCCACATGCTCATTCATTAGATTTGGGTTAGCCAGGAACTCATGTTGGCTTGGTTTGGGTGGCTTAGACTTTGATGTTTGCCTTGGTTTGGGTGACTTAGACTTGGATGGCTGGCTTGCTTTGGGTGGCTGAGACATAGATGGCTGGCTTGGTTCTGCTATGCTTGGAGAAATAATTGAAGAAGTGAATGGGGGCTCAACAGATTTCCTTGGGCCACCAGACTCCCAATCAGAAAGCACAGGTTGAGTACCAGGACTATGATATGCAATAGGCAACAAGCATGTTCTGGTTGCCCTTTTTTTCAAACATTGCTAGCATCTCTTGGTCATTGCGCATAGGTGTCGGTACCAACAGTACGGGGGTACCCACACCTATCGCCAAAAAAACTAACACGACAGAAACCGCAAAAAAAGGTAGCCCGCCTCGACCGCGTATCCAGTCCGTCTCGTACGAGGCCCGCTCGACGGGGCGCCTCGACCGCGCTCCGGCTCCGACTTGTACGAGGCCCGCTCGATGGGGCGCCTCGACCACGCCCCATCCCATGCCGCAAGGTACCTCGACAGCGCTCCGACCCACGCGAGGCTCGTCCGCCCACTGGGGAGAACTCCGACTCGCGTGAGTCCGGACCGAGCACCTCGACACCTTTTCTTTACCTACCCCAGGACAAAAGCCATAGCATTCAATGCGGTTACCTACTACCACCTACCGGCATGGCTGCGACCAGGATCGACGTGGGAACAATGCCCGTGTCAGATCTCACTGTTTTACCGCCCATCCCGTGATGGGAGGTGAAACCCGTCACTATACCCACCTTACTGTGCACTATTCACCATCAATCACCCTCGAGGGAGGATAAGACAAGGCCCGTTCTCCGCGATATCGGGGATTCGGCCTTATCCATCCGGCCTCGACCCAGCCTCGACCCAACCTCGACGCTTGACTTAGTTCAAAGGACGGTATGGCATGGCGCTCTGGGTCATTTCACCATCTTGTCTCCCACGACGTCAGGGTGTCCAGGGATGGCCGGCCATTCCTAAGGCACGTTGCTACAGTCAACTCAACAGGAATCGACAAAATATCACCTCAAGGCTCCCCGTCGTCTTGGCCTCCTCTCGCCCTATAAAAAGGCAGGCCAGGGTTCAACGAGGAAGGAGGGAGGACGAAAAAACAAACAGGGGCAGGCAACGAGCAGCCAACCAACGAACCACCTGACCGAGCAGCAAACAAGAGATCAACATCTCAAGCAACCACCTTTTTCCTCTTTTTTCTCTTTGAGACTTGGGCTCGACACCCTCTCTCGCATGCTTGTAACCCCTACACGAGCACCTCGGTGCAAGGAAATACAAACTTCTCCCCTCCGCTGGACGTAGGGCCTTCTTTTGCCCGAACCAGGATAAACCCCCGTGTGTTCTCCTTGCATCACCATCCAGGAAAGAGACACGCAGCATTTACTCGTTGGTTTAGGACCCCCTCGGGTCCGAACACCGATAGTTGGTGCGCCAGGTAGGGGATCGCTGCGTGCAAACGTCGCTTTCTCGCCTTTTTTCCTGGATGGCTAACCCCGAACGCCCTATTCCGTTGGCCACGGTGATCTGGTTCAGGAGTTTGGAGTTCATGTCGCTCGGCTCTGGCTACGACATGATCCTACTTCCACCCAGGCACCCAACCGACGAGGACTACGAGCTCTCCTAGCCCGGGGGAGAAATCCACCAGCACCGTCGCTCCAGGCGGGCGCGGGCCGCCCGACGACGACGAGCCCGATACAGCCACCGTCTTCACCTCGCGGAGGGCGATGGGGTCCCCCAGTCTGGCACCCCCCAGCCAGGCGCCAGCCTAGATATCCTTTTGGAAGGTTTGGGAAGGACGAGCTTGGCTGAGGGTGACATGCCGACGGAGAATCCCGCCGCTCCCCCGTCCGGTGAGACACCACTGTCCGGAGCATCCATTTCAGCACGGGCAGCGACATCTCCATCACCATTCCCGTTTGGGCTAGACTCGGTTGCCCGGGTGTACGCATCCTCTGCGAGCACTCGCATGAGTGCTTATGAGGAACTCCCCGGGCACCATCTACGCTCCACTCTGGACCTCGTTGCATCCACACCGGCTTCTGATTATCGGGACTCTACGGAGACCCCGGAAACAGAGCCCCGTGTGACTGCTTCTCTACGTCACCGCCTCAGTGACGATTGGCAACGGCCACACATTCCTCCGTCATATTACTACTTTGGCGCTCCTAACTCCGACTCGACTGACGACACCTATGATCCGACCCGTGAGTGCTTCAACATCGACGTTGAAAGCACTTCGGAATCAGAGGACGAAGAGCCAGTCGAAGGAAGGCACACGCCACCTCATGTCGAGCTTCCTGCCGAGCGAGACGAGCCTCAGTTCCTTGCGGATCAAGGAGCGCAGCTCGAACAGATTCGCGAGTTGCAGGATAGGCTTGACAAGGAACGGGAAAATCTGGATCTACTCCAACAAACCCTCGAGCATGAGCGTGCGGAACACGCACTTGGCGGGAGAGCTCGCGAGAGAGCTCGCGACGTCAACCGTCGCATCAACGAGGACCGAGCTGTCGACCCCCGGTTTTCGCTCGAGCCAGCCAGAATGTCATCGCCGCCACCATGATCCTCAGCAACATGCCCGAGCCATCAAACCCCGACGCCCGTCGGGCTCGAGATGAAATCCGAGAACTCCTCGAGACCGCCGCCATGCAGCAGGCCGAGAGCTCTGCCTCGAGGCGACGCGAGGCAGCCTCAGAGCGGACCCTCGAGCCTTCCTGACAGGAGAGAGAAGCCTCGGTTCACCCCGAGCCTGCCCGGCAAAACCGGGTAGCTCCGGCCCCTGAGCCCACCGCCAACGACCGCGAGCCTAGAGACACCCGTGGCAACATCGTCGAGCGTCGCACGCGCAAGCACGGTGACGGTGTGGCTCGAGGCTACCCCGTCCACAGGGGCAGACGCTACGACAGCTCGGAAGATCGTAGCCCTTCACCCGAGCCCCTAGGTCCTCGGGTCTTTAGTAAGGCTATTCGTGAGACGGTGCCCCCGGCTCGGTTCTGCCCCCCCCCACGACTCTCACCAAGTACAACGGCGAAACCAAACCCGAACTTTGGCTCGCTGATTTCCGCTTGGTGTGTCAGTTGGGCGGGGCCACCGACGACCGGGCCATCATTCGACAACTCCCCCTGTTCCTCTCCGACACCGCCCGAGCCTGGCTCGAGGATCTCCCACCTCGGCAGATCCATGACTGGGACGATCTCGTGAGGGTGTTCGAGGGAAATTTCAAGGGGACCTACATGCGCCCCGACAACTCGTGGGACCTCCGGAGCTGCAAGCAGAAACCAGATGAATCCCTCCGAGACTACATCTGACGCTTCTCCCGGCAGCGTACTGAGCTCCCCAACATCACCGACTCCGACGTAATTACAGCCTTCCTCTCCGGCACCACCTGTAAGGAGTTGGTCCGAGAATTGGGTCGTAACACCCCACTCACTGCCAACGGATTGATGGACATCGTCACCAACTTTGCCGCCGGTGAGGAGGCGGTTGGTGCAATCTTTGGTGGTGACTCGGAAAGGGGGGAGCAGAAGGTCGACGATCCTGCGAGTTCCACCCGGGGCCCCAAGAGAAATAACCGCAAGAAGAAGAAAGGCCAGCAGGGCAAGCTCGAGGCCCCGGCCAACGAGCTCGTCACTGCTACCGAGCACAAGAAACCTCGAGCCCCCCGGCGAGGGCGTCTTCGACAAAATGCTCAAAGAGTCGTGTCCCTACCACAAGGGACTCACTAACCATAACCTCGAGGATTGTCACATGCTACGCAGGAACTTTGGGGGTGCTGGCGCCAAGAAGGACGACAAGGAGGAGGACCCTAAGGGTGACGACAAGGACGGGGAATTTCCCGAGATCCGTGACTGCTTCATGATCTACGGAGGGCCCAAGATGGAAGCCTACTGCTAAGAAGTACGGCGCCTCGAGGACAAGTTTCACGGCCTCGAGCTCAACCACATCGCACGCAGGTATAATGAGGCCGCTGATGAACTGGCAAAAATCACGTCCAGTCGAGCCACGGTTCCACCGGACGTCTTCGCAAAAGACCTTCAGCACCCATCCGTCGACCTCAGGCCAGACGGGGGGGTCGACGGGGCGTCGCTCGACCCTCCACCTGAGGCAGAAGCCCCCTCGATCGGGGCTAAAGCCATGCAGGTGGAAGACTTGACGCCACCGTCTGACCTCAAGCCTGATTGGCACGTCCCATACCTCGACTACCTCAGCCAAGGGGACCTCCCCTCGGATAAGATTGAGGCTCGACGGATCGCACGCCAGGCCAAAACTTTTGTGATCGTGGGCGACAACAGAGAGCTCTACCGCCGTAGCCCTACTGGTATCCTCCAACGTTGCATCACGAAAGAGCAAGGCAGGAATCTGCTCGGCGATCTTCACTCGGGGGCTTGCGGTCACCACACAGCACCTCGAACCCTCGTCGGAAATGCCTTTCGACAAGGATTCTATTGGCCGACCGTGGTCTCCGACGCTGTCAGGCTAGTACGCTCCTGCAAGGGTTGTCAGTACTATGCGAGACAAACCCATCTTCCGGCACATGCCCTGCAAACTATCCCCATCACATGGCCGTTTGCCGTTTGGGGGTTCGACCTTGTCAGACCACTGAAAAGAACAACTGGCGGCTTCACTCATCTGCTCGTCGCCATCGACAAATTCTCCAAGTGGATCGAGGCCTGCCCTATCACCAGCATCAGGTCCGAGCAAGCTGTGCTCTTCTTCACTGACATTGTTCATCGCTTTGGGGTCCCCAACTGTATCATCACAGATAATGGCACCCAGTTCACTGGCAAAAAGTTTTTGGATTTCTGCGACAACCACCACATCCGAGTGCTCTGGTCAGCCGTGGCTCATCCAAAAACAAACGGTCAGGTGGAACGTGCCAACGGCATGGTCCTACAAGGCCTGAAGCCCAGAAGCTTTGACAAACTAAATAAACATGGCAAAAGATGGGCTGCCGAGCTACCCTCGGTCATGTGGAGCCTAAGAACAACGCCGAGTCGAGCCACGGGGTTCACTCCGTTCTTCTTAGTCTACGGGTCTGAGGCTATGCTACCAACCGATATAGAATACGGATCCCCAAGGTTGAAGGCATACAACGAAAGATATAACGACGCCACAAGACAGGACGCCCTCGACCAGCTCGAGGAAGCCCGAGATGTGGCTCTGTTGCATTCTGCCAGGTACCAGCAGGGTCTCCGATGCTACCACGATAGACACGTCCGCAAGCGTGACCTCAACGTTGGCGACTTGGTGCTACGGTGAAACCAGAACACCAAGGGACGGCACAAGCTCACACCACCATGGAAGGGACGTACATCATCGCAGAAGTACTAAAGCCGGGCACCTACAAGCTATCCAACGAGAAGGGCAAAATCCTCACCAACGCTTGGAACATTGAACAGCTACGTCGCTTCTTTCCTTAAAAAGCCTCGAGGCTCTGTATTTTCTTTTTCGTCAATAAAGAATACAGTGATGTTCAAACTTTCGTTTCGTAATGAGGAAGGATCGACTCTGCACTCCCAGAGTCGACCCTCCCTCGGGGGCTGCAAGGGGGAACCCCTGGCCCCCGAAAAAACTTATGCTCTTTTTTAAAATTTAAGAACCGCTTCTTAGATTGACTTCGCTGAAAGAGCACCCTAAGGTTCGAAAGGGCTCTCGAGTCTGGAGCATCACCTACGCCTCCGAGGCTACGGTACCTCCACTCACCCCTTACACCTTTTAGAGGTACGCCTTCACAATAGGAAGATCTAAACAACGGTTCCTAAATTTTAAAAAGAACATACCCCCTGTCGCTTAGATCAGGCTCTCACACGATTTACAAGGCCGCAACATCACCCTGAAGCTCGAGGGAAGTTGAGCCGCGAGATCACTTACGCCTCTGAGGCTACGGTACCTCCACTCGCTCCCTTATGCCAAAGGATGCAGCTGCGCGCTAAGTAAATCACGCGAGAACACGATCCGAGCGATAAAGGGAAGAAAAGCTCGAGTAAAACTGAATCAACCATGAACCGGTTTATGTTTCGAGTTTTTAGGGCCTCCACGGCCACCATGACCAAAATCTGAAATACTAACTCATTACATGGGCCTTCATGCCTAGATTTGGCTCACAGGCCCTCGTCGTCGGCAGGCGGAACCACCTCGGCTTAAAAAAGCGAGGCCAGACGGCTTCCAGGCTCTTTGGCGGCTTCAATCAGCTCCACGCAAGCATCCTCATTCTCCTCGTCTGTCCAATCCGGGTCTGTGATGAAGCCCTCGGCGACGAGCTTCATGTCAAACACAAACCCTGAACGGACGACGGCCAGCACCCTCTTCACGCCGTGATGGAGGTCATCCCGTATCTTCTCCTGGGCAAGGCGGCCCAGCGCCACCATCCGGCGGACGAAGGAGTTCCCCGGAACATCTTCCCCGGTGTCGGCGTCGGGCTCGACCCCCAGGCCGTCACACACGCTGGTGATCACGCCCTGGAGTAGTTGGGTCCTCTGGATCTCGGCTTCGAGGAGGCCCTGGAAGGAGTTGGCAGAAGATTGGGCCTCTCGATTCTCTCTCTCCAGCTCTGAAACACGACAAACAAATTAATACCCAACGCGGGGCCTTCAACGTCATGGCCGTAACAATCACACTTACCCTCGATATGGGTCTGAAGGCCCATGACCTCGTCGCGAAGCCCCTGCACGTTCGCTCGAGCCCCAGGAGGGCGCTGTCCTTGTCACTGATGGCTGCCTTTAGCGCCTCGATCTCCTGCCGAGCAGACTCGAGAGCTGTGTCCTTCTCTTGGATGGCTCCCTTCAGCGCCGTGACCTCGACGTTGAGGGTGTCGCGCTGAAGGCTAACCTAGGAAACATTCTCCTCGAGCTCCTTCACCCGCCTGGACAGGGGCTCGAGATCCCTGCGGGCCTGGGCAGCCTCTTCCCGAGCCTTGTCCATGCCAGTGCGCATCACGGCCTCGGCCGCCCATGCCTGCATCGCTTCTTCTTTCACCACCGTGTACGCGACGCGCAACTCAGCCATTTCGGCGTTCCGATCGGATAGCCGTTTCTAGGCCTCCTCGACCAGGACCCGTTGCTGGGACAGCGCGCCCCACACGCCACTCTCGTCCCGAATGAAGAGCGACTTGCGGCGGGAGTACTCCTTCAGCTCCTGAACGCAATCCGAAAAGGTCACAAAGCCGAGGGAAAAAGACACCAAGAAAACCACGGAGAAAGCCGACGGGTCAATCATACCTCGGTGGCATCCCCCATACTCCGCACGGCACCGGACGCCACTAGGAGCAACCGATCAAGGTGCCGGCGGACGCCCTCGAGGTATTCCCATCGGTGCACTTCATCTTTGTCGCTCAGGACAAAGATGGGCTCGGCGTCAGGGTTCGTAGCGTCCCTAAACTGAAGGGACGCCCCCCCACCTCGGCAGCTCCGTCTCTGCCCGCGCTATCGCCAGCGCGGCGATGTCGGGCCACGACGACGATGACCCGGCCGGGGCGTCTCCCGGTCCCGCGGAAGGACCGGCCTCGCCCGCAGTATCCACCTCTCCAACGGCCGTCGAGGCACCGGCCTGATCCGCGACCTCACCCCCCTCGACCCCCATCGCTTGTTTTCCTTTGTCTAGGGGGATGTCGTCGAGGGTAAGGTCCACGGTCGTGGGTGCCCGCCCTCCTAAGGGAGCTGGCCCCTCAACCGCCGGCGCCTCCGGAGCCGGCGCCTCGACCGACGACGACACCGGTACCCGCGCCTCGACCGTTGGCACCTCCGGAGCCGGCGCCTCTTCTTCCGGTGCTCCGGTTAGGGGCTCGACCGCCCTGCCCTCCACCATACCCGCTGGCTCTGCCAACAGGTCTTGTTGCGGCCACAACCCCCTCGCCAGGGCCGCCTCCTGCCCTAACACCGACGCGACCTCCTCCATGGTCACGTCAGCACCCGCCCGCTCCGCGTCGTGGACGGGTGCCTCGCCCGTTGCGACCTCAATGGCAGCCTCGGCCATCGCCGACGACCTGGGCCCTGCCTCGACCGTACCGAGCGCCGCTATCTCTGCTAGTTCGGACCCCTCAACAGCAGGATCCGGGCCAGCAACCACCGCGGCGACGGCTGAGCCCTACCGTTGTCGCAGGCGCCCCTTCGCGGCCTCGACCTCCCGGACCCAGGCCGCATCCTGCTCCGCCGTCCGGTTGAGGACAACGGCGCTTGCCCGCAGCGACTTCACGGGGGTAAGCCCCATCTGCTCCGCCTTCCGCTTTAGCCTGCAAAGTGAGAAGAAACGTCATCCAACGGACCCAGAGAAAGGCAGGACAACCGAGCAGAAATACTTACCCGGAAATCAGCACCAAGAGCCTCAACCCCGCACGACCCGAGCCTCCCGGGACGGCCGATGGTGGCCTCGCAGCGGCCTCACCAGCAGGCCGAGCACTCCTAGGAGCCCTGGCCGACGCACCGCCCTGCGCCTTCTGTGCCTCCAAGGCCAGCTGGCCTCGGGTTCTCACGCCTGCCGACGCCGCCGCCGATGACGACGCTAGTACCGCCGTCCCAGCCCCTGCCCGAGCTTGCGGGGCCCGGGCTGGTACGGACGTCCCCGTTGACCCCTCTCGCTGGGTCCAGGGTGAAACGACCCCTCTCGTCGAGGAGACTGTCTCCTTCTCCGCCTTCTTCCCCTCGGACTCCTCGACCACGACGACCGAGGAGGACGCCCCCCTGACGGGCTCCAGCCGGGGGCGAATGTCGGGAAGGTCCCCTAGGCCAGTCGCGATCTCGTACCGCGACAGGGCATCGCCGTCTTCGCCGCTGCTGTCATCGTCCTCCCCGAGATCGTCTCGGAAGGCGACGGCGCTAGGGGGACCCCGTCAATGGTCTGCTAACGCCGGAGCTTCTTCAGCGCCTCCGCCTCTTTGGCCTTGCGGATCGCTCGCTTCTTGGCCGTCTCCTTGGTTTGCTTCTTCGTGGAAGCATGCAGGCACCGAGCCTCCCGGGCGGGCTGGTCCTCCGGGACTGGCGGACGCGTTTCCCGCAGCGCCAACAAATCCTACGCGCCGGCCTCGACCAGATCAGCGAAATCCAAAGATAAACGAAAATAGCAACACATCAGCCCTGAGATACGTACCACGGACTCAAACCCTTCGGTAGGTCTCATGGGAACCTAGTTGGCCTCCTCCACCTTGAAGTTCCCAACCATCCGGCACGCTCGCCGGAGGACCTCCTCGAGGGCGAGGGATTCGTGGGACATCCGGGTCCCCTCCAGATTTGCCTCCGGAGTCATCTGGTCAAGACGGAGACGACGCCGGCACAGCGGCATCACTCTGCGGCGATGGAAGGCCGCGGCCACCGCCACAGCCGTCAAGCCCCGAAGGCGAAGCCGCTGCAGCGCCGCCAGCAGCGGGTCTAGGCGCGGCTTCTCGGCCTCCGGCACTCCGTACGACCAGCGCTCCTCTCGAGCAGTCAACACGCGGCCGGTGTACCTCGGCAACTGATTTTCATCGTTGCGGAGGTAGAACCAACCTTCGTGCCACCCACTGTTCGAAGAGATGAGGCGGGCCGGGATGTACAGATCCGCTCGACCCGACCTCACCTGCAGCACGCAGCTCCCCACTCGAGCCGCGCACAGGACGCCCTTCTCCCCCGCCTTCTTGGCGAAGAGCTCGACCTTGAAAAGGTGAGGCACAGGTTCCACTGCGGCTCCATCCTAAGGTAGCCCTCGCAGACCGCTGCGAAGATGGCGGCCTGCGCGACGGCGTTGGGGGAAAGATGGTGAAGCTCCACCCGGTAGTGGTGGAGGAGCGCGCGCCATGAAGACCGACGCCGGTACGCCAAACCCCCGCTCGTGGAAGCAGACGAAGCTCACCACATACCCTTCAGGGGGCACTGGCTTCCCGGTGGGAAGGGAAGGCGCCATCCACTACCGGCTGCGACAAGCTCATCCTTGGCCGCAGCAGCCCGTCTCGACCAACTCTTCCAACCTCCTCTCCGTCACCGAGGAGGCGGCCCAGTCATCGGCGGGAAGAATCT
>CM036171.1:86232208-86419632 GCA_020631735.1 Saccharum officinarum | reverse complement strand
AAAATTATTTTTAGGTATGCCAGTGATCACAATCTCTTAGCCCAAATAAGGACTCTTAGGTGGTCTTATTATAAAGACTAACTTGGAGGCCTTGTTTTTTGTTTCGTCGTCCATACGGCGTGATATTGTATGGATCCATCCACTTGGGTGGTAATGTAGGATCAATTGCCCTCACGCTCTGGTAAGTGGGAGTTGTGAGAGCATGATTGTCCAACGGCATCTAGAGGAGAGTAGTTTTGGTGACTTGCATATTACATGTTTAAACCATGTAATTACGTAAGCACTTAATTTGTGGAACCTTTTCGTAGCTTTTGATACTGAAGTATATACATCAGGGGATGTTGTATATGGAAAGTATTTAAATTACTGCTTTCTGTGTGCATATATTGGGAAACTGTTGGGTTTGAAATGAGGTTTTCTGCAGGTACACTAACAGCGTACGAGTAGACCGATAGTTTCGCTTATATGAGAGAACGTATGTATGCCACCGCCTAGCGTTAGACTTAGGTTTCTACTAAGATGAGAGGGCGTATGGAACGTGCATGCATCATGTTTAATTATATCATACATATCATTTACTCCTCCTTAAAAATTTCAGTACTCCGACTAAATTAAATTTCGTATCCCTAAATGATCCTCACTTTAAGTCGTATCTTGTTGCTACAGATGACACGTACCAAGAGGACCGCTCGCAAGTCCCACTGGAGGCAGGGCACCGCGTCACCAGCTCGCTCCACGTGAGCCCGCCCTGAGCCTACTGAGGTGGAAAGGCTGAGGGCAGAGTTGGCTGAAGTGACTGCTGCCGGAATGCAGCGCGTCAGCAACTGGAGCAAGTGATCGTGATCGTGACCAGGAAACCCTTGCAGTCCAGAGATTGACAGTAGCAAACCGCAACTGTCAACGCATGTTGGTCCGTGTCATGAACAGAGGGATGAAGCCTGCCACGAGGAGAACATTCTGAGAGCTCGTCAGTTTGAGCTCGAGCAACAGTTGGAGAATGCTGAAGAATACAATGACAATCTTCATGAAGAAGTGCACCGTCTGACAACCAGCTAATCCTCTGCTGCCTCGAAATATCAACGCGGATGACTGACATGTTTGGAATCTTCATGGCTGAAAATGATGATGAAGTGGAGGTCAATGGGCTAGGATGCCGAACCAGAAGAGAACCAGAAGAAGAACAGAAGAAGAAGAAGAAGATGAGTTAGAGCCTGTTAGTGATGAGGACGGCGGGGAGATCCTTGACACCGACTCTGAGGACGATGCTTAGAGTAGTTATCACGTAGCTATGATGTTAGGATCGTCTTTTTGTGCCTCCTGGGTTGGAGTGAGCTTTGTAATAACTTGACTTTTCGGATGTAAGGTCGAACCCTATGTTTCTGGATGTTTAGTTGGAACCTGTTAATTTCGATCGCAATTGGATGTTTATTGTGTTGCGTTCGATGATGTGTCACGATTAGTACCTTTGGTGCCGCGACGAAACGAGGGCCTCCTATGGCGCGCGACATAAGGCTGTGCTGCTTGGCACGCGCTGGTATCGAGGTGGCTAGTCATGATCCACCATGAACTCTACGTTGAGAAGTCTCTTTGTGATCAGTTTGAAGTAGCCTTTCTCAGTCAACTAAAAACTTTGAAATTGAATCCAAGTACCGGGCAAAAGATCAAAAATCACGTAGATTTTAACGTAAACGGTTCAGTAACTGATGTGCTCTCATGTGTGAGCCTTTATCAAGTACATCTTGTTGGATTCTCTCGCATGATTGCGCAATTGATCCGCTTGAATGGATTGTGCGGTTGTGATGAAGTATTGTGTCATGAATATTTTGAGAAGTCTATTTCATGAAGTCAGTTTGACATATTTACAATAATTCATCTACAAATTTCCCACATCGTCAGTGCTCATTGGCTATGCTTTTTGCAGATGTCGTACAATCTTCGTCGGGGTCATGGCAATGAGGATGAGGAACAGCCACCCCCTCCGCCACCACCTACCCCGGCTGAGTTAATGCAGACCGTGGTCGAAGGGCAGCGCATGCTGGCAGATGCTATGCGCCAGCTTGCCAACCGGAGGCTCGTCCTGGCGCCAGGGCCCAGAACCCAATCAGTACAGTGATTTCAAGGACTTTCTTGATACTAAGCCCCCGCTCTTTAAGGAGGCGGAGGAATCACTGCAAGCTGATGAATGGTTGAACACTATTGAACAAAAGTTTCGTCTGTTTCGCTTGACTGATGAGCTAAAGACTGAATATGCTTCTCACCAATTGCATGGTCCAGCGGGTATTTGGTGGAGCCACTATCGTTCCACACTGCCTGCAAATGTCCCGATTGCTTGGGACCAGCTCAAGGCTGCATTCCGTGGGAATATTCCTCCAGGTCTTATGGCTATCAAACACACAGAATTTATGAGGCTGTCGCAGGGCAATAAGAGCTTGACTAAATATCTGCAAGCTTTCAAACCTGGCAAGGTATGCCACAGAGTTTGTGGATACCGATTCCAAGAAAATTGCTAGCTTTAAAAGAGGCCTCGGCCAAAGCTGATGAAGACTATGGGCACTAGCAAGTGCACTACTTTCAATGAATTTATCAGTGATGCTCTGACTCAAGAGAACAATAACTCTATCTATGCTGCTTCTAAGAGCCGCAAGAGGGCACTTGAGGCAGGTGCTTCACAGTCTCGAGCTCCAGCTGCCCCGAGGGCTCCTCCTCGCCCTCCTGCCACAAGTGCTAAGTTTCGTTCCGCAAAAGAAGGCGTCAGTGAAGACTGGGTTCGCAAGGCATATACAGTGGCTCTGCCAAAGGGTAATTCGGGCCAAGGCAGCTCCAGTGTCCCTCCTAGCAACATGCCTTGCTGGAACTGCAACAAGTCAGGCCATTGGTCCAGGAACTGTCCTTACCCCAAGAAGAATGTCAACCAAGGTGGCCGTCAAGGACACGCTCATTATAACAGTATTGAGGAAATCCCCTCTGGTGAGGTTGTCACTGCTGGTAAGTTCCTAGTTGACCAACACCCTGCAGTGGTACTTTTGATTCAGGTGCTTCGCATTCCTTTATCAGTCCTAAGTTTGCATCAGGGTTTGCACACAAATTGCATACTATTGAAGGTGGGGTTATTGTATTAGCGCAGCAAGTGGGAATATTTCCACAAATAAAGTAGTGGGGAATCTTGAGCTTGAGATAGAAGGGCGAAAGTACTCGCTTGCCTTAGTGTTTTGCCGGGCTTAGGTATAGATGTATCTTGGGCATGAATTGGATGAGTCAGAATGGGTACTCATTGATACATCCACTCGGGTAGTTATGCTCAGAGATCCTACAGATCAAAAGGGTTTTCTGGTACAACTTCCCAGAAAGTTGATTTGTCTGGGGAAGTTCATGCTGTGCAAGCAAAGGCGTTGGCCGAAATTCCAGTAGTAAATGAGTTTCCGGACGTTTTTCCCGATGATTTGCCGGGGCTCCCTCCGGATCGGGATGTGGAATTTAAAATCGAGTTGTTGCCTGGCACGGCTCCCATCTCTAGGAGACCCTATAGGATGCCTCCGAATGAACTAGCTGAACTTAAGGTGCAATTGAATGAACTTTGAAGAAGGGTTGATTCATCCTAGTTCGTCGCCGTGGGGATGTCCTGCTATCTTTGTAAAGAAGAAGGATCAGTCATTACGAATGTGCGTTGATTATAGACCTCTCAATGCAGTCACTGTCAAAAATAAGTACCCTCTACCACGCATCGACATCTTGTTCGATCAGTTATCTAAAGCTAAAGTTTTCTCTAAGATTGATCTAAGATCTGGCTATCATCAAATTAAAATCCGTCCTGAAGATGTTCCAAAAACTGTCTTCTCTACCAGATACGGTCTTTATGAGTATCTTGTTATGTCCTTCGGCTTGACAAATGCCCCCGCACACTTTATGTACTTGATGAATTCGGTGTTTATGCCCGAATTGGACAAGTTCGTGGTGGTATTTATTGATGACATCCTGATATATTCTGTAAATGAGGAAGATCACGATGAACATCTGCGTATAGTCCTCACAAGACTGCGTGAACATCAACTATATGCAAAGTTCAGTAAGTGCGAATTCTGGCTTCGAGAAGTACCTTTCCTTGGGCATGTGTTGTCTGATGGAGGAATTATGGTGGACCCCGCCAAGGTACAAGAAGTACTGAACTGGAAGGCTCCTATCTCGGTTCACGAGGTCCTGAGTTTTCTTGGTTTGGCTGGCTATTATCGTCGCTTCATCCCGGATTTCTCCAAAATAGCCAAGCCAATGACTCGGTTGCTGCAGAAAGACACCAGGTTTGTCTGGACTCCTGAGTGTGATGCGGCTTTTCACCAACTGCGTACCCTCCTAACCTCAGCTCCGGTTTTGGCACAACCGGATATCGAGAAACCATTTGATGTTTATTGTGATGCCTCAGGCATAGGTTTGGGAGGTGTTCTGATGCAGGAAGGCCGAGTAATTGCATATACCTCTCGACAACTTCGGAAACATGAGGTGAATTATCCAACACATGACTTAGAACTCGCTACGGTTGTTCATGCTTTGAAAGCCTGGCGACACTATCTGTTGGGCAATGTTTGCAATATCTACACAGACCACAAAAGCCTCAAATACATCTTCACCCAACCCGAGTTAAATATGCGTCAACGAAGATGGCTCGAGTTGATTAAGGATTATAACCTTCAAGTGCACTATCATCCTGGCAAGGCAAATGTGGTTGCGGATGCTTTAAGTCGTAAGTCTCATTGCCATTCCTTAGTTGAAACTGATTTTCATCGATCTCGCCTCCTACATCCAGCAGTCTTGTACAACATCACTGTCAGTTGTACTCTCAAAAGCAGAATTATTGAACTCCAAAAGACTGACACTGGTATATTCCACATCAAGCGTAAGATGAAAGAGCAAGAAACTACACAGTTCAGGGTAGATGAAGAGGGTGTACTATGGTTCAAGGATAGGTTAGTTGTGCCTAAGGACCGAGAGCTTAGAAATGATATTATGTCTGAAGCACACTCCTCTAAGTTGTCCATCCATCCTGGTAGCAATAAGATGTATTATGATTTGAAGCCATACTATTGGTGGACCAAGATGCGGAAAGAGATAGCTGCATATGTGGCTAGGTGTGATACCTGCTGTAGAGTTAAAGCTGTGCACATGAAAGCTGGGTTGCTTCAACCACTTTCTATCCCAGGTTGGAAATGGGAAGAGATAAGTATGGATTTCATTGTCAGTCTTCCTCCTACTGTCAAAAATCATAACTCCATCTGGGTAATTGTGGATCGTTTGACCAAATCAGCTCACTTCATTCCAGTTAGAGTGGACTATCGTCCCACTGACTATGCTGAGTTGTACTTCAATGAGATAGTCCGGCTCCATGGGATACCTCGTACTATCATATCTGACCGTGGTCCCCAGTTCACCGCTCGCTTTTGGGAGCACTTGCATCACCTTTTGGGAACCAAGTTAGTGAGAAGCTCTGCTTATCACCCCCAGACGTCAGGACAGACAAAACGGGTTAACCAAATCTTGGAAGATCTGTTGCGGGCATGTGTAATACCATCCAAGGGTTCTTGGGAAAAATGGTTACCTCTAGCCGAATTCTCGTACAATAATAGTTACCAAGAGAGTATTAAGATGGCCCCATTCGAAGCTTTGTACGGTCGTAAGTATAGAACCCCACTAAATTGGATAGAATCTGGTGAGAGAAGATTTTATGGTATTGCTTTTGTTGAGGAAGCTGAGGAACAAGTCCGTACCATCCAAAAACATATGGCTGCAGCCCAAGCTAGACAGAAAAGTTATGCTGATCGTCGTAGAAAACCACTCGAGTTTGAAGTTGGAGACTTCGTGTATCTGAAAGTTTCTCCAATGAAGAGTGTCCAACGTTTTGGTGTTAAGCGGAAACTTGCGCCAAGATACGTGGGTCCTTTCCAAATCATAGGCAAGAGTGGAGTTGTTGCGTACAAAATCCAGTTACCTCCTGAAATGAGTGCCATATTCAACGTCTTCCATGTATCACAGCTCAAAAAGTGTCTTCGAGTTCCTGAGGAAAGAGTCCCTTTAGGAGATATCAGGCTGGAATCCGATCTAACTTACGAAGAAAAGCTAGTCCGCGTGATCGATACTCAGGAACGAGTGACTAGAAGCAAAGTGGTTAAATGGTATAAAGTAATGTGGAGTAATCAGGGTAGTGAAAGTGACGCTACATGGGAACAGGAAGACTATTTACGGGATGGTTATAAGGAATTCTATGAAAAATGGTACGCTTTCCAAATCTTGGGACGAGATTTTTATAAGGGGGGAGGGCTGTAACACCCCAGGTGTTTAGCTCCATAATTGCATTGCATTGCATGAGCATAAGCATGCATCATTTCATGTTATTTTATGTGATTGCAACTATTATGATTGTTTTTAGAATTTTGTTTGACTCACATCATGTGAAATTTAGAGAGTTGGTGTAACTAAAGGGTAGAGTAGCTAATTACATCTCACAACACCTTAGTTATACTTAGGGTCACTCATGGAGCAAGGTTCATATTGACCAAAATCACCGAAATGCCCTCCAAGGTGTAGTTGACCACCATTGAGCCTTGGGATGCTCTAGTTTGACCAATTAAAAAGTCTAGCTTAGAGACCTTGCATGGAGAAGCACCCTTAAGCAAAGTTGTAGAGAATTTCATAAGGAACAAAAGTTCTAATATGGCCATCTCATGAAAATGATCAGAACATACTCAAAAATGGCCCACAAGTCAGTATTAGAGGCTGTTTTGGGACTTAGCAATTTTTGCTAAGTGTGAAGCTGAAAACCGTTTCACTGTACCTCGCTTTGGCAACTTGTAACTCACAAACTAGGCCGAACCAGTCTTTGAGCCAATTGACAAAGTTGTTGTCCACACATAGCTCTACAACATTGTTAATATCACCATCACCTAGTTCTAAATAGTTTAGGAGATATGGTGCCTGGAAAAATGAGTTTCAGTCGGCTTAGTGACTGAAACTAGGTTTCAGTTTCCAAGTACACTACTTTGGAGCTCTGTGGTTTCAAATCCAGGCCGAACCAGTCCAAACTCCAATTGACAAACTTGTAGCCCTCATGTAGCTCTACAAAATTGGTGTAATCATCTTCGACTAACTCAAGCTGGTTTAGGAGATATTCTTCGTTGAAATCGCGTTGTCAGTCATCGAATGACGGCCTTCATTCAGTCAAACCCGACTTCGTTGTCTGTCGTGGCCGACCGAAGGCAGGACAGCGGCGACGCGTGGGGGCTCGGTGGCGGCCATGCGCCGGCCGTGGTCCCACCAGTCAGACCACAGGGCCTTCAAGGACGCCACGAAGCCGGACCCTGTCCCTCCCTCGCGCCTCTGCTTCCCTCTCGCCCTCTCCGAGCCAAGGTGGAGCACCGAGGTGCCTTGCCGCCGTGCAGCTTCCCCGTGCTCGTGCGCCGTCATCGTTGAGTCTTGGCTCAATTCCTCCCGCCAGCGACCCCGCAGCATCTTCCTCTACCACCTCCACCCCTTTCCGGGAGCGTTTGAGCGAAGGTGAGGCCACATTGCTCGCTTCCGACGCCACGGCCGCGTTCGGGACCTCGCTGGAGTTTGAGGCCACCGTGGTCAGAGTGGCTCGGCCCTTCTCATCCCTCCCTTTTCCCTTAGTTAGCGTTCCAGTGACCCCGGGAAACTCGGAGCGGGCTTGGTTGAGGCGATAGGGGCTCACCGTCGCCGGTGTACCGCCGCGCACCTCCACCGTGCCGCCATGACCGACGGCGAGTTCTTTCCCGTTGCTCCGCCACCCCGTTCTTGCCACCAATCGACGTAGTTCGATAACGTGGTTATGCTCGTTCATCCAGTTTCACCGGCCGACTCATCGACGGCGAGTTCCGGGGACCACAGCCACCCTCCTCTGCCTCTCTCTCGCTGACCGGTGGGGCCATCCGGTCAGTCGCACGCACGCGCGGGCGGGAGCCGTAGCAGGCCGCGCGCGCGAGTCGTGAGCCGCGTCTTTCCGGGCCGGCCCAGTAACGAATAAGATTGTTTGATTTTTATTTATTCTATCACAGTTTTGGTTAAGTTTTGGAAAATGTAGATCTAGGGTTTTACTTGCTCAAAAATCATGAGATAAATTTTGTTAGGATCTACATGATGTGTAGTATTTTAGAAAAATATGAGTTTGCTATGTGATGTTTAGTTTTCTGGATATTTAAATAGGTCTTTGAAATGTGTTTTAAATCACATGCAAAATTGTTTAAATTATATCTCGAGTTTCAGTGTTCCAAAAATTATGAAATTTGGTGGGTAGACTAATTTATACTGGCTCTAGCTCTGGTAAAAATTTGAGCAGTAGTGCTTAAGTACTTTTCAAGTTATAATGATATCTTGTTATTTTAAGAAATAATTAAATGAATTTTTGTAATTTTTCTACATGTGCAATGTTCATATAACTTTTTGGAGAATGTCTTGGTACCCTAGAGTGTCCAAGAAAATTAGAAAATCTGTTGTTTGACACTTTTTACTATGCCTTGTTATTTATACAAAAATCAGCCTTTTTGGCTTGGGAATTTTGTGTAGGAAGTTCCTGTGAATAAATTTAGTTCAAATTTTTACAGTAGCCTCGTTTTGGGTCAGAGAGTCTCCTGTAATTTTTGTAGAATTTTAGGAGCAGTTTACATATATGTTTGAAATTCCACTTAATTACTTAAGTAAATTAAGAAATAAATTTAAATAAATATTTTAGGTGGGCACACCTTACTTTCTGGTGTTTTTGTGACCTTTGTGAACTTGTAGTAGTATTAGTTTGGTCTTAGAGAATGTTTGCCACATAAATAATTATTTAATCTTTGCAATTCTAGGTTTTCTGGACAGCTGGTAGTATCTTTGGGTTTGACCCTTAATAAAAGTGGTTGCTGGAAAACTTGTAAATACCAAAGTTGGAGTAAACTTGATAAATTAGCTTGTGTCAAAATGTGGGAGCATTTGGCTTAGTAGTTTAGGAGTTATTGCTGTTTTAAGTCAGTCCAGAATTGACTGCTCTCTGTTTGGGGAGGACAGATTCTGGAACTATGGAATTTCGACTAGGTAAACTTTGTAATTAAGTGTTGTGGTCTGAAAACATTTTGTGGTACATTTCTTAAGCTTTCCAGATTGTCTTAGATCATATCTTTTGGATTTGGGAATCTCCAGTTATGTTAGAAACAAGTAGCTGCTGTCCAGAATGTCTTACCGTGATATTTTGGGTTGGATGTGGTAACCTAAATAATGTCACTCTTGTGTTTGTTAGATGTTAGGGCCTTAACCGAAGATGAACAACTATATCTTAGGTTGGTTAGATTAGGTAAGTACTTCTCCACCGGAGAAGAGATTTGCACATACTGATAAAGTAACTTGATTAGATTATTATATTTTATTTCCGAAATGCATTTCATTCCGAGCATGTTGCACCTTTATGCATCCATGATATTTATTGTGCATTCATGCAATAGGTGTACCGGAGGGGTAACTCTCCTCGAATTCGAGCCTGTGATTCCGGAGGAAGTCCAGGACCAGCCGGAGCAGCTAGAGGAACCAGCCGGCGACGAAGCTCCTACCGAAGATCTACCTGAGTGTCTTGATCACCGGCCTTTGACCTTTCTGAAAGGCAAGCCCCGGTGCATGCTGAACCTACTGATTTATAAATTAATCTTGAGTACTTTTAATTGTTTACTGCATTAAGTTATAGGAGTTACATGAAAACACTTGTTGCATTATACCTGTCCTTGTCCAGATATCGTACTTAATCCTATATTAGGTTTAGGCACGTGTCAATGCTTAGCCCTGCTTAGTACGGTAGAAGTCGGGTGATTTCCGGTCATCCGCGAGATGTAGGAAGGAGTCACGAGTGGCTTGATGGCTATCGTGGATGGAACCCTGCTTAAAAATGAAATTGAGACCGGGCGGGAGTTCGATAGTACAGCCGCAAGACACTTCACGTCTTGGGTGTGGAGCTATGCCCGTCTGAGTCGTTTAAGGACCGATTCGCTGTACGTCCTTGAGTCATGTTGAACGCAGTCTAACACTTAGTTGGCCGGATAAGCCGTTCCGACCGCGAAGCCGAGTAATGTGATTCAGGCCGGGAATCGAATGGTAGGTTGCTTCTTGGAGGAGAGAAAGGATGTGCTTAGGGACATTGGCGTGAGACCAAGGGGGGTTAGAGTCCCTATCACCTGGCAGAGTGTCGCCCTTGGGGTCGCGATATTATTCGGACCTGCGATTCCTGAATCATATGAAACGGTGGCCTGTGCAACCCTGGCAGGGGTCTGCACGGTGAGTGTTAGAAATACCCCTCCAGCTGGATAGGAATTCGATTCGAATCGCCGTCGCTCCCGGTTAGTGAGCACTTGACTTGAGCAGCGGCAACGTAGATCTCATTAAATAAACCGGTGGTTAAGGGAATGATACAATGTTGCCACAATTCATACCTGCTCTGGATATAATGATGATAATTGTTTGATTATAATCAAGTGCATGTTTAGTACAGGTGCTAAGATAGATGACAGGTAAATGCTAAAAATAACTGCTAGTACAGGTTATAAGAGTCTCAATTACTTATGCCTTTATGCAAAAATGTGATGTCAGCTAGCCTCTTGTGAAAGCCTTGCATAATCCTTGGTGTCATCTTATTTCTGGTTTTCGACGGGTAAGTCTAGCTGAGTACATTCCAGTACTCAGGGTTTATTCCCTCCTGTTGCAGATGATATGCTCTACCAAGGCTTCTGCAAAAATTATCTCCACCCTGCGGGTGACGAAGACTAGATCACTAGGGCGTGATCATCTTTATGTACTTTTCTGATGCTTTTGTGGGTTGTTGATCAACAAGACTGACAGTAGTTAAACAACTGGTGTGTGTTTGCTTCCGCTACTTTTATAAACTTGGTTTGTAATAATTGCGACTCCGCGTGTGTAAACTTATTTCAGAACTACTTGTGAAATGTAACGTATGATGTTGTATGTTGAATGATGCGATCCTGGTTGTAAACAAGTTGGTTTGAAATCCTTCGTGGTTTCGATTGACTACCGGGATTATATGGACTCAAGTTCAAAAATTTGAGCACTTCGGTGCTTGTTTTTGTACTTGTGCTCTTATAATTTGGTCGGTTCTGTTACAGAAAAACCCATTTGGTTTCCTCTGCTTCAATGACTGAAGGCCACTACTCCTGGTTCTGTTCTCAGCCCACTGGGCCTTCATCGAGCCGGCCACCAATCTTTAACTCTTTTGGGGAGTGGGCCGCCCACTTAGCTGGGAAGACAGTTCAAGTTACTCCAGTCATCGTTAATTGGAACGCCTCCTCGACTTCAAAAGTGGGTACAATCTCTTGTGAACTGACGCTTGGGGGAGGGGGTGACCCTTTGGCTTCTGGGAAACCCACTATATTACCACAGGACATGCTTGATCATCCTGTTCATCAAGAATCCCCAAGGCCACCACTCAATCCCACTTCACAACCCTCTGTGTTGCCCATTGCTGAGGACACTATTTGTGACAATACTGAGATGGCGTACCAGCGAGCTGATCTTGGTCCATTCATCCCGAATGGCATGCACCGGCTTAACGTTCCTGGCAAAGTTCCCATGGTGTGCGCAGTGGCAAGATCAAGACCTCAGCGTCGACATGAGACCGTGGCAATCGTCAATGTCAATCCTCTACCTGGTATTGCTCTCCATTTCCCCAATGTTAGAGAAGTCTTGGAAGAATTTTTTGACGAAAGAAATATTAGTTTTTCTGATGTTCAACCGAGTCACCTTGGGCAAGCGTTAGTCTGTTTCAATTCGCCTATTGATAGAGATGCTCTAGTTCTAAATAGTCCTATGCCAATGGGGGATGTGCAAGTCAGTTTTACTAGGCGTAACCAGGGAAGAAATTGGCGTAGGGTCAATTTTAATCATGAATGCTGGTTAATGCTTATGGGATTTCCTCTAGACTATTGGGAAACTGATTACATACAAGATGTTGTTTGTTCCTTTGGCCGAGATGAGAATTGGATTAATAACAGGAGAAGGCTTACCAGATTGATTGCTAGAGTTAGGGTTGCTGATCTACAGAGTATCCCCCAATGGATTGTGTACACTGATGGCATGGGCGATGATCTTGACTCATGGACAATTCAGTGTGAAATCGTCAGTCATGACCTTGTTGGTGGGGGTCCTCCACCCGAAGATCCTGCTCCTCATCATTTTGATCACCTAGCGCCCTTTGATTGTTTTTGGCTTGGATCAGCCTGGTGCAGGCCCTGTGAACCCTGAGCCAAACCAGCAGCAGGGGGGCTTAGGCAACCATGGGGCTATGCAAGGGCAAGGCAACAATCAAGGTTAGAACAATCAACAGAATGCCATTGGTCAGGAGGTTGATGATCATAATCTGCAATGGAATCCAGTTGTCCAGAATGGTTTGGATCAAGACCAGGATTAGGAACTTCAGTTTGAGGAAGAAAACTAGAATGATGATGAAGTAAATCCAAATGCTCAGTGGGACATGCTTGTAGCTCAAAATGTGCAGAACATTGCCTGGGACCTATGGCCTAATCAGCAAGTACAACAGCCTAACAATAACCAGAATGGTGGCAATCAGGAAATTGATTTAAATAATCCAGCAAACCCTAATATGCAGCAAGTCATTATCAATCCTGTTGAGGCACCAGGGGCTAGTAATGGGGGTTTTTTAGAGCTAAATGATCTCAACCAAAATGCTACAGTGGAAGTCATTCAGATAGTTGGGTAGAATCCTAGGCTTGATCTCAATGCCCCAGTTGTCAATCTAGAGCAACACTAGCCCCCTGATGATCTTGGAATCCCTCACCTAGACCTGCCTATTGAGCTAGTAATTGATGATGAAGAAATTCCCTTGGATATGTTAATGGATGAGGCAGACTTTGAGCAGGAAAATGCTGAAGAAGAAGGGGAAGAAGAGGAAGAAGAGGAACCAGAAGAGGAAGATGAGGAGATGGATGATCAAATTCTGGAAAATGATGAAAACAACTTGCTGAATGTGGGTGCTGTGGTGATCAGGGATGAGCATACTACTGATCCTGTCCTCCTACAGAGGATCAATCATAGTAACCAGGGTTCCTATTGGTTGGATGTCACTAATAGAATCCCTAGAAAGACAGTCAAAGTGGCAGCTCAATGGGCTCCCTTCTTTGCTTCTCTGCTACTCTCTCCTGGAAATCATAAATGGGCCAAGATGTTTATTGATTCTGAAGCATGGGCTTTCTTCAGTAGAAGTCTGAAGACTTCTTTGATTAAAATTCCTAACAACAGCCCAACTCAGTCACCTCTTTGCATTGAAGCTGGAAAAAAGCTGGATTTGGGAGCAGTACTATAAACCAAAAAGACCAGCAAGTTGATAAGCCCCCAATCAGAAAGGGGAAGAAAAATAAACCCCCAATTGTTGAAGATACAGTCAGAAGAAGCCCAAGGCTCAAGGGTAGCAATAAAGGATTCAAACCTGGAACTTGTGTCGACAAGAGGTGCTTGGCCTGCACTCCAAATCCCCCAGACTTATCCTTGAAGATGATCAAAAAGATAGGAAAGGAACTTTGCCAAATCGATGATAATCTCCTATCTGAAGTAGCCTTAAATCAAAAGATGAAAAACATCAGTGAAGTTCTCCGCATGGATGATGCAGAAACAAATAAGTCTTCACAGGGTGGCAACAAGAAGCAATCTGGAAAGACTCTAGACAACAACAAGAAGAAAGTAGAAGTTGGTAAGAACAAGAAGAAGAAGCAGATGAAAGAGAACAAGGATCCAAGTGAAGATAAACAAGTTGAAGAAGATCAAGGTGATGGTGCTAGCCAAGGTGGAGCTGCACCAAAGAAGAAGACAAAGAAATGAGAAGCTTGCCAATGAAGAAAGAAAGGATCTGGCACTGCACTTTTGTCTTTTTGGCAGTTTGCCTCTTCTTTTTTTCTTTAACCCTTTTAGCCTCTCATAGTTGTAGTATCTTTTTCTGGTTTGTGTCAGACTTGAAGTCTGTGGCTATGAGGTCTCTAAATCTTTGTCAGAAGCTAAGGTTTTGGCAGAGATCGTGTTGGTGTCAGTCGTCAAAACTGTGTCAGTGGTTATGTCAGTTGTTAAATCTGTGTCAGTGGTTATGTTTCCTTATTACTAGCTATATGAATCAGCTTTGGGATCAGATTATGTTAAACTCAATGGTTACAAAATGTTTAAGCTAGTTCGAGCCCTTTACCCGTTGTGATCTATTTGTGTTCTGTGTCACTTTGCTCAACAAGTGTAGCCGAAATCTGTCATGGTGGCAATCTCTGCTACCGGTTTACTGCTTAAAATGGGCTTGGCTATGTAATGCTGTCATTCTTTATGTTTGGTCTGGGAAACCAAATTGGAATCGACTATTTGATGCTGTCATTACTAGTGTTTGGTCTAGCAACTCAAGCCCTGTAATAAACCTGATTCTAGTTCCACAATGGACAGCTCTGTTTTTTTTCTGCTTCTTACTCATGAATAGAGCATCTCAAAAATGCTGGAAAGTGTTGTGTTGGAATGTAAGAGGTATTAACTCAGAGGAGAAATGGAGTCTGTTCAGAGATACCATTTTAGAGGCAGAAAGTGATGTTTTCTGTTTTCAAGAAACAAAAAGACAGAATTTTGACAGTTAGTTTATCAGAAAGTTTAGCCCACCTGGTTTTGATTCCTTTGAATTCTTGCCATCTGTCGGTGCCTCAGGCGGGATTATCACAAGTTGGAAGAGTAATGTTTTCAGTGGTCAGTCATTCTTTCAAAACAATTTTGCAATCACTGTCAGGTTAATTGCCAGACACAATAATGACACTTGGTTCCTAACAAACATATATGGGCCATGCAGCCATGATGGGAAAAGAGAATTTCTGAGATGGTTCAAACACTATAATCTCTCAGATGATGATAACTGGCTAGTTGCGGGAGACTTCAACCTAATGAGAAGGCCTGAAAATAGAAATAAGCCAGGGGGTGATGTAACCGAGATGTTGCTTTTCAATGACGCAATAAATTCTCTGGGCTTGGTTGAACTGCCCCTGTATGGAAGAAAGTATACCTGGACCAATAAACAATCATCGCCACTGATGGAGAGATTAGATTGGTTCTTTACTGCAAGTTCTTGGACAACTAACTATCCAAGTACCTCAGTCAGTGCTCTAGTGATGCAAACTTCGGACCATGTGTTCTAGTGATGCAAACTTCGGACCACTAGCCCTGCAACATTTCTATTTCAACTAACATTCCAAAGGGAAAGATTTTCAGATTTGAAAATTGCTGGCTTCAATCCCCAAGCTTCATTCAGACAGCTCAGTTGGGTTGGCAGGACCCCAACAATCAAACTAACAGAGCAATAGTTATCACTGCTAAGTATAAAAATCTGAGAAAGGTACTAAGAAACTGGCATCAAAATCTCTCCAACTTAAAGAAAAACCTGAGAAATGTAAAAACTATGCTTTCTCTTCTAGAGATCATTGAAGAACACAGAGACCTATCAGTGATCGAATGGAACTTTAGGAGAACTCTGATTGATAAGCTGAATCAGCTACTAGAACAACAGAAAATATATTGGAAACAGAGAAGTAAGATCAAATGGATCAAGGATGGAGATGCTGGGACCAAACTCTTTCATGCACATGCTTCAATTAAACACAGGAGTAATTTGATAGCACAATTGCAAAAAAGCAATGGGGAGATTGTTATTGGTCATGCTGAAAAGGAAAAAGTACTCTAGGATGCCTTCAAAGATAGACTAGGTCAGTCTGAATTCACTGAAATGGCCTTTAATCTAAGCTATTTCTTGGAAAGTCATGTAGCACAATTGCAAAAAAGCAATGGGGAGATTGTTATTGGTCATGCTGAAAAGGAAAAAGTACTCTAGGATGCCTTCAAAGATAGACTGTGGAACCTATAGTTTTTTTAGTCTTAAAATTCCTAAAATAATGAACTAAAAATTCTAGTCAAGTTTTTTTTTACTTAGGTGGATATCTGTGGAACCTATAGTTTTCAATGGAAGATATTATATTGACAATAAATCTAATGATAACACAGTCAAATGGTGACAGGAATCATGCAAATTTGGCAAAAGGTGAGACCAATTAGAAAAGAACAAGCCAATAATAGAGCTGCCAGGCGCTTGGGAGATGCATGGCAGTTAGGCACTAGGATAATCTTCACTTGCTTCATGTATTCGATTAATGAATCGATAGGTTCAGTTTCATAGAATAGAAGTGTTGCCCCGCGCATCGAGAAAAATAATACACAAAACTAGCTAGATCTGGATGCTAACTCAGTCAGTAGAGGTTCAGCATTGTTTATAGAGGGTGTGATAGTTTGCGTGATCGCGTCAATGACGAATTTGAACTACATATCTCCACAATAAGTAGCATTATCCACATTTGCAAAAACACCTTAGGTATTAGGGTGAAAAATAAACTAAATTTTCATCTCAATTTCTCGCAACCCATATGGTTAGAAGTAGATTAGAGTGCAGTCAAACGCTACTCAGCAACACTACAAATTCAATCTTGCGACCAATTCATCTCAATCTTACTCCCACATAACAGCCGTCCAACCTAACCCTAAGAGAAGGGCGAGTGGAGAAACTCACAGTACTAGGGTGGGGGTGGGCTCGCTGCCGGCCTCCGCCGCGTGCTTCCTTAACAGGGCCAGCTCCTGCTGCACTCTCTATAAATTCTGATGAAGGCTCAGCATCAAGGCAGCAGCCAGTCAGCCAGTGTGACGATGCAGTGGGTGAGCTGCTCCCTAGCCTGCACCGACGGACTCGCTCCGGGCTGGAAAACAAGGTCCCGCCAGGACGGCGCAGGAGATGCCTATGAATGTCTCTACCAGGCGTGCGATGGTGAAGGCCATGGGACCCTCGTCGTAGCAGCCACCCCATGACGATGACGACTGATAGTGTGGCCTCCACGCCGCCGGCTGCAGGGCCTGAAGAAAGCACAGAGGAGGGGTGGACAAGGACGAGGATGACTCGAAAGGGCGTTGGAGGCGCTTCGCATGCGTCTACGGCGAGCTCAAGGCCGGCGCTGTGGTGGGTGCTGTGGACACAAGAATAAGAACACAATGCTGCACTACGCCGCCGCCGGCTGCCGCGTGGACTGCGTCGCGCTCGTGCTTGAGAACAGCGCCGCCATGTAAGCCATCCGTAAGCAACAGGCCAGCACGTAATCCAAAATGGAGCGATCCGTAACAACCTTTGGGCCCCATAGGGTCAGCAGCTAATAAAAATGGAGCAACCGGTGCTCCTCAGTTTGTCAGATGGATCGCTGGATCAGTTACGGTTCGCTCCATGGATGACCCACCCCCATCATTACTCTACCACCTAAAATCCTTATTTCCAAAAAAATACAAAAGAAGAGTTAATAAAAAATATAATAAACACAATAATTTCAGCTTAACTTGAGCTTAAAATATGTATAGCAACTAATAGGATTTAGATCAGAAAAAAATCAAAATCTAGATTTTTGGCATCGTCACAATAAACGTAAGAACCACTATAGGTTAAGCTAAGGTTTTAACTAACTGCATATTCAAAATAAATAGAGGTGCCTTTCAAAGATCAACAAATTATGAATACAGATGAAAAAGTATATAGATTAGTAGATATGTTTATCACAACTACATAGTATCAATTTTTTTGATAAGTCGACTGGGGGGATTCCCCACCTAGATTATATTGATTGGTTGGCTCTGGTAGTCGAATGTTTGAAATAAATAGTTTGAAGAGCTACAAATAAAGTTTACATTGCGTTAATAACTAAAATGGAGTACCAAACATCTGCAACCTCTGTGTCTCTCTTTGGCAATGGAACCTTCCACAAGCAGGCTTCGGACTTGTAGGCTGCCAGACCTCCAGCGAGTGTAGTGCAATCATTCCTGAAGACACTGTTGTTTCTTCTTTTCCAAATGTGCCAACAGCATAGTAGCAGGAATGTTCCGAAGTGCATGCTAGGGATGCATGGGCGGCGCAATGTCCTGCAGTTTCTGAACAGTACAATCGACGCCGGTCTGAATTTGGAGAGCATCCCAGAACGGTGCTCGGTGCAGCTGTACAGCCAAAGATCACATGCGCTGGCGTTTCTTCCGCTGCATGGCAGACATCACACAATGCATTGTCCACAATCCCTTTCTTAATCAGATTGGTCTTGCACTGAATTCTCCCCTATGATAGCAACCATGCGAAGAATTTCACTCTCAGTGGCGCCCTGTTGTTCCACACAAACTTTGCCCAAGGGTCCAGAGTGGAATTGGCTGTTTTCAGTGTCTTATAGAGTGTAGAGGTGTCTAGATCACCATTCCTTTTGAACAGCTGGCTCTCACGTCGATCTTTGGTCTCCCCTTGCTAGCATGTCAAGAGTTTTAGTCTCTTTATTTTCTATCTTCCTATCACTTTATATCCCACCATGTACTCTCTATATACCCACATGAGATTAATGGGAATTGAGTTGGGTTTATTCCTCCAATATAGTATCGGAGCAATTGAGTTGAGTTTATATCCCACCATGTACTCTCTAAACTTTTTTTTTGATAAGTCTCCCCTGGTTAACCTGAGGTGGAACGTCTAGTATCCGGGGTGATGATTGTTGGCATTTCTAAACGCAATTACCAAGTATGGAGACAGAATCCATCCCCGGCAAAGGCACCAGAAATACTTGTTGGCATTTCTAAGTGCAATTACCAAGTATGGAGATAGAATCCATCTCCGGTAACGGTGCCAGAAATGCTTGTTGGCATTTCTTAGCGACATCACTAAGATTTTAGGTTTCCTAGCGATGCCGCCAAGAAATACCATTGATGATAGTTCTTAACGATTACAGAAAATATCCGCAAGTGCATTGAATTATCGCTGTAGCATTTCACCCAGAAGTATTCAGGGTATTGTTATTTATATTTTTCCAAAGGAAGGCATAGTGTAAAAGGTTGTAGCGGGGACATGGATAAGATAAAGTGATTGTATACTAGACCAACACTCAATACAGTGGTAAGCCATGATAGTTTGAAGATAGTGTGACACAGGCCAACCTCAAGGATAAAAGAGAAAGAAAAAATAAAAGAATATTTCTTGAGTGGAGCAGACTTATCCTAATATAGCCATGCAAAGAACAGTGAGCGATCATACAAATTACATGGTTATAGTTAGACCTAAGTGTAAAATGGACGGGGAGATCTCTGGGCACTGGTCTGCCAGCATGCCAGGGAGACTTTATGAACTCCTATACGAATACCCCGAACGTGGGGGATTACAAGGGACGGACTGGGCTGCCACCCCCTACCCCTCAACCGTGGAGCACCGTCACATCCAAAGGTTCCCGTATACCTGAGCACCACGCCCATGTATAAAGAAACTACCTATATCCCCCAGGACTCATACCCTACGGATCGACAAGCATAAGACATGAGCAAACCCGAAGGAACGATGAACCACCACCTCAACTTAGCTCTAATTCTAATCATATAAGTTATATGAATAATTAAGCTTAATGTTCTACATGATAAGTTCATAACATAGAGAGTTTATGCTAGCTCAAAAGTCAAGATCATAACATGAGAACTATACTCTAGTTCATAAGCAAGACTATATTGATAAAATGAGAGCAAGACTTTAGAGAAATAATTCATCTTATTCATACCAAGATCTCTCTCCAAGGAGTCAAGCCCTCCAAGGTAGCTTGCCTAGCTCCAAATGCTACTAAAAAGTAAAGAGTACAAGTGGTGGTGTGGAGGTGTGAAGCCCAAATGGTGTGTTGAGAGAGGGGGCTCTCCAAATCCTCTTATACTAGTGACAAGGATGGTTTCGTAAGGTATTCCCCGGAGATCCATGCAAAACCGCCTCTTCGTGTCATTAATGCACCGCTTGAGGAAGCTGGGCCCGGGCCACGGCACCAGGGGTGCAGGCGCACCTAGGGTACGAGCGCACCTTGGCTGGCTCGCCTAGCCACCGCCTATGCTAGGTGGGCTGGTGGCTGGGCCTGGGCCCCTTTCTAAGTGGTTTGGTGCCCAGTTTTGAAAGATAAGTGGGCCTTTTCTTTATTCCTTTGCACAATTATGCTTTATGCTTTGTTTGGTTGCGCCTTTCGTCATATTTTCCACTGTATTTGTATATATATCCTGCAAAAACAATGTTCTTCCAAATACATGTCGAATTTTGTTAATAGTAATGACATATGTCTATAAGTTTTATAGTTTCTCCTATTCTGAGTCTTAATTGGTTGTTGGATTTGATAATTAATGACCGCCAACAATGATGGTAGCACTGAAAGACTAAGGAAATTTGGGGGAGGTGGGTGGGTGTTATAGGGTTGGGTTTACGTAGGTGATGATCAAAAGATGTCTACCTCCGTAAATATTAACAGGAGCGGGCAACTAAGGCTTACAAGGAATAAAGTCATTTTTGACACATGCCAACCTAAAACTTTTTGGTATGTTTTGTTCAAGGGAACACATTGGTTATGCCATTGGGCATAACTGGAATGACATGAAGAAAACATGGAGGGCATCATCCATGTGCATCGAACGGAAGAAACGGAGGCTTTACAATTCTTTACTTCTTTTGGATGGCATTTGAATGTTGGGATTGAATCTTAAGTTGGATCAGATTTTTGTTTTCTCAAACATTTAGAATAATTAGTCTGATTTCCTTGGTTGCAAGGGATGAAGCTGGAGTTTATCTGTTATCCAAAAAGTACTCTTAACAGGTTGCTTAGCCAATTCACGTGAACATTCGTGAAAGTCCATGTGCTACATTATGGGAAAGCATGGAATTAAATTAGAATGTACACGGCAACCACAGCATGATGCATCTAACTCTAACATAAAATTTCAGAGTGAATAACTCCAGATAAACTTGAACTTATTCGACGAGAAACCACCATGGAGCCTCCTGGAGCCGACGACTTAATTACTATGAGCTGAACAGAGGGATATAAGCAGTGGGGTTGTTGCTTAATTGTAGATTATAATGGCCGTCCTGTCCATGTAGATGGCGAGTAAAAATATGTCTAGGAGAGCTACAAGCCACCATCTGCTCATCATGGCGTCATAAACAAATACAATATAGTAATACGCCAGCGTGAGAAACAGAAGTTTGATTGGGAAGGTTGTCTACCGTAGCAGCCGTATACATGTAACTAATAATGTCAAGAAACCACAATTCAAGGTTGACATGAATATAATATCACTGCTAATGGCAAGTTAAGGTTTAGTCGACCAAGAACCCACAATTCAAAGTTTCAAATTCGTTCCACAGTAGCAATTGAAAAGAATGAGATAAGCATCACATCGACATACATGGAACAAAGCTCATGTGAGGCCAAAACTTGTTTAAATCCGACAGATGGACATGACTGACATTGTTTAGTGGAGGCTGCAAATGGGAAAGTTCTGTCGAGTCTAATAAGACGAAGAGATCTCCCTGAAAGCTACATATATGCTACCTAACTACCAACTCCGTTGAATTTCATGTCCGGAAAAGCAGCCACGAACATTAGATGAACCTTGGAGGGCTACAGTGATGTGGAGATTCTCACGAAGATGAGGGGGATTGATTCACAGAAATAGCCCGGGCTACAGGCCTGGAACTTGGCAGGAATTTCCATATTCATGATTTACAAAAACTTGTGAAACTGTTTTCTCCAAAGAAAATCATGTGAAACTGTAAAGAGTGGTAGTTTGGAGAATGAATCCAGACTTGACTGGAAGATTAGGTTCATTGTAGTTAAGTCAATGAGCATGCGGTGATTTTACCAATCTCGAGATTTGCCAGTGGAGCTCATCAATCTCTTGGAGGTATTTGTTGGGGTATGGTGTATGTGTGTGTGTGCGTTCATAGGTATACGTATTTCATGTATGTATGTGAACGTTTGTGCGTGTAGTTTTGTATTGGATTTCACAAAAAAAAATGATATTTAGTAAATATTTTAGTTGATGGTGTTCAGCACTTTTGCCCCAGTATTACTCCTATTTCTTTGTAATGTTTTCTAATGGATTGTGGTTGACTCATCGCGTTACCTATATTATACCTATATAGATGGAGGCCACTAGCAATAATTCATTGCTATATAGTGAGCCACATCATCAGTATTGTTTTAGCCATCGGATCTTGAGCACCTAACACGATCATAACCATCCATCATACTCCACTCTACCTGGTACGTTACATTGCTTTCATTTGCCACAACATGTAAGAATTCAAACTTCCTTCCACTAAGAACAAAATGTTTGCGTTTTCTTCCATTAAACATGCACTGTTTGTGTTTCACCTCCCAGTAGTTAGTGCATGCTGCCCCTCCGTATTCTTATGTGATCACCTGTTCTCAGTCAAATGAACAGCCCCTCTCCTATTTGGTCCACCCACTCTCACAGATCACCAATCTCTTCCTGGCTCGCATTGCTTGTTATAAATATAGTTAATTTCAGGTTTAATTTAATCCAACAAAATGACATGATCATAATCATAATAGTGGTGATTAAGTGCTTGTTTGAAGAGAACAGTAACATCATAAGCATGATCATGATGACATCAACATATTACTTATTCCAAATAAACAAGAAGAGAATCATATGAATTACATTAACCAGTAATGGAAACATCATGTAAATCATGCTAACCAGCAAGGTTTTGATCAAAAACATAAGAGGATGATGAAGCACGCTATCATACCCTACGGCAGAGACGGATGCACCCGATGGAAACATGGTGCCTTGTTGGTGTAGTCGTCCCAATCGGTGCAGTGCAGAAAGGATATCGTGAAGATGAACAACGAGTAGTCGTGCCGCTTGCAGACACTCCCCAAAAACGCTATGGCCGCCCTTCACTCGAGCAGGTGAACTCGATGAAGCGGATGCGTTCCGGAGGCTCTACTCTTCCATCTCGTATGCGCACAGGAGATGGAACGGGGAGAACGCAGTGCTACGGGAGATGTGATTCTTTTTTGGAGTACACTGACTGACCGGAGAGACTGGATTTTATGTCTTTCGAGAGAGAAACGTCGTGAGGGAGCCAGAAAGCCAGGAGTCAGGAAGGTGAAGAAGAAGGCTTCATGAGCAACTCCCGTAATCAAGCCAACTCAGTTTTCAATCAAATGAGTAACTCCCGTATTGATGAAAACTTGAGTGGCAAAACCTTTCCGGTCCCATCCCCCGCCGCCTGCCTGCCTCACCACGCCCACGGCCTCTGCCCGGCCGCCGGCGGCGGCGCGCGCGCGTGTGGCATTCTATTATCCTTTTCTCAACTTCTCAATGTAGTCTATCAAAATTCAACCATATAAGTCGAGTCAACGTTCAGTCAATTTCTCATATGGTACTAAACCATTTACCAATCCTTAATCGAATCATAGAGTTTATTAGTTTTATTAAATATTAAATGGGCCAAGCCCACAAAATATCTAACATTGCTCCGGTGTGTCCCTGCAAGCAGTGTCCAAAAATCCTTCCTAATCGCTGCCATTTCAAATAAGCAAAAATTGGCTTCAATGACGAAGTGATCATTGGATTGTCTGGTGCCTTATGTATTCTCTCATCATCTATCTCCTATTTCATACTGACGGCTTATATATATATATATATATATATATATATATATATATATATATATATATATATGCCACCACGTCTTACTGCTTCTTATGAATTTTGTTTTTTGTTTTCAATTATAACACTGCCATACCAGAAGCATTTTGGACCAGTTTGACTTCTTTTTAGCTTCTGCTTTGCACTTGACCACTTCATTTCTTCTTCCTATATATAGGGGCTAATAGGGTTTATATATTAACCTTTTCTCATGCCACTTTCTCCTACATGTAATTGATGCTCACATCATTTAAGTGTGTAACTATAGGTAACAACTTATATATAATATATATTCAATCTTCAATGAATTCGTAGGCCTTCCCTCAACGTGGAGCTATTGGAGCTACTGCTGCAGCTGCTTCCTCTTCTTCAATTGAAGCATTCTGGTCTGCTCGACAGCTTGTTTTCGCAGCTGTTGGAGCTGCTGCTGCTGCTGCCTCCTCTCACAAAACACTGTTAAAACAGTCAGCAGCAGCTGTTTTAGCCGACTGCTGTTGTCATATTCTATATTCCTGGCGGCCAACAGCCGTTCTTAGTGGTTAAGCATTCCACGTTAATGTATTCAATCCTCTTCAATGCGAATTCATAGGCCTTCTCTTAACGTGGAACAAGTTTGTGCACTGAACCTGGTCATATTCTATGTTCCTGGCGGCTAACACGGCCGTTATTATAGGTTAAGCATTCCGCAGCAACGCGCTAAGTATCTATTGAACTATCTTACTATTACTAATTAGAGACCCCAATGGAGGCACCAGGTTAACTGTCACCAGACACGCTAGGGAAAAAGATAAATCCTAGAAATTCTCACAATAATCAGACATATATGGCCTTTAATTTAGAAGACTCTAATTATAATCTCTTACTATTACTAATTAGAGGCCCCAATAGAGGCACCATGTTAACCGTCACCAGACGCGCTAGGAAAAAGATAAATCCTAAAAATTATCACAATAATCAGAAACATCTGGCCTTTAATTTGGAAGACTCTAATCATCATCTCCGATAATAGCCATTGGATCTGTTGTAATTTTGTAAAAAAAATTAGCCACCTCCGCGGCTCTGCCATTACGAAAATACATAAAGTAGCACCATAATTTTATATCCAAATTATCCACCTCTGCCATTATAAAATATAATTCAAAATAACCCCCTAAATTTATATATAAATTACCCACACTTGTCATTATGAAAAGTAATTCAAAATAACCCTGAATTTATATTTAAATTAACTATTTTTCCATTATGAAACATAATTCATAATAACCCCCTCATATTGTATCTAAATTACCCCACGTCTCTCAAATCTATATGTAAATGCTAATATATGCTATTAAAAAAATCAATATTGATAGAGTATGAGACATATATTTCTAAATTACAAACTTCCACAACTGTGAAATTAAATAGCCATAATGTTATGTTTAACAATCTATACCATGTAAACATATATACATTAGGATAATTATTTATTTTCATAGCTTATAAGCATGGGAAATGTTTAATTAACAAACCACATAGCAATAACATAACACCTGAAAGGTCTTGATGGCTAGAGGGGGGTGAATAGCCTATTAAAATTTTCTACAAAGACAAGCTAAACAAGTTTATCAATAAAACAAATAGCAAGATGCGAGTTTTGCTTAGCCTACGGGGTGTTTGCAAGTCACCTAACCAATTCACAATTCTAGTGTATTTGCACTCAACCGCACAAGTCAAACCGAGAAGGAAACTACAACTAGCAAGCTACACAAAGAAGCTACTCTAGCAAAGCTAACTAGCTAGCAAAGATAACTAAGAAAGAAATGCGGAGTTGAGTTAGGAGGGTATCACCGAGGGGCGAAGTATTGAGCCAACCAATATGATCAACAATGAATACCAAGATAACCGAACACCGGGATCAATCAATCACAATATGAAAGTGATGACACGAAGATTTATCCCGAGGTTCACGTGCTTGCCGGCACGCTAGTCCCCGTTGTGTCCCTCTTCACCACATGGTTCGGTGGCTAATCGGTCTCACACCGAGCCTATCAAAAGGCGCCACAAGAACCTACCAAATGGCAAAAGGTTGCAATGACACGAGCAATTCACTAACGTTGCCTTTGGCGCTTCGCCGAGGTAGGCACAAACCCCTCACAATCACCGGAGGTGGCCAAGAACAATCACCAACTCTTGCCAACGCCTCCAAGCTGCTCCAAGCCGTCTAGGTGGCGGCAACCACCAAGAGAAACAGGAATCCCGCAGCAAATCAACCACCAAGTGCCAACTAGATGCTATCTCACAATGCAAATACACTTGGATCACTCAATCTCACTTCGAATATGCAAAGAAGCAAGAGAGATGAGTGGGAGGGGAGTTGCTTAGCTCAAAGTGCTCACAAGTATGTCAAAATGTTCGAGAGAGAGAGCCTTGAGCCGGCCAACGAGTATTTATAGACGTACCCCTTCGAATATAGCCGTTAGAAACTTAAACAGCCGAAATCGGGCTGACCGGATGCGCTGGTCCAACTGACCGGACGCGCCGGTCGCCCAACGGCTAACTCGTGAAGTACTGACCGGACGCGCTGGTCCAAACGACCGGACGCGCTGGTCGCCCAATGGCTAACTGCGAAGCAACGACCGGACGCGCTGGTCCAACTGACCGGACGCGCCGGGAACGACCGGACGCGCTGGTCCCGTGAAGGACCGAACGCGCTGGTCGCCTGAGCAGCGCTCAACGAAATAGTGACCGGACGCGCTGAAGAAAATGACCGGACGCGACAATGACAGCGTCCGGTTGGAGTTCAGTAAGCTCCCTGAATGACCGGACGCGTCCGATCATCAGTGACCGGACGCGCTGCAGAAAAGATCATCGAACTGAAAAACACGCAGACACTGAACACTGACCGGACGCGTCCGGTCATGCAAGGACCGCGTCCGGTTCAGCGTCCGATCACCTCTGTGACCTCCGTTCGCCTCCGTTTCTTTTCCGGACTTCCGGCGTAGTGGAAAATAATCGTTTCAACTTCTCGAAAATGCCTGGATCCCGCCTCGCAAGCTCGGCGGGAGGGAGAGAGGAACCCAAACCCTCTCTACCGCTCAAACTCCACCGCCGTCGCAAACGTGCTAACATCACCAAGTGATCTCGTCATGTGTGAGTGTGTTAGCATTTTCATAATCATTTTTCGAGGCGATATTAGTTCTATCCAAATGCAAATGATCATGAAATGCACATCTAGAGGCACTTAGGAGTTCAATAGCCGCGTCATTCCCCTCTTTATAGTACGGCTATCTATCCTATAATGTAACCACACCCACTAGGTGTCTTGGTTACTAAAACACAACCCTTAAGCATATATCTTTGCCTTGATCACGTAGGGTTGCGTCCAAATCCAAGTGTGGCCATCATGATCACCATGTCCATCTTGCCACCAACCTTGGAATGTACTAATCCTCATATGCTACATACAACTTAGGCATAGGATTAGTACTTAGGCATTGTCACTAATTACCAACACCAACCATAGGACTTTCAATCTCCCCCTTGTTGGTAATTGGTGACAAACCTTTCACAAAGATATTATGATAAAATTTGATTGAACCCATGTCACATTGTCCAAGTATATTACCATGTGTAAGAATTATGGACATGTGATCATGAATTCAAATTGATAGCAATGGCTCCCCCTACATGTATGCTATATGTTTGGATTTTGGAAGCATACATGTTAGATAGGAAAGATTAGGAGCATTGTTTACCAATAGGTGCTAAGTGTTTAAGATTATAGACCTTTGAAGCGTGATACCATTGGAGTAGCGATAAACACCATCTTAGCACCTTGTGTAGTTAGATTCCACTTGTAAAAGCACAAACATAACTAGAAACCTCGTGAGATCAACATTATAAGCAAGGCTCTAGTACCACTATGAAAAACATGAAGCAAGAAAAATCTAACTACTTCCTATTCATGCTAGTATCACAATACATCATTCAAATTATACTAGGAAGTCACCACACAAGCAGAGTATCGGAGAAAACGAAATGCATAACTATGCATCATACATATGAGGTGCACATAGAAATGCAACATTCATGTTTAAGAGCTTGCTCCCCCTACTTGTGTGCTCAAAATTTTAGTTGATCCCCTTCTTTTATAATTCTCCCCCTTTAGGATCTATCTTTGTGAAACATTTTCTCCCCCACAACATTTTTGAGTTCTATCTTTGTGAACAACATTTTCTCCCCCTTTGGCACCAATTGACCACAAGGAGCAAACTTTAGATAGATTATCATGTTAAAATATGGGGTGAGGATCAAGTTTATGATTCAACCTAGATTGCTTGCATAAATAAAATACTTCGGTTTGATCCAAGGGCAAGCTTCTTCACACCTCACTAGAAGGGTTATCATGCACCATGTTGAAGCAAATATTTAGACAAGTTTTCTAGATTAAATACTTAGGATCACAAGCTACTTAAACAAGTTATATGCTACCACTAGATCATACAAGTCATGGAAACAATAGTGGCACCATATAAACTTCAAATTTATTTAATTTTCATGAATGATCCTAGAACATAAGAAATCATGACTAGATGCACTAAACATGTCCTTAGTATAGAATGGATGACATGTCAACCAATTGTACCTTGGGGCTCGAAGGAGAGGCATATCATATATGGAGTGCATCAACTCATGTTGGAGAAGTCAAGTATGTTCAACTCATTCTTTAGCTTGTGAAATCTCTTCTCATCAAGTGGCTTGGTGAATAGATCGGCTAATTGATCTTCGGTGCCCACACTCTCAATGGCAATGTCACCCTTTTGTTGATGATCTCTAATAAAGTGATGACGAACATCAATATGCTTTGTTCTTTGATGTTGAACCGGATTGTTGGTTAGCTTCACGGCACTTTCATTGTCACATAGCAATGGCACATTCTTGAAGTTGATTCCAAAATCTTTCAATGTTGCCTTCATCCATAAGATTTGTGCACAACAACTACCCGCGGCGATGTATTCGGCTTCGGCGGTAGATAGTGCAATACTATTTTGCTTCTTGGATGACCATGAGACAAGTGATCTTCCCAACAATTGACATGTCCCGGAAGTGCTCTTTCTCTCCACTTTATCACCGGCATAGTCGGAATCCGAATATCCAACTAGCTCAAAGCTTGCACCTTTGGGATACCATAATCCAACATCTTGTGTATGCTTTAAGTACCTCAATATTCTCTTTGTTGCCTTCAAATGACTTTCTCTTGGTGAGGCTTGAAATCTTGCACACATGCATACACTAAACATCACATCGGGCCTTGATGCCGTCACATAGAGTAGACTACCAATCATCGATCTATATAGCTTTTGATCCACCATGTTGCCACTCTTGTCACTATCCAAACTTCCACTAGTGCCCATTGGGGTTGTAATACTCTTTGCATCTTCCATGCCAAACTTCTTGAGCATATCTTTGATGTACTTAGTTTGGCTCACAAATGTACCTTCTTTCATTTGTTTGATTTGAAGTCCAAGGAAGAAACTAAGTTCACCAATCATTGACATTTCAAATTCTTTTGACATCATTTTTCCAAACTCATCACAATAATCTTGATTGGTTGAACCGAATATGATATCATCAACATATATTTGCAACACAAATAAGTCTTTCCCAATCTTCTTGGTGAATAGTGTTGTATCAACTTTGCCCATGATAAATCCTTTAGATAGCAAGCTTTAGATACCATGCTTTAGGTGCTTGCTTCAATCCATATAAAGCTTTTCTCAATTTGTAGACATGATTGAGTTTCTTGTCATCTTCAAAACCGGGAGGTTGCTCCACATACACCTCCTCTTGAATGTACCCATTGAGAAATGCACTCTTCACATCCATTTGATATAGCTTGATATTGTGAGCACAAGCATAGGCAAGTAAGATCCTAATTGCTTCCAATCTTGCAACCGGGGCATATGTTTCACCAAAGTCAAGACCCTCTATTTGTGTGTAACCTTGAGCTACTAGTCTTGCTTTGTTCCTTACTACTATCCCATCTTGATCTTGCTTGTTGCGAAAGACCCATCTTGTTCCAATGACATTGTGATCCTTAGGCCTTTCAACTAGTTCCCATACTTTATTTCTCTTGAAGTTGTTGAGCTCTTCATGCATTGCATTTACCCAATCCGGATCTCTCAATGCTTTATCAATGTCCTTGGGTTCTTCCATTGACACAAAAGAAGAGTGACCACAAAATGATGTCAATCTTGATCTAGTTTGAACTCCTCTTTGTATGTCACCAATGATAGAATCCAATGGATGGTCTCTTGCAATATTAGTTGGTTGAAGCACTTGGACTTGATTGCTTGGATGTTGATGTTGATCATGAGTTGAAGATGATGAACTAGCCACTTGTTGATCTTGTTGCACTTGAGATGATGTACTAGCTTGATTTTGCATTAGAGAACCACTAGCTTGAGTGATTGGACTTTGGAGCACTTGATCTTTGTTGTCATCTACATTAATAACTTGCTTTGGTCTAATATCACCAATATCCATTTCTTTCATAGCATTACTCAATTGAGTTCCTCTCACATCATCCAAGTTATCTTCTTCATCTTGAGAGCCATTTGTTTCATCAAACTCAACATCATGCACTTCTTCAAGTAAACCACTAGCCAAATTCCAAACTCTATAAGCTTTGCTAGTAGTTGAGTAGCCAAGTAGGAAGCCTTCATCACACTTCTTCTCAAACTTGCTCAATCTAGTGCCTTTCTTCAAAATATAGCATTTGCAACCAAATACCCGAAAGTATGCAATATTGGGCTTTCTTCCATTTAAGATCTCATATGGTGTCTTCTCTAAGAACTTGTGGCAATAGAGACGGTTGCTATAAAAGCAAGCCGTGTTGATTGCTTCGGCCCAAAATGAATGACTCACATTATACTCATTCAACATTGATCTTGCCATATCAATTAAGGTTCTATTCTTCCTTTCAACTAGGCCATTTGATTGAGGTGTATACTTGGCCGAGAATTGATGCTTGATTCCAAGCTCATCACATAGCTCATCAACTCTTGTGTTTCTAAACTCACTTCCATTGTCACTTCTTACTTTCTTGATTGTGGTTTCAAACTCATTTTGCACTCTCTTGATGAACTTCTTGAATATGTCAAATACATCACTTTTGTCCCCAAGAAAGAATACCCATGTGTATCTATTGAAATCATCCACAATCACAAAGCCATACTTGTTGCCACCAATGCTTGTGTATGTAGTTGGCCCAAATAGATCCATGTGCAACAACTCAAATGCCTTGGAAGTACTCATAATGCTTTTCAATGGATGAGTGTTGCCTACTTGCTTTCCGGCTTGACATGCACTGCATAGCTTATCTTTCTCAAAAGTGACATCCTTCAAGCCTCTAACTAAGTCATGCTTCACTAACTTGTTCAATTGCTTCATGCCAACATGACCAAGTCTTCTATGCCATAACCAACCCATACTTGATTTGGTGAGCAAACATGTTGAAAGTTGAGTGTCACTAGCATTGAAATCAACCAAGTATAGATTTTCAAATCTAAAGCCTTTGAAGATCAAGTTAGAGCCATCAACACTAACTATCTCCACATCATCAACACCAAATATGCACTTGAAGCCTAGATCACATAATTGAGCAACCGACAACAAGTTGAAATTGAGCTTTTCAACTAGTAGCACATTGGAGATGCTATGATCATTTGATATTGCAATCCTTCCAAGAGCCTTCACATTACCCTTGCTATTGTCACCAAATGTGATACTATCAATGCCACTATCATTTGATTTGAGAGAGTTGAACATTCTTGAATCACCGGTCATATGTTGAGAGCACCCACTATCAAGCACCCAATGCCTTCCTCCGGCCTTGTAATTTACCTACAAAACAAATCAATGTTTCTTAGGTACCCATACTTGCTTGGGTCCTTGGAGGTTAGTAACCAAGCTCTTTGGTACCCAAATGGCCTTCTTCTTTGGGCCCACAATTGGTGTACCAACAAACCTAGCATGCACACCTTTCTCACCCTTGGTAAGCACATAACAAGAATCAAAAGGAATGTAAGGTACATTAGCATTTTTCTTGTTCTTGTTCATTTTATTACAATTAATCTCTAGATGCCCAACTTGCTTGCATCTATTGCAATAACGACCATTGCTCTTCACAAAGCTAGGCTTGTGAGTTGCAAAGGCCGTCTTGCCCTTCTTGGGAGTATAGCCCAAACCCTCTTTGTTAAGAGAGAACCTTTGGCTACCCAAGCATTTTAGCAAGCGGGCATCCCCACCATAGGCATTGCCTAATGCGCGGGTGAGATCATCTACCTCTCTCTTGAGAGTCTTATTCTCAACCACAAGTGATGAATCACTAGTAGTAGAGATAGAGTTGGTTGTGGTGGATGATGATGAGCTACATGAAGCATTAGTAGGACTAACAAATAAAGAATCATCAATAATATCACATGTTAGTCCAATATCACAAGTGACAATCACTTGCTCCTCCTTAGCTTCCTTCATGAACTTTTCCAACTTAAGGTCCTTTTCCTTGATGAGCTCAAGTAGAGTGGAGTGGGCTTCCTTAAGCCTAGTGTGAGCAATTTCAAGATCCTCGTGGTCTTCCTTTAGACACTCACGAGAAGCCTCTAGCTCATCAAAGGATTTCCTAAGAGCTTTGAGCTCTTGTTCAATTCCTTTGCACTCCTTACTCTTTTTGAGAGCAACAAGCTCCTCCATCAAGGCATCATTTTCATTGCTCTTGGCAATGAGCTCTTGTTCCAAGATTTTGTATTTCTTGGTTGTCCTCTTGTAGCCCTTGCTCATTTGATCTATTATGCCTAATAGATCATCCTTGGAGTAGTCCTCATCCTCCTCATCATCACTCCTACAATCATCACTAGCACAAGAATCATCATCACTATCATCATGTTTTACCTTGGTAGGCTTGGCCATAAGGCATGTTGATGTAGTGTCGAAGATGGATGGCTTGTTGGAGAGGGCGATGTTTGCAGTGGCTCGTCGAGTGATCCTCTCATCATCACTAGAGCTTTCATCATCATCACTATCGGAGTTGTCACTATCCCAAGTGACTACATAACCACCACCCTTCTTCTTCTTATTGAAAGTGAAGCTCTTCTTTGCTTTCTTCTCATTCTCTTTCTTATCCTTCTTGTTCTTCTTGAGCTTCAAGTCCCCATTATGAAATCTCTTATCTTCATAGGGGCAATCCGCCACTATGTGATCGGGGCTATTGCAATTGTAGCAAAGGGTCTTTGCCTTTATAGTGTCTCTCCTCTTCCTTGCCCCATATCCTTTCTTCTTCATGAACCTTCCCATCTTGTGCACAAGAAGGGCCATGGTCTCATCATCGAATGGATCATCATCATCACTTTCTACCTTGCTCTTGCCCTTAGAGGATGAAGCCTTGAATGCAATGGGCTTCTCTTGCTTGACCTTGGTCTCCTTCTTCTCTTCTACCTCATCTTCATCATCATTGTATTGGGCATCGGTCATTATATCTCCAAGCACATTGGTTGGTTTGACCTTGTCCAATCCCTCTCTAAAGATCATTCTTCTCAAGGTGGCAAACTTCTTGGGTAAGCACATCAAGAACTTGTGTGAGAAGTCCTTGTCCTCAACCTTCTCCCCAAGCCCCTTGAGATCATTGACAATGACTTGGAGCCTATAGAACATCTCCGGGATGGATTCATCATCCTTCATCTTGAATGTGGAGAACTTGTCCTTGAGCATATATAGTTTGGCACTTTTTACCGTTGAAGTACCTTCATATGTTTCTTCAAGCCTTATCCAAAGCTCATTTGCCTTTTCAAGATCTTTGATTTGCTCAAATACTTTATCATCAATGGCACGATAGATTGTGTCAAGTGCCGCCGTATTGCATTGTTTGTTGATGCGGTCATTGGGAGTGAGGTTTTCCTCATCAAGAATGACGTATCCTTCTTTGGTCACATCCCAAACCTTCTCATGTATATTGCCTAGATATTGCTTCATCTTCCTTTTCCAATGATCAAAGGAAGAGACGCCATCAAAGAATGGAGGCTTGCCATTAACATGATTGAACATAACTTGAGCCATCTTACACCGAGGTTGTTAAGCCTTACAAACGGTGACCACGGCTCTGATACCACTTGAAAGGTCTTGATGGCTAGAGGGGGGTGAATAGCCTATTAAAATTTTCTACAAAGACAAGCTAAACAAGTTTATCAATAAAACAAATAGCAAGATGCGAGTTTTGCTTAGCCTACGGGGTGTTTGCAAGCCACCTAACCAATTCACAATTCTAGTGTATTTGCACTCAACCGCACAAGTCAAACCGAGAAGGAAACTACAACTAGCAAGCTACACAAAGAAGCTACTCTAGCAAAGCTAACTAGCTAGCAAAGATAACTAAGAATGAAATGCGGAGTTGAGTTAGGAGGGTATCACCGAGGGGCGAAGTATTGAGCCAACCAATATGATCAACAATGAATACCAAGATAACCGAACACCGGGATCAATCAATCACAATATGAAAGTGATGACACGAAGATTTATCCCGAGGTTCACGTGCTTGCCGGCACGCTAGTCCCCGTTGTGTCCCTCTTCACCACGTGGTTCGGTGGCTAATCGGTCTCACACCGAGCCTATCAAAAGGCGCCACAAGAACCTACCAAATGGCAAAAGGTTGCAATGACACGAGCAATTCACTAACGTTGCCTTTGGCGCTTCGCCGAGGTAGGCACAAACCCCTCACAATCACCGGAGGTGGCCAAGAACAATCACCAACTCTTGCCAACGCCTCCAAGCTGCTCCAAGCCGTCTAGGTGGCGGCAACCACCAAGAGAAACAGGAATCCCGCAGCAAATCAACCACCAAGTGCCAACTAGATGCTATCTCACAATGCAAATGCACTTGGATCACTCAATCTCACTTCGAATATGCAAAGAAGCAAGAGAGATGAGTGGGAGGGGAGTTGCTTAGCTCAAAGTGCTCACAAGTATGTCAAAATGTTCGAGAGAGAGAGCCTTGAGCCGGCCAACGAGTATTTATAGACGTACCCCATTGAATATAGCCGTTAGAAACTTAAACAGCCGAAATCGGGCTGACCGGACGCGCCGGTCGCCCAACGGCTAACTCGTGAAGTACTGACCGGACGCGCTGGTCCAAACGACTGGACGCGCTGGTCGCCCAACGGCTAACTGCGAAGCAACGACCGGACGCGCTGGTCCAACTGACCGGACGCGCCGGGAACGACCGGACGCGCTGGTCCCGTGAAGGACCGGACGCGCTGGTCGCCTGAGCAGCGCTCAACGAAATAGTGACCGGACGCGCTGAAGAAAATGACCGGACGCGACAATGACAGCGTCCGGTTAGAGTCCAGTAAGCTCCCTGAACGACCGGACGCGTCCGATCATCAGTGACCGGACGCGCCTCGCGTCCGATCATCGAACTGAAAAACACGCAGACACTGTACACTGACCGGACGCGTCCGGTCATGCAAGGACCGCGTCCGGTTCAGCGTCCGGTCACCTCTGTGACCTCCGTTCGCCTCCGTTTCTTTTCCGGACTTCCGGCGTAGTGGAAAATAATCGTTTCAACTTCTCGAAAACGCCTGGATCCCGCCTCGCAAGCTCGGCGGGAGGGAGAGAGGAACCCAAACCCTCTCTACCGCTCAAACTCCACCGCCGTCGCAAACGTGCTAACATCACCAAGTGATCTCGTCATGTGTGAGTGTGTTAGCATTTTCATAATCATTTTTCGAGGCGATATTAGTTCTATCCAAATGCATATGATCATGAAATGCACATCTAGAGGCACTTAGGAGTTCAATAGCCGCGTCATTCCCCTCTTTATAGTACGGCTATCTATCCTATAATGTAACCACACCCACTAGGTGTCTTGGTTACTAAAACACAACCCTTAAGCATATACCTTTGCCTTGATCACGTAGGGTTGCGTCCAAATCCAAGTGTGGCCATCATGATCACCATGTCCATCTTGCCACCAACCTTGGAATGTACTAATCCTCATATGCTACATACAACTTAGGCATAGGATTAGTACTTAGGCATTGTCACTAATTACCAACACCAACCATAGGACTTTCAACACCAATAATTCACTTTAAATTAGATTAATACTCCATACTAATCAATTTCATAAGTTTTTATTTTAATTAATTTTATATATTTAATTGGGACATTATGACATATCCATATTGGTAATTTTATTTTTAGCACTCTAGGATGTATAAAACAATATTATACACATATAATTCTGTGATATAACAATTCAATAAGTTTGGTACTAAGGTGCAATCTGAGTTTCAACTTCATTAACATGCGAAAAATACTACTAGGACCTAAACCCTTTGTAACAAAAAAATTCTGAATAAAAAATAAAAAAACTAGAGTTTCTCCTTAACATGTGAAAAAAATTGTACAACTTGATTAAAAGTTGAAAGCTAAACTATAATTGGATGCAACAAGATTTTATATATCTTAAGATTAGATTTCAACTAAATATATATCACGCTAAAAAAGATAAATACCAGAGATGCTAACTAGAGGTCCTTAATGGAGCTTCCACTTTAATCCTCGTGAGACAATAGGAAAACAAAAATTCTAGAAATTCTCACAAAAAATCTAATTTGACCATCAATTCGGTGTAGATCTATTCTATTTTCTAAATAATTACCCACCTCCGCTATTGCGTGAAACAACATAAAATAACTCATGACTCTATATTTAAACTACCCACATATACCACTAAGAAACATGATCTAACGCAGATCTCGGTTTACGTCTAATTGCCCACATACTCCTATTACAATAGATAATTTATGTAAACCAAATTTCATCTTATTATTAAAAAAAATAAATTTGCTCTCAAATCTACATATAAAGTATAATCCCACTATTATTTTTTCAAAATAACCATAGAGCACGTATATTTGTGCATTACCCACTTCTATCAATGTGTTATTAAATTAAGATTTGACTAATTAAGCATACACGTTGTGTCGGCATACATGAGCAATAAATATATATGTTGTGTTTCATAAAAGAATTTGTTTCCTTAACAACTCATATAGTACTGATACTAACAAATTTTTTGAAACCATACTAACATAATTTATATAGGTTGTTAGATATATCTATATATTTACAAAAATGTTTGACATGTTTATATTGATAATATAATTATAACTGCACATATAATTTCTTGATTGGAAAATTCAATCATCTTCAGAATTGTGTGAGACTACTTGTGGCTATATTTTTCTGGACCTTTAACATTGCTGTAGAGTAAAAATCCGATCATTATAAGGCTTAAGATTTAAAGTTCTCTTGACGTTAGCACTCTACCCTCACCCAGATCTCATTTCAAGCTCTAACACTTATCTTAAGTGATATGATGCAAGTTTCAAATGATTGTGTATGCTATTTTTGTATTTGAGAATGTATTCTATGACTTGGAATCCTTATTTTAAAATAGTACAAAATCAGAGTCAGTAAAAGATACAATAACCACAAGAGTTTCAACTTCATAAAGTATGTGATGCAACAAGGGCCACCAGAGTTAATGGCAAGGTTTCAAACTAGCTGGATATTAAAATATATAGAGGTATCATGCAAATTAAAAATATGGATATGAATGAAAATATATAAGTCAATCCTTTGTAAAAAAATGTAATAAGTTTGTGATAATTAGATATAGTCTAAAAATTTAAAATAAGTAACTTTTTATTACTCAAATGTATAAATAGTATATCTTTTATAATTCTAGTCCGTGCGAGAGCAAGGGTTGATGGACTAGTTAACATAAATTAACATATAATGCTTCTGTCTTCTGGGGTTCTAGCCCATGCCAAGCATGTGGGCGACTAGTTAATTAAAAATAGGAAGATACAATGACATTCTGACTTTGCCCTGCTTCGAAGTCAATGCACTCTTAGAGCCTGTTTGGTTCCTTGGAATTGAATTCATTCTAATAATTACAATTTAGGCATACATTAATTAAGCTAATATAGTTACATATAGAATATATTTGTATATTTATTGTTAGGCATATAAGGGACATACTTATATATTGTATTTCATTGTAGGGAAGTGAGTCGAAGAGTATGCTATAAGTTGGAGAATAGAATTATCGCATAGTGATATATAGAATATATTTTCATCTTCTACCCTATGAATTTGAGATAGACTTATTTGTGAGCTTGTGAATGTTATGGAATATCAAATTCCAAGACAAATAGCCTAATCCATTAAGTAGATTTCAATTTCCTAAAATAAAGGGATCCAAATGGCCCCTTAGCGACAGACTCTGAGCTCACAGCAACAGGAGGAAGCAGCGAGGAAAGGGCCGGTGCGCGGCCCAATCGAGCGTCATTGCCTCTTCACCAATCAATCCAATAATATTTGCATTCTCCACCAAGTACCTTTGGAGCAAGGCATCGCATTCTCCACCAAGTAGCTCATTCATGTTTCCAATAGTATACTGCAAAAATTTCAAGCCAATTGGACAAGCATAGCAACCTCTATAGAAAATACAAAATGCTATTGCAATAAATATGTGAGAGCAAGTTTAAACAATAACTCAAGCATACTTTATCCAAGACCCTGAAATTTTTATCACCGTATACACATGCCATCAATAGCCTACCATAAAAATTTCACATCATTTGGAGCACAGTAACTCTGGATATGAATTTATCTATAATTATCACAGATAAATAAAAACAGCAAAAACTTTCTGTTAACACCTATCATATTGACTCCATTGCATATATCTATTCCCAAGGATTCCAAAAAGTTCTCATTTGCATTTTTCTGATTTTTCTATGATTTTATATGATTTTCCAAAGTTCACCCAACATTTCTTGAAAAAGAAAAACAGAGAAACCCTACTCGGCCACAGACACGCGGGACCCAGCCTTCAGTGACACAGGAACGGAGGCGGTGCTTTGACCGGCGTTTGCTCGCCACCGGTGAGGTTGCCGGCGGTAGCGTCTGCACCATCGTGATCAGCACGACGATGCGCATCGATTGGCGGTGGTGGTTGGCTTGGGGACCCACCAGAGCTGGGTCGCCGGTGGCGATGGCGCGTGGCGGAGGTTGACTGGTAGTACGCCGGCCGATTCCGACCACGACGAGGCGAAGCGAGGCGCGCGCAAGCTTCCCATGGTGCCCTGGGGAAGCTACTATGTCCATCTAAGGCGGCGCGGAGGTCACCGGAGAGCAGGGCTGCGTGCGCTACGTGGCGGCGCCCATGGCACGGCGGTGCGCCGGCCTGTTCCGGCGACGCGAGTGCGGTAGAGATTAAACCCTAGGTGGTTACGGCTTCTACATCTACTAGCGGTGCGGAAATGCAAGACGGCATAGGAGAAGTGGCTATGAGCGAGGCCGAGCCACGGCGACCCGAGCTCGGCGGCGCTCCGGCGAGCAGAACATGGCGACGCGCGTTTTCACGCCTTACGGTGGCACGAACGGTGGCGCTGGTGGATGGAGCTCATAGAGCGCTACACTGCGCTGTGGAGCTATTAGCGCGGTGGATTGAGAAACGGTGCAGTGGAGGCGGCGCTGCACGGCGGCGATGGCACAGTGACGACGGCGGGCACCGCGGTGAAGAGTAGAGAGGGGGAGAGGCAAGGGCGAGTGAATGGATAGAGTGCCAAGCTGCTTCGGCCTCAGACAGGAGAAGAGAGCCACCTTGCACGCACATGGGGCGACGGCGAAGCATGGCGGCCACATGGTGCTCGGATTCTGCGCACGGTCGGCCGCGGCCGATTTTGAAAACGGAGGCGCGTTCAAAGGTCGATGAAGGTGACTGACGGAGCGACTTCGAGTGATCAAAGCTCCTAAACCATGGCGAACTAGCTAAATCCAGTTGACAAAGTTGTAGCCCTACACGTGAACTCCAACTTTCCTATAAGGCACTCGAGCTGGATCGGCCTGGATTGGGAGTTATCGGCTGCTGAACATGGGCACATTGAAACGAAACTTGACGTTTCAGATTTAGAAAAACTAAGTGCTGAAAAACTGCCCAAGCTGCTGCCTTTTTTCCCAAATTTGAACAGGTTCTGCTCAAAACTAGCCTTGGGACATAAAACAACATTTGTTCCTTATAAAATTCTCTACAACTTTTGTTAAGGTGACACCTGCATGGAAAGTCTCTAAGTCAACATTCAAAGCAGGTCAAACAGAAACACTCTAGAGGGTCAAACATGGTCAAACTTCATTTGAATTTGAATTTGACTAAACCACCGAAACAAACTTAGTTTCATTTTGTATTCTAAGCATGAATAAAGTGTTGTCATGGCAAGAAGCACACATTTGCATAGATGTAACACAAAAAGTCTAGCCATAGCATAGTGAAACATAGAACAACATATATGAAACACCATGTTGCATATCAATGTTGCATTAGTTTTAAGTGCATGTTTCACAAGTTGCATGAGTGTGTTTCATGTAATTTGCTCATGCTTATGAGGGAGTGAGAGATGCACATGCTCATGCTATGCCATGCAATGCAAAAGTGCGGAGTAACACGTAGGGTGTTACAGAAATTGTCATCACTCCTCAGACAGCAACATATTTATTGGAAGCAAAGAGGCTCTATAAAGTGGGTAACTTTAGGTGATGCCAGTACTAAATCTTTTCATGCAAATGCTTCAATCAAATTCAGAAGAAACTTAATTACTACTCTGGAGGATTCTGATGGTAACACCATTTCTGAGCATAATGCAAAAGCTGAGTTGATTTGGGAAGCTTTCAAGGAAAGATTAGGTGTATCCTCCTTCCATGGTATGAATTTCAACCTGTCATCTCTTTTACATGCTGATCATTATCTGACCTCCTTGGTGGCTCCTTTTTCAAATGTGGAAGTTGATTCAGTGATCAAGCATCTGCCCTTTGACAAGGCTCCAGGCCCTGATGGCTTCAATACTGACTTCCTGAAGAAATGTTGGCCTATTATATGTCATGATTTCTATAGCCTACGTTCAGCTTTTCATAGTGACTCTATTTGCCTCCAAAGCTTGAATGGGTCTAATATCACTTTAATTCCCAAACATGATAATGTAGTGAAAGTGTTTGATTTTAGGCCAATTTCTCTTCTAAATACCTCCATCAAAATTATCACCAAGCTTTTGGCTAATAGACTGCAATCAGTGATGCCAAGGATTATTCATAAAAATCAGTATGGTTTGATTAAAGCTAGATCAATCCAAGATTGTTTAACTTGGTCTTTGGAGTATCTTCACCTCTGTCATCAATCTAGAAGAGAGCTAATTATATTTGAAATTGGATTTTGAGAAAGCCTTTGATAAAGTGGAGCATGAACTCATGATTCAAATTATGCAAAACAAAGGTGTTCCCCAAAGGTGGATTTCCGGGATGAAAGGTATTTTTGGCTCTGGAACCTCTGCAGTGCTCCTGAATGGTGTTCCTAGGAAAGTTTTTCATTGCAAACATGGTGTTAGACAAGGTGACTCCCTTTCACCCCTTCTATTTGTCCTGGCAACTGATTTTCTTCAGACAATTCTAAATGCAGCTAAGCAACATGGTCTCCTATCTTTGCCTGTGAACCTACTACATGATCAAGATTTCCTAGTCCTTCAATATGCAGATGATACACTCATTTTCATGCAAGGTGATGCAAGACAATTGTTCTTTCTAAAAGCCATCTCAATTCATTTGCTGAATCCTTTGGGCTCAGGGTTAATTACAGTAAATCCAAGATGGTGCCTATTAATATATCTGAAGAAAAGATGAACATTCTAGCAAATACTTTTGGCTGCTCCATTGGTTCCTTGCCCTTCACATACCTTGGGCTACCATTAAGCATCACAAAGCCAACTGTGGCTGACTTTTGGCCCCTAGTAACTAAATGTGAAAGAAGATTGGTTACCATTGCATCTTTCCTCAGTGAAGCTGGAAGACTTCAAATGGCTAATGCTGTCCTTAGTGCTCTACCCACCTACACAATGTGCACCTATTTGCTGCCAAAGACTGTGATTAAGCAAACTGATAAATTCAGGAAGCATTGTTTATGGAGGGGTTCTGATGTCAACTCTAGAAAGCCCCCAAAAGCAGCCTGGAAGCTTGTCTGTAACACAAAGGAGAATGGTGGGCTGGGAGTTCATGATCTTCAGACTCAGAATGAAAGTCTGTTGTTAAAGCACCTTCATAAGTTTTTTAATAAGCATGATATTCCTTGGGTTCAGCTTTTGTGGCATTCATACTATAGTTCCAGCAGCTTGGTTTTTAATAACAGGAGAGGGTCTTTCTGGTGGAGAGATATTTTGAAATCACTTCAATCTTTTAAGAACGTGCCCTCAGTTACAATAGATAATGGATCTACTGTTCTATTTTGGTCTGATCCTTGGTATGGTGCTTCTCTCAAGGAGCAATGGCCCCATCTATTCTCCTTTGCTCATGATGATGATACTCTGGTTCAACATTTTCTAAGTGAAGAAGATAAGTCTTCTTTCTTCCAAATCCCTTTGTCAATTGAGGCCCATGAGCAATATCAGGAGATGCTCTCTGAAATTGACAATATTCAGCTATCTCAGGACAAGGACAATTGGAGTTATACCTGGGGTTTCTCTATTTTTTCATCAAGCAAGGCTTATCTAAAGCTAATAGGCTCCACTCCAATGCATGAAGGCTATAAATGGCTTTGGAATTCAGATTGTCTACCAAAACGAAAAGTGTTATTTTGGTTAGTCTTTAAAGACAGGCTAAGTACCAGGGAGATTTTAAGAAGGAGAAACATGGCTTTAGAATCCTACAATTGTGTCCTCTGTCATTTGGACATAGAAGAATCTCTGCAACATCTTTTTTTTGGATTGTCCATTTGCCATGAGCTGTTGGAATCTGCTAGGGCTGGCTCATTTAATTCAAAGGGAGGTCTTTGATAGTATAAGTCTGCTCAAAGCACAGCTTCATAAACCCTTCTTTATGGAAATCATTGTGGCCATGTTGAAGAGCTTGCTCGGGTTAAGCTCAGAGCAAAGAAGGATCTTCAACTTCAGTTGCAACTATGGCTAGACAACTTTGTGTAATCTTATTTATTTTCTATGTTTCCTTCTATGTTTCTTAAGAGTTGTACTCGAGATGCTCTGTTTTTTTAATAAAGATCAGTAGGGGCAACACCTCCTGTTTTCCCTCAAAAAAAAAAACTGCGCCCCGGCCAACTCATCCACCAACTAGTCGAACACAGGAATGGGAAAGACATTTTTTTATTGTGAGTGTGTTGAGGTATCGATAGTCCACGAAGAAATGCCACGAGCCATCCTTTTGCGGACCATCAGCACTAGAGAGCAAAAAGGTGAAGAGCTGGGTTGAATTATACCTTGGCTGAGCATGGCTTCCACTTGACGCTCGATTTCATCCTTAAGAGTGAGTGGATAGCAATATAGCCTCACATTCACAGGACGCGCTCCAGTTACCAGCGGTATACTGTGATCACAAGCTCGTGGTGGAGGTAATTCAGTAGGGGCAGAAAAGATCTGAGGAAACTCAGCTAGCAGCTCTGTAATTGCAAGAGGCAACTCACTGCGAGGTGCATCAGAGGCAGTGCTAACTGACAGAAGCTGAACCACCACCTCATCAGGACTGCGTGTAGAATCAGAATGAAGGCCTTGCAAAATGACTGTAGAGTCGCCATAAGGAAATAAAATCCACTTGTCTTGCCAATGTATTTTCATAGGATAGGACTGAAGAGCTGCAACCAACCAACACCGAGGATGATATCATAATGAGTGAGAGGGAGCACCTTCAGATCATGTGTAAACTGACAATGCCCAATAGTCCAAACTGCATTAGAAACATAAGCAGTACACTGCATAGACTGCCCATTAGCCACCCTTACTGACAAATTGGTTGCAAGGAGTACCACATCACATAGTTTACTGACGACAGACTGGCTGATGAAAGAAGCAGAACTGCCGGAATCTACCAATATCAGAAGAGAGATAGGCTGCATTGTTCCAGTGAACTGCAAAGTCTTACTGCGAGTCGAGCCAGGCGTGTTAGAGGCAGAAAAGCAGAGACACAAATTCTCCTCCAAGTCGTCCTGCAGTGGTTCATCAGGGACAGCATTAACAACCGTATCATCAGCAGAAAACAGATCAAAGAAGTCTTCCATTGCTCGGAGTGAAACTTGAGCTGGGCACTTGTAATCACGGCTCCACTTTTCAGCGCAGTGGTCGCACAATCCTCGTGTATGATGGTAAGCCTTTAGGTCGGCGAAGCGGCGGTCCAGAGCTTGTGGACCCGGCTTGTCGGCGACACCATTTTGTGGCTTGTCAGCGCCCGGCAGAGGAAGCGGTGGATATGGGTCCCTGTGATTCCAGCGTGGTGCCAAGGGTGCATCAGTGCACTTCCCATCATGCTTCCTGGGGGGATCAGCCGCTTCTTCCTGTAACAGGGAAAGAGTGTAGGCAGTATCCAGGGAATTTGGCCGCTGAACAATGACAACAGCATGTATGTGTGGATGAAGTCCATCAATGAAATGCTGAATGTAAAGCAGAGACCTAGTGGTAGGATCATAGGCGGTCAGCTGATCGATGAGCTCAGAAAAACGATCGACATAATCCTGAACAGAGGTGAGTTGTTGGATGCAATATAATTGGCGAAGATGGGCTTCATGCTGATCGCGGTTAAAGCGTGTATGCAGAGCGTGGCAGAAATCAGACCATTGCATGGATTTGATTTGCTGTGTGACGGATTGGATCCAGCGCTTGGCTGGTCCAGTGAATTGCAAGCGAGAGCACTGGATCCAGACGGATGGATCCACAGTGTACATAGCGAAGTAATCCTCAGCACGAGTGATCCACAACTGAAGATCAGTACCATCGAAGGAGGGAAAGTGCATTTTGGGGAGCTTGCCGGTAGGATTATGGTGTAAATCAGGTGGACGATTGCGCATCAGAGATAGATCAAGTGTTGTGCCATGCAATTTAACAGGATTCGCAGAGGAATTGGCCATATTCATGACCGGGGAATGAGTAAGGGTGGTGACAACCCTATGCTCATTCTCCCGGTGATGGTTGTCGAGCGGTGCCCGTTGGGCTGAGCAGCCACATAGCTAGCAGGTGGCCAGGGGCGCGATGTGCTGCTCTGACTTGACCGGTGGATCAAGGAAGAGCGCCGGCTCGACGGTGGTCTCAATCATGGAGTGGTTCCAGTACTTGTCCAACTTGCTGATGCGAAGGCAGAGGTCGTCGATGATTCCTTCATGCTCCTGGCACCAAGTGTTGAAATCGGACGCCACCTTTTCGATGCTGGCGAGGCACGAGTCCTGTCAAAGCTCTGAGTCAACGATACGTTGCTCGACGGTGACGTTGGCTTCCTCACAGCGCCTCTCCAGGGACGCGTCGGCATCCTTGAATCGCTGCTCAAGCAGATCGTGCTGATCTGTGAGCTGCTTCTGGATCGTGGACTGGTCGGCGGAGATCTTCTGGATTTCTGCCAGGAGCTGGGTATCAAGATTCATGGCTCCCAATCGCTTGACAAATCGGGTGTAGTGGAAGTGGGGAGGAGGTGGGGGTGGTGGTGGTACTCGATCCAGATTGCGAAATTTCCCCCAAAATCGATTCACGAGATTGAGGAATTATGGGCCCTCAAGCAAATCACAGCAGCTCACTACGGTTCACCGAGATGCAGTGGACCACGGTCGTTTGTGAATCGAGGCGAGAGAAGAGTAGGAGCGAAGCTAGAATCAGAGGCTGCTGATACCAGGTGTTAACGATAGAGTCGGAGGGGAAATCAGAAGAACAGAGGCATAGGAAGGGAAGAACGGAGGTAGGAAGGATAGATGCGGCAAATGGCCAATTGCATTAGAATATTTAGTTTCTTATCGTTCTTGTTACCAACTCCTTCCTTCATCTCTCTTAAGTACTAGGTAGCGTGCCCATATGTTGCTACGGAAAAGCTAAACTTTTATACCAAAAACATACGGATCGCACGATAAGATAACAATACTGTGAAAAATAAATACCGACATTAAAGTGACATTTAATCCAAAGAAACAAAGTTCGTACCCGTGTGTTGCTACGTAAACGCAACATATAAGACCACAACAATCGAATTCTAAATGTGTGTTATACATTTACCAAAAAACAATGTTCCAAAGTGTGATTTTTGCGATGTGCCGTAGCAAAGAAAACAAAGGCAAAAAGAGGGAAAACATATGATGAATGAACATGGCAAAACTTAACTGCTTAAGATTTATTAGTTCTATATATAGGTTCATACCCATGTGTTGCTACAGAAAAAAAAAAGAAAAAGAATCAAAACAATTGAAGTCTAATAATGTTATACCTTTACCAAAGAAAAAGGGATGCTTTGAGTGTGATTTTCGTGATGTGCCGAAGAGAAAATAAAGACAATAAGAGGAGCATGAAAAATATATGAGGAATCAAAATAGCAAAACTTAATTAACTGCCTTACAAGTGCAATCTTGATGTTTTTTCAGAACAGAGTCCCCAGAAAAAGAGCAGGCCGCCGCTAGGGTTCACCGCCTCGCCACAGCTACCACCGGCCAGATGCCCGCCGCCGCGCCATGATCGACGCCGGCCTTCCTCCCATCCGGTCCGCGCCCTCCCCCGCCAGCCTTCCTCTTCCCCGGCGGCTCCCCGACGCCCATCGAGGGCACAAGGCGGAGGTAATCCTCACCGGGATTTGGTGACCACCGCCGGCTTCCAGCTCCCCGACCAGCCCCGGCCTTCGCGGGCGTTCGTTCTCCCCAGCCCGCTGTGGTGACCGGCGCCGCTCTTCCTCCTCTCCGGCCCGCCCCTTCCTCCACCGGCCTTTACCGTCCGCTCTCCAAGCTCTAGCGCCGGGGAGAAGGGCCCCTGCCCTGAGCTCCGCCACGCCGCCGCCGGTGTAGGGCCCCTACCCCGATCTCCACTGCTGTGTGTCCGCTGATTTGCGTCCGCTGCTGTGCACAAGGATGGACCCCAAGCCTCCCGAGCCTCCCGACCCGCTCTCCCCCCTCGTCTACCTCCAGCCGCCGGTGCCCTCCCCTTCCACATCTGCACCATCCACAGCCGTCCCTCCCCTTCAATGCCCGGATCCGCCCCCTCCATCGCCCGATCTACCGGTTCATGGGTGCCTCTCCAGCGCTCTCCCAGGGGTCGCCGAGATCTTGGTCTCCGTCGACGGCGCCGCCAGCCCCGGTACCAGCCTGCCGGCGAGCTTCCTGGCCCCGGCAGCCACCTCGCCAGCCTTAGTGGATGCCTGCGTGGCCAGCCTCTCCGTCGCTGCCGTCGGCACCTGCGCCGTGGATGTGCCTCGCAGGGAGGACATCCAGTCGCTGCCTCCGGCCGCGGATATGCCAGCCTCGTCTACGCAGCAGCAGCCGCTGCCAACTCCGGGCGCCAGCGCCGCGGCCTCCTCCTCGCCGCCGCTGTCGGGCCTTTCCACCGTAGCTCCCCGGCCGCTGGGGGCGGACGCCTTCGCTGCGACCACATCCGCACGTCGGCCCATGACGAAGACGCGTCCGTGGGAGGACGAGGTACTCGTCGAGGATGTTCTGGATGACCAGGACGAGGATGAAGTTGACGACGAGGCTACGGCTCCCGCCCCCACGACCGCCACCGAGCTCCTCTGCGCCTCCCTCGCCGACCCACACCGGATCGCTGACGGTCCCTCCCTGTCTCCTCTCGCCACACCTTTCTTTCCAGCCACACAGTCTACAGGCAGACCCAAGGCTCTGCGCTGGTTGGAGGATTCCAGCGACTGTGACCTCGACTGCGCGCCCTCGGCTGGCCAATCGTCGTACCTGGAAGCTGCTCGACGGGCCTTCGAGGTGACGGCCTCCCCCGTGCCTGCTGTGCCGTGTGTGGGAAAGGCCTCAGTCGCACGTCCGGTCGTCATCACCGAGAAGCGGCGGCGCTGTCGCCGACGGGCTAGGACCAAGGAAGCCGATCCGGGTCCTCCAGTGGCGCCCCCACACCCGGCCGCCAGGGTGCCCGTGCACCAACGTATCGGCACACAGCCGGTCACGCATGTGCCCGTGCACCGACGCCTCGGCCCGCGGCATTCGGAGTTGGCGGCAGGCAGCCGCCATCGCCGTTTCCGTGAGCCAGGACCTGGGTCCATGGCGAACGGCAAGCCGCCGCGCACCTATCCTCCACTTGCGCCTCCTCAACTCCATGACCCTCGGCCAGTCGCGCCTGACGCTGATGGCTTCACGCTGGTTCAAAGTCGTCGGCGCAGACGCAGGCACCGCCATGCCCTGCCTCACCCTCGTCGCCAGCGGCCGGTGCCGCCTTCGCTCGTTGGTCTCTGCTTCAACTGTTTGGCGGGGGACCACATCGCCACCAGGTGTACCTTCCCATCCCGCTGCCTCCTCTGCCTTAGCACGAGGCATCGGGCGAGGAACTGCAAGCATGGTCGTCCGCCCTAGCGCCTCCCATTGGACCGGATGCAAGGGCCTCTAAGGTGCAGTCATGCTGCTTCACAACCGCGCCAACCTGGCGTACATGACAACAACGACAGCGTTCACCAGGGTGCTGTTGGCGCGTCGGAACCGCAGGCACCCATCATTGTCGGACAGATTCTCTGCTCGACCCGTACCTGTCCTCGGACGTTCACGGTGGTGGGTGGCGGCCCACGACCATCCTCGCATGCGCCTCCTAGTGGCTCAGCTGGAGCCACGCAGGGGACTGTGGTGGGTGCCTATGGCATCGCCATGACCACTGACTGCGCCGACAACGCCACTACCTCTGCTGACCCGCTCGCAATATCGCTGTGCGAGGTCTCTGGGCCCCCTATATGGGTCGACCCGATGCTCGATGAGCTCGCTGCCTCCCTCGTCGCGAGTAGGTCAACGAGTGCTCCAGTGCTGCGCCCGTCTACGGATGTTCAGGCGCCACGGGTGGATGGCGAGGACGCGGCGGTAGCGGACACTGTCATCATCGATGCGGTGTGCCCACCTACCACTCTAGAGGAGGCCCAGGCAGCGTTGGCGGACACACATTCGTCGCTGCCTATGGTCCGGCTCAGCTTCGATGCTGAGGCGTCGGGGATGGATGGTGACGACGCTGCCGTCGGAGCCACCAGCCATGCCCACGATGCGCAGCCTCAGCAGCCCTCCGTCGGGGCTTCCGACGTCGCCCATGTTGGGCAACCCGATCAGCCCACCAACGGCGGCCCATCTCCTCCTTCTGTCGTGGTCTTCATCGCCAGTCTAACGCTATCGTTCGAGGTACCACTCATCCAGTCGCCGCCGCGCCTTCGTGTCTCACGCGTGTGGGATGAGGACCTGGTACTGCGTCGCAGCCAAAGACTTGCTGCGAAGTCCGTCTTCCGTGACCCGAACCCGGAGAAGCAGGCCAAGCGGGTTTTGCTCCGCAAGTGGCAGCCATCGGCGAGCACCCCACGGTCTGCACCACTGACGCCTGACGCGACCGTCGCCGCCCGGTTCCACAAGATGTTCTGTGAGCCGTTGTCGTCGTCCAAGCGCGAGGCATTGCTGGAGCTCTACCCCATGCTCGGTGCTCGCGGGCGGCGATGCTTGCGCCTTGACTAGCCTGTCTACAGGCTTACTTGCTCTGCCCTCGTCGCAAAATTTGTTCTTTACTTAGTAGGCTGTTTTAGCTCCACCGTCAAGCTGGTGATCTTTGTAAGTGTGTGTCTGTGCAGTGAACTCGGCAACTCACCGCTGTTCACCGCACAGATGTGTTTGTACCAACTCTAACTTCTCTTAATGAAGCACGTGCCAAGCACGCTTTCGAAAAAAAACAAGTGCAATCTTATAGAATAGCATGAGTGGACACAACGACTAATCCCTTCTTGAAAAAAAATGCACTAAACAGAGAAGTTCCGAACCAAAACATCCATAGGCTACATGTGCTCTTTGGCTGCTTGTTAAAGAGCCAGTGGCATGACATGTGAAAGTGTCCTCGAAGAGTCCACCCTGCTAGGAAGTTCTTGTTGCAGACTACGCCAATGCTTATGAAGCCTACGTGAATTCTGATGCCATATCTGAATCAATGAAAACGGAAGTAAGTCACACATGATAACAGTAAGAAGAAACAATACAAAAGTGTGATGAGGACCACAAATTATTGGAAGAACAGCTTTTACTTTTATACAGGGATGCTTATATGCATGCAGTGCATAGGTTTAACGACATCACAGTTATGGTAAGAAGACAAAAAGAATAGGTCTAGCCTGACACCAGGTGGAGCCATGTCCATTTGCTCAACAATTCTCATAACTTGGGTTGGAAACCCATATCAAGCCCTCTATCTTCCGTGCTTATAGGTCAAGATATGTAATTGATTGCAACTAATCGATCAGGGGTGGCCACAGGCCACAAGAAAGTAAACAACGCTCTAGAAATCTCTTAACTGCACAAAGAGAAAACAAACTTAAGAAAATAATTTATGGCAAGCACATTGACCATTCCAGACCAAATGTGTGGTGAAACATCTTAAATTTAAAATGGTAAAGCAGGGTACTATATGCTGTGATTCATAGGGTGCAATAATGCATCTGAGCCAAATACACCTTCATTCATGTCCATGTTCAAGGATTGAACATAAGGTTAGCTAGGTTAAAACTTGTACAAGCTGTTACTGTTAGCACACTACCAAAATGGTGGATTTCTCCTAGTGTTTTTAAGTAATAGTAAAACACTACCACTAGTCATAGCACATGGAAATCTCAATAGGAGGCATTTAGTAGGGAAAATTTATACTAAATTTTGAATGCTAAAACACTAGGAGAAGCCCACCTCACTAGGAGAAATCTAAAATTCTGGTTGTGGCACATATGGCAAACTCAATAGGCCTGAATGATGGTGTTTGGTCCATGCTCCATTTTAGTTGTTAAAATAAGCACATGACTAATGCAGCAAGTAATAGAGCTAATCACACCAATATGAACACATGGCACGGGAGCTACACCAAACATGGATATGAAGAAACAACAACAACAAAAAACCTAATTGAGCACCTAAATGTGCCCATTCCCAGGATTTTTTTAGCATTTTAAGGTCTAGAGTACAAATAAGTTGACAGTCAATAAGCACAAGAAGCTAGCTCTAGTGCTTAAAGGTTAGCTTGATAAATGCTAAAATCTCCCGCATGTTCACACATGATGAACAAAGCAGTAAAGCACCTTAGTCCAATAGGAGTTGTCCTAAAGCCTTTCATCCGCAATTTTGACACTATCCAGCTTCACCCGTTGAAAAGGAGTCAAGCTGCAGTAGATGAACAAAAAGGAAATTTATCACAATTCTGACATTGGTCAGACTAATGATGCCTAGTTCAACTTGCTCTGAACAGAAAAGGCTGCTGCTGGTGCTTTTTGTTACAAGATTAATGACGAAATAACATCCTCCAATAGCCAATGGACCAAATAAGATCACCCAGCATAATAAAATATAGGCTATGCCTCAGGTTCTTGTTAACGTTGACTGAGATCCTATAAATTCTAATGTGATTTTTGTTTACCGTGGTGTTTAATCAAGATCCTCTGTCAGCTCAATATTGCCTACTAAATTTGCAGAAATTGTTGGTGACCCATTGGACTGAATAGCTGAATCCTCATAATACAAATCAGCAGCAAAATCCATATTTGATTTCTATCTGTATTTTTTTTCATTTAAAATGGAAACAGAAGGCAGTAAACTGACGAATACCTGGTCACATACTCACCTCCAGAATCACTACACCACAACACCAAGATTAGCGCTAGACAATCTGACACTAAAAGCGGATATAGCGCCAGACGATCTGACGCTAAAAACTTATAGCGTCAGACTTCAACAGACGCTGTAAGTCCTGGCGCTAAAAATCTTTAGCGTTAGACCACACTTTTAGCGTCAGACGGTCTGTTGCCTTGAATATTTATAGCGTCAGATAGTCCGCGGCTACTCTTTAGTGTTAGACAGTCCATGGCTATTCTTTAGCGTCAGACAGCCCGCTACTACATATAGTTTTACCGTCAGATGGTCCATCGAGATAGTTTTAAATGATTAAAAAAAATAAAAAATGATCTGTCATCAATTATTACAAATGCAGCTTAAAAATTGATCTGTCAACAATTATTACAAATGTCATATTGAGCTTCGAAAGTTCATTCAGCAGATACCAGGCTAGAATTCAACATCAATAAAGATACATACATCTTCACAAATTTTACCAAAAGTTTACAGTAGCTCACATAGGTCAACATCACATCTACTTCCTCTAGCTAGAACAAATAATCCATCCTTTCTAATGCCACGATCAACACTAATTATATCTTCATGTCCGGGCGGCCTGTAAAGTACAAAATGGTTTCAAGACTGTCTTATCAAAATTTTTTGGTCTATTTACTTGGTACAAACTGAACACTTGATCACTGAAGGAAGCAAAAACATGTTGGTAAGCTAATGAAAGGACTGGTGCGAATCTTCTGATAGAAGGAAATGAACGCCAACTAATTAACTAGCTAAACATGTGGAAAAATAAACCCAAGAGCAACACTAATTATATCTTCACAGCCTTTTCTTTTTAGGTTTATAAAATCCACACAAGAAGAAAGGGGAGGCTTCAAGGTAGGGCTGAGGACTTGCAATTACCTCGCAGTATGACAAACTAGCCTCCACTTGGGGTTTACAAAATTTCAGATCGAAGCATATGTCAGGTTTATGAAATTTCAGTGAATTAAATACTCATATGTGCATACAGACTGCATATGCAAAAAGAGCACACTGCTACCAACTAAGAAGATAATTCAATGCAAAACCGAGACAAGCAACATGAGTTCAAAATACACAGCTAGTAATAATTAAATGATTATGGAATGATGGCCGATATGTAACAAAGGTCTATCTACTGTTCATGTGAGTAGGCAAGTCACAAACTTATGTTAATTTGAAGAAGCAGGCATACAGGTAACAACCTCTCTACCGACATGTACTACCACTGTCTTCACTCAGTGATCATAGCAAAACCAGGGCACTACATGCTGGCACTCTACCGACATGTACTACTAGTGTACTACCACTCTCTTCACTCAGTGATCATAGCAAAACCAGGGCACTACATGCTGGCAGCCGTATTGAGCAATTGGACAAAAAAAATAAGAAAGGGAGAAAACCTGCTAGGCTCAGAGATAAATTTTACCAAATTCCATTTGCCTCATATCCTGTTCTGTAATTCAGTGGCCTCGTACTTCAAAAATCTGCACATAAATGCAAAAGTTAGGACATCTGTTCTTTTCCATTTCAGTTCTGAAACTGCAGTAGTCTTACAGTACATAGTAAAAATCAACTACTGAAAAATCATATCTAGAAATATTAGCCCTACACAATGTTGGCTCCCAACTGCAAGGTTTTATTATTTAGAGTTTAATGGAAACACCTGCATAGGACAAATACATTGAGAAGACAGAAAATCCTATCTAACATATATTAGCAAATATTATGTGCTCATAGAAACGTGCACAACCAGAATCGAAGTACCACCTATTAGGCTTCTAGTGTCAGCATAAGTACCACCTATCTGGCTATGCTAGTGCCACAAAATGTCTACAATGGTAATCTGGTATGCAGGGTCAAGGCAGAATTGCAACAGGTTAATCAATGCAAAGTTGTTTCCATCCAATAATTCTAGGGATTTCATATTACATCAGGTTCTATTTCTGATTTCCTGAGAAGGCCAATCAAAATTACATTGTAATGAACAGCAGCACGTTGCAGAGAACTGCAAGCATATAGAAGTTGCTCTAAGTTGTAACAGGTTTTATGGATAGCCTCATATATGTGAATCGAATTCACTGATAAAGATACAAACCTTCACCCTATGCTGGCGAGACAATCAGCTTCACACACTATTTTCTAATCTGTATGGCAAAATCAAGATCACGAACCTGAAAACAGCAAGAGCTTGTTCCAGTAACAGAAAGCAAATAAACTTGATCTGAGACAAATAGCAGAACTGAAGACAACACTTCTCAGCACCACAGGATATCTAACAGAAAGCAAATATGGCTACGCTGTTTTATATCATAAACTAAAACTGAAAGATACATGAACTAGCTGATAAAAAATGGCTACAATGTTTCATGAGCGATATCAAGGGAGTACATTTGCAGATTATTAACTGCTGGCCATAACTGAATTAATTATAGTTTCTGTTGGAGCTTATACTTATTATTAGTGGCAAGACACGAGAAAGGCTACGTACTAAATATCTAGCGGGAAACTTCCTTGGATGGTCAAAACCAAGGTGCACATTTCATGCCTGAACATGGCCATCGACCCTTCAATGTCAGCTGCGTGCCCCGCAGGTTGCAGATCTAGGGCTGCCAGGTCGGCTCCCCGAACCCTAACCATCGAGTCCATCAGATCGGTGAAAATCGAGCAAGAAAGGGGCAGCACACCTTTTGCTGGAGCACGGAGGAGTGGCCAGTTCGTTGCATGGTGCCGGCTGGCCAACTCGTAGCCGTGTCGCACCGCAGCCGTGCCACGCGTGCACACATGGCCATGGGCGTTGCGGTCGCTATCCGAGTGTGTGTGCCATCGCCTCACCACGGACTCTGCAGAAGAGGACCTTGGCGGCGCCAGTCTTCTCCACCGCGTCATCGGCTCCGGCTCGGCCACAGGCCCACGAGTGCGCGGACGCCTGAGCGTGTCCCGGTCGTCGTCGTCGCCGCCGCACTGGCCCTCCACGACACGCACCTGTGCGAGCGCTCGGTTGCCGCCGCGCTGGCCCTCCCGATGCGTGCGAGCGAGCGCTTGATGGCCGCCGCCGCCGCTTCTTGTGAGAGAGAGAGGAGGGGATGAGAATATATTAGGGTTTGGAGGAGGGTGGCTGTAATCGGTTTTGACTGGCTGAGGGATGACGTCGACCGTTGGATCCGATCGGACGGGGCGCAGGGGAATTAGCAGCCGTGCGTGTATTTTTTTAATTTGTTTTTCTTTTTTATTTTTAATATATTGAAACTTTAGACTTAAGTTTAGGAACATAAATGATCTTAAATAAAAAAAGTTATCAATAAAAAAATTGTAAACCTCATTGAGATTTACAACTTTTGTTTTAGTAATTTCTTCATGTGACATACTTTGAACAATTTGAAATTTGAAATTCAATTATGACAAATTCAAACAAAATTTTGGGGCAGTAAGACCCATCCAACTTTTTTAAAACAATTCAAAATTTGTGTTTCAAAATATGAGAACTCCAATCTGAATTTTGAGATATTAAATTATTTTAAATGGAAAATTCATCAAAAACAAAGTTGTATAATGCATTGTTTCTATGACTAAAAAACTTTGTCATATGAAAATTATCACAGAATTCACGCGGATAGGGTTTCTGACTTGTGGGCCTGGCCAAAATTTGCACGGGAGCTGAATAAGCGGGCGCGCGAGAAGTGGGCGTGTTATAAGGATGGTAACGGGGCGGGTTCGGATCGGGTGAAGTGTCTGGGCACCCAAAACCGAAACCCGAACTTAAAACTCGAATCCGCCCCTAACACCAGTTCGGGCGAAAATCCATCCCCAAAACCGAAAACCGCGGATCCCCGAAACCGAACGGATAATCCGGAACCCGAAATTTTTTTCACAAACCAACACAGACAACATAACAATGAGACACAGCAGCAGCAGCTTGAGATCCGATCCGTCCGCCGATGTCGTCGGCGGTCCTCCTCTTGGTGCTTGCGGGAGCGGGCTTACAGCTGGGAACTGGGGGCGACGCGCCATCACCATGGCTCAGCCCCTGGCGGTGGCGCCTACTAGTGTAGGGGGCGCGCGCACCGTGCTGACGGCGGCCGGGCGCCGGATCTGGTGGGGTGGGCGCCTGGGTGGGTGGCGCGACTGCCGGATCTGGTGGGGTGGGCGCCTGGGCGGGTGGCGTGGCCGCACCGGCCCCTGCTCCTCTGTGCTGCGCTCGAATGGGGGACGACGAGGGAGGGCGAACAAGGACGGCGGGGTGAGCGAGAGCCGAGAGGGAGAGGGTCTCAGGTGGGACGATGGCGGGGTGAGCGAGAGCGAGAGAGGGTCTCGGGTGGGATGACAACGGGGTGAGTGAGAGCGAGAGAGAGAGGGTCGGTCTCGGTCCAGGGGCCTGTGCTGAGAGTTTCAGTTATATACCTAGGTTATTACATGGGCTGTTGGCGGGCCGAACAAATTTGGGGCTCCATTGGTGATCCGCGGGGAAAAATTAGGATCCGCCCCCAAACCCGTAATCGTTCGGGTATCCGAACCCGAAAACTGTGGGTGCAAAACTGTCCCCGAAACTGAAACCGTCCGAAAACCGCGGATATCTGCCCCGAACCCGATCCGCTGCCATCCTTAGCGTGTTAGCTAGGTGGGGTCCATTTATTTTTGGCGTCAGACAGGCTAACGGTGTATATAGTTTTAGCGTCAGATTGTCCGGCGTTAAAAATGAAAACATATAGCATGGGTCCCTAAAAGTGGATTTAGCGTCAGATAGTCTCTCAGTTATCTTTAGCGTCAGATCATCCATCAATAAAAAAAAGTTTTAGCGTCATATGTCTGACGGTGATGCAGTGTTGTGGTGTAGTGAATTTAGTTTTGGCATACCAGTTTAGCAAGCAAAAACATAACAATCCTGGTTGCAATAGGAAAACATTTTTACAATAGGGGCATGCCTTCTCTTGTCAGATCAGCATCAATTACAAGCAAGGCCTTTTAATTGCAGCAAGCACGAATGCCGCTGAGCACTTAACATTTTAACTGAACTAAATTTTCACTGTGCAGTTCACACTCATGAGTTCTGAGCCATGAAATGGACAATGATTAGCAAGTATGCATTTTACCTCATATTGTACTGAACCACAGCAATTAAACAAGTAAGCAAATGATATGTCTGCACCTGCGTTCTGAAGCCCACACATTCAATTGTCACGCAAAGGAGGTAAACTACCATGAACACACTCCAGTGATGACACCACCAACCTCCCTCTAATATCTTGGCTGAGCTGAGCTCCAAGTCTCCAAGAACAGGTACGACGACTGCAACCTCTACACCTTCAGCACAGAACTTACTGCCGCTGAGCCCTTCTCGGCGTGCTTCCTGCCATTACTCCTGGCGTCGAGCTCCCGCAGCAGCCCCTGCGCCGCGTTCTCCTCCTCGCGCAGCCACCCACGACGCATTCTCCGCGGCCTCCTCCTCGCCGAGCAGCCACGCCTCCGCTTGCTCCAACTCCTCCACCCACCAGAGCAGCTCCTCCACTGCCTGCTGCTTCATGGAGGACACCACAGATTTGGGAGTGGTAGAAACAGTGAGGGAAAGGGACATGGACAGGGAGAGGAGGCAGGGGCTCACCTCGGCCTAGGGTTTGGCACAGTGACCAGCAGACCCTGGTCGTATCGCGTGTGTGGATCCTTCATGCCTGCCTCACACCTAGAATTGTGGTGGGGCGCGCGCCGCCGGAGCAATGGGCAACGGCGAGGCAGAGGCAGAGCTGGGGACTCCCTAGGGCCATCCCTATTGTCGGTTTCTCCTTCCATGCGCCGGTCCTAGATCTGCGTCAGGCCGTGGCCAGCCAGGCCATGGCTGCAGCCGGTGGCCGAGGAGAGGGAGGAGGCGCGCGCTGGCCAGCGGATGGAGGGAGGGGCGACGTGGCTGCGCCTCGCTGTGCCCGGCTTGGGGATTCACTTGAGGGGGTCGAGCGTAGGTGGAGGAGATGCTCACGTGATTGGAGGAGTGCGGGGAGGAGATCACGCGCACGCCACGACGGGGAATCGCATGATTGGAGGAGAGCGGGGAGGAGATCGCACGGGCAGGCAGAGCGTCGGGGTGGGAATTGTTTTCGCACGGGAGAGGCAGAGCGACGACCCAACAATTGTCACACCATTCCAATGTCTTAGTTTTGTTCTTTTTAGTTGTACGAGAGGAGATTACAACTCAACACTACTCCACTTAGCTAGTTCCATTCTGGACCCGTGTAGCAGCTACTGGCCCAAGCCTGATGACTGGACTAGCGAGGCCCATCTTCTGTTGGAGCTGCACTCTCTTCAGTCGATCCTTCGTTGTCGGCCTGTGGATCCAGGGCGGGCGAGTGCTGACAGCCTCTGACGACGCTTCCGACAAGGCCAGGAACCAACCCTAACAAAGCCCGCACCAAGAAAAGAAAAAGGGAACAACACAGCAGGGTCCGACGAGGAGGCTTACGAGAATGGAGACGGCTTGACGGAGAGTGAAAACCGGAGAAGGATGCCAGTTGAGGCAGACAGATTGGAGGAAGTCGCTGTCCTTGTCGTCGTCCTGGATCTCTAGTGGCAGGAACTCGTCGTCGCCTTCGTTGCCGTCCTCGTTTCCTGCGAGTTCAATGGTGAAATCCTTGTAGCGGGGGCGACGGGCGAGGGCAGGGTGGTGGCGGCGGCGTGCGAGGAAGAGAGCAAGAGGACGAGGGCGAGGGCAGCGGCGGCGAGGGCACGAAGGTGTAGGGTGGTGCGGTGCTTGGCGGCGATGTGGCGGCGCAGAGCGGCCTCGGGCGCGGTGCGCGGAACGGGCTCCAGGGCGCGAGGGCATGCAGCGCGGCGTCGGGAGCGGGCGGCTGCGGTGCCTGGCGGCGGGTGTCCGCAGCGCCCGGCCGCGGCTCCCGACGGCAGGTCTCAGGGGCCAAGGTTTTCATTATCGGAAATTAAAATTTATCGGACGTCATGGATAAAGAGGATAAACAAGATATATCGGAAATATCGGACTAAATTTAAAAAAATTTAAATTTTTTTTCAAAAAATTTGTAGAATTTGACTCGAAACTATTCCTAAGATATTAAACATCACTTGTTCACAAATCAAAATAAGAATAAATCATTATAAGTGTTGGATCGTCGCGTGACTGATTTTGGATTGTCTGTGTAAAAACAGGAAAGATAGGAAAAATTTGGCTGATATCAAATTTTATCGGACCCCGGGGATAAAAAGAAAATTTCGGAAATATCGGCCGATAAAAAAAACCCTGTGAGGGGCTCCTCTTCTTCTTCTGGGCATGGGAGTGGCATCAAGGTGCGCAGATAGCCGCGTGTCTGCAATCCTGTGTCCCGTCCACCGCCTCCGCCTTCGCGCGCTCCTCTCGGCCTGCCGCTCCCTCCGGCACGGCCGCCAGATCCATGCTCACCTCCGTATCCATGGGCTGGACACCAATGAGTTCCTCCTCGCCAGGCTCGTCGAGCTGTACCTCGCGCTCGGCGCCACTGACGACGCGCGCGGGTTGCTCGGCGGGATGCAGCAGCACTGGGCGAGGGCGACTGCCTACTCGTGGAACGTGCTCCTGCACGGGCACGTCCGCCGGGGACGCGGCGAGGAAGCGGGCCCCATTGCGGACGCGTTCGTGGAGATGCGCACCGCGGGACCAACGCCAACGACTACACGTACGGCTGCGTGCTCAATTCCATCTCCGGGAGCGCCAGGCCGTCGATGACCATGGCCACCACGCATGCAACGCTCGTCAAGAACACTTCCGCGAGCATGCCCAGGATGCTGACGACTGGGCTCATGGACGTCCACTTCAAGTGCGGGAAGGTGAAGCTCGCGGTGAGGGTGGTTGAGGAAATGCCTGAGAGGGACGTGGTCGCGTGGGGGGCAGCCATTCCTGGGTTCGCACATAAGGGGATGAAGAGGGAGGCCGTGGAGCTAAGGAGCCATTGCTGCCAAAATTTTGAATATTTTTCAATATTAAATCTGAGTTGAATTAATTGCAAGTTGTGCCAAATATATTTGACCAAATTTAATCATTTGTGTCAACATGCAATAAAAAAGTCTAATTGCAAATCAAGGGTAAAATCACAAATAGGCATAACCAATAGGGGTAAAATCACATGGGCATTTCTGTCCTTTTTATAAAATTTAACACCGATAGAGGAGGATGACGGAGTAGGGGTAAACTGGTGCTTCGTTTTGAAATCACAGGAGTAAATTCACAAAGTAAAAAAAAACAGGGGTAAAATCACAATTTCGATACAAAACAGGGATAAAAATGCAAGAGCCCCAATGGATTTCGGTGCACGTACTGAGGTGTGAGGACAGCCTTGCCGCGTGGGCCTCGTCGTGGGCCTTGTGAATTCTGGCTTCCGTGATGGATGGCGTGAACGGTGATCAAGTGATTTGTTTTTCTATTTTTTATAAGAATACATGTATAATACGTATATTATATTGGTTGCTTGCCGGACAAACAAGGGCTGTGTTTAGTTGAGAAAGTTTGGGTGAAAAGTTAATGTAGCACTTTTTATTGTTATTTGGTAAAACTTATCCAACTATGGATTAATTAGACTTAAAATATTCTTCTCGAACTTTACAGACAAACTATGCAATTAGTTATTTTTTTACCTACATTTAATGTTTCATGCATGCGTTTAAAGATTCGATGTGATGGGTGAAAGAGAAAATATTTTGGGTTTGCATGGCAACTAAACAAGGCCAAGGGATGCCGGGGCATACCTGCCATATGCCACTGGTCCCTTCACCTGCAAAGCAGCAGGCGCTATAGCTGCATGCACTCCACCCACCGGCGGCGCATAGTTGCAAGCTCGGAGCAACATGCACATGATGCACCTACAGTTGCCTCTCCATCGGCTGCAGTGGTGTCTCGTAGCCTTGAGAGGAGAGCGGGCACCCTGGCCAAGTGGCCGCATGCAGACTTGAGAAGAGAGCGGCACCCTGGCGGAGCGACCGCGACACCTGGCCCCACGACCGCCTCACAGCCGAGCGCATCCAATCCGTTGGCAGCGTGATCAGACGGCCACCAGGAATCGAGTGACCGGAGTCCAAAAATCACTCGAGCAACGTGTAGATTTGCCGTATTTTTTTTGGCTTTGTATGTTCTGCTTTCTTGAATGTTGCACAACTAAAGATTGATATTTGAAGACAAGCCGACCGTAGTAAATTTCTCCATGTTTGCAATATATTTCTCATTAAGAAATAAAGCTCCAAATTTATGATCCGAGGATTTCAAAGAATTACGAGCTCCTATAATTGAAATAACAATAGACTTGTCGGCATGAACATCTTGAGGAGCCATGAGCTCATAATCCTCTCCTCATTTAAACAAAGCCATCCTCGGCTTTGATATATTCTCACATGTCTCCTCTATTAAGGAGATCACATTAACCTCTGTCATACAAGCTCAAGGTTTAGAAGCTATGCAATTACTTTCACAAATAACAGAAGCCATGATTTGAATATCCAGAGTGCCATTAGTTGCAGTAATTATCGGAACATCAACGATGCTAGCACACTACAGGAAACTAGAATTGCCTTGAGGGCTGACAATTTCCTTGAGGGCCAAAATCAAACCGCCAAGGAATATATAGTTTCCTTGGCGGTGCTACTAAACTCTCAAGAAAATATCTTTGCTTGGAGGTTGAAGTAAACCGCCAAGAAATATAGGTGTTTTCTTGGCGGTTTCTAATCACCTCCAACGAAATGACTCATTTCCTTAAGTGTAAATGTAAACAACCAAGGAAACTACTATTTCCTTGAGTGTTATTCTTAACCATCAAGAAAAATACCAATTTCCTTGGATGTTATTCTAAACCGTCAAATAAATTGTGAACCGCCTTCTGGGCCCTTGACATAATTGTGAACCGCCTTCTGGGCCCTTGACATAAATGTGAACCGCCTTCTGGGCCCTCGACACAATATATCACAATTATGAACTTGCCATGGGCCCTCGACATCCACAATGCCACGAACGCCAACAATCACAATGGCACGAACGCCGACATACATGCAAAGCACAAGCGAGAAATGAACTTTCATACTTACAGGAGTAACTGTAGGAGTAGGAAGTAGAGGAGCTGACAACTGCACAGGTACACCCGTCGCTTGCCCAAGACTTTGCATGATCAGCATCATTTCTGCCACCTGCTTCTACGTGGCCTCATGCGCCGCCTTCTGGGCCTGCAGCTGCACGGTCAGTTCTGCGTTCTGCTCTTGACTTTGCCTTTTTGTTCCTTCCAGCTCGGCCTGCAATATTTCACTCCAATGTTTTAGTAATGCAAATCTAATTTAGGTGTGTAAAGATCAACGTACGACGAGTAAAACAGGAGTTACCTCAAGTGGTTCGACTCGCTGCAGTGCTGGACTAGGCCGTGGGCATATGGGCTGGCTAGAGCTCATGCTCCATGCTCGGATAGCATCAAGAGAGGGAACAATGCTGGAGTCAATGGCGCCATCTGCAATCCACAGCCGCCCGTGCTTCTTGCCTCCTCCGAGCCTCTTGATCGCCTCTGCATCAATGGGCTCAGTGCGCACATTGTAATCTTCCCCATGGATCTCCCTTACCGCTGATGTGTACTCTTGGACTTTAGTGTACACGTTCAGGTCAGAGTGCGTCTGTGGCGCGGCAGCCGGGTCGAAGGAGACAGAGGATGATGACCTGCCCATGTGGGACAGAGCCCACACAGAGAACTTCGAGACCTCCTTGCCCAGGTGCGCAGCCTCTTGCGACAAAGACGGGAAGATGGTGAGAAATCTGACAGAATTGAGCATCAAAATAAATGAAAGAAATCACTTACGTATGCTTGTTTGTATCCGGGGAGGCTGTGGCTGCCTTGATGGTGAGTTGGACCTTGCCTCATCAAACACTGTTCTCGCTGCCTCTCGTGCGTGTCAATAAAATCCTGTGACAACCATTTGTCCACAATCATGGCCCAACACTCGGGATACGATCGGCACCACCAGGGAATCACCTACAAGTCATCGAGTATTCGACATATAAGAAGATGAAATTGAACCTACTTAATATCAAAACAAATCATTATGAATGTTATTCGCCTACCTCAAGGTACTGGTCCGGGTCAGCATAATCCGTCTTGCTTGAGGCTTGGGGAGGGACTGCTTAAGTACCAACGTGTAGTAGTCTATGTGGGCCTGGACGCGCCCATGGTGGTGCATCTCGGTGACGTACTTCCTACAAGCTACGGCAGCCACCCGATCCGCCTGGGCCTCAAGTCCTTCTTCGGCCTTGAAACCGATGTATCCATTTATTATTTCAATAAAAGATTTAACCAATGAATGCGATGTATTAAGCAATGTTGTGCGAGAGAGAGTTTCCAAAAACTCCACCAATACCCGCTCCTGCTTGTTGCGTTAAGTGTCATCTGTGACCAGCGCGTACCTGTCACACTTGGAGGCCGGCTCCCGCACCACCGGCTCTTCGGACAGTTGCACAATGATGGGTACCATTTCCTGCACAAAACACCAAGGATGCTCGCGGGGGAGCGTGCTAGAGTACCCGACAAAACCAACCAGGCCCTGCACAAGTGATTAAGAAAATTTATCAGTTTCTCTTATGATTTCCAACAATCTTATGAAGTAGTTGTGATAACATCTATAGTTACTTACCTCTTCGCCATAGGCCGAATCACTGGGCGGTTGTGAGGAAGCGGAATCGGAGGGAGGCTCGCAGGACCTCACTGGTAGGGAGTCCTGGTAGCAATACCCCCTCCCTCGTCCTCGGGCGCCTTGCCTCCCTCGCCCTCGAGCACCTCGCCTCCCTCGCCCGTCTACTGACCCCCCTCGTCCTCCGACGAGGACGTGGTCGTGGCCGTCACGTGCTCCTCCTCCAACACCTCATCACGTGGTGAGGGAGGAGACCGCTGCCTCCTGCAGCGGCTGCCCCTGGTCCTCCTCTCGTCACCTCCTGCGGACACTGCCCCGGACGACGACCCCTCACCTCGAAGGAGAGGGTAGTCTCTCCCGTAAACCGAGGGCGTGTCACAGTGTGGACGTCTGCTCCTCATCTTTGTTCAATCACCTGCAATCACAAAGAATGAACAAGACTAATTAGTACATATATTAGAAATAGATTCAAAATATATAAACAAAACACAAATTAAAAAAACATAGTATTACATGTATTAGGAATAATCTTCATGATTGGGATCATAGGTCTCATCATCACTGTCAAAATTGTCCAAATTGGCAACACTATCCAAATGTTCTATGTTGTCATCGTCATCATTGCCTAGAAGTAATCGCTCAAGCATTGCTATGTCCTTGGCATTTACCACCACATCTCCATCGACCTCGCCATCAACCGTTTCGTTGTCTACTTCCATTTCGATTGCTTCGGGTAAGACTATCTCAAACGTGCCTAGTAGCCCATCTTCTTGATAGAACTGTCCATCATATGTGTTTGCGTTGAAGTTGTAATCATCATCGTTTGGGGCAGGTAGTTTACCGTGTGGAGATACCTGGTGCACAATAGTCCAACCCTTAAGATCCTCGTTGTCTTGCTTGGTGTATCGAGTATAATATACCTGCACGGCCTGTTGAGCCACAATGTAGACATCTTTTCCAGGATAGATGGAATCTTCTCGAATCTCGACTAGCCCAAGATGAGGGGTTCATCTCATTGATCGAGGATTAAACTAGTGGCATTTGAACATGACAGGTTTAAGAGGTTTGTCTCTATGAAATGAGAGTTCATAGATTTCTTCAACTCTACCATGATAGTCGAGGCCATCAGTGCCGGGCGTACAAACTCCGCTATTTGTGGTTTTTCGTTTGGGCCGAATCTGCTCGTAACTTGTTGTGTGGAAGCGATATCCGTTCACGTCATAGCCAGTAAATGACTTGACCCTAACTTCACAGCTGTTTGCAACCTGTTTCAACTCGTCACTCATGGACGAACCGGTCTGGGCCTGCAAGGTCAAGCATGATAGATCGTTATATTAATCAAACGTACGATCACCTTAAACGATCGAACGTATGAGCTAAATTGGACATTACCTTTTGTTTGAACCAAGAAATAAAATCAGGCCTCCCCGCTCCTGCACCCCATGAAACAAGGGTGTCTTGTTCATGCAAGGTAGGATCCCTTGATTGATGTCAGAATTCATGAACAAATTCCTTGTCCGAACGAGAATCAATGGGGTTGAATGCAGAATAGTGACGGTGTATTGAAACAAGTTCGTTTAGAACGTACTTGATGAACGGTTGCACCTCAATAAGGTTGTTCAACACATATAGCATGATACTGCGCCACTCTTCATTTCCCAATAGCTTCGGGGTTGATCCACTTGCGCTGCCGAGTTGGCCTTTGGAAAAGGCTGAGGGTCGATTAATTTTCGCCAGCATTGTAACGAGGGAGTGGATTATGATTGCTAGGAAGGTTCGGCTTGTAGTATAGCGCTGTGAAGTTTGCCACCTCCTCCCGAAGGCATGCCCTGCAATGGAAGCCTCAATTCTGGCTTTATTTGTACATTTTTTGCAAAGAGTCTTTAGACATCTCTCGATTGGATAGCACTAACGGGCCTGCATGGCCCCCCAAACGTGCCTCAGACGGGAGGCGCACAATCAGATGCTACATCGGCAAGAAGCCGGGTGAAAAGATCTTCTCCAGCTTAAAGAGCAACACAGGTGCCGCTTTTTCCAAGTCCTGAGCGACGGTCTGAGATATCTCCTTGGCACAAAGCTGGCAAAAGAAAAAGCTCAACTCTGCTAGCACTTGCCAGACGTGCTTAGGGACATAGCCTCGGACTATTGACAGAAGAAGCCACTCAATCCATATGTGGTAGTCATGACTCTTCATCCTGTTGACTCGCAGAGTGCCTAAGTTCACTCCCCTGCTAAGATTCACTGCATATCCATCTAGGAACATTAACATCTGGATCCATTTTAGTACTTCCCTCCTTTGATCGATTTGCAAGATAAAATTGACCTTAGGTCTTTTCCAGTTCTTGTTTCGGCCACTACGAGGCTGCATCTCTTGATTCAGTCTATTGCACAACATCGCTAGGTCCACTCTAGCCTTAACGTTGTCCTTAGACTTGTCAGTGTCCATGAGAGTTCCCCAAAGTGCCTCGGCGATATTCTTTTCAGTGTGCATTACATCAATGTTACGTGGCAGAAGAAGGTCATCGAAATAGGGGAGCCTCGTCAAGCCGGACTTATGAGTCCACATATGTTCCTCACCATATCCCACAAAACCACCTTCTTCATTGGGCACGAGAGCATCTATCTAAGCATGAACCTCGATACCAGTCCTCAAGTGCGGTTTAGGGTCTGTCACTATGACACCTTTCGTAAAGCTCTTGATGTCTTCTCTAAATTCATGGTCTAGAGGGAGGAACTGACGATACTGGTCGAATGACAAATACTTGCCACCCTTCTTCAACCAAATGAACCTCACATCTTCCTTGCATATTGGGCATGGGAACTTCCCGTGAACACACCAGGCGGCGAATAACCCATACGCCAGGAACTCATGCAGGGAGTAGTGGTACCAAACGTGCATTTTGAAGCTTGTCTTTGTAGCTCGATCGTATGTCCATACCCCCTTCTCCCAAGCGTGGATCAATTCATCAATCATAGGCTCTGTGAACACACCCATATTACTCCCTGGGTGTCCAGAAATTATCAAAGATAAGAATATGTTATGCCGTTGAAAGGAGATGCCGGGAGGGAGATTGAGGGGGATAACAAAAACAGGCCAGCATGTGTATGGGACAACCATCATTCCATAAGGATTGAACCCATCTGTTGCCAGCACAACACGTACATTATGGGCCTCAGCTGCTTTGTCACGATGTTTGTCATTGAAGTACGTCCATGCTTCAGCATCAGACGGATGTACCATCTTCCCAGGATTGTACCGTTTGCCATCTTTGTGCCATGTCATCTGTTTTGCGGATTCCTCGGTCATAAATAGTCGTTGGATCCTCGGCAGGAAAGGAAGGTGCTGTAGCACTCTCATTGGGATCAGAAGCTGCTTCTTCTGACCATCTCCAGAGTCTACCTCTAGGTACCTGGAGGATTTACACTTCGGATAGTAATTTGCATCCTTGTGTTCTTTCCTAAATAGGACGCACCCCTTCAAACAAACATGTATCTTGTCATACGGCATCTTAAGCATAAGAAGGAGTTTCTCTGCCTCGTACAAGTTCATCGGCAAAGTGTGCTTCTCCGGTAGCATGGTGCCAACACACGACCAACATCTTATCGAAGCCTTCTCGACTCAGGTTTAACTCGGCCTTCAACCCCATTACGCGTCCAATCGCATCTAGCTGAGAAATCGTTGTACACTCGTGAAGGGGTTTCTGTGTCGAGTCCAACATTTTGTAGAAGTCCTTTGCGGATTCCTCCATCTCCTCCTTCTCATGTCGTTCAGCGAAGTGAGCTTGGTGGGCGTCATCTAGCATGTCTGCTACCCTGGCATCATCATCAAAAGCCTCGAGGCGTGGTCTCACCACCTTCGCTCTTATACGATCTGCTTCACCATGGTAGATCCACTGGTGGTAGCCAGGCGTATAACCATTGAACACAAGATGTCTACCCATGATCTTCTCGTCTACCTTTCTCATGTTGTCACATTTGTTGCAGGGACACCAAAATAGAGAATGTCCTCCTGCTCCTAGGACAAATGCATGTTTCAAGAAACGATCTGTCCCCTTCACCCATTCATAGTCGTAGTCACTCCCACTTCTCCAGCCCGTGTACATCCACTGATGGTCCTCCATCCTTTAACATATACTTCATAGAGTATTATGACCATCAATTGCATCTAAGCGGTGTTCCTACTGTCTAATAGGTGAGGATAGGTCCTAATCCCACCCGTGGATGCGTAGATAAGGTTAGTTTCCATGCTCCACTCCTCTCCGAGATAGAATTTTGGCAGCACCTCCCTGCTGTTCTCCTGATACATGTCCTGCAAGGGAGAGTGTGTATCCGAAGAACAACAGGGAGGTGATACTGAAACTCCGTCTCGGATCGGAGCGGACCTTGGAAACTAACCCATCTACGCATCCACGGGCTGTCTAAAAAACATGGACAATCCAAAACAGATATGGTCGCAGATATGCAAAGATCCGCATACCTATGACCGTATCTCTTTCGGACGGGAGATGCCTAACTGGGTTATGTGCGGGCTACGACAGACATGCGGAAAAAGAGGTTATTTATACCTAGGGTGTCAGTGAAGTCAGGCTAGCGGGGCAGTGGCGAGTCGATGTAGTGGCGAGGCGATGCAGTGTAGGCAGAACCGTGACGCTGACGAAGACGATCGGGGTCCTTTGGGTCCCGTCCGACGTGCTCTTCTCCTGCATAAAAAGGCAATAGGTTATTGTTTGTTCAAAATTTCGGCAGCACCTCCCTTGCACGGGGAGGTTTTCAAAACCTGCAAAAAAACAACACGATGGCTGACATTCACAACGGCACAAAGGCTGACAACCACAACGGCATGAAGGCCCTCATATCAACTTACGGCATGAAGGCCCACACAACCACATACGGCACGAAGGCTAACAATGAGACTTTTACCTAGGGTTGCGGTGGAGTCGGGCGTCACGGTGTGGGGGTCACTTTCTTCTCCGGCGAGGTCGAGCAGCGTCGAAGTACTCCTCTCCCCCTCTTTCCTTCTCTCTTCTCCGCTTCTCCTCTTCCCTTCTTCTATTTCTCCTCCTCCTCCTCTCCTTCTTCCCCTTCTTCTCCTTCTCTCCTTCTCTTCCCCTTCCTCCTTCTCCTCTTCTTCCCCTTCTCTTCCCCTTCCTCCTATGTCACATGTGGAGATGTCTGGGTTTTAGGCATTCGGTATCACAATTTGCTCGAAACCTTCTCAATTTTTTACCACAACCTACACATGCGATAACATGACACCTCAACAAGTTTCGTGATTTTTGGACTTCGTATGAATTTTATATAATTTAAAAACACTTTTTCGGCAAGTTCCTCGTCATGTTACATGAAGAAGATGCCCGAAATTTGATGCGAGTTCGTGGATACGGACTCAACATACACCAAATACCATGAATAATATTTTTTGAATCACTAAATTGTATTATTCCATGCACCTGCAGTTCAAATTTGAAATATTCAAAAAAATCAACGAAACAAAATAAATTAAGGAAATATATAAAAAAATTCAAAATTGGCCCAAATTTTAAAATTGAGTTTTCAATAATGTATTATAGCCCCACAAAAAAACTGGGTTCAAAAAACCAAAAAAAAATTCCAAGGGCCTAGCTTGGCCCTCGGCAAATAGGCTCTTTGCCGAGGGCCTCCCCCATGGCCCTCGGCAAAGAATATTTAAAAAAAAATCTTTGCCGAGGGCCTGATGGCAGACACTCGGCAAAGACTGACGCATGTGGCCGCCGTGACCGATCCGGCCATATTTGCCGAGGGCCAGGCACTCGGCAAATATTTGTTTTGCCGAGGGCCGTTTCTTTGTCGAGGGCCTAGATTTGCCGAGGGCTCCTGGGGCTGGCCCTCGGCAAATAGAGTCTTTGCCGAGTGCCTGAGATCTAGCCCTCGGCAAACCTAGAAGCCAGGGGCGGAGCTACAGGGTATGCCAGGTATACACTGGCATACCCTGCAGTCCTAGGAAGTTATATATATATATATATATATATATATATATATATATATATATATATATATATATATATATATATATATATATATATATATATATATATATATATATATATATTTCCAAAAAGAAAAACAAAAATAAAACTTACCTGCTCCGTAACGTGAGAACGGAACGAGCGAACAAGGCAGCCAGCGTCTGGAGGCAGACAGCGAGGCAGCGCCCAGCTTCAAGGCCCACGCGGCCCATGCGGCCAGGCGACGGGAGACGGCCTCGGCTTCGATCGCGCGAGTACCGACTACCGAGTCGCATTCTGCATTCACGCCGTTGCCCGTCGTTCCCCACTCCCCAGTCATCCTGAGTCCTGACGCCCTTCGGCCTTCGTCAGTTCACCCAATCGCCCTACGAACGACCAGAGACTAGACGGCCACTCGGCCAGACAAACGACACCGGCGCACCGGCGGCGGTGGAGGCTTAGGCGCATGTCGCATCTACTTGAAATCGTGAATTTTGTGATCGGAATTGAGGTCAGTTCAATCTTTGCACTTCAGCTTTCCACAAAAAAATCATGTCTACTTTAATTGCTATTTGCTAAGCGCTAATGTCATAAAATCATCCAGCATGCATCAAGTTTTTGTACTCATTTATACCTATATTTGAACTATCAGTATGACTTTTGAACTATTTATATTGTATTTTGTGAATGGTTTTAACTTAATATTTGAATTTAAGTCTTATCGTGTTACTTACCACATTTATAAAAGACCACGTTGCAAATTTTAAATTATTATCGAATTGCTAGATTAGATTTACCGAATTGTATTTGAAATTTTTTGGATGGCATACCCTAAGGTAAAATCATAGATCCGCCACTGCCAGAAGCCCTCGGCAAAGGATGGATTTCCGGTAGTGCATGGTCCTTGTGTTGTTTCTTACAGTACCTGGGAGCACCAGTTCAGTTTCGAAAGCAGCAAATAGTTTTTTGGGTTCTGGTTGGCTTCTTGTATTGGTACTGAATTTCAGTAGCAGTACAGCTTTAGGTTTCAGTTTAGAAACATAACTTTTTTGGGCTCAGTGAAATTTCTTCAGGCTTAGTTTTTCTTTATTTCTATAGTTTAGTTCTAGTCTATTTCTGCTGTCAACCTTTTCTAAAATATAGTTTAGTTCTAGTCTAATTCTTCAATGTTCAGTACCTGCGATGCTGTTTGGAACCTGAAATGTGCATGACTGTAGTTTTGTGACTTGTGTTGTGAGGTTTTGCCTTATGAAGTTTACATAACAGACTACAACCACTGCTATGTGTAGGGCAAAGATTCATCATGTGCGAACTCACAAGTTGAAGGTAGAGAACGACACTCCTGAGATTAGAGATGATACAAGAGTTTAGTGACTTGTGTTATGATGCAAAGACTTCATGGAAGCATGCACAATGAATGGATATCATGGTTACAATAAAATGATCTTTATGTTTTTCATCATGTGTCTGTTGATTTTATTGACTAGAATCAAGTAATTTATTATGGCATTATTTTTTTTGTTGATAGATCGCATTTCCTTGGGTGCTAGCCCCAAGGGAATCACAATTACCTTGATGGTCAATAGCAGCCAAGGAAAATTGTAGTTTCCTTGGAGGTCAAGGGCAGCCAAGGAAACAACTATTACCTTTGCGGTCTAGATAATTTCCTTGGAGGTTGGCTGGCAATCAAGAAAACTACTTTCCTTGGAGGTTGTTGGCCTCAAGAAAACTTCTTTCTTTGGCAATCGTAACATTTTCTTGGCCTTTTAGCAAATTAAGTCTGGTCATAGTTTCCTTGGCGGTCAGCCTCCAAGGAAATCATCCTTGAGTGCCAAAACCACTAAGGAAATTAATTTCCCTTATCTTCTATCCTTGAGTGAATTTGCTTGGCGGTTTGTGGCCAAGGATCATTTTCTTGACGGTTTTTGACACTCAAGGCAATTCGGGATTGTGGTAGTGGCAGTAATCATTAGAGCACGAACATCCACATCATCCCTTCCCCGCAAGGCTCCACCGGTGGCGATGCTCGGGGGCGAGGCTCCAACACTCAGTGGCACTCCAGAGCCAGGCTCCGACGACAGATCCAGAGGCGACCCTTGGGGAGCGAGGCTTCAGCAATAAGTTCGGCGATGGCCATGGCAGAGGCAGGGATGTGAGGGGTTATCCAGGGTTGGGTCATGAGCCGGTCAGCTTGCTAGTTTTTTTATTTTCTAAAATTATTTTCCAATGCGACAATTATTTTGTACATATTTGTCAATGTTGATTAACAATGACTGTGTCACCAGCAGACGCTCCGTCTGCCTCTAGAACTATTTCTGCCCTGCTCTGTTAGCTGTTTTAGTAATAAAGATCGGGTAACGGTTCTAATGTCCAGAGAAGCATACCCCACTACTATACAAATAATTTTGCAAGACGGTGTCTTTTTATTAACGGAGGCGGTCACAAAATTCACCCGTCACGGTTAATGACAGTGATTAATAGAAGCGGGCATTTTTTATTTTCTGAGGCCGGCACTTTTGCCCGCCTCGGAAAATTGATTTATGGAGGCGGGCGCCTTAAGACAACCGCCTCGAAAAATAGAATATTTTCGGAGGCGGTCGTCTTAAGGTGCCCATCTCCATAAATCGATTTTCGGAGGCGGGCACACTATAAGGCCCACCTGCAATATTTTGGCCCAGCCCACTACCATTCTCAGGCCCAGTACCCAGTGTCTAAGTATATAAGCAGACCAGAAACCCTAACCGGTCCTCTAACTCATTCCAGGCGCCGCTCCCTCCCTCCCAGTCTCTCTCTCTCTCTCTCTCTCTCTCGCACAACTCCCTCCCTCTCCCGGCGCTCCCTCACTCTCTCCCACCTCCCCCTCCCTCCCTCTCCCCCGGTGCTCCCTCTCCGTGGTGGCGCACAGGGCCACGAGGCGGCGCGGTGGCGTAGGGCATCGTTGTGCGGCGCAGTGGCCACGGTGGCTCACGCGGGTCGCAGGGCCACGCGGTGAGCCATCGCGGTGGCCGTGGTGGCGAGGAGCGGACTCGTTCCAGTGCTAATGAAGGTACAAATCCCTCTTTCTCTCCACCTCCCTCACTCATCCCTCTCTTTCCCTCTTCATCTCCCTCACCCTTCCCTTTCCCTTTTGCAGATCCAGTGGAGCAGAGGAAGATCTGGTGGGAAGTCAGCCGGACGTGGTGGGGAACGGACGACACCGGTGCCGACGACTCCAGAAGCTGGACGTGTTCCAGAAGCTGGAGCTGGGTCCTAGATCCGGTGTGTGGCGGCACAAGGATGGTGGATCCCAGTCACCACGGCGGCTCCACTAGGCGGATACGCCGGATTGGCTCCCCTTCCCCACCACGGCGGCGTGTGGGCGATTCCTCCCGGCGGATCCGGTTCATGGGCTGGAAATAGGCTCGTCGGTGAGCTCGGGAACGGGCTTGTCGGTGGGCTCATGCATTTTTTTTATTTTTTTTAATCCATTAACCCAGTCAGGCGTTCTAACCTGCCCGCCTCCATTAATAGATTTACCGTCACAGGCAAAGCTACTGCCTCCATTGGACCCGGATTAACCATGACCATTGATTGGAGGCGCTTGCGTTGCCTGCCTCCATAAAGCAAAAGGCCCGCCTCCATTAAATTTTTTGTAGTAGCGCCCCTCGTGTTTCTGTACGAATAGCAGATGAATTAAAATGAAATCAAACTTGCCAATATGAAAGAATAAACTTATAAATTAATGGTAGGATGGGTGTGGCATACTAAAACAACAATTAAATGCATATGATAGTGGATTGTTGTGGTGGATTGCTTACATATCAACATAGAATGGCTAGTGGAGTTTAGGATTATAAGAGATATAGATAATAATATTTAAGCCTTATACTCGTTGATTACTCAAAAAGAATAATCTCAACCATCTTTGTTCTGCACTAACTCCCACTTCCTAAGATATTTAGATTATCTTATCAAGGAATTATATGTGTAGCAATGTTTTTATTATAAAAATAGAGTTCCTATTATGATTAAACTATTAAACTATAAATAGAGTAAAATGTTTTAGTTAAAATATATAAATTTATCCAAAACAACACTTGTCGGGGTCATAACCCCGGGCTATCTCAAGACATCGATTAGTTAGCGGGCCACGTGGCCCACAATATCTCAGCTAGCGAAGGCCCAATCGACCGAGGCCTAGCTAAGCCAAGCAAACCAGGTCGGACGCTAAGGCCGGGGTCAGCCACGGCCCCTTCTTCCTGCCTTAGCCGCACGGTGCTCGAAAGGTGCACGACCTCTCCCCCATCATGACCCCCGGAGGGAACGGGGAGAGGTCAGGCCTAGCCAAGCATGCCTGCTCTGACTAGAACAAACACGCCACAATGACCCCGTAAGGGCCGAGGGGACAGCGATCACCCTGGTCTGGTCACACACTATACATATGGCACACTGCACAGACAAGACAACGCCACACGGCAGTGATGACCGATACAGAGCCCACCGTCCAAATACAGTCCAACAAGACGAAGGTAGACTCCACCCACTATGAGATGGGATCCACGATGAGGGCCTTGACTAAGAGGCCAACCAGACTAGTGGAAGCCACAACCCCAATGATCAGGATCGTGACCCCTAGCCAACAAGGCAACCGACGACCTAGGGGCGGCTACCAACTCCTATACGACGCCCTAGGAAACCAGGAGGCGATGACGAAGACCAAGATGGAGACCACGTCGCATAGGATAGCTGACGAACCTTCACCGCACTCCCATACATGAACCACAAGATGGCATAGCTTGTAAGCCTTGTTAGCTAGGACCTCCCTCAGGCTCATGACCCTTTGGTCGGGAGAACCTCCTTGTATGTACATGCCCTGGCCCTGAACTCTATATAAGGGCACCCTCTCTAGACATTATGATCCTCTACCATTTCACTCATTCTCATTCGTAGCAGGGCTCCTGAAGCCTCCCTTCGGGCAGCCCATCTCCTAGCTTTCCACCATTCTTGCACCCCCATTGTAAGAACTTCAGAGCATTCCGGCCTGAACCAGTATAAATTCTCATGTCTTTTGGATGCTACCATCGTCTTCCTAGAGCAGCGCGATAATTGTATAAATTTACTAGTCCGGTTTACAAAACACCGACAGTTGGCGCGTCAGGTAGAGGATAGTCGAGCACTCTTATTGCTAAGAAGGAAGCAATGGCTTCCTACACTTACGTCGGACTTGCTCTTGGCGCGGCCCCTGACGGCGGCATCCGCTTCAAAAGCCTCGAGTTCGCCGACATCGATGGGCCAGCTCCTGTTAATGGTCTTCTCCTCGGCCAAGCCCCACGCTTCGGGGACGTAGACTTCATGGCTAACCGCCTAGGTCAGCTGCGGCTAATCAAAGAGAATGTGGCTCCACCGCACATCTTGACGCCTGATCACGGACCGGCCCAAGCCGGTCCCGTGATCGTCGACTCTGATGCGCTAGCATGCAGAATCAACGCATATCTTGGGGAGAATCTCGAGCCAGAGCTAAGCCGACGCGTTTTCTACGTGTTGGCGAATGCTTTCGCCCAACTCTCCAGAAGCGAGCCCTTGTCACTAAAGGCCAAATTCTGGAACCCCAGGACTGCACTGCCCTCTGAAATGAGGGACGCGATCGCACTCTTCGAGCGAGAGCTAGCCAGGCGTGATGGCCGATCGATGATGCCAGAGTCCTCTGGGTTTGTGGGGATGATGGAGCGAGATCCGAAGTCCATCTACGGCCTCCTACTAGCAACCCTTTAGAACACGGACTCTGAGTTTGATTTCGAGGTGAGCTGCCATCCACTAAAAGAATGCAACATGTTGCACCTCTCAGAGGATGGCGCAATGCCGATGGAGGATGCAGAGGACGACGCCTATCCAATTCCACGCACCCCCATGAATAGGCCCAGTATAACCAGGACCGCTTGGAACGAGCCAAGGCCCGTGAAGCTGATCAGGCCGACGAACGCCGTGATGATGGATGCCTTAGCCTGCAACACATCGACGCTGAAGGTGTGAGGGCGCAAGCACGCCGCATGTATGATCAAATCCAACAGGGAAGGAGGGAGACACTCGTCTTCCCTCGAGCAACTAAAATGTCACAGCGGCCGCCATGATCATGCAGATGGCCCCTGAGCCCTCAACCGATGAGGGAAAGCGCATATATCAGGAGCTACGAGACCTGCTGGAAACTATGGTGGTGTAGCAGGCTCAAAGCTCCATAGAGTGGAGACATCTCGAGGCCAACTTCGTACACATCTCCTCGGCACATGGCACCCCCGAGGGGCACCACACGCCAAGCGAGCTCCGACCAGATGACGACGGCGCGACGCGCTAGTGGGAACCCTCCCCAGCGCAGAGCCACTATGTCAGAAACCTCAATGCCCGACTAGCCCAGAGCGCCAGGCGCCCTGGGCCGGACTGGGTAGGCAAAGATCAACTACACTATGGTGACAGCAACCCGAACAACCATGGTCGACATCCCAGGGTTCGGGAAGCTCAACGCAGCCCGAGCCCGAACACCTACGGACTGCAGGTATTCACAAAAAGGATCTGGCAGAGGCCATTCTCGGTGCGCTTCCGTGTGCCACCAAAAATCGTCAAGTACTCTAGGGCTCCAACCCCGCCGTGTGGTTAGAAGACTTTGCCTCGCCTGTCAAGCAAGCGGGGCGGACGACGATCTCTTCATCATCCAATACTTTCCACTCTACCTTGCGGAAAGCGCCCAAGTATGGCTCGAGCATCTCCCCGCGAACAACATCCACTCATGGGAGGTGTTGACAGTGGATAACGTCAAAATTTGATATGTGAATAAACAAGAGAAATGGTTCAAGTACAAGAATATACATAGGTCTAGGGTTTAAACTGACAAATTCCATGAGTTTTGGTGAATCTCTATTTTTCGCAGGATTATTTCAGAAAATGTAGCAAGGGGGACCTAATTGAGAAAAAGGATGAAACTTGATCGACGAAGGATATACTAGAAGACTATAGAAGACACCAGAAGGCACGGGAACGAACGGGAGGATGAGACGCCGCCAGGTGGGGCCGACCGGCCCCACCCTTGTGCCGCCCGACCCCCTGTGAGGGTATTCCTCCACTAGCTTCTAGAGTATTCCTCCACCACCTCCTAGCATGCATCTCTACCCTACGTCAAAGTCAGTTTGATCCAAGGGCTTGCGTTCAACCCCTAGGGCTATATAAGGACCCCTACACCCCCTCTGAAGCATCAAGTCATCAAGCTATTCAGTTGAAGATCAATTCATCAAGAGCCAACCCTAGTTCCTCAGAGTTCCTCTAGATTAGAGCTTAGGCTAGTTAGATTAGGTCTAGAGGGAGATCAAGCAATGCTTGGATTCCCCATGTTGACAAGAGCGTGGTTCGGTATATCTCTTGTACTTTACTCTATTTCCTTATTTCATTGAAATTGTACCGTTGCTACTATATTTATGTCAACATTAAGCTTTATATTATTTATGTCATTAAAAGTAATATTCATTTTGTGCTCTAGTTTTATATTCGATGTAGCTAGATTATGGAAACCATGCATAAAATCGTATAACGCTCACCCTACAGGACCATGGGTGGGTGGTAGATATTATGTGAGCGTGGTGCTTAGGTATTTGTTTATCTGCGGATGCCCTTATATGCTAGGACGTGTGGTAGATCGCGTAGGTGATAGCTACGTTGAGTCCTTTGCAGTCCATCTCCCGTACATATTGATGTTGGTAGAACCCGGTCTCGAAGTAGAGGAGGACTCTGTTTCCAATTTTCCTAAGTTGATGTTCCTGATGTGGCATAATTTGGCTATGATCACTAGATATAATTAATTAGACTAAGCATTTGACATGTTAGTAAGACAACCTAAGAATTATCTTTCTAATATTCTAATTGGACTTAACCTATTGCTTAACTAGAGTGCTCTGAGTTACTATTTATTTATCATAATGATTGATCAAGTACTTATCATTTATATATCTTTATTTATTATCTTATGACTTATCCTTGTTTTGATTAGAGTATATGATATTGGTTCATTCTCTCATATTTATTCATAAATTATCAATACTATTGTATTCATAGTCATACCTTCCCAATGGTAGAATTATAAATTGACAAGCTGATAATACTCTAGGTAAAATACTACAGTGATATAATTATCTGTTTGCTTGCATAATTCTTTTCATTCTTTCTTTATATTCTTTTTAGTCACATGAAATAATAGATTCCTGTTTAGTGTTATTCTTGTAGTAATGCTAGATAGAACCAACAAATATTTCTAAGTTTCTCACTAGGGATAACAACCTAGTTTAATATTAGAGATGAAGGTTAATTGATAGGTGGCTACTATAATAGTGACAAGTTAATAATTACCATATCATTTCTGGTGCCATTGCTATTAGTAGGAGTAATTCTATTTTTAGTAGTGGTGCTAAGAAATGCCAACAAACATTTTTGGCGCCGTTGCCGGGGAAGGTATTTAACTTAGGAAGTATTGATAATTTTATGTAACTGCTGAGAAGAAAAAATGACTGTAACACCCTAAAATTTGCTTCTTTGGAAATAGAGCTAAAATGAGTTAATTTTGAATTTTTGTGCCCATGAAAACATAGGGAAATAATATTTTTCACTAAATTGAAATTTATCATAAGGTGTAGCAACTTGTTGATACATTCATGCTGATGCATTTGTGTTTTTGTATTGCTTGGTTTTGACCAAAGATCAAAATGAATTCAAGTTGTTCTTTACAAAATGTGTTTAGGTCGATTTTCCTTCTCCGATATACATATATCATTTTTCTACAATCAAATTCCTTGTTTCTCATCCGTCAATCAACCTCTACAAACTTCTCGGGAATTTTTCTGACTTTTTTGTAGCTTGTTTCCACTTATCTGTGAGCATAATCTAATTTTTAGATGCTCTAAAATATCTTATTATGAGATTCAAATACTTTATTTGGGTTCCTCATGTTCCATAATGTCTCTGGCAATTTTTTCCGAATTTTCGGAGCTTTCGGAGTATTTTTCGCGGCTTAAATAATAATTCTGGAGTTTTCTGGAATTATTTTTATCCATGAAAATAATTAATTCCGAAAATAATAAATCTCTTATTTTCCCCAACGCTCAAAGCCCATGTGCAATAATCTTAATAAATCTCAAAGGCCCATACATTTATTTTCTAATGGGCTTTAATAATTAATTAGGCCTATTAGTAAAGACGGAGGGTGCAACATCAATTAGTACCATATTGCTAGTTGATGTGAAGGCGAGGAGTTTTCTCCTAATAAGTATGGACCTACCCCTTGGACAAAGCACACCAAAACTATCGTAAGAGGAGCCCCTAGTTTGGGAAATCTCTCGTGTAGTAAATTATATTTTTCTCCTCTTTCTCTCGTCGTCGTCGTCGCCGTCGCCGTCGCCGCCGCGCTGCCTAGCCCGGCCATACTCTCCTCGGCAACAAGTAAGTCCACCGCCGTCCCTGTATTCTTGGAAAATAAACCCGCAGTCCAAAACCTGTTTACATATTTTGTTTTCTTCATTTGAAAGCGTATTTTGTTTCGGTTAAGAATAAATTATGTTTTCAACTATTTACAGAATTGCCACTGATTTTGTTTTAGCCATAACTTCTTCGTTTTAACTCCGATTTGATCCGTTCAACTTGCGTTAGGTTCATAATTTTATAATCTACATGTTAATACTACTGCTAAGTAGGTTTTCAACTTTTAAAATTCGTGATTAGATTTAATCTATTATTTTAATAGAGGAAATCTTGTTTATTTCATATCTTCTACGTTTCAACTCCGTTTTGAGCCATTCAAGTTGCGTTAGATTCATAGCAACGAGATCTACGCATTTGAACAGTGTTTATCATGTCACTAATATTGAAATTTCATGGTTTGAATCATATCTTAAATAACAATTATGCAACTGGGTTTTGTAAATAAAATATGATTTGTTTTACTTTAGTTTTATAATTCGAATCTAAATTTGACTTAAATTATAATCTCTATAAAATATCTTATATATGTTTTTATACCATTAAGATACATGAAGCTAATAGTTTTATGGGTAAATCTATCGGTAGTTGTATCTTTTCAACTGTATCTCCGATTTGCGTGCTTTTCGCGACTTTGTGTTCGTAGCGATGCGTAGAATCGTTTTTCAAACTCTTTTACTTATTTTTGTATGATTGGTGTACTATTCTAATATAGATCTATTGTTTGCTTCATGTATGATTGTATGGATGCTTGTGTGGTGCTATATGGTTCAGTCAATCGGTGAGGTTTACGTGATGATTAAGAAGCTATTCTCTGAAGACTAGAAGCTGAGAATTGGAAGCAGAAGATTGAAAGTTGAATACTAAAGGCTTTCGAGCGTATTGCTTTGGGGGAAAAGCAAGTTAAGGCAAGTATAGCATGGGATCATCCTTGTTTCCTATTCACCTTTAATACACTTAATTCATGAGCATGTGTCTACCTTGTTACCCCTAAGGATATCCTAGCTTTTGTATCTTATACCTTGACACCGGTGGAACATTGCATTGGGTAGTATTTATGCTAGTGCTCAAGATAAATAACCATGATCTATAACTTGACTAATGGTATATGCAATAAACGTTTAAAAGATGCTTTATAGCAATATAACTCAAGGGGGCTAGAGCATTGGGCTGTTTTTATGGTGCTCTAGTTTCTCTCCTTAAGGACTCATCTGTAAGCGAACATCCGGGACTTATAGTAAAACTGTGAGGGCTACATGGCTCTGGCTTTAGTCATATAGAAGGACCTTTTCTAGCTTGTTAGAGGTTACCCTTGTGGCGCAAATGGGGAAAAGCAGACTGTGGATCCCTGCATGGTTGTATCACACAGACTGACTTCTAAAACCTAGCGGCCCTAACTTGTTAGACGAACCTTTGAAAGACTTCATAGTGAACCCTGCCGACCTTCCTTGGAAGTGGGTCAAGAGATTAGCTACCTCAGGCGAAAGGGTAAATCACGACTTATAGTGAAAGTGTATAACCTCTGTAGAGTGTAAAACTGTTATAACAGCCGTGCTCACGGTCACGAGTGACCTTGGACCCTTACAGAATAAATAATGAACATTGATGATAATGATAATACTGATGATATTGATACTCACTAATGATTATTGTTTCTTGCTATACATTATTCTCGTTTACATGATCATGAGGTTATTTGGGCTTATGGTAAATTTGTTGCTACTCAATTGCTAAAAGATGACTCACTAAAAGCTAATCGCAGTAAACCAGTGTCAACCTTTTGAGCCTCATGAACCCTATGATATATTTGTTGAGTTCGACATGGACTCACTCTTGCTATTTCACACCCCAGGGTAGTCTCTGGAGTTAATAAGCTTGTGATCAACCAGTTAGTTGGATCCTGGAGTGAAGGTTACACCCGGTGTTCAGAGTTGTCTTTCCGCTGTATTGCTCTCTAAGGTTATATCTTATACTATTGCATTATGTTTAATAAGCATTTGTCTTTTGATATTACACTTATCTGCAGCTATATGTAAGATTTGACCTCTTTATTTCACATATAGTGTATATCTGGTTTTGTCCTTAAAAATGGGTGTGACAATGACCATTGATCTCTGCTCATAACAGGCTTACCCTTGTTTTTATCTACTTGTGTATCTTATGTAGGGTAATATATGCGTAATCTTCCAAAGAACATTGTTGACGATCTAGAAGCATTACTCAAGAAGACTAGAGCTAAACTCAAGAAGGTTCTTGCTCTTGAGTTGGAAGATCACCAAATCAGAAAAGTTTGACACCAGAGTTTGAAGCTATGGCATAGAAGTCTGTCACACCCAAAATTTCCTATTTTGGGTTGTGCATGAAAAATACTAAATAAAATAAATGATTTCAATATTTGAATAAATTTATTAGATAAGTTAAGTTGCTGCTAATTTAAATATAGAAAATTGTGGTTTAAAACTTTTTCATATTAATTTGATAATGTGGTGCTTGTGTGATGCTTGTCTTTGGTGTTGGTGAGTGCTATCGTTTTCAAAATATCATAGGACGACGTTTACTTCTCACCGGAAATTTTTTTGGCATTTTCTGGATTTAAAATTTCAATTTCCGTGAGCTTAATCTTTTTCCTTGATCTCTTCATCAATCTTTTCATGAGCTCAAACTCATTTAGTTGAGTTCCTTATCTCTCCAAGAGTCTCCAGGATTTTTCCCGTGATTTTTCTGAGCTCCGGGCTATTTTTCGCGGCCAAAAAGGTAATTCTAGATTTTCTGGAATTCTTTTATTCGCGGAATTAAAATAATCCTGAAATTAAGAAATTCCGAAAAGTTTCCAAACCCTACGACTATATATATGCCGGCGTAGCCCTCGACGCGAGGATTCCAGAAGTACAGCCCGTTTTTCGAGCCGCCGCTCGTAGCCCCGCAGATCGGAAGCCGAAGTTGTCCACAGCTAGGTTTCCGGCGAACCTTCGACGAGCTTTTCCGACCACCTCGGACGCCTCCAGCGAAAACCGTCACCACCACGAGCTAGATCTCGTCGTCCTCTACATCGGCATGTCCTTCTTTGCATCCATCCATCACCGTTTGATCGTTCCCCTTCGGTTTTCCTTTTCCGTTGATGTTTTCCGGCGAACTTCACCATGGACGCGGTCTTCTCCTTCGTCTCCGGCTACCCGGAGCCACCACGGCACCGTCCCGCGTCCCGGCCCCGTTCCCACGCCGCCACCCCTGGCTCGTGGCCCTGCGCCGCCCTGTACCGCGCCCCTGCTCGCGAGCGTGCACGACGACCGCCTCCACTGCTTGCTCGCTCCGACCGGCCATCACCAGCAGTCACCGCTGCTGCCGCTTGGGCGAGGAGCGGGAGCGCCGCTGCGAGCCTCCGCCGGCCAGCAAGCCCCAGCTGAGGCCCCTCTCTTCCCCATCGTGCGCAGTAACAAGATTCTTGGCATGGCTGTGTTCGTACGGGAGATGGATGTGTTCGTACGAGAGTCCAAGGAAGAAGACGAGGTATTTACGAGTTTGCCACCAGTCGTTAAATAATCGTAGTTTATTTATTTTAAATCCGTTTCAGTTCGTTCCAGTTGCGTTAGTTTCGTGTCGTCGAGATCTACGCAGTAGAGTTATTAGTTTTCGTATCACATGTTTATGAATTTATTTTATTAAAATATTAATTATGTCTATAATTAATTAATCACTGATTAATTAAAGTCGATTTAGGTTTTCGATTTCGATGTGATTGCGCGAGTTTCATCGTAATGTGCGGTACGTGTTAGCAGCGATGTTTAGCATGTCTCACGTCTTGGAAATTTATAAGTTAAATATTAATATGATTAACCTACAACCAATTAGTTTTCTAACTTAAAAGCAATATATATATATATATGTTACACTTCAGTATTTAATAAATGATATTCATATGATTAATTATTAATATTCCTAAGTTATAGTTTGATTAGTTTAAACACACCTTGTATATATTAAACTTGTTAGATGTTCTCACGTGCATTTTACCTTTTCAAAGTTAAAGTTTATTTTGATTAAATAATACATGCACATCCGCTCCTTAATACATTATTAATTATTCCATTGATAAATCCTAAACTGATGTAATGCTTATCTCGTTTTGGTTTTCCTTTTAAAAAAAATAATAAATGCTAGGGCTTATACGTGCTATATATGTTTTGAATATATATACTCTGACTTGTTATTATATCTTTGTAAGTCAGAAATTTAATTTGCATAAATGATATCAAAATAACTATAATTAAGATATGAATAGTTTATCTTAGTTTTCTAAATCTAATAACTCAAGTATAAAATGACTTAACTCAATTTTAGATATTCCCCTGAGATATCTTATACATGTTTTATGATCATTAAAATAGATAAAGCATATAGTTTTCTTTCCAACGTAAATCCTTCGATAGATGTTTCTGTTTTATCGTAGCTCCGATTAGTGTGCCTTTCGTGTGTGTGTGATCGTAGCAATACGTAGATTAGATTTCGAATCTTTTCATTGATTGGTGTATTGTTCTAATTGTATCTCTTTGTTTGCTTCGTGTATGTTTGATTGGATGCATGTGTGTTGTTGATTGATGATCGAGTATAGACGGTGAGCAATTTCTTGACGATCAGAAGTATTATTTTGAGCCAGACCAGCAGTATCATCAGGAAAGCTTTGATCAAGGCAAGTATAACATGGGACCATCCTTGTTACCTATTCACTGAAATTATCATACATATGCATGTGTCTTCCTTGACAACCATAGAGATTATAACTTAGCTATTGATATCTTGTTTCCTTGTCACCTATGGGTTGTGCATTTGGGTAGCTACCGCTAGCGCTTAATTATGAACAATGATCTTGTAATTTGACTAATGGATTATGCAATCAATCAATTAATATGATTTTATTATTACTGTTGAAAGGGGCTAGAGCAAGGGGTTATATTGTTGCTCTGGTTACTCTCCGTAAGGACTTACCTGTAAGTGATAACCGGGACATACAGTACAGCTGTGAGGGCTATATGGCTCTGGCTCTAGTTGTTCAAGAGACCTTTTCTAGCTTGTTAGAGGTTACCTTAAATGGCGTAAGAATGGCTTGCCATGTTGGGTGTAGTCCGAGCCCCTGGCCTAGTGTGTATAGGCTGCGGTTGTTGTGCCACAGGGAAGGGGGGTTCTACATCTGCCTGCCGAGTGAAATCTAATGGCCCTAACTTGTTAGACGAACTTTTGAGTGGCTTTATATGGTTTTCAGTGTTTTGGGAGTAATTAACCCATGCATTTGGAAATCATGACTCACAGTGAAAGTGTACACCTCTGCGCAGAGTTAAAAACTGGTATACTAGCCGTGCTCACGGATACGAGCGGCCTTGGGGATTCTTACAGAATAGTTGATCACCATTATTATATCATGCTTAATTATTGTTGATTATTATTATGCTCATGTTAATGCTATTCATTATCCTTATTACAATTGATCATTGATTCATTAATGGGAATTGGAATACCTTGATGCTACTCAATTGCTAATTATATGATGATTAAAAGCTAAACGCAATCAAACAGTGTCTAGCCTTTTTGAGCCTCATGAACCCTGTGTTATACTTGTTGAGTTCGACATGGACTCACTCTTGCTATTTCCCCAACACTCCAGTGTGTAGTAAGATGCTACTCGGAAGAAGGACAAAGGTGTAGTGGAGTTTCCAGAAGACTAGTAGAAGTGCTAGGCATATGTTACCCCCAGTCAGCCGTCCCTGAGAAGAATGGAGACCGAAGTTTAGTCACCGTTCCGCGATACTCTGATGTAAGTGTTAATATAGCTATGTATACGTTATATAATAACATTGTTTCTGATACTTTTTCATTCTGGCATATGTGTGGACTTCCTGGGCACACATATGATTAGCCTGGTTTTGTTCTTTAGAAAACCGGGTGTGACAGAGTGGTATCAGAGCGGTGTTGACTGTAGGACGTATGCCAAGTAGCACTGGACGTATTCTAAAACTTATTTTACTATAAAACTAATTTGTCATACCTTGACTCATTGATTTTGACTATTTTCTCTTCCTTGTCTTGTTGTATCCCCTCCTTGATATAGCTTCCTTTGAGCTATTATTTCTTACTCCATTGGATTTTGTTTTACGTTGCTTTTACTAAAAGTTTTCTGATCTTACCTGGTTCAAAGATTCGATGGCATTTCATCATCCATACTTTTTTCTCAGGATGACCACCATTGTTGAAGAAGCACGTGTAGTACCGATGATGTGATGTGTGCTTGTTGTGCTTTATGTGTTGCTTGTGTGTTGTTCTTGTTCTCGTGTTTTGAAAGTGGCCCGGAAGGTATAAGTCTTGAGGAGTAGCTTGATCTATGCTAAGTGGGGTAGGTTTTACGTAATACTCCGCATGCTGATTTCTATAGCAGTCTGCAATGTTTCTGTTATATCTCAAGATATGGACATGAGAAATTTATGAAATTTTACTGGGAATAACTATACTTCTGTATCTTTCCAAACCCACTGGATTTACCTTTTTACCTATTTTGAGCTAAGAGATATACCTGTTCTAAGTTGAGGTTACTGCACAGTCTGGAATTCTGGAACAGTTTTGGCTAAGCTCTGTTTTTGATTAATTTAATGACAGAACCTGGAAAAGTGTTATTAATAAAAGTTGTAGATAATTTCATAAGCTTTCCAACCATGTAAAGATCACTTCATTTGGATCTTTGTAGCTCGAGTTATGTCAGATTTACTGAACTGCTAAAATTGGAATTCGCCCAGAAATTTTCTGCATTACTTCCTTATCTTGTATAAGTGAATATATCATTGGATATCTTTGAATCTCATTGATTTGCCTGGGAATCTTACATTAGAGATGATTATGGTTATCTAGTATAAAAGGGATGTGAGTTACCTTGGTGTCCCCTAGTTTCTTTTTCTTAAGGGGGTAGCAAAGTTGTGAGTGTTGCAAGATGAATGTTTCGTATGTCCTAGAGCTTCACTTGGAAGAAGTGGTTATCTCTATGATTGGAAGTCTATAGTTAGTTTCATGAAAACTTAGATGACATCACCCCCATATCAAGTATGTTTAGTAAGTTTTAAGTGAAGGACTTATCATTAGCAGCAAGCCTTAAAGAAAGTGTTGCCTTCAATGATATTGTCAGGTGGAACAAAATCTTTGTTAAGTGGGGTAGTGTCCATTACCATCATCAATCTCAAGCGACGAGGTACCAAGAACTGAAGATCAAACCTTATCTTTCTTGTCATCTTTTGGCTATCCTCGATCCATGTCTTATATCTCATCAACATAAATCAAAGAAGCATGAAGACTTAAAGATTAGTGTTATCTATCTCTCTAATCTCTCTGAATCTCATTTGTATCTTATCCTGTCTTTTTAGAGCAGTCTGTCATCCTTAGCTTATACCTCTATTTTTGGATGCCCAAAAATCATGGATAAATTCTGGACAATAGTAGACTTCAATATTTTTCTCTGACCGTAAGAACCACCCTGATAGCTATTATGGTTTGGGATTTATGAAAATCACAAGGCGACGTATCTATGCTGTCAGCAATCTGGAATAGTTTCTGTTATGCACAGTTTTCGACCACGTTAACTGTAGAATCTGGAGAAGTATTCTATAAGAAAGTTGTAGTAAATTTGATAAGCTTTCCAACGGTATAAGCTACAATATCATTGGATTCGTAGAACTCGAGATATAACTGTATTTCTGCACTACCATTTTTCTGCTCGCGAGGAAGTGCAAATTACTTGATCTTGGATATGCTCATGAGTCTCTTTGAGATGATAGAAGGACATGATGGTAGTCATCACTCAGAAACAAATGCGAGTTATCCTTTGGTGTTCTCTAGTTGATCTCTTCTTAAGAGGGTTTGTCGAACTAAAAGACGACACAAGATGGAGGTTTTATATGTTCTATTTCGTCACTTGGAAGCATCAGCTATCTACATGGTTGCAAAGTCATTATCGAGCGCAGGTATCCTTTTTCAGGGTGGGTAACCTGTTAGAACCATCTACAAGAATCATAAGGGTCTAAAGGAGACATTTACAAAGTTGGTTATGAGTTTATGGCATCATCATTGGATAGGAGTTGACGAAAGAAAAGTGAAGACTTGCAGATCAACTTTATCTTTCTCCCTAGTCTCTCCGAATCTCGGGACGAGATTCCTATTAAGTGGGGTAGATTTGTCACACCCAAAATTTCCTATTTTGGGTTGTGCATGAAAAATACTAAATAAAATAAATGATTTCAATATTTGAATAAATTTATTAGATAAGTTAAGTTGCTGCTAATTTAAATATAGAAAATTGTGGTTTAAAACTTTTTCATATTAATTTGATAATGTGGTGCTTGTGTGATGCTTGTCTTTGGTGTTGGTGAGTGCTATCGTTTTCAAAATATCATAGGACGACGTTTACTTCTCACCGGAAATTTTTTTGGCATTTTCTGGATTTAAAATTTCAATTTCCGTGAGCTTAATCTTTTTCCTTGATCTCTTCATCAATCTTTTCATGAGCTCAAACTCATTTAGTTGAGTTCCTTATCTCTCCAAGAGTCTCCAGGATTTTTCCCGTGATTTTTCTGAGCTCCGGGCTATTTTTCGCGGCCAAAAAGGTAATTCTAGATTTTCTGGAATTCTTTTATTCGCGGAATTAAAATAATCCTGAAATTAAGAAATTCCGAAAAGTTTCCAAACCCTACGACTATATATATGCCGGCGTAGCCCTCGACGCGAGGATTCCAGAAGTACAGCCCGTTTTTCGAGCCGCCGCTCGTAGCCCCGCAGATCGGAAGCCGAAGTTGTCCACAGCTAGGTTTCCGGCGAACCTTCGACGAGCTTTTCCGACCACCTCGGACGCCTCCAGCGAAAACCGTCACCACCACGAGCTAGATCTCGTCGTCCTCTACATCGGCATGTCCTTCTTTGCATCCATCCATCACCGTTTGATCGTTCCCCTTCGGTTTTCCTTTTCCGTTGATGTTTTCCGGCGAACTTCACCATGGACGCGGTCTTCTCCTTCGTCTCCGGCTACCCGGAGCCACCACGGCACCGTCCCGCGTCCCGGCCCCGTTCCCACGCCGCCACCCCTGGCTCGTGGCCCTGCGCCGCCCTGTACCGCGCCCCTGCTCGCGAGCGTGCACGACGACCGCCTCCACTGCCTGCTCGCTCCGACCGGCCATCACCAGCAGTCACCGCTGCTGCCGCTTGGGCGAGGAGCGGGAGCGCCGCTGCGAGCCTCCGCCGGCCAGCAAGCCCTAGCTGAGGCCCCTCTCTTCCCCATCGTGCGCAGTAACAAGATTCTTGGCATGGCTGTGTTCGTACGGGAGATGGATGTGTTCGTACGAGAGTCCAAGGAAGAAGACGAGGTATTTACGAGTTTGCCACCAGTCGTTAAATAATCGTAGTTTATTTATTTTAAATCCGTTTCAGTTCGTTCCAGTTGCGTTAGTTTCGTGTCGTCGAGATCTACGCAGTAGAGTTATTAGTTTTCGTATCACATGTTTATGAATTTATTTTATTAAAATATTAATTATGTCTATAATTAATTAATCACTGATTAATTAAAGTCGATTTAGGTTTTCGATTTCGATGTGATTGCGCGAGTTTCATCGTAATGTGCGGTACGTGTTAGCAGCGATGTTTAGCATGTCTCACGTCTTGGAAATTTATAAGTTAAATATTAATATGATTAACCTACAACCAATTAGTTTTCTAACTTAAAAGCATATATATATATATATATATATATATGTTACACTTCAGTATTTAATAAATGATATTCATATGATTAATTATTAATATTCCTAAGTTATAGTTTGATTAGTTTAAACACACCTTGTATATATTAAACTTGTTAGATGTTCTCACGTGCATTTTACCTTTTCAAAGTTAAAGTTTATTTTGATTAAATAATACATGCACATCCGCTCCTTAATACATTATTAATTATTCCATTGATAAATCCTAAACTGATGTAATGCTTATCTCGTTTTGGTTTTCCTTTTAAAAAAAATAATAAATGCTAGGGCTTATACGTGCTATATATGTTTTGAATATATATACTCTGACTTGTTATTATATCTTTGTAAGTCAGAAATTTAATTTGCATAAATGATATCAAAATAACTATAATTAAGATATGAATAGTTTATCTTAGTTTTCTAAATCTAATAACTCAAGTATAAAATGACTTAACTCAATTTTAGATATTCCCCTGAGATATCTTATACATGTTTTATGATCATTAAAATAGATAAAGCATATAGTTTTCTTTCCAACGTAAATCCTTCGATAGATGTTTCTGTTTTATCGTAGCTCCGATTAGTGTGCCTTTCGTGTGTGTGTGATCGTAGCAATACGTAGATTAGATTTCGAATCTTTTCATTGATTGGTGTATTGTTCTAATTGTATCTCTTTGTTTGCTTCGTGTATGTTTGATTGGATGCATGTGTGTTGTTGATTGATGATCGAGTATAGACGGTGAGCAATTTCTTGACGATCAGAAGTATTATTTTGAGCCAGACCAGCAGTATCATCAGGAAAGCTTTGATCAAGGCAAGTATAACATGGGACCATCCTTGTTACCTATTCACTGAAATTATCATACATATGCATGTGTCTTCCTTGACAACCATAGAGATTATAACTTAGCTATTGATATCTTGTTTCCTTGTCACCTATGGGTTGTGCATTTGGGTAGCTACCGCTAGCGCTTAATTATGAACAATGATCTTGTAATTTGACTAATGGATTATGCAATCAATCAATTAATATGATTTTATTATTACTGTTGAAAGGGGGCTAGAGCAAGGGGTTATATTGTTGCTCTGGTTACTCTCCGTAAGGACTTACCTGTAAGTGATAACCGGGACATACAGTACAGCTGTGAGGGCTATATGGCTCTGGCTCTAGTTGTTCAAGAGACCTTTTCTAGCTTGTTAGAGGTTACCTTAAATGGCGTAAGAATGGCTTGCCATGTTGGGTGTAGTCCGAGCCCCTGGCCTAGTGTGTATAGGCTGCGGTTGTTGTGCCACAGGGAAGGGGGGTTCTACATCTGCCTGCCGAGTGAAATCTAATGGCCCTAACTTGTTAGACGAACTTTTGAGTGGCTTTATATGGTTTTCAGTGTTTTGGGAGTAATTAACCCATGCATTTGGAAATCATGACTCACAGTGAAAGTGTACACCTCTGCGCAGAGTTAAAAACTGGTATACTAGCCGTGCTCACGGATACGAGCGGCCTTGGGGATTCTTACAGAATAGTTGATCACCATTATTATATCATGCTTAATTATTGTTGATTATTATTATGCTCATGTTAATGCTATTCATTATCCTTATTACAATTGATCATTGATTCATTAATGGGAATTGGAATACCTTGATGCTACTCAATTGCTAATTATATGATGATTAAAAGCTAAACGCAATCAAACAGTGTCTAGCCTTTTTGAGCCTCATGAACCCTGTGTTATACTTGTTGAGTTCGACATGGACTCACTCTTGCTATTTCCCCAACACTCCAGTGTGTAGTAAGATGCTACTCGGAAGAAGGACAAAGGTGTAGTGGAGTTTCCAGAAGACTAGTAGAAGTGCTAGGCATATGTTACCCCCAGTCAGCCGTCCCTGAGAAGAATGGAGCCCGAAGTTTAGTCACCGTTCCGCGATACTCTGATGTAAGTGTTAATATAGCTATGTATACGTTATATAATAACATTGTTTCTGATACTTTTTCATTCTGGCATATGTGTGGACTTCCTGGGCACACATATGATTAGCCTGGTTTTGTTCTTTAGAAAACCGGGTGTGACAGAGTCTCAGTGAATTCTCTGCTCTGACAACAACAAATATTTGTACTGGACCAGAAGTCAATGTTGGAGACAATGGATTTGAGCTCAAGCCTGCACTCATCACTATGGTGCAAGCTAATCAGTTTTGTGGAAAGGCTCATGAAGATGCAAGTGCACATTTACAACACTTTCTAGAGATCTACAGCAGCTTCACTATCAAGGGAGTACCTAGAGATGATATTTTACTCCGCCTTTTCCTATTTTTACTATTGGGGAAAGCTAAGTAGTGGTTTTATGCAAATAGAGAGAAACACACTACATGGAATATCTGCTCAACTGCTTTCTTGACCAAGTTCTTTCCCACAGGCAAGACCAATGCTCTGCACGGGAAAATTTCAAGCTTTCAACAACAATATGATGAATCAATCCCCGAAGCTTGGGAATGCTTTCAAGATTACACTGCAGGATGTCCTCATCATGGGATGGAGAACTGGCTATTACTGTAGACTTTCTATCATGGGCTAAACACTAGCACCCGTGAGACCATTGATGCTACTGCTGGAGGTGCATTCTTGTCACTCAACATCGCAGATACAACATCAATTGTTGAGAAGATGGCTTCCAATCAGAGCTAGAATGAAGAACGTGTTCAACCTCGTAAGAGAGGAGGAGGTATGCATCAACTCAAAGAGGCAGACATGCTGACTGCTAAAGTAGATTTGCTGATCAAGAGGCTCAAAGATCAAATGGGTGATAAGAAAGAAGTTATGCACATTCATGATTCCTGGATGACTTGTGAAGAGTGTGGAGACACTGGGCATTCAAGGAGCAACTGCCCTGAACTTCAAGAGGATGTGAACTACGTCAACAACAATAACAACTATCGTCCTCAGCAAAATTAAGGATAGAATCAGCAACAGAGGCCAAACTACCAAGGTAACTATCAACATAACTTTTAAGGTAATAATTACAATGCTTCAAATCAACCACCTTTGAGAGATGTAATTGTTGGTCAATCTAGATTGTTAGATCAAATGACTAGAAAGTTAGCTTCTACTGATAAAACTTTAGAAACTATAAGTACTAGAATTGATGCCTTTGCTTCTGCCATTAAGAATCAGCACAGCTTTTGAAACACAATTAGCTTAGCTAGTAGCTGTTGTTCCTCCATTGGAAAAACGTAAGATTCCGGGCCAGTCGGAAGATTTAGAAACTGCAAATCTTATCGATATTTATAATGCAACCAATTATTACATCGAATCACCGGAAGTAAGTGGATTGATTACACACTTCCCAACAAGAAAGGCGATCTAAGGAGACCAGTCATTCCTATCTCCATAGGATGTCACATTTTCCAGGAAGCTATTTTCGATTTCAGCGCAAGTGTCAACATCATGCTCAAGGTAATTTATGATAAGATTTTAGGAGATCCTTTGTTGTACACAAATATGTGTTTGCAGCTTACAGATCAGGCACTGTGCTACCCTGAGGGAGTTTTTGAAGATGCTATCATCAGACTGGGACAACCATATGTTCTTGTAGACTTTGTGGTTGTGGACACAGGAGGAGATGAGAAATCACCGATCATTTTAGGCCGACCATTCCTATGCACCACGAAGGCCATCATTTATGTGGAGCATGCCAAGATTATTTTCACTATTCATGACAAGAAAGAGAAGTTCTCATTCAGGAGCCGGATGCTGCACACACCTGCATGACCTCATGCGCCATACAAGAGAGATGAACCAGTGATGATTAAAGAGAAGAAGAAGAATCCTAGAAGCTAGAGGAAGAATAAGGCTAGCCAGGCACAAGAAGATACTGTTAAGATGATCAATACAATCCAATCAGAGGATGAAGGTTTGCTCGCTCCACCATTCCTAGCCAAGAAGGATGATCTTAGAGTACCGATAATTGAATGCTTAATCAATCAGAAAGTTTTCCATAAGACCTGCAATATTAGAACGGGTGTCAACATAATGTCAAAAGTAACATATGAATATTTATTTGGTAAAGAACCCTTATATCCTACATATATGTAGTTGCAGATGGCAGACCAATTAGTTTGGTTCTCAGAGGGAATAGCGAAGGATGTCATTGTACAAATCCAAGATCGTTATGTTCCTACTGATTTCATGGTCCTAGACAAGGGAGTAGAAGATAAAGAGGCCCCCATTATCTTTGGAAGACCATTCCTCAACACCACCAACGATGTCATCTACATTGGATTTGGACAAGTCCACTTTCAATTCCCAGATGAAAAGGTACGCTGTCACTTTAATAGTTATACTAATTATGAACAGCCCAAGAAGAACCATAGTAGGAGGAGATGTCGATCCCGCCGTCAAACAACCTAGCCCTTGAAGAATGGATGGGCAGATTACATAGAAGAAGTATCAAGGTATGAAGACTGCTGGAATGAATGGGACACTCAAGACACGAAGATTGAGGAGCCTATTAATGAAGAAGCTATACAGCCAGATTATGGTACACAGACCACTCAGGTATGGAGAAAGAAGACAACATCAACATCAACGCCACAAGAAGAGCAAGCATCTGATTCTTCTTCAGGACCAGATGATGCACCTTAACAGTAAGTACTTACTCCTACCTAATCCTGTCTGGAGGACTATTAAATTCCGTACCCTTACCATGAGGTAATAATGGTAATTATTCATATTTACATTGCATGAATTATTTTTTTCTATTAGCATATTTACTTTTCTGCTCTAGCATTATATTTAGATTATTTCCACTTTAGCATTTTATGTTAGAAAAGAAAATAAAAATATTTCATAATATTTTCATCTGTCTTTTCACATAAAAAGAAAATAAAAATATTTATTTCATCATAGCACCATAAAAGTCTGAAGCCCCATGTGAGTAACTTATGGTGATCCTGAAAGGTTATTCACCGTGGTGGCATAAAAATAAAAATATATTGCATACATATTTCTTTTTGCATTATAAACAGAAAATCATAAAAAGATGAAAGTCAACATCCTGACAAAGTTCTGTCAATTTATGAATCTATCTTAAGCAATAAGATCAGTCAATTGCTCAACAGTTGACCGCTAATCCCTTGTCATAACAAAGCTTCGTGTTTTTTGTGTTTTGTTAAAGTATATTTTGCAGGATGTCACTTTGAGTAAGTTTATTCGGTGGTAGACACTACACTCTACCGGAATAAGGACTACCACTGACGAGCTCGCTATAAAAATTTCTCAATTTCCAACCACGACAATATTCAGCTTGGGGGAGGAGCATTCTCTTATGTATTTAGCTAAGTATTTCTTTCCTGTTTAGTTATTATGTTTGAATTTGTTTTCTGTCTAGTTAAAAGAAATAAAAAGATGAATAACAATTTAAAACCAAATAAAATTTGTTCTAGCTAGTTATACATACTAAGGTGTGATCTTAAACTTTGAAAACAAAACAAAGAGTGTGTTTAGATTTTTTCTGTTTTAAGAGTAATAAAATGTTGATAATAGAAATAATGAATAGAGCTCAACTATAATTTCTTTTTAGAACCTAGCATTCAGATTTGAATTCTTTCGAGTTATGATTTGATAAAAGAATTTGCTCTGAACCTAAAATTTGTGGGAGTATATGCTTGAGCTAAGTTTAGAGAATTGAGAGATATGATATAAGAAAGTCTGAACTGCTATTTATCTTGTTCCTAATGATACTAGAGTTCTGGAGATTTATCTTTTGAAAACTTTATAACTTACATGATGAGCTCTTGTATGATAAAGTTTGAATTCCTACCAAAGCCAAATATGATTAGAATAGGAAACCTTTCACTTATATGCTGCTTACTTTGCATTGAGTTTGGTCAAGCTTTGTTGATGCCTTATGAGAGGTTTGTCATGCTCTTAAAATTAAGATCACGTACACACCATCCACATATGCACTATTCCTATACTGGGAGTAGACGCACTCATTTTTTCATCTAGATCCACCTAAAAATGTTTTGCGCTTACACTAAGAGTAGACATCTAAAAATATACCCTATAGGACAACCCCAAATAAATGCTTAAAGTTCTTGTTATTATCCCTCCAAAGTTTTATTGCAAAAAGATGCATATGGCTATTCAAAATTATTGAAAAAAAAGAGAAGAAAAAAGTATAAAAAATAGATAAGTGTCCAAGAGAATAAAACAATAGGTACACTGATGCCCGCTTGAAGAAAAAAAAGAGATGAATAAGATAGCCCATGTTTTCTTTGCAAAGTGTTCTTCAATTTTAACAAGAGAGGTATGTTTTCAAGGAGCAGTAGTAGAGTTAAGATTAGTAACCATATACACCTATCATATATCTGCCATATTCCATACACATACACATCTTGATTTGATTGTATGACTTAACTCTCTTTGGATTCATTGTTTGACTTTGCAATATATGAATTGCAAGTATGCTCTGTTTATATTTTCTTCACTCCTATGAGCTTCACATAAGCTTTAGTTGTAGAAGAGAAAGGCATAATATCATTAATGCCTTGGTGAGGATCCACAAATACCACATATATTGAGAGATTTGAGAGTGTCATACAATTGAAGCTCTGATTTTTATTTTGAAAACCTGCAAAACTCCGGAATAATGGTTGAGTGAAGAGCTAGAGACATAGTGCTTAACTTGATTGTTCTGTCTTTAAATTACTCAAGACCCAAGTAAAGGCTAAGAAGCTCCATGGTTAAAGGTAATATGAGTAAGTTTGAAAGTTAAATCAGAATCCGGAGTAGAATTTTTGTTTGAATGCATGTGTACTTTCTAGGAGTTATCTCAATGTTTTTTCTAAAAATCTCAACATGTTCAAAATCTTTTCTAAGTTTGCTAAGTTTGGCTTTGCTAAGGGACTAGCAAAGGGTAAGTTTGGGGGAGCTTGTTGACGGTGGATAACGTCAACATTTTATATGTGAATAAACAAGAGAAATGTTCAAGTACAAGAATATACATAGGTCTAGGGTTTAAACTAACAAATTCCATGACATTTTGTGAATCTCTATTTTTCACAATATTATTCCAGAAAATGTAGGAAGGGGGACCTAATTGAGAAAAAGGACAAAATTTGATTGCGACGAAGGATACACTAGAAGACTATAGAAGACACCAGAAGGCATGGGAACGAACGGGAGGACGAGACGATGCCAGGTGGGGCCGACCGGCCCCACCCTTGGGCCGCTCATCACCTGTGAGGGGATTCCTCCATGAGCTTCTAGAGTATTCCTCTACCACCTCCTAGCATGCATCTCCACTCTATGTCAAAGTTGGTTTGATCCAAGGGCTTGCGTTCAACCCCAGTGCTATATAAGGACCACTGCACCCCTCTGAAGCATCAAGTCAACAAGCTATTCAGTTGAAGATCAATTCATCCAGAGCCAACCCTAGTTCCTTAGAGTTCCCCTACATTAGAGCTTAGGCTAGTTAGATTAGGTCTAGAGGGAGATCAAGCAACGCTTTAATTCCCGATGTTGGCAAGAGCATGGTTCGGTACATCTCTTGTACTTTACTCTATTTCTTTATTTCATTAAGATTGTATCGTTGCTACTATATTTATGTCAACATTAAGCTTTATATTATTTATGTCACTAAAAGAAATGTTCATTGTTTGCTCTAGTTTTATATTCGGTGTAGCTGGATTATGGAAACCATACATAAGATCGTATAGCGCTCACCCTACAGGACCATGGGTGGGTGATGGACATTATGTGAGCGTGGTGCTTAGATATTTATTTATCTATGGATGCCCTTATATACCGGGACGTGTGGTAGATCATGTAATTGACAGTTGCGTTGAGTCCTTTGCAGTCCATCCCCCGTATATATTGATGTTGGTAGAACCCTGTCTCGAAGAAGAGGACTCTATTTCCAACTTTCCTAAGTTGATGTTCCCTATGTGGTATAATTTGGCTATGATCACTAGATATAATTAATTAGACTAAGCATTTGACATGTTAGTAAGACTACCTAAGAATTATCTTTCTAATATTCTAATTGGACTTAACCTATTGTTTAACTAGAGTGCTCTGAGTTACTATTTGTTAATCATGATGATTGATCAAGTACTTATCATTTATATATCTTTATTTATTATCTTATAACTTATCCCTGTTTTGAGTAGAGTATATGATATTGGTTCATTCACTCATGCATATTCATAAATTATCAATACTATTGTATTCATAGTCATACCTTTCCAGTGGTAGAATTATAAGTCGACAACCTAGTAATACTCTAGGTAAAATGCTATAATAGTATAATTATCTGTCCGCTTGCAGAATTCTTTTCATTCCTATCTTTATATTCTTTTTAGTCACATGAAATAATAGATTTTTATTTAGTGTTATTCTTGTAGTTATTCTAGATAGAATCAATAAATATTTCTAAGTTCCTCACTAGGGATGACAACCTAGTTTAATATTAGATATGAAGGTTAATTTATAGATGGCTACTATAATAGTGACAAGTTAATAATTACCATATAATTTCTGGCGCTATTGCTATTAGTAGGAGTAATTCTATTTTTAGTAGTGGTGCTAAGAAATGCCAACAGGAGGACTTCAAGCGCATCTTTGTAGGGAACTTTCAGGGCACATTCGTGCGCCCAAGAAATTCCTGGCATCTCAAGGCTTGCAAATAAAAAGCGGGAGAGACTCTACGTGAGTACATCCATTGCTTTTCCAATCAGTGCAATGAGCTTCACGATATCGTGGGTGTGGACGTGATCAGAGCGTTCATCTCTAGCACGACCAACGAAGCACTCGTCCATGAGCACGGACGCTGCAAACCACGAATGACACAGGAGTTGCTCAACCTCACGACAAGCCACGCCTCCGGCAAGGAGGTTGTCCATGCAATCTTCTACAAATACATGGGTAAGGCTCAAGCTGAACCCGTGGACCAGGCTAAGGACCACAGTTGGTGGGTAAAGGGCAAGAAGGACAACTGGAGGCGCCACGACAGCAAGTTCGTCGTGGCAGTTGACAAGGTCCATAAGCAGAATACTAGCAGGCTCAACCATGTTAGCTTCGACAAGATAGTCTAGATGCCATGCCGCAACCACAGCTATCCAGTCAAGCACACCATCGATGAGTATGAGCTCATCAAGCGCTACTTCAGTGGCAATTACAAGGCTACCGGCATGGACGTGCCATCCGGGCCTGTAGGCAATGAGGAGAAGGGGATGCATATCCTGACCCGAAAGGGTGCCTCATGATCTTTGGCGGATCGGTGGTGTACGAGTCCAAACGCTGGCAGAAGCTCATGACTAGGGAAGTCAATGCAGCCACCCTGGGCAAAGCCGTCCCGACTTACCTAAAATGGTCAGAAACCATGATCACTTTCGATAAAAAGGATCACCCTGACCACATTCCGTAACCAGGACGCTTCTCCCTCATCATGGACCTGATCATCAACAGGACCCGCCTATCTCATGTCCTCATGAATGGTGGGAGTGGCCTCAACCTCCTCTATGCCGAGACATACGATATCATGGGGCTATCACGAGTGGCGATACGACCATCTGGTGCTCCGTTTCACAGAGCCATACCCGGGCTTCAGGCCGTTCCCCTTGGGTAGGTCGACCTACCCGTGACATTCGAAGGTCAATCCAATTTCTGCACGGAAACACTTACCTTCGAAATAGCGGATTTCCCCAACACCAATCATGCCATCTTGGGCCGACCATGCTACACCAAGTTCATGGTCATCCCCAATTACACCTACCAAAAGCTTAAGATGCCCGGTGCTCACAGGATCATCATTATAGGAGGCGACCTCCAGCAGGGCCACCTATGTGAATGGGACAATTATGACATCGCGACAACAATGTGGCAACCCCCGGGGGCTGAACCTGAACATGACTTCCTACGCAATAGGGGAGCACACGAAGGTTGCACTCCGTGACCTTGGCCACAGCACCCGACAAGGCAGGCGATGACACGGCACGAGGATGACACAATCGACAAGTGCCAAAGGGCTCGCGACATAGCGCACTCCTCAACTCGACGAGTTGAGTGCTCTAGACCTCGCCGCGTCAAGCACCGCGAATGATGAAAGCCACGACTAGTGGCATAGACACTTAGCGTTCACATCAAAGCTATTCTCAGCCAACTAAGAATTTGTATATAACAACCAATGAATCCTTCCTACGCCTAGAGATCGCAACATGCCCCAAGGAAAGCACGACGAAGTGACACTCTGATGACGCATGCGACCCCAAGTGACCCGTGTTGATCGGCGCATGCCAGTCAACACAATTCACTCGCAGGGGCTACACTGCGGCACACCACACGCCAACGCTCACCAGAAGAAAGCTCATCATGACCTAAAGGAAAGAGGATGACGAAAGGTGCATTGCCGCCAGATCTGTCCTACAACACTTCAGTCATGAAAACGGAGTCGCACTGAGCTAAGCTTCGCGGGTTGATCCCAAGGCAAGGTCACGCGACTACGACATTTGAACGATTTGACCATCAACGAGCGCACAAAAGCAAAAGAAGCACGAGATACAAACTATGAAAATTTATTCATTATTAAAAGACCCTAAGTACAACCTAAGGTCCTTGGCCACCGCCACGGAGGGTGTCCTCCATGTCTATGGTGGCCACGACGGTGGCCGCGGTGTGGCAAAGCCGCTGACTAGTTTTGCCCGCTCTACCTACCTAGCATGGTTCGAGAACCCAAGCACCACCTGACGGAAGTCCTAGCCGGTGCGGAGCTATAGGGCGGTGAGGGCGACGCTAGCTCCCTACCGGATCTCGGCCACCACCGCGCGTTCGTGGTCCTCCATCTGGAGAACTTCCCAGAGGTGAGCCTCCTTCATTTTGTGGTGGGAGGCCGCTAGCTGCTTTTCCAATGCTGATAACAAGAAGACAAGAAGATCAGGAATGACAAGCAATGAACGGGACAACAAGACAAAGAAGCCCTTACCCATGATGCGGGCCTGGGCGTCAGCGGCCATCGCCTGCGTAGCAGCGGTCTCCCTCTTCGAGGCCTCTAGGGCCACCCTAACGGCGTCATGACAGCGCTCTAGCTGGCTCACTTCGCGTGTGGCGTCGGTGTAGCACTGGCGGGCCTCGTTCGCCCTGCGAACGAGCTCACTGAACTCGTGCTAATCATCTGAAGAGGACAACGATGAGCTTGACCCCCTGTGGGTGGGGTCATGGCACGAGCAGCGCTGGCGGCCCCTCCGAACACGGCGTGGGAGGCAACCCTACAAACACACACAATCAATACAGGTTGAAACCTCCAAACTTGAACATCATCCGAATGCACTTACCCCTGATCGCGCTGGTAAGGACGAAGAGGCGGCGGTGCCCCACTGGTACACAGCGACTCCTCCAATTGCCATTTACTGCAGTCCATCGCGGCTGGTGAGGAAGGAGCTTTGGCTGCTCTAGAGCGAGAACGGGGAAGTAGTGGAGCAGGCGACTCGAAGTGAATGTCAGCCCGTCGTACCACTCTAAGAGAATTTATAGCTGCTAAGGACGCTTAAGGCAAATGCGGGTTCATTCACATTTTCTAACCACTTGGAGAACCCTGCAGAGAAGGTGAAGTGATCGGAGGGAAGGTGAAACGATAGTTGCCCATGCAGCGGTGCGAACCAAGTAAGTCACACACACCCCCACTCTTCCATATCATTTCGATTTGTGTGCCCGCGTCTTGAGGCGCACGACTGCTTGTGAGTAGGCACCATTATGCCATGATGTGACCAGGGAGGCCAACTGTCCCCAGAGATCATGCACAGAGTGACCCACCATGACCACGACCCCACATCGTGCTTAGGAAACCCACTCTTGGGCCGGTCCTTAGAAGGGCTCGTGGCCACAAAAGGGATAGGGATAGGGAAGAGATGGGGCCCTACAGCTCTAATCGGTGATGCGGAGCCACACGACCATCTCTCTCTGTGTTCGAGTTATCTGCTTTGAAGTCTCCTAGGTGGAACCCCTCTAGGGGAGGCATCTTGCCCCCTGGCCGCTGCGAAGGTGGTTTGGGACCGATGGGATTGATGGCCGACGATTTATGGGACATCTCTCGATGAGGCATAGCCAAACTCCACGTCAATTGGGAATGATATCGGGTCCCACTCGAATTACCCATCGACCCTGATGAGGCGCATCGCTCCGACCACGTGGTTACAGTGGACATGCCTCTCCCCGCATGGGACGAAACCAAGCCTACCTATAACAGGGCATCATGACCTCTCAAGGTCGCCAAGGACATTAGGGAAAATGGAGTCAGGTCCCCGCGACCCCAAAAGAAGTTAGGGCAAGTCTCAGCCAACTCTTCCCTGCGTCCCTGGTCTCAGACCTAAGGCCAGCTCCAGAAGCTCATAAACCATCAGGAGTCTATGACTCCTCTAGGAGAGATCGACGAAGCAGATGGCCAAGATAACACAATAGAGTCTTCCTCGTGAAGCGATGTGGGGCCCAAAATGTGATCACAGCTCAGTCACATGGAAAAGCAAAAAGGTCCAAAACCTATGAGCCAATGCACGATCGCAGAAAACCTCACGAACGTGCATGAAGAGGTCATGGAAACTTTTTCTCACACTAAGCCAAAAGCCTCGATCCTGACCCCGTGACCCAGGGGCTCACGACAAGCACAAAAGAAAACCCAAATACACATACAAGAGCATTCTTTTCATCCAAATCCCTGGAAGTACAAGAGCAGTCAAACCGCTTGGAAAAGTACTACATTGCTGCCAAGGCGTGCATGTCGGGGTCCCCAGAGGCGCCTGCCACTAGTGTAGGAGCAAGAAGACGAGAAATCGCTTCGCCCCCCTTCTTATAGCACCACAACCTCTAGGGCAGAAAGGCGCGGGAGGACAGGACGAGAGCGGGATCAAGCCCATAGGCCACCACCATCATGCTTAAGCATGATAGGGACATCAAGGGACGACAACGCCTCCCTCGAACCACAGGCAACTCCTAGGAGTAGCCTGCAGGCTCTAGGAGCAGTTGGTTGTAGCCCTTGGTGCTTGTGTTTTAGCGACCCGAAACCTACGGGTTCGTGGAAGCGCTAAAACTATGAGGATTTGCGGTTGGCCTGAACACTGCCTCAATTCGCCCATGCTCGCAATGTCCCTTCTAGCACCAGTTGTTGAAGGGGCGCCACCAGTTTCTGGGCACTCCCAACGACCCCCAAAGGGACACATGGCGAGAACCATGCAGTTCTCCTCGAGCCTTTCTCTCCTATTTCCTCGCTCTCTCGACAGGAAGGAAGGTAACAATTTGTAGGTATAGCCATGAATGATTCAAACGGAAGGAAGGTCCATATTTATAGGCCCAAGAGCAGACCGAACAAGACTCTTGCACCGTGTGGCGAACTACGGGATGTCACAGCCAATGCCAGCTGCCCGTGTGAGGCTGGGGAAATCGAGACCCTCTCAAAGGTAGGACTGGTACAACGTCTATGAGACCACTCGGCGCCGCCTGGGTCACGAACCCCGATATGCAGCACACTGACATGGCAAAACTCAGCGGTCACGTACCACATCGTCAGAGCGTCCTGACGGGGCAAAGCACAACGGCCACCTACCACATTGAACGCGCCAAGCCCTCAAGGGGTCGAGCAACGAAGCTCGAGCAAACCATGGCTACGAACCCACACTCAAACACACACGCATCTTAGCGCTTTCACGATCACTCACGATTGTAAAAACGCTCGGGGGCTACTATCGGGGTCATAACCCCAGGGTGTCCCAAGACATCAATTAGTTAGCTAGCCACGCAGTCTGCAATATCTCAGCTTGTGAAGGCTTGATCGACCGAGGCCCAGCTAAGCCAAGCAAACTAGGTCGAACACAAAGGCCAGGGTCAGCCACGACCCCTTCTTCCTACCTTAGTCGCATGGTGCTTGAAAGGCGCACGGCATCTTCCCCGTCATGACCCCTGGAGGGAACAGGCAGAGGTCAGGCCTAGCCAAGTGTGCCTGCTCTGACCAACACAAGCATGCCGCAATGACCCTGCAAGGACCGAGGGGACAACAGTCACCTCGGTTTGGTCAGACGCCATCCCTATGCCACACTGCATGGACAAGACAACGCCACACGGCGGTGACGACTGGTACAGAGCCCACCGTCCAAATACGGTCCGACAAGACCAAGGTACGACTCCACCCACTATGGGATGAGATTCAGGACGAGGGCCTTGACTTAGAGGCCAACCAGACTGGCAGGAGCCACGACCCCAATGATCGGGATCATGGCCCTCGGCTCCCCTGATAAACAAGGCGACCGACGATATGGGGGCGGCTACCAACTCATGTACGACGCCCTAGGAAACAAGAGGCGATGACGAAGACCATGGCAGAGACCACGTCACACAGGGTGGTTGGCAAACCTCCACCACACACCTAGACGTGCATCACAAGACGGTGTAGCTTGCAAGCCAAGTTAGCTAGGACCTCCCTCAGGCTTACAAACCTTCGGTCAGAAGAACCTCCTTCTCTGTACAGGCCCTAGCTCCGAACTCTATATAAGGGCAGCCAGGGGCACCCTTTCCAAACATTCTGATCCTCTACCATTTCACTCATTTTAATTCGTAGTAGGGTTCCTAAAGCCTCCCTTCGGGCAACCCATCTTCTAGCTTTAGCTCTTCTTTCTCTTCCATCATTTTTGTACCCCCATTGTAAGAACTTCAGAGCATTCAAGCGAGGAACACGCACTCGATCATCTCTGAGACTGGACATAGGGCTCTGGCCTGAACCAGTATAAATCCGCGTGTCTTTTAGATGCTAGCATTGTCTTCCTAGAACAGCGCGACAATCGTATAAATTTACTAGTCCGGTTTACAAAACACCGACAACGCTTTTAATAAAGTATGTCCTTGGTATATGGGAGTCACGTAACTTGCATAACCGTCGTTCTGAGATGCGTGCAATCGCCAGGGAGAGCACTCGTGACCATCGGTGAGGCTCGCACGACCAGGCGGTGGAGGGGCTTTGCGTAGCCGCTGGGGAGCGCCTACTGTGTGGGTACCTGGGCCCTGCCCGGGCTAGCAGTGGCAGTGACAAGCGAGCAGCTTTGGTGGAGACGACAAACAGGGGAGAGGACAGTGTCTAGTTAGGATGGGCCAGGAGGGTGCGCGTTCTGTAGCGCCAACTCGTGTGTGACCGAAATGAAGCATTTAGGATATAATAAATATTCCCCCTGGATCCTAGAATATAAATATGGTATCCTAAGAATTTTAGAACAAATTATTGAGTAAACTAAATGACGCATGTAGCCCTTAACTATGGAGAGATCTTGTGCTTAGGTCCGGTTTAGATCCTAAAAATTTTTGGGTTCACCCATCACATTAAATGTTTGGACACATACATAAAGTACTAAATGTAGACGAAAAAAACCAATTGCATTGTTTGGTTAGAAATCGCGAGACGAATCTTTTAAGTCTAATTAGTCCATGATTAGCCTTAAGTGCTACAGTATCCACATGTGCTAATGATGGATTAATTAAGCTTAATAAATTCGTCTCACAGTTTCTAGACGAGCTATGTAATTAATTTTTTATTAATATCCGAAAACCCCTTCCGATATCCCATAAAACATCCGATGTGACACCTACAAATTTGCGATGTTCACGTAGTATACATGTGATGTTCTGTGATTTATTTTTGATATTCACATAGTATACCTATAGTGTTCTATGCTATATTTTGTTATGTTCGTGTAGTCTTCGTGTGATGTTCTACGATGTATCTGTGACGTTCCGTAGTATACATTGGTGTTCTAGGATATATTTTGTGATATTCGGTAGCTTTTTCTTCTTTTTATTTGACTCTAATTAATTATTCACTAATTTTATTATTTTATTTTACATTTCATGATATTTGTGATGTTCACGTAATATACATATGATGTTCTATGCTATATTTGGTGATGTTCGTGTAGTGTTAATGTGATGTTCTACGATGTATTTATGATATTCCATAGTATATATGTAAATATTTTTTTTTTCTAAATATACCTAATTGGAATCTTGATTTGAAGGATTTATTGTAAGAAATATAAGGGTGCAATCGAAATTTAATTTTGAAACTCCGTTTAGGAAATACTCCTTTCTTAACTCCCAAACGCTATGTACAGGTGGGAGGCATGGAATACGAAAACAGGAAAAAAAAACCAGCGCACAGGAGGGAGGCACGAGCTCGCTCAGTGCGGAGCATGGGCTGCAAAACGGTCCAATTGGCGCGCGTGACATACGCCCTGTTCGCTTGAATGATAAGTCATGGCTGAAAGTACTGTTCGCTGATTTATTGTGAGAAAAAACATTGCTGAATGGATGGCTGATTTGGCTGATAAGCTCAAGCGAACAGGGCGATAATTTTGTTTTCTTTTTTGGGGGAAGACGGGGTCCGTGCTCGGTCTGCTTCCACCCGGGTCGGCGTATAGGGTGCCTCGAGGGAAGCGGGCAACGGACGAGGGAAGACGAGAGCGAGTACAGCTAGAAAGAGGAGCAGTCTAGATCAGCTGGCCGGTCGGCCGACGACGTTTTTGACTAATAAATTATAAAATAAATAAATCATTATTAAAGTATCTCTAATGATAAAATAAGTCATAACAAAATAGATGATATTTATATAAAATTTTTGAATAAAACGGATGATCAAACAAGATATCTAAAAGTAAAAAACAACGCTCTCTTCCGGACGGAGGGAGTAGGATTTAGTAATAAATGCGGCACAGTGAGTTGGTACGCCTGGACGCTGCTCCACCCACTCGTGCACCGAGGAGCCTGCCCTGTCTAACTGCACCCGTGCCTTTGTGATATGGCGCCCTGTTCACTTGGCTAATAAGCTATGGCTGAAAGTACTGTTCGCTGATTTGTTGTTAGAGAAAAACATTGCTGAATGATTGGCTGATTTGACTGATAAACTCAAAAGAACAGGACGATGAATCTAGAGGCTTTTACCTGTGTACCCTTAAAAAAGATGCCACACTCCTGCGTACCCCTCAAAAGTTGGTTGTTACCTACATGCCCTCGCTCGAACTTTTCTTTTCCCCCACGCCATTCTGTCGGCATTCTGTTAGGTTTTGGCCGTTTGGCGGCTCTGACATGTGGGACCGGCCTGGAAAATATCCTCCTTGCCCTCTGGGCCACTGACATATTGGGCCGCATCTCCTTCAGTCTCATCCGAGCCTCTCTCTCAATCTCTCCCCATTCTCGTTCCTCACTCTCTCACCCGAGCGCGGGAGGATGCAGTGGCGCGGAGGCGAAACCCTAGCGGCGGCGAACCCTAGCGGTGGCGGATCTAGAGACGGTGGCAGTCGGTGTTGGCGGCCCGCCCTCGAAACCCTAGCCTCGTGGAGCAAGACGGTCGGGCGGAGCAGGCATGCCGTAGAACGGACCTGGGGAGAGGCCGGATTGGTTCCAGGAAGGGTGAGTACCACTCCTCCTCCCTCCTTAACTTCGCCCCTCCTTTTATTGATGTTGATTGCATTAGTGTATTGCGCTACCGAATCGTGTTTAGAGTTTATTGATTACGTGCTCCTTGTTCATCTGTAGGATGGACCCAGACAGTAGTTACAACCTAGAAATGCGGATTGTTGGTCCCAATTGTCGTGCAAAGTGGTTTTCTCTGAATGAAGTGGTGGATGCAGATAGAACTTTGTTAACTGGGCTTATGAAAGATTTGGTTGACAAGTATCCTCCTAGCTATGGTGATGTAGCCACATTGTTTTATTGGTGCATGCATAGTAAATTTCACATACCTATTGTCGGTGTTCGGACCCGAGGGGGTCCTAAACCAATGAGTAAATAATGCGTGTCTCTTTCCTGGATGGTGATGCAAGGAGAACACACGGGGGTTTATCCTGGTTCGGGCAAAAGAAGGCCCTACGTCCAGCGGGGGGGAGAAGTTTGTATTTCCTTGCACCGAGGTGCTCGTGTAGGGGTTACAAGCATGCGAGAGAGGGTGTCGAGCCCAAGTCTCAAAGAAAAAAAAGAGGAAAAAGGTGGTTGCTTGAGATGTTGATCTCTTGTTTGCTGCTCGGTCGGGTGGTTCGTTGGTTGGCTGCCCGTTGCCGGCCCCTGTTTGTTTTTTCGTCCTCCCTCCTTCCTCGTTGAACCCTGGCCTGCCTTTTTATAGGGCGAGAGGAGGCCAAGACGACGGGGAGCCTTGAGGTGATATTTTGTCGATTCGTGGTGAGTTGACTGTAGCGACGTGCCTTAGGAATTGCCGGCCATCCCTGGACACCCTGACGTCGTGGGAGACGAGATGGTGAAATGACCCAGAGCGCCATGCCATACCGTCCTTTGAACTAAGTCGAGCGTCGAGGTTGGGTCGAGGCCGGGTCGAGGCCAGATGGATAAGGCCGAATCCCCGATATCGTGGAGAACGGGCCTTGTCTTATCCTCCCTCGAGGCTGATTGATGGTGAATAGTGCGTGGTAAGGTGGTATAGTGACGGGTTTCACCTCCCATCACGGGATGGGCGGTAAAACAGTGAGATCTGACACGGGCATTGTTCCCACGTCGATCCTGGTCGCAGCCATGCCGGTAGGTGGTAGTAGGTAACCGCATTGAATGCTATGGCTTTTGTCCTGGGGTAGGTAAAGAAAAGGTGTCGAGGTGCTCGGTCCGGGCTCACGCGAGTCGGAGTTCTCCCCAGTGGGCGGACGAGCCTCGCACGGGTCAGAGCGCTGTCGAGATACCTTGCGGCATGGGATGGGGCGTGGTCGAGGCGCCCCGTCGAGCGGGCCTCATACGAGTCGGAGCCGGAGCGCGGTCGAGGTGCCTCGTCGAGCGGGCCTCATACGAGATGGACTGGATACGCGGTCGAGGCGGGCTACCTTTTATTGCAGTTTCAGTCGTGTTAGTTTTTTTGGCGATAGGTGTGGGTACCCCCATACTGTTGGTACCGACAGTAGCCCCCGAGCCTTTGGGTGAGTGTGTGATCACTCTCCCAGAGGTTGGTCAGAGCGTCGTGATTTTTTCCGGTGGGGGCGCGCGAGCGCACCCGCCGGGTGTAGCCCCCGAGGCCTCGGTGGAGTATTGAGACTCCTCCGAGGTCTTGTACGCGTTTGATTGGGGAACGATTCGTTGCGGTCAAGCCCCCGAGCCTCGCGCGCGCGAGGTTGATCAGAGTCCCGGCCGTCTTTCGCTGTGCGACCCTCACGCTCCTTTTCCGAAAAAAAGGAGGAGGGGTGGAGAACACCGTACTACCCTCGTTTGGGCGCGAGTTCCGACGATCTCCGGTGAGCTGCTAGCGGGGGAATTCAAGTGAGAGCCCATGCCCTGTTCGTTAGGGGTCGGCTAGTGGCCCGGAGGCGCCCTCAAAGATGCCAAGAAGTGGTCGTGTGGATCTCGATTCCCTTCGACAGGATTCGAGGGCTCGATGCCTCCCCCGGAGGGATTCCTACGACGACCTTCTCCTTCGGCCTCGAATACGTCCTGGGGTGCCTCGAGAGCGTGGCTCGAGCCCTTGGCCATGTACGGGCGCACCCTGGGTCATCCCTAACTCTGTTGCTCGAGGGCAGCTGTCGAACCCTGTTCAAAGGCCAACTTTCGCTCCCTCGAGGCTTATTCCGGGCTCGGGGCCCGTTTCTGCGGTCGGGACCCCGAGCCTCGCGCGCACGAGGTCGATCAGAGTCCCGGCCGTCTTTTACTATGCGACCGTCACGCTCCTTTTCCGAAAAAAGAAGGAGGGGTGGAGAACGCCGTACTACCCTCGTTTGGGCGCGAGTTCCGACGATCTCCGGTGAGCTGCTAGCGGGGGAATTCGAGTGAGAGCCCGTGCCCCGTTCGTTAGGGGTCGGCTAGTGGCCCGGAGGCGCCCTCAAAGATGCCAAGAAGTGGTCGTGTGGATCTCGATTCCCTTCGACAGGATTCGAGGGCTCGATGCCTCCCCCGGAGGGATTCCTACGACGACCTTCTCCTTCGGCCTCGAATACGTCCCGGGGTGCCTCGAGAGCGTGGCTCGAGCCCTTGGCCATGTACGGGCGCACCCTAGGACGTCCCTAACTCTGTTGCTCGAGGGCAGCTATCGAACCCTATTCGAGGGCCAGCTTTCGCTCCCTCGAGGCTTATTTCGGGCTCGGGGCCCGTTTCTGCGATCGGGACCCCGAGCCTCGCGCGCACGAGGTCGATCAGAGTCCCGACCGTCTTTTGCTAAGCGACCCTCATGCTCCTTTTCCGAAAAAAGGAGGAGGGGTGGAGAACGCCGTACTACCCTCGTTTGGGCGCGAGTTCCGACGATCTCCGGTGAGCTGCTAGCGGGGGAATTCGAGTGAGAGCCCGTGCCCCGTTCGTTAGGGGTCGGCTAGTGGCCCGGAGGCGCCCTCAAAGATGCCAAGAAGTGGTCGTGTGGATCTCGATTCCCTTCGATAGGATTCGAGGGCTCGATGCCTCCCCTGGAGAGATTCCTACGATGACCTTCTCCTTCGGCCTCAAATACGTCCTAGGGTGCCTCGAGAGCGTGGCTCGAGCCCTTGACCATGTACGGGCGCACCCTGGGTCATCCCTAACTCTGTTGCTCAAGGGCAGCTGTCGAACCCTGTTCGAGGGCCAGCTTTCGCTCCCTCGAGGCTTATTCCGGGCTCGGGCCCATTTTCCACATACCTGGGGATATTAGTCCGCGGATCCCTCCCTCGTCCGTTAGCCAGGCGCGTCTTTTGGGGAGGCGAGATCGGCGCGGTAGTGGGCGACGTGGCGTATGGTCACGACATGGGGGATGGCCACGTGTCCGACTCCTGCGAGATGTAAGGAAACGGTTAGGTGAGCGCATTTAATGCGGGAAACTGTTCCTACCTTCTCGCGCGGCCGTTGGGCTTCCGCCTAGGCATATAAAGTTAAGGCCTAGAGGTCTGCGTTCCCCACCGGTCCCTTGCGTTCCTGCAATCTTCTGCCTCAGACAACCCTTGCCTTATCGCGTTCTCCGCCCGCGCCGCCGCCGCCACCGCATCCTTTTTCATCCAACCCCCTTCTGCATTATAATTGCCAGATTCTTCCCGCCGATGACTGGGCCGCCTCCTCGGTGACGGAGAGGAGGTTGGAAGAGTTGGTCGAGGACGGGCTGCTGCGGCCAAGGATGAGCTTGTCGCAGCCGGAGTGGATGGCGCCTTCCCCTTCCCACCGGGAGCCAGTGCCCCCTGAAGGGTATGTGGTGAGCTTCGTCTGCTTCCACGAGCGGGGGTTTGGCGTACCGGCGTCGGTCTTCATGCGCGCGCTCCTCCACCACTACCGGGTGGAGCTTCACCATCTTTCCCCCAACGCCGTCGCGCAGGCCGCCATCTTCGCAGCGGTCTGCGAGGGCTACCTTAGGATGGAGCCGCAGTGGAACCTGTGGCCTCACCTTTTCAAGGTCGAGCTCTTCGCCAAGAAGGCGGGGGAGAAGGGCGTCCTGTGCGCGGCTCGAGTGGGGAGCTGCGTGCTGCAGGTGAGGTCGGGTCGAGCGGATCTGTACATCCCGGCCCGCCTCATCTCTTCGAACAGTGGGTGGCACGAAGGTTGGTTCTACCTCCGCAACGATGAAAATCAGTTGCCGAGGTACACCGGCCGCGTGTTGACTGCTCGAGAGGAGCGCTGGTCGTACGGAGTGCCGGAGGCCGAGAAGCCGCGCCTAGACCCGCTGCTGGCGGCGCTGCAGCGGCTTCGCCTTCGGGGCTTGACGGCTGTGGCGGTGGCCGCGGCCTTCCATCGCCGCAGAGTGATGCCGCTGTGCCGGCGTCGTCTCCGTCTTGACCAGATGACTCCGGAGGCAAATCTGGAGGGGACCCGGATGTCCCACGAATCCCTCGCCCTCGAGGAGGTCCTCCGGCGAGCGTGCCGGATGGTTGGGAACTTCAAGGTGGAGGAGGCCAACTAGGTTCCCATGAGACCTACCGAAGGGTTTGAGTCCGTGGTACGTATCTCAGGGCTGATGTGTTGCTATTTTCGTTTATCTTTGGATTTCGCTGATCTGGTCGAGGCCGGCGCGTAGGATTTGTTGGCGCTGCGGGAAACGCGTCCGCCAGTCCCGGAGGACCAGCCCGCCCGGGAGGCTCGGTGCCTGCATGCTTCCACGAAGAAGCAAACCAAGGAGACGGCCAAGAAGCGAGCGATCCGCAAGGCCAAAGAGGCGGAGGCGCTGAAGAAGCTCCGGCGTTAGCAGACCATTGACGGGGTCCCCCTAGCGCCGTCGCCTTCCGAGACGATCTCGGGGGAGGACGATGACAGCAGCGGCGAAGACGGCGATGCCCTGTCGCGGTACGAGATCGCGACTGGCCTAGGGGACCTTCCCGACATTCGCCCCCGGCTGGAGCCCGTCAGGGGGGCGTCCTCCTCGGTCGTCGTGGTCGAGGAGTCCGAGGGGAAGAAGGCGGAGAAGGAGACAGTCTCCTCGACGAGAGGGGCCGTTTCACCCTGGACCCAGCGAGAGGGGTCAACGGGGACGTCCGTACCAGCCCGGGCCCCGCAAGCTCGGGCAGGGGCTGGGACGGCGGTACTAGCGTCGTCATCGGCGGCGGCGTCGGCAGGCGTGAGAACCCGAGGCCAGCTGGCCTTGGAGGCACAGAAGGCGCAGGGCGGTGCGTCGGCCAGGGCTCCTAGGAGTGCTCGGCCTGCTGGTGAGGCCGCTGCGAGGCCACCATCGGCCGTCCCGGGAGGCTCGGGTCGCGCGGGGTTGAGGCTCTTGGTGCTGATTTCCGGGTAAGTATTTCTGCTCGGTTGTCCTGCCTTTCTCTGGGTCCGTTGGATGACGTTTCTTCTCACTTTGCAGGCTAAAGCGGAAGGCGGAGCAGATGGGGCTTACCCCCGTGAAGTCGCTGCGGGCAAGCGCCGTTGTCCTCAACCGGACGGCGGAGCAGGATGCGGCCTGGGTCCGGGAGGTCGAGGCCGCGAAGGGGCGCCTGCGACAACGGTAGGGCTCAGCCGTCGCCGCGGTGGTTGCTGGCCCGGATCCTGCTGTTGAGGGGTCCGAACTAGCAGAGATAGCGGCGCTCGGTACGGTCGAGGCAGGGCCCAGGTCGTCGGCGATGGCCGAGGCTGCCATTGAGGTCGCAACGGGCGAGGCACCCGTCCACGACGCGGAGCGGGCGGGTGCTGACGTGACCATGGAGGAGGTCGCGTCGGTGTTAGGGCAGGAGGCGGCCCTGGCGAGGGGGTTGTGGCCGCAACAAGACCTGTTGGCAGAGCCAGCGGGTATGGTGGAGGGCAGGGCGGTCGAGCCCCTAACCGGAGCACCGGAAGAAGAGGCGCCGGCTCCGGAGGTGCCAACGGTCGAGGCGCGGGTACCGGTGTCGTCGTCGGTCGAGGCGCCGGCTCCGGAGGCGCCGGCGGTTGAGGGGCCAGCTCCCTTAGGAGGGCGGGCACCCACGACCGTGGACCTTACCCTCGACGACATCCCCCTAGACAAAGGAAAACAAGCGATGGGGGTCGAGGGGGGTGAGGTCGCGGATCAGGCCGGTGCCTCGACGGCCGTTGGAGAGGTGGATACTGCGGGCGAGGCCGGTCCTTCCGCGGGACCGGGAGACGCCCCGGCCGGGTCATCGTCGTCGTGGCCCGACATCGCCGCGCTGGCGATAGCGCGGGCAGAGACGGAGCTACCGAGGTGGGGGGCGTCCCTTCAGTTTAGGGACGCTACGAACCCTGACGCCGAGCCCATCTTTGTCCTGAGCGACAAAGATGAAGTGCACCGATGGGAATACCTCGAGGGCGTCCGCCGGCACCTTGATCGGTTGCTCCTAGTGGCGTCCGGTGCCGTGCGGAGTATGGGGGATGCCACCGAGGTATGATTGACCCGTCGGCTTTCTCCGTGGTTTTCTTGGTGTCTTTTTCCCTCGGCTTTGTGACCTTTTCGGATTGCGTTCAGGAGCTGAAGGAGTACTCCCGCCGCAAGTCGCTCTTCATTCGGGACGAGAGTGGCGTGTGGGGCGCGCTGTCCCAGCAACGGGTCCTGGTCGAGGAGGCCTAGAAACGGCTATCCGATCGGAACGCCGAAATGGCTGAGTTGCGCGTCGCGTACACGGTGGTGAAAGAAGAAGCGATGCAGGCATGGGCGGCCGAGGCCGTGATGCGCACTGGCATGGACAAGGCTCGGGAAGAGGCTGCCCAGGCCCGCAGGGATCTCGAGCCCCTGTCCAGGCGGGTGAAGGAGCTCGAGGAGAATGTTTCCTAGGTTAGCCTTCAGCGCGACACCCTCAACGTCGAGGTCACGGCGCTGAAGGGAGCCATCCAAGAGAAGGACACAGCTCTCGAGTCTGCTCGGCAGGAGATCGAGGCGCTAAAGGCAGCCATCAGTGACAAGGACAGCGCCCTCCTGGGGCTCGAGCGAACGTGCAGGGGGCTTCGCGACGAGGTCATGGGCCTTCAGACCCATATCGAGGGTAAGTGTGATTGTTACGGCCATGACGTTGAAGGCCCCGCGTTGGGTATTAATTTGTTTGTCGTGTTTCAGAGCTGGAGAGAGAGAATCGAGAGGCCCAATCTTCTGCCAACTCCTTCCAGGGCCTCCTCGAAGCCGAGATCCAGAGGACCCAACTACTCCAGGGCGTGATCACCAGCGTGTGTGACGGCCTGGGGGTCGAGCCCGACGCCGACACCGGGGAAGATGTTCCGGGGAACTCCTTCGTCCGCCGGATGGTGGCGCTGGGCCGCCTTGCCCAGGAGAAGATACGGGATGACCTCCATCACGGCGTGAAGAGGGTGCTGGCCGTCGTCCGTTCAGGGTTTGTGTTTGACATGAAGCTCGTCGCCGAGGGCTTCATCACAGACCCGGATTGGACAGACGAGGAGAATGAGGATGCTTGCGTGGAGCTGATTGAAGCCGCCAAAGAGCCTGGAAGCCGTCTGGCCTCGCTTTTTTAAGCCGAGGTGGTTCCGCCTGCCGACGACGAGGGCCTGTGAGCCAAATCTAGGCATGAAGGCCCATGTAATGAGTTAGTATTTCAGATTTTGGTCATGGTGGCCGTGGAGGCCCTAAAAACTCGAAACATAAACCGGTTCATGGTTGATTCAGTTTTACTCGAGCTTTTCTTCCCTTTATCGCTCGGATCGTGTTCTCGCGTGATTTACTTAGCGCGCAGCTGCATCCTTTGGCATAAGGGAGCGAGTGGAGGTACCGTAGCCTCAGAGGCGTAAGTGATCTCGCGGCTCAACTTCCCTCGAGCTTCAGGGTGATGTTGCGGCCTTGTAAATCGTGTGAGAGCCTGATCTAAGCGACAGGGGGTATGTTCTTTTTAAAATTTAGGAACCGTTGTTTAGATCTTCCTATTGTGAAGGCGTACCTCTAAAAGGTGTAAGGGGTGAGTGGAGGTACCGTAGCCTCGGAGGCGTAGGTGATGCTCCAGACTCGAGAGCCCTTTCGAACCTTAGGGTGCTCTTTCAGCGAAGTCAATCTAAGAAGCGGTTCTTAAATTTTAAAAAAGAGCATAAGTTTTTTCGGGGACCAGGGGTTCCCCCCTTGCAGCCCCCGAGGGAGGGTCGACTCTAGGAGTGCAGAGTCGATCCTTCCTCATTACGAAACGAAAGTTTGAACATCGCTGTATTCTTTATTGACGAAAAAGAAAATACAGAGCCTCGAGGCTTTTTAAGGAAAGAAGCGACGTAGCTGTTCAATGTTCCAAGCGTTGGTGAGGATTTCGCCCTTCTCGTTGGATAGCTTGTAGGTGCCCGGCTTTAGTACTTCTGCGATGATGTACGTCCCTTCCATGGTGGTGTGAGCTTGTGCCGTCCCTTGGTGTTCTGGTTTCACCGTAGCACCAAGTCGCCAACGTTGAGGTCACGCTTGCGGACGTGTCTATCGTGGTAGCATCGGAGACCCTGCTGGTACCTGGCAGAATGCAACAGAGCCACATCTCGGGCTTCCTCGAGCTGGTCGAGGGCGTCCTGTCTTGTGGCGTCGTTATATCTTTCGTTGTATGCCTTCAACCTTGGGGATCCGTATTCTATATCGGTTGGTAGCATAGCCTCAGACCCGTAGACTAAGAAGAACGGAGTGAACCCCGTGGCTCGACTCGGCGTTGTTCTTAGGCTCCACATGACCGAGGGTAGCTCGGCAGCCCATCTTTTGCCATGTTTATTTAGTTTGTCAAAGCTTCTGGGCTTCAGGCCTTGTAGGACCATGCCGTTGGCACGTTCCACCTGACCGTTTGTTTTTGGATGAGCCACGGCTGACCAGAGCACTCGGATGTGGTGGTTGTCGCAGAAATCCAAAAACTTTTTGCCAGTGAACTGGGTGCCATTATCTGTGATGATACAGTTGGGGACCCCAAAGCGATGAACAATGTCAGTGAAGAAGAGCACAGCTTGCTCGGACCTGATGCTGGTGATAGGGCAGGCCTCGATCCACTTGGAGAATTTGTCGATGGCGACGAGCAGATGAGTGAAGCCGCCAGTTGTTCTTTTCAGTGGTCTGACAAGGTCGAACCCCCAAACGGCAAACGGCCATGTGATGGGGATAGTTTGCAGGGCATGTGCCGGAAGATGGGTTTGTCTCGCATAGTACTGACAACCCTTGCAGGAGCGTACTAGCCTGACAGCGTCGGAGACCACGGTCGGCCAATAGAATCCTTGTCGAAAGGCATTTCCGACGAGGGTTCGAGGTGCTGTGTGGTGACCGCAAGCCCCCGAGTGAAGATCGCCGAGCAGATTCCTGCCTTGCTCTTTCGTGATGCAACGTTGGAGGATACCAGTAGGGCTACGGCGGTAGAGCTCTCTGTTGTCGCCCACGATCACAAAAGTTTTGGCCTGGCGTGCGATCCGTCGAGCCTCAATCTTATCCGAGGGGAGGTCCCCTTGGCTGAGGTAGTCGAGGTATGGGACGTGCCAATCAGGCTTGAGGTCAGACGGTGGCGTCAAGTCTTCCACCTGCATGGCTTTAGCCCCGATCGAGGGGGCTTCTGCCTCAGGTGGAGGGTCGAGCGACGCCCCGTCGACCCCCCCGTCTGGCCTGAGGTCGACGGATGGGTGCTGAAGGTCTTTTGCGAAGACGTCCGGTGGAACCGTGGCTCGACTGGACGTGATTTTTGCCAGTTCATCAGCGGCCTCATTATACCTGCGTGCGATGTGGTTGAGCTCGAGGCCGTGAAACTTGTCCTCGAGGCGCCGTACTTCTTAGCAGTAGGCTTCCATCTTGGGCCCTCCGTAGATCATGAAGCAGTCACGGATCTCGGGAAATTCCCCGTCCTTGTCGTCACCCTTAGGGTCCTCCTCCTTGTCGTCCTTCTTGGCGCCAGCACCCCCAAAGTTCCTGCGTAGCATGTGACAATCCTCGAGGTTATGGTTAGTGAGTCCCTTGTGGTAGGGACACGACTCTTTGAGCATTTTGTCGAAGACGCCCTCGCCGGGGGGGCCTCGAGGTTTCTTGTGCTCGGTAGCAGTGACGAGCTCGTTGGCCGGGGCCTCGAGCTTGCCCTGCTGGCCTTTCTTCTTCTTGCGGTTATTTCTCTTGGGGCCCCGGGTGGAACTCGCAGGATCGTCGACCTTCTGCTCCCCCCTTTCCGAGTCACCACCAAAGATTGCACCAACCGCCTCCTCACCGGCGGCAAAGTTGGTGACGATGTCCATCAATCCGTTGGCAGTGAGTGGGGTGTTACGACCCAATTCTCGGACCAACTCCTTACAGGTGGTGCCGGAGAGGAAGGCCGTAATTACGTCGGAGTCGGTGATGTTGGGGAGCTCAGTACGCTGCCGGGAGAAGCGTCGGATGTAGTCTCGGAGGGATTCATCTGGTTTCTGCTTGCAGCTCCGGAGGTCCCACGAGTTGTCGGGGCGCATGTAGGTCCCCTTGAAATTTCCCTCGAACACCCTCACAAGATCGTCCCAGTCGTGGATCTGCCGAGGTGGGAGATCCTCGAGCCAGGCTCGGGCGGTGTCGGAGAGGAACAGGGGGAGTTGTCGAATGATGGCCCGGTCGTCGGTGGCCCCGCCCAACTGACACACCAAGCGGAAATCGGCGAGCCAAAGTTCGGGTTTGGTTTCGCCGTTGTACTTGGTGAGAGTCGTGGGGGGGCAGAACCAAGCCGGGGGCACTGTCTCACGAATAGCCTTACTAAAGACCCGAGGACCCGGGGGCTCGGGTGAAGGGCTACGATCTTCCGAGCTGTCGTAGCGTCTGCCCCTGTGGACGGGGTAGCCTCGAGCCACACCGTCACCGTGCTTGCGCGTGCGACGCTCGACGATGTTGCCACGGGTGTCTCTAGGCTCGCGGTCGTTGGCGGTGGGCTCAGGGGCCGGAGCTACCCGGTTTTGCCGGGCAGGCTCGGGGTGAACCGAGGCTTCTCTCTCCTGTCAGGAAGGCTCGAGGGTCCGCTCTGAGGCTGCCTCGCGTCGCCTCGAGGCAGAGCTCTCGGCCTGCTGCATGGCGGCGGTCTCGAGGAGTTCTCGGATTTCATCTCGAGCCCGACGGGCGTCGGGGTTTGATGGCTCGGGCATGTTGCTGAGGATCATGGTGGCGGCGATGACGTTCTGGCTGGCTCGAGCGAAAACCGGGGGGTCGACAGCTCGGTCCTCGTTGATGCGACGGTTGACGTCGCGAGCTCTCTCGCGAGCTCTCCCGCCAAGTGCGTGTTCCGCACGCTCATGCTCGAGGGTTTGTTGGAGTAGATCCAGATTTTCCCGTTCCTTGTCAAGCCTATCCTGCAACTCGCGAATCTGTTCGAGCTGCGCTCCTTGATCCGCAAGGAACTGAGGCTCGTCTCGCTCGGCAGGAAGCTCGACATGAGGTGGCGTGTGCCTTCCTTCGACTGGCTCTTCGTCCTCTGATTCCGAAGTGCTTTCAACGTCGATGTTGAAGCACTCACGGGTCGGATCATAGGTGTCGTCAGTCGAGTCGGAGTTAGGAGCGCCAAAGTAGTAATATGACGGAGGAATGTGTGGCCGTTGCCAATCGTCACTGAGGCGGTGACGTAGAGAAGCAGTCACACGGGGCTCTGTTTCCGGGGTCTCCGTAGAGTCCCGATAATCAGAAGCCGGTGTGGATGCAACGAGGTCCAGAGTGGAGCGTAGATGGTGCCCGGGGAGTTCCTCATAAGCACTCATGCGAGTGCTCGCAGAGGATGCGTACACCCGGGCAACCGAGTCTAGCCCAAACGGGAATGGTGATGGAGATGTCGCTGCCCGTGCTGAAATGGATGCTCCGGACAGTGGTGTCTCACCGGACGGGGGAGCGGCGGGATTCTCCGTCGGCATGTCACCCTCAGCCAAGCTCGTCCTTCCCAAACCTTCCAAAAGGATATCTAGGCTGGCGCCTGGCTGGGGGGTGCCAGACTGGGGGACCCCATCGCCCTCCGCGAGGTGAAGACGGTGGCTGTATCGGGCTCGTCGTCGTCGGGCGGCCCGCGCCCGCCTGGAGCGACGGTGCTGGTGGATTTCTCCCCCGGGCTAGGAGAGCTCGTAGTCCTCGTCGGTTGGGTGCCTGGGTGGAAGTAGGATCATGTCGTAGCCAGAGCCGAGCGACATGAACTCCAAACTCCTGAACCAGATCACCGTGGCCAACGGAATAGGGCGTTCGGGGTTAGCCATCCAGGAAAAAAGGCGAGAAAGCGACGTTTGCACGCAGCGATCCCCTACCTGGCGCACCAACTATCGGTGTTCGGACCCGAGGGGGTCCTAAACCAACGAGTAAATGCTGCGTGTCTCTTTCCTGGATGGTGATGCAAGGAGAACACACGGGGGTTTATCCTGGTTCGGGCAAAAGAAGGCCCTACGTCCAGCGGAGGGGAGAAGTTTGTATTTCCTTGCACCGAGGTGCTCGTGTAGGGGTTACAAGCATGCGAGAGAGGGTGTCGAGCCCAAGTCTCAAAGAGAAAAAAGAGGAAAAAGGTGGTTGCTTGAGATGTTGATCTCTTGTTTGCTGCTCGGTCAGGTGGTTCGTTGGTTGGCTGCTCGTTGCCTGCCCCTGTTTGTTTTTTCGTCCTCCCTCCTTCCTCGTTGAACCCTGGCCTGCCTTTTTATAGGGCGAGAGGAGGCCAAGACGACGGGGAGCCTTGAGGTGATATTTTGTCGATTCCTGTTGAGTTGACTGTAGCAACGTGCCTTAGGAATGGCCGGCCATCCCTGGACACCCTGACGTCGTGGGAGACAAGATGGTGAAATGACCCAGAGCGCCATGCCATACCGTCCTTTGAACTAAGTCAAGCGTCGAGGTTGGGTCGAGGCTGGGTCGAGGCCGGATGGATAAGGCCGAATCCCCGATATCGCGGAGAACGGGCCTTGTCTTATCCTCCCTCGAGGGTGATTGATGGTGAATAGTGCACAGTAAGGTGGGTATAGTGACGGGTTTCACCTCCCATCACGGGATGGGCGGTAAAACAGTGAGATCTGACACGGGCATTGTTCCCACGTCGATCCTGGTCGCAGCCATGCCGGTAGGTGGTAGTAGGTAACCGCATTGAATGCTATGGCTTTTGTCCTGGGGTAGGTAAAGAAAAGGTGTCGAGGTGCTCGGTCCGGACTCACGCGAGTCGGAGTTCTCCCCAGTGGGCGGACGAGCCTCGCGTGGGTCGGAGCGCTGTCGAGGTACCTTGCGGCATGGGATGGGGCGTGGTCGAGGCGCCCCATCGAGCGGGCCTCGTACAAGTCGGAGCCGGAGCGCGGTCGAGGCGCCCCGTCGAGCGGGCCTCGTACGAGACGGACTGGATACGCGGTCGAGGCGGGCTACCTTTTTTTGCGGTTTCTGTCGTGTTAGTTTTTTTGGCGATAGGTGTGGGTACCCCCGTACTGTTGGTACCGACACCTATGCGCAATGACCAAGAGATGCTAGCAATGTTTGAAAAAAAGGGCAACCAGAACATGCTTGTTGCCTATTGCATATCATAGTCCTGGTACTCAACCTGTGCTTTCTGATTGGGAGTCTGGTGGCCCAAGGAAATCTGTTGAGCCCCCATTCACTTCTTCAATTATTTCTCCAAGCATAGCAGAACCAAGCCAGCCATCTATGTCTCAGCCACCCAAAGCAAGCCAGCCATCCAAGTCTAAGTCACCCAAACCAAGGCAAACATCAAAGTCTAAGCCACCCAAACCAAGCCAACATGAGTTCCTGGCTAACCCAAATCTAATGAATGAGCATGTGGGGATTGATGATGAAGGCTTGTATATTGATCTTGGTCCCAACCACCCTCCACCTCCTCCTACCAGTTCTCAGAGCCAAGGGGGGAGTAAAGAAAGGGAAGAAGAAATAGATGAATCCTCTGATGAGGAAGTTGCTGATAGGGATGAGGAGTGTGCTGAGTTAGGTTCTGATGATGAAACCAGTGATGAGGAAGATGAGGAAGTAGAAATAGATGAATCCTCTGATGAGGAAGTTGCTGATATGGAGCCTGAGCAATTTTCCATTTCTTGATGTTGAATATGACAAAGATGACCCTCCTATGACAGTGGGAACTATGTACCCAGATATGGCTTCTTTTAAGATTGCTTTAGCTAGTCATGCTATTAAACATGAGTTCAACTATGAAATTGACAACAATGATACAGGGAGGTATACGGTGCACCATTCTCAGAGGAATGAGGGATGCCCATGGAGACTGCATGCCTCAACTTCAGCTGATGGACATGGCACTCAGGTGATGTGTTAGTTCAATTTGTGGTATTGACTGCTACCTATTTTTCTTGCATGTACCTAGCTGCTAACATGTGTTTCTTTTCAACTTTTTTACCAGGTGAAGGTGAACCCACATGAGCATGAAAATGGCTGCCAGAGCACTAGGAGACAAGGATCATGTGTTGGACTTAGTCAGTTTTGGGTGTGCAGCAAGGTAATTGATTGGTTGAAAGAGGATGGAAATGTTGGTGCAAAAGAGCTACAAAGGAGGCTGAAGGATCTATATAAGGTTCATATCAGCTACAGGAAAGTGTACAAAGGTAAATACCTTGCAATAGATCAGCTTTATGGGCCTTTGGGCAAGAGTTTCCACAATTTGTTTAGGTTTAAGGCCCAGTTAGAACAATCTAGTCCTAGTTCAGTTCTTGTCATTGATCATCACACCATCAATAATAATGTCAGGTTTAACATGCTATTCTTTGCTCTGAAAGCATATGTTGATGGATTTTCTTAGGGGATGTAGACCATATCTTGCAGTAGATAGTACCTTTTTGATAGGAAGATTTAGGGGACAGTTGTGTGTTGCATGTGCTATAGATGCCCACAACTGGATGTATCTATTTGCTATTGGTGTGATTGACTCAGAAACCAATGAAAATTAGATCTGGTTCATGGAGAGATTGAAGGAGGCAATAGGCACTCCAGAAGGCATGACATTCCATACAGACTATGGGCAGGCAGTAATGAATGGAGTCAGTCAAGTTTTTCCAACAGCTGAACATAGAGAATGTATGTATCACTTAGTATAGAATTTCAAGAAGAGGTATAGTGGTAGAGTGTTTGATGATCACTTGTGGGCTTCCTCATATTCATGGAGCCCATACATGTTTAAGAAGCATTATGAAGCAATGGCTACAGCCAAACTAGAAGCAATGAAGTACTTGCAAGAGAATCACAAGAAGCTTTGGACTAGGAGCCAGTACACCACACTGTCAAAGGTTGACTATGTGACAAACAATTTGGCTGAGTCCTTCAACAACTAGGTCAAACCTGAAAAGTGTAAGCACCTGGATGACTTGTTGGACACTATAAGGCAGATGCTTTTGATCAAGTGGAACCATATGAAGAGGGTAGCTGCTAAGCTCAATGGCAAAATTATGCCCCATATCATGCAGAGGCTTAGGGAAGACACTTACAACTTGGACATAGATGTCATCACAGCCTCACCTGAAGGTGTGGCAGAGCTGTGTGCTAAAGGTCTGCAAGGAACTGGGTTCAGGTTTGTGGTCAACCTAGCAGATAGGACTTGTTCTTGTAGGGTTTGGCAGGGGTCAGGAATCCCATGCAAGCATGCCATTGCATACATTTCCTCAATTCCTGGTGCAAAGCTTGAAGACTATGTGGATGAGTACTTCTCTATCAACAATTTTAGAGTTGCATATGAGGGCTCCATCCCTAGCATACCTGACAAGAGCATGTGGCCAGAGGCAGAACTAGGCTTTTTCTTGAACCCTCCTCTTCTTAAGTCCACAGGTGGAGGTAGGAGGAAGAATAGGATGAAATCTACACTTGAGGGAGGCAACAGCCAGAGGAAGTCAAAGAAACATGAATGCCCCATCTGTCATCAGTTGGGCCATCACTGGTACACTTGTAAGAATGGGAACCTAGAAGACATAGCTGCAATGGAGGCAGCAAGGTAATCTGTTGTCCTATGCACATAGCTACCTTTGCATGTACATAGCTTTGCATACATAGAAGCTAATCTATTTTCCTTTATAGGGGCACACCAAAGATGATGTTGAAGAAGGCTGCAGCAAGCAACACAGAGAGGAGTCTTGTGGTGGCCTAGCCATCCTAGATGCAGTTCCCATTCAATGAGGCAGTGACAAATACCATCCACAACAAAAGGAAGAGGAAGTCATCCTCTTCTTCAACCTCCTCACAAAAACACAAGGGTGCAGCACCAGCCACCACTAGTTCAACCTTAGCTCCTACTAGTGTGTCTATAAGGTACCTGTTCTTTGCCTCATCCCTTTTATTTCAACCAGGTGGAAATCTAATGCATACTATTGACTGTCAGGTCTGGAACTGGTTCAAATGACCCAGTCCCACTCTTATCTGTGCATCTGGTTCCTTTCAATGAGGACTCCATTATAGTGGACACCCAGCCCAGCCAGCCAGTTGATGACCTCCCACTTGAGCCTGTGGATCCACAATGCACACCAAGAAAGAAGGGAGCAGTGAGGAAGAAGTTGACACCAAAGAAGCTGCAAATCTAGGAAGCCACACCATCCAGTCCAGCCAGCCCTGCTTCCAATACCAAAAGCAAGAAGAAACTCCAGTGATGTTCTATTGGTGCTGTGATGTTCTTTTTTTGGCCCTAATGCATGATCTTTTGGTACTTTGATGTTCTTTTGGGGCTATCATGAAAAACCTTGTCTGAATTGATGGTTCATGTTAGTGATGTGAACAAACTCTAGTAATTTAGTTTCTATGTGTAAACTGTAAGTGATGTGATCAAACACCATATGTTGTTGGTGATGAAACACTTTATGCTACCAGTTATGTGATGGATGAGTGAATTGTTAGTTTCTTTGTCTTAATGTTATTATGAACCATGAGAAGCATTCATTCATCCATTCATTCATGCATTGATTGATTCATACATCCATGAAAACTCACACACACACAACAACAGCCTACTTCTTGAAAATAGCATACAAAGCAAGCACCAATCACAAATACACAAGTTTTTCAATCCTCCTAAGCTACTGCTGCAGCTTGTTGTCCACTGGTGTATGGCCTTCAACTACAGCTGCCTGGGAACCTTCCTGTAAGATGGCCAGAGGAGGAGCTGTGGGAAAACCACCAGGTGCTGCCACTGCCTGCAGTGGAACGGCTTGGATTGGTGTAGCTGTCTCCCCCATCTCATCCTCCCACTGATAGTACTGACATCCTCTAATCTGAAATCCAACATAGAGACTAAGCAAAGAGGGAAAGACAAACAATGTTGATCAAAGAGAGAAGCACAAACCGCAAAATAAGAGCACTTGTGAAAGGCGCAGTTGGGGTTGGCCCTGGTCGTCGAGATGAAGCGATTGGTGAGCACATTGCAGTTCGGGCAAAGCACACGCCTTGGCGCACCACCATAGCTACTGCTACCTTGTGACATGGCTGTCAAAGAGAGAGAGCTCAAGAGAGTGGCAACTCCCTGTCCTTTGGCGCCAATATATAGGAGGAGAAGGGCAGGCTCTTTGGCGCCAAATCCCTGTACTTTGACGCCAACAGCGGCGTCTCTGGCGCCAAAGCCAATTGGCTTGGCAATGGCACAGGGGAAACGAAAAAGTTCAGATGCCCATGCAAGCCCAAGGGCAACTAAGTCATCATTCAGAGCCATTACCCACCGTTATGAGCAAATGCCGACGGAATGGCGTGAGAGAAAAGAAAAGTTCGAGCGAGGGCATGTAGATGACGACCAACTTTTGAGAGATAGGCAAGAGTGTGGCATCTTTTTTCGAAGGGTACACAGATAAATGCCTCATGAATCTGCCACTCAGCCAAAAGCGGCGACCACCAGCGCAGCGCAGGTGTGGCCGGCCAGGTGTGCGTGCGTGCGTGTGTCTGCGTGTCACAGCTTCTGATGGCCCTCGATGATTGTGGCAGAGAGGGGCTGGCGCCTGGCGGTGTGCACGTGGGCTAGCAGGGTCTAGGGACGGCCCTCGTGAGGCCCATCCGGAAGTAGTAGCCCACCGACTGGCCCTTCCTTTCTCTTTTCTTTACTTTCAGCTAAACGGGCTGTTGGGCTGTTATTTGGGCACGTACAATTATGTGTCCACCGCGGCAGCCTTCTCGGCCCTTGTGTGCCAGTCCGTCCGCCTCTGGCATGTTTCAGCAGCCCAACAAAGGTATGTATGTTTGGTTCAGTTAGCTTCACCATTTCTTTTCCTGGGATCGTTCATGTTCAATTTTCAACTTAATTCCATTCGTAGTCAAATATGGTATGTTTCACGATTTTCTTAACGTTCTGTGGTATTTGTAGCATTTTCATTGTTCCACACAACATAAATTTTTTTGTTCGCACTTTTATATTGAACGTCCTAAATAAATGATACTAATATTAATAAAATCATTTTATAATAGTGGCTGCACATCCATAATGTTTAGTGGTTCAATGTGTACGAACGTTTTCTCTTACGGACCGGTGCTGGACCGCTCAACCAGCGCTAATCAGATCAAGTGGAGAACACAAAATCTGCCGGCCCGCATGCGCACACAATTAAGTAGCCCGAAAAAAAATCTTTCTTTTTATCTCACTGAACTGTCGCGGTGCCTTATTCCTCCTCAAACCTTAAAATTGAACATCTTATCCACCTTAACTCCTAAAATCATTGAAATTATCTCTTTGTGCTGAATTGGTTTTCAAGGTGGTTTCGTACTTTTATTTTTTTATTTTTTAAAAATTGGTGAACATCTGATCTAAAAATGTCTTTAAGATCTAAAAAGCCCATAGAAATAGAATGGGACATTACAAAACTCAAATAAAACATTTGAAGGTCGTGAAAGTAAAAGCTTCTAAAGAGGAGATGCTCGAGTGGGGAGGGGGGACTGATACTTTTTTCTTTTTTGATATTTTGTTTTTGAATTTTATTGGCGGATGATGTTAGAAAGGTAATTAGAAAAATCATAGTGTGTTAAAAAATGACAGTCGGTCTCCAAACAGAATATGATAGAGTTTATTCCGGAAATGACGAAAAGGATGATTAGGCGATTCCCAGGCGGCAGTGAACCCCAACCGATGGTTTGACTTCGTTCATCCGATTTCAATGATGGAGAAAAATTTGATGATCTCGTGGGCCCCATTTGCAGGAGATGCTGGCTAGCATCTCTTCCACGATCGCGTCATGGCAGGACTCATCTATAGTTCTGGCGGGGACTGCCCTTCAGGGTTCCATTAGAACCTGGGACACTCTGATTTCCATCCTAGTGCTGAGATCATGCAGGATGCCTCCAATTTCCTATGAGAAGATGGTTGGCGGCGCATTGAGTCCGATTGACAGTATTGTTAAGGGAACCCTAGCTATGCAGGTGGCTACCAAAAACCCTAGTTTACGATCTCCTTCTGTTGGGGTCTCTATTTGCATGTCGACAAGATCGGCTTATGGGTGCAGTTCCATGATGTGCCCATTCACCTTATGACTGAAGCCTTCACCATGGCCTTAGCGAAAAAGATCAACAAAGATATTGTGAAGGTAGTCGGTCTGGTTGATGATTTCTGAAGTGTTTGCTTGATGTTCCCTTTGGAAGAAGAGCAACAAGTTTGGCAAGTGGTCACCAAGTTGTGAAGGTCCTTATAAAGTGAACAAAGTGATATTTGGAAATTCATATCTGCTGGAGACATTGCAAGGTGATAGTCTTCCAAGAGCAATTAACTGGAGGTATTTGAAAAAAATATTTCCAAGTGTTTAGCAAGAAGCCTAGAGTGCTCTCCAAACAATGGTCGATACAATATATCGCTCTTAGAACAAATATGACTGATGTATACATGACCCTTAAATGCTAGATAGCCGATGAGTTAGACATCGTTGCCATTTAGTGTTTTTATGTTTTTAGGTTCGTACAATATTCACCTAAAAACTAGAGACATGCTGACACGCAAAAATGTACCAACACCTATGGGCAGTAATAACATGTTCCTTGCATCAAGGAGGTGTTGGAAAATATTTGGTGCAACACAATTCAAGCACAAAGCAAAGAAAAGAAGAATGGCGTCACCCAGCCAAAACCAGCCAGGCCGACCACGCTGCCCCACCCTATTTCAACCGCCCAGCCATAGTGCCCGGGCTTGTGAAAATCGGACTGTGTCTAAACCGAGTAGGTTTTCAAATCTGTTTTGGATCGATTTTCGACGTAGGAAACTTGGAGAACACGTTTTGTACTTGTTTTCTACTGGGATAAGATCACCCTCTCTATATAAACAAGAGGATCACGACCGATTGAGTATTCCAACTCCTAATAATCAAAATCACAACACATACCCTCTTTTGCCCTACTTTCCCTCTACCTTTGCTGCTCATCATGTCTCCCAACGGGATTTGACAGCGTTCTAGGTAGCCTTGTTGACCCTAGGACACCCTCCACATGCTCCTCCCCGACGGGTCTTTGCGGGAGGTGTTTGGGAGTCTACCACTCGAAGAACAGGCTCAACATCGACCTAAACGACCCCTCGGTCAGTTTCCTTGATCCGCTGCCTTCTTGTTGCGATCTAGCTTCTTTGCAACCTCGGGCGTGCTAACCCTTGCTGGTGTATGACCCAATCAGTCGTCAACGAGATGCTTTCTAGCTAATTGATGCAGCGCCCCAGGGAGATTATGTGGATTGACCTCCCCAAGGCGGCGCTAGCGAAAGATGTTGATGGACCAAGGATCAAGACGTTGGTCTAAGGCTCTGATATCATGTGGAAAATAATTGGAACAGCTTCGCATGGCCTTAGGCTGCTGCCCGTGTTTATTATATACATATAGTCCAGTTGATACATGTCCTATTAGGACTTCGTACATGATTGAGTCTCTACATCTACTTGGAGCACGATACTATTTCTAAACCTATTGTATCTTTAGAACTCTTTCTCTATTTGTAATCGTATCTATATATACTTCTATAACAAGGATCATATCTGAAATAAATAAGAACATAATAATTTCCTTATAGAACAAGTAAAGCGATCCATCTTTTCTCAACCGCACACACAACAACGTTCACGCTTATTATATAGCAGACTTCAGAGTACCCCATGTGCCTCCTAACCATATATGTAACGTATGGATGCAAACACCAAACCTATGGATCGATACAGAAGTACAGAACTAGATCCATGATTCCATGCAAACAAAAGTGGTACAATCTTTATTTTTCGATGATGAAGAGTAATCTCTAGATCGAACACAGTGCCATCGATCTAAGATGATGGTGAGAACACTTATATTAGTTAATAACCTCGACGGAGGAGTGAGGAGTCCCCAAAGGTGAGCCCAGAACCTCGGGTGGCCTCCTCAACAATCTTATCCAGCCTTGCCGCCATGTCCACGGTCATGTAGTTTTTCCAGTCGCCGACCTGCCCCTTCCTGAAGAATGACTCACTCTTGATGCCCAGCCGCGTCGTACTCCCGTTCTTGTTCACGTCCTTGCTCTTGAGATTCTCCAAGCTGCACAGTTCCACGATCTGATCCACCACCCCAGCCTCCTCGTCCTTCTCAGAGAAGGCGCACCCCATGAACGCTGCTAGCTTCTTGAGGTTACCCACCGGATCTCCCAGCATGTCTTCGTACCTGAGGAAGAGCACCTGGTCCGTCCTCCTCTGGCTCGCGTGCCAGTATTCTAGGGCATGCAGCCAGTGTGGCCCTCCGGGGAACCGTCCCTCACAGAAGAGTTCAAAGGCCTCCTCGAATTTGGTCACGCCTGCAGAGTCCTGGTCGGCCTGGCCGTCGCCGTCGCCACCGGCAGCGGCGGCTGTCATGGCTGCCACTTTCTTGTAGAAGTTCCAGTAGGAGATGAGCACGTCCTTGGGATCCCGGCATACGTACACGATCCGGCACCCGGAACCCTCCGCCGTGATGGCATGGGGAAGCAGGGAGTAGGGAAGGTGTGTTGCAAACAGCCGTGGAGAAGAAGGGAGGGCCTCATACAAACCCCTTACACCGGCGCCGTCGTCGTGCTGCTGCTGCTGGATGATCATGAACTCCAGGAAGCCGACACAGTCGTGCGGGTTCCGGTGGTTGAGCGGATGTTGGCCGTCGGATGGCGAGTGTGTGGCACGGTTGAGCGTCGCGAAGGCAAAGGCCTTGAGCCAGGTGGTGCCGGACTTGGGTAAGCTGGCAAGGAAGATATCTGATGGGTCTGGCTCGAAGCATGTGCCAGCGGCAGCCATGCCCTTGAGTAGGAACTCAGCTTGCCAGAAGCCTCCGTACTGCCGACGGCGCACCATGAGCCGCGTCTCCAGGGGGAGCGAGTCAATTATCTCAGCTGCAGGTACGTTGGCGTACAGGCTTGGGTTCCTCTTCCTCCTCGAGTCAGCTGCTGTTGCTTCCGATGATGCAGGTGCAGTAGCCACTTCTTCACCGGCGCTGGGGACGGCGGCAGGGGGAGCAGCAGTGCTCATGGTGCCCTGTGTTTCGGTCGCATAAGCGTTACATGCATCAAAACATCCTTCAATGACGACAGAAGGCTACAAGCTAAGGGATTGCATGCCAAAACTCACCAGAATGTCCTCCAGATTGAGTTGTTGTTGCTCCTCGCCCCTGTTCATGATGCACAACGCCGGCCCCCAACCACCAGAAACACTATGAGTATGCCGCCAACCTGCAGTACCAATAATTAAGTGCCCATCGGTTGATTTAGGAGTTGTTTTGTGGGGCAACAGTTGGGGTTTTCAGCATCATGACATTATTGGTGAAGTTTGTTCTATCTCTATATACAAGGGTGCCGCAGAGGTCAAACCTGTGTTGCCTTCCCAAAAAATATTCCTTTTTCAGGGGACAATTATTGCATATATTTTATATTGAAATTTCAGTTTTAATTCGTTGCAATTTAATCCCTCTGTCCCGAATTAGAAGACGTCATAGAAGTTATCACAGAGACCAACGTGGACGCAAAAAGACTCTGGCACCCCTACAGGAATCTTGACCTGCATGCAGCTTGGGAGCAGCGCTTCGGCCGGGAGGCTCCTCCCACACCGTCTGATTCTTTTCATTTTTTGTTGGTATGGTGTATGACAGGAGGTGATGGATGAACCAGTGCTGTATTTTGGTATTTGAGCTAGAAGCTAAAACGTCTTCCTTTCTGATATTTTTTTTGAATGCTATGACGACCTCTATTCTGAGACAGAGGGAGTACATAGGTATAATATGCAATTTTCGGTTTCGAGAATAAGAAGCCCGTTAGACAAAATCATATATCTGATACAATATGATCTGTGTTGGCACAAAGACAATTAACAATTAACATTTGTTTATATAGCTAGGCAATGACAAAATTTTAATATGTTATGATACAAAGACAAATAACAATCAACCTATACTAGTTGGTTGTACCAAACTGTTGCCTAAAATCATCTTTAAATTTAGGCATCTGAAATATAGAAGTGATAATAAAATTGTTCCGTTAGTTGAGGGACAAAATTTGGAATTTGAGTGGAAGAAAACATCCACAGTCCCAATAAATACGTAAACAGAGGTCATAGAAGCAGAACAAACACATAATTGTACAAGCAGAACTAAGCAGAACTGGGCATAGCAAACTCCAGAAAATACAAGCATGGAGACAAAACAAAATCGTAAGTAGCGGGCATACAATGTAATCGCCAATGAGTATCATGAATGCACGGCAGCTGCTATGGGAGTTCTGGCCCTTGTGTTCATTAGCACAACAAGAATGTAGGACACTGAGCAATTATTGATGTGGGCGTGTTTACCTCTTATTGACCCAACAATAAAATCATGAGGCCAATCCCCAAATGTTTGTGTGATCATGTAACATCCTCTAGATTGATATATACACACGCACCATGGTCATGCCTTCTGGTTGTGCTTATTCTTTAAGCATAGCGTTGACCTAGCTTGCTTCTCTTAACAACACAAAAATGTATGTGTCGAAGTAGGTATAATGATGTTAAGAGTAGGTATAATGATGCACAAAGGAGTAGGATAGCGATGCACGGGCTAATAAAGCGTTGATAAGACCAGCTATAGTAATATAATGCACAACTGACGGGGGAATGAATATCTTACATTTGCTAATTTGGAGATTCTTCCTACCCCAAATTTGTCCTTTGTTCATTACTACGGCCAATTTGTAGAGGTAGATATAGATACTCTGTAAGCCGCCTCTAAGCTTACGTTGTTACAAATAATTGATTGCTAGAGGCGGCTACCCAGCCATCCCTAGAAGTAGATAGAGACGGTTGTTAATCATAGCCACCTCTATGAATCGTTTCCTAGAAATCCCCCAAAAATGATAAAACAGGCAAAAAAAGCATTTTGTATTTCATCCGGGGAGGAACCAACGGGAAGCTAGCCACACGCCTAGAGCAATTACCGTAACGTCCTCTACACTGGTATATATACACGCACGGTGGTTCTGCCTTCTGTTTTTTTTTGCGATAATGAAATCCTTGATTAATCAGGAAGCATCATGATTACAATCTTCAATCAGCAGATTAGCAATTAGGTTGGGGCTCAATGCCACTCACCCATCCTGTTCATCCGAGACAGGCTTTGCTAGAGTATGGGCTACGTGATTACATGATCTATGAACATACATCAGAGAAAAATCATGAAAAGAAGCACTAAGCTCTCAAATTTCCCTGATGATCGGAGAAATACGTGATCGCTGCAGCTCTCCCGTCTCCCAAAGTTTCACCAACTCTTGGCTGTCCGTTTCGAATTGCACTTTGCGAATGCCCAGGTCACCAGCCAGAATAATGCCCTCTTTACACGCTGTGACTTCCATCGTCAAAGCATCCAGGCTGAAGGGGTGCCACTTCGCTCTTCCACCCCTGACCAAGGATCGGATAGAAACCCCCCTCAAAGTTGTATTTGAACCATCCCTCAGGCGGTGCTCTCCACTTCGGCTTACTGGTGCCCACAGCCGGTTGCCTTGGAGGCTTAGCGAGCTGCCATAGGTCGTGCGCCAAATCGAGGGTCCACTAGACAACCCTCTTCAACGACAGCTGGTCAGCACCGTGGCGGTGTTTGTTTCGCTGCACTTGTGCCTTCTGGCTGTGCTTATTCTTTCAGCATAACGTTGACCTAGCTTTCCTCTCTTGTAACAACAAAAAGATATCGGTGTCAAAGTCTGCGAGTTGTCATTGGTTATTTGAATCTAATTCACAGTTATATTGCTTAACCCTTTTTATACGTTTACCACTTTGTCAATCATTTGAACTGATGACTATTGCTGGCCGGTGGATCCAAGTCGATACATCAATTAGGGAGTATGGATGACCAAAAGACCGCAACATTAAGAATAAGGAACTATACATATCACCATCCCCTGCTTGTGAGTGAAAGTTATGATTTTATTATTATTAATAATGTGTCAAGAGCAGGTAGAATGATGCACAAAGGAGAACGAATGCACGATGGTGATGCACGGGCTAATAATGTAAGGATAAGAGTAGGTACAGTAATGCACAATTATTGGTGTAGGACTGGGCAATCGGTTTAAACCAAAACGTCTGTTAGGTATCCGGTTTCCAAAACTTCGGTTTCCATAAATTGAGAACCGGTCGGTTTATTAAACAACAAAAAACCGATGAGTTCGGTGTCGGGTTCTTTCTTCGGTTTAAGATTGGAAAAACCGAAGAATGCCTCGCTCGTCATCGCTCATACTATCTGCGCCCAGATGCGCCTTGTCGCTGCCTCCTGGCTAGCCGTGGACGTGCTGCCGCTTGGCACTCGCTCCACTCGGCATTGCTCGAGCACACTCGCTCGGTCGCCCAACACCCACCGCGCCGTCCCCCGCCCGCACCCCTGCCCAGCACCTACTGTGCCATCCCGCGCAGGCTGCGGCCTTGCTCGCTCGCCGGCTAGCAGTTGCGCCGCCCTAGTAGCCTCACCCGGTCGAGAGCCGAGTCTCACCCCCGCGCACCACGCACTCACGGCTACCGCCGCGCCACCATAGGGTGCAGGAAGATAGGGATAAGGTTCGGAAAGGAGTAGTTGTTGTCTCGCTGACATGCTGTGATAGCCGGGTAGGGTCGTGGGCGGTTGGATGGAGTGGTTGCTGGGCTGGGACTAGGTGGGCTCAATATTTTTTTCGGGCTTTGCTAGGACCGCACGAGGCTGGTTTACCCTATGTTTCTCGATAACTCGCTGACACTAAGCACTAAACTTCTGGAATTCAAACCGAAGCCGAAACCAAAAAACCAAAAATTTTGTTCAGTTCGGTTCGGTGTTTCAATTTCGGCTTAAAAGTGCCTAGCCTGATATTGGTGGGATGAATATCTTACTTTTGCTTGTTAAGAGATTCTCCCTAGCTCAAATTTATCTTTGTTCCCTACTACAGCTAATTTGTGGAGGGAGATATAGATACTCTATAGAGGCGGTTGGGCCCGTCGTTTTTAAGCTTACGTTGTTACAAATAAGTGATTTATAGAGATGACTGCGAAGTCGATTTTTAGAGTATGTTATCAATCACAGCCACCTCTGCAAATCGTTTCTCAGAAACCATCTGAAAAAGGTCATGTACTGGTGGCACTGAGGCAAAAGCGGCGACGAACAGCACACCGCAGGTGCGGCCAGCCAGGTGTGCGTGTCGTGCGTCTACGTGACACGGCAGATGACCCTTGATCTTTTTTTTTGGAGGAACTGGATGACCCTTGATGATTGTGGTGGAATGACCCTTGTCACTCGTCAGGCGACTGTGGGATTCGGTCCGGAATTAGGCCCATCCGTGCTGAACCAGCTTTCGGCCAGCATATACGCGGACGGAAGTAGCCCACCGACTAGCCCCTCTCTTCCGTTTTTTCTAAAAAATATTTTCTTGTTTATATATAATAACAAAAAGGAATAGTTGGGCTGTTATTCGGCCACGCACAATTACCGTGTCCATTGATCATCAAATATTGTACTGACAATGTAATTCAAATATTTCATGATTTTTCTTAACGTCCTGTGGTATCTGTAGCATTTTCATTGTTCCATGCTATAATTTACCTTGTTATATGTAAATTTCTATTGTCCCAAGTGTGAAAAATTTTCATGCCCACATCCGCACGTTTGTAGTCAACGTCCTAACTAACTTATGCTAATATTTATCAATCATTTTATTATAGTGGTTGTCCATCCATAATGTTTAGTTCAACGCATACAATCGTTTTCTTCTACAAACCGGCGCTACTGCAGGAAACGCTATCGAGACGGGCGAAATGGCTTTAATCAAGGTGGGCATTGCAACCACCTCGGCCAAAAGGTCACAGTAAATAGGACCTTTTTTCTAGGCAGGTGGCCGCCCGCCTCGGTTAATCAAATAAAGAAAACAAATAAAAAAGAAAAAGCCCAACGAGCCCATCCACGCGCCGCCGCTCCGCTCGCCAGCTGCACCGGCATCGCGTCCACTCGCCAGATCCGGCCGCTGCTCGCCAGATCCGGCCACCCGCTCGCCGGATCCAGCCGCTGCTCGCCATGTGCCGCTACCGGGAGAGAGAGGAGAGAGGGCGCACTGGAGCTGACACAGAGCTGAGGTGGAGGAGCACCGCAACGCCCGCTCGACGCCACACCTCCTCGCCAGATCCAGCCTAGGGCGCCACCGTGTGGCCTGTCGCAGCCGCCCTGGGAGCGCCGCTCAGAGGGAGGAGAAGGAGAGGGAGAGGGAGGCATGAGGGGGAGAGGGAGAGGGGCGCCGTGCTCGCCGCGACTTGGGGAGAGGCCGCGTGCTCATCGTGACCGAGGGAGAGGGAGGCGCAAGGGGGAGAGGGAGAGAGGCGCCGTGCTCTACTTGCGACTGCAGGAGAGGGAGGAGAGGATGAGTGAGTGAACGCTAAAATCTCGTATATATATACTTCGAGTGATATATCGGGCCAGGTGGGCTTTTCTCATTGCTAGTGGGCTTGGCCACTATTAACCGTGGCGGGCCTTATAAGAGGCCTGCCTCTGAAAATAAGGGTATTTTTGGAGGCGGGCCTCTTATAAGGCCGGCCTTGGTTAATATAATTTAGGAGGTGGTTATTTTTAACCATCTCGGTTAATAAAAAAATAACCGCCTCGGTTAATCCAGGTATTAACCGAGGCGGTTTAAAAGCATGTCCGCCTCCGAGGCCTAATTGCAAACGCTGCGCAAAAGATTTTGTGTAGTAGTGCGGTGCTGAACCTGCACTAAGAGGCACTCAAAACAAGCCCCTAAACTAAATTTAAGAGCCCATACCAAAAACACAGTTTTAGCAGGTCCCTACTCAAACCCTCAAATTTGGAAGGTCATCAAATCTTACCCTCCAAAAACTCAATCCCGTGAGCCGTCAACCCCTCAATCCAGTAGTTGGCCATTTTCCTTCCACGCGTGCCTTCTCTTCCCTCCTCGTCATAGACTTGTGCCCCTGCCGCAGGCCCATCCATTGGAAGTGCCCCTACCATCAGCAGCGTGCCTACCGCCGCGAGATCCTTCTCTTCCCTACCATGAGCGTCTCCTTATCTTCCCTACCGCTCATGGTCTCTACCACAGGCCCATCCATCGGCGGCATCCCAGCCTTCTCTTCCTCGGCATGGACATGCGACGGCTCCTATAACATCCCAGATTTTTGTGCAACCCAAAAATACGAACTTTTTAAAATTTTTCTTGCAATGTGTGTTGCATATAGCCGCTAGGTTGAACCTAAGCCAATTCCTTCCCTTGCTGACCTAACTTCAAATACCCCATTTTAAAAGTCATTTTTACAATACGCCACTTAACATAGTGTTGGCTAAGTCAACATCATGACAAGAGCTACTTTCAAAAACGAAATATTTCAAAGTCAAATAAACATTGGCGGAATTCCAGCTCCGCTCGAATTCAACGTATCAACTCTCACATGATTTCGATTTATATCCAAAATAAAAATCCTAACTCTATCCCCTTCCCTGGTTTCAAAGTGACTTCGCAATAAAACATAATGCACTCATATAGTTTAGTCGCACGTTGGGTGGCGTGAGTTGGTTCTTGTTGGAGTTTGTTGTTTGATTGTAGTTTAGTTAGCTAGCTTGGAGGGATCTAGAAATGGAAAAGCCACCTCTCACCCTTGGGCCGAAATTCCTAGCCAGCCTAGCTCCTTACCCCGCCCTTCTCCCATCTTTCGGCCCAAGGCGGGACCAATAGCCTAGCCTGGCTACGCTCGCCCTGCCCTTTGTCAAGCTCCATCTTGCGTCGAAGGACCAAGTTGCGGCCGCACCTACGCCCGAACCCTAGAGCCAGTTCGTGCACATCACCTCTCCTTAGTCCCATGGCCAGCCGGATGCACGGGCGTACATGCTTCTATGTCCCGCTACCAAGTTACGTGAAAAGCACGTGAAGACTAATCAAAGCAGCAGCACGTCTCTCGATCATGCATGGTCCTGTGCCTTGCTTCCTTAATTAAATACGTGAGCACCCTTTGCAAAGCATGCACGACACAAGCCCATGCAAGGTTCTATACGTGTATACACGTACTAGTGCTGCAAAATACCGGAGCCCAGCTCCTCTCCCGTAGCCCAACAGCATGCCTCTGGCCCAGGCCCTCCTCCCACCGTGACCCAGCAACCAACCGGCCCAGTCGTGTTGCCTTTGTGCGCATGGGCCTCGGCCCGCGTTGCCACCAGCCGCTGGACGCAGCTCCACCGCCTCCGCACTCACGCGCGCGGCACCTGCAGGAGTCGAAGCCGTCACCAGGAGGACCCACAGAGCAGAGACCGGTGGCCATCGAAACGTTTTCCTCCGTCTCCTTTTCCCGTCGCCCCGTCGTCATCTTCTTTCTCCATACGCGAGACGCTCTTTTGTTTTCCGTCTGAAGCAGAGTAACGCCGTCCGGGAACCAGCGCCCCGCCTCAGATGCCCCTCGCGTGACCTCCGCCGCGGGCCTGCCCAAAGCCGCGCCCCGCGTCGCGATTTGCGGGCGAGCGCCCTTGACCGCGCGGACCAGCGCCGCGACTCGCTCCCCTTCTCGAAGCTTCTCGAGTTGGCTCACGTGCCCGCACCCCGGATGACAGCCACGTGCATCGGACGTCCCATCGAGCGGCACGGACGCCGGCGCACCGCCCTAGAACCCTAGCCTCCGGCTATAAGAAGCCCGAACCGGCCGCCTGCCTCACCATCTCCCAGACCCGCCGCCACAAGCCACCCTCTTGTGCCTTCTCTGTCTCCCTCGCCCTCTCATGTGCGTTCAGCAGCGAGCAGCCGCGACGCGACCACAGCACCACCCATATCCGTCCCGACGTCGACCGCTTGCCGCTGCCTCACCGTCTCCCGCCACCGCGCGAGAACACTGCGGCCACGCCATCCTCCTCGGAGCTCCGCCCACGCCGCGACGTCGTACAAGCGCCGCGACGTCTTCCACTCCAGGAACCCCCGTCGAGCCACGTCGCCGATGCCGAGCATGGTCGTCCTCACGCCGACACCACTAGCAAGCCGCCGGTGAGCCCCTTTCCTTGCCAAATCTTCTCCTTTCCCTCGTCCATCGTCGTTCCTACCTGAGTTCGGCCTTCGCGCCGTGAACTGTGCTTTTGCCGAGGAGGCGCACCTGCTCTGCTTCTGGGTGCAGTCGCCAGCTTCCGCGGCGTCACCCCAGCTCGCCACCAGCCAGGGTCGTGCTGAGCCACAGCCACGACATCATCTACCACCTCGCACCATGCGTCTTCCCTGGCGCTGAGCTCCGCCGCCTCGTCGTCCCAGCCGTCATGGCGGTTTCTGCCTTGCTGCACGACGCCACAACGCGGAGCCGACCGAAGCGTCGCGACCTCATCTTTTCGCCTACGAGCCCGGCGGACATGTCGCACGGACACCGCGCCGCGACCCTTCGCGGACTTGTTCCGGCTCGCCTCGGCGCCGAGCCAGCGCCGCGCTACGCGCCCTGTCTTCGACCACCACCGGTAAGCCCCATAGTCATAAAGTTTCTGGGTCGATGGGGTCGAGGTACGGGGTCGTGGTACGTGGTACGCTACTTGCGAGAGACTTTTACACTTCGGGTCGAAAATGAACCCGTGAACCCGGGTCGGGGTCGCCGAACCTGGGTCGAGGGTCGAAGGTGGTGAACCCGTTTTATGTGACTATGGTAAGCCCCACCGTACCCAAGCTCCTTCCTTGTCGTCGAGTTCACGATCGTAGCCTGCCTGCTCCGGCCTTCGACGCCGGCTCTGTTTGCCACACACACGCACAGCACGACGGCAAACAGGCCTTTGCCTTGCCTCCGCCCGGATCACGGTCACGCACTAGCACAAGGCCAAGCCCCTGGTGAGCACGACAACCCATCATCACCGTCTTGGCCTATGGACCGCGCCCACGAAGCCATGTCCGACGGCTACACTTGTTGATGCTCCCTCGTCCTCGCATGCACAACATGGCATGGCGGCGCCGCGGCACTTTGTGGCTGGCGTGATCTCGCACAGCACGCACGCACAGACCTAAGGCCACCTCTTTTCCTTGTTGCTGAGACACGACGCCGCCGTGCAACACTCAATCGCAAGGCCCTGCTCGTCCCTCGACCCGGTGCCCTCTGCCTTGTTCGGGAGTTCGCGGAGGTATGCTCTCGAACGGACACCAACGTCGCTCCCACACGCGACCGCACGCCGTGCACACCTCGCAGCCACGCCGCGCCCAACTCCTTGGAGCCTCGGCAAGACACCCGCTGAACACGCACGAACACACACAGACCCAAGAATGGCACTGGGTTCGCCCTGTCCTGCCTGCGACACCATCACGATGGCACAGACACGCACACTCGATGGTCACCACGGCCACTGGAACAGGCACGTTGTCCGCCGCCCAGGGAAAACGGCCAAGGCACTGCCTTTCTGACTTGCCGCTCCTCCCACCGCGCTGCACGGACGCCGGCTCTGCCTTGCTGCGCTCTTTGCCAAGGCTACCGCACGGGCCTAGGAACACCCACTGTCGTGCGTGAACGCCATGGCAATAGCGCTGCCATGACAAATCATCGTCCCCACTTCGTCAAGCCTTGACATTCACCTATGGCCTAACCTATGAGTCCTGTCCCGCCAGGATACATCCTTAGAGCCTAATCACGTCCGTTAAAAGCCACCGGTGCACCTTAGCACCATCGTGAAGCTCGCACGACGACCTCCAAGGCCACGGAGTGGAGCCGTGCCCTCTTCTCCGCTCAAGCCTAGCCCGCCATGCCGTCATGTCCTCTTAGCCTTGAACCACAGCACGCCCGTCACCTGTGCGTGCGCATCCATGGATTGCCATGAACCATGCCACGTGTAGAACACCTCCACTAGCAACCCTGCGTGGCATAACACCCACACGAGCTGAATGCTCTCGTTGAGCCCCCGGGCATCTTGCAAGCACCAGGCATGCGTCCTTCTCTCGCCACTAGGACATGGGAACCCAAAGCCATAGCTATCGAGGCCTTTGTCGCCGAGCGGCCTTCGTTGTGCCATATGTTCACTAGCGCTGCTCGATTCACAGCTGTTGGGAACAGCCTTGCTCACCCCATGTAAACATAAGAGAACCCCGCGGCCTCGCCACATAAGATGTCACACCACCATGGTCGCTTTTGCCAAGCATGGCCATGCCAAGCCCTATGTCGCCACACGTGCCGTCACCCGCGCACGTTTGAACCACCTTGGATCAAGGCACGAGACCACGATGCGATGACCCTCTACCTACCATGCACGGACCTATGAGCCAAGCTTGCTAGGTGTCCGTCTAGCCACACCAACCACAATCGCGCTCACTCAACCTGAGCAGAGCCGAGCCAAGCCTAAGATCCTTTTGCCAGACTCGTTACGACATCCGAGTGCCCACGACCTTGGCCGTCCCATTGTTGGGGCTGAGTCGATCTGACGTAGCCATACCACCAGCCTACACGTGCACCACCATGACTTGGCCACAACATGACCGAGTAGAGTCCCATCTTGCAACCGTGCGACCACCTCAGCATTCAAGTGTGGTAATGCCAAGACTGACCTAATTCTAGCCCTTGTCTTTGACAGACCTCCACTTGAGAGTTTCGCCTTTACCCAAGCCTAGCTTGACATAACTCTGGCAGTCCAACCCTGGTGGCCTTGAGGACCTGACGCTGTCATAAGGGGCCGTCACCCTTGTGTCCTTGACAAACCCAGTTTCATCATGGCACTTAACTCAGACCTGAAGCCACCTTGCGCCTACCAAAGATTAGGTCAAGCCACAGGTTCACAACCATGTATGAGTGAATTTGGCTCTTCTTCTTTCTTTTGGCTCTTTTGTGATAACTGGTAGGTTATAGGTTATCGATTGGACATGAGACAACTGTAGAGGAGGACCCGTGAAGTGGAGCCGACCTGGAGGTGGAGGTTCACGCTGAACATCTACACCAACTGACGAAGACTTGTACCACTACTACCTCGACATCGCAGGTGTCATGGCAGCACTTTTTACATAGAGAATCCTATTAAGCATTGCAAAGTAGATCTGCTAGCGCTTTACATTTATTCCCTTACTAGATTAGGTGTTGCATGGTATTGTCGGAGCCTTGATTGCGTTGATTGAAACCACTTCACCCTGATCACCTAGCTCTGCGCTCGCACTTATATATGCATGTCTGCTTGCTTGCATTACTCCATCATACTTACATATAATCCTTGATATGTGATGTGTGTGGATGTTATGGTTATTTCGTGGATGAGTGATTCTGGTGTGTGTCTTGGGTGAGTAGCGAGGGTTGAGTCGACTGGACAGGATCCTACGACGAGTCTTTGGGACGAGTCTCGCCAGGGGGGTGCGACCTGGACATCCCCTATGAGAGGTACCTGTGGCGGGTGCATGTGAGATGAGGAGATCCCGAGGTGGAGTGTCTTTGTGGGATGAAGCCCCAGGATGGGGGTACCGTCGAGGCACGGGGTGTTGGTTATCCCCTTTGAGAAGATATCCTGTCCGGTCCCCCTAAAGACTGGTATGTCTTGAGAACTAGAATCATAGGACCCTACGTGCACACCACTCGCTCCTGAATGGGCGGTAGACGATTACCCGACTAACTAGGATGGTGCCACTACTACTAGGTTGGAAGGTGATAGTGTAGGGAGGTACGGGCATGGGGGCCCACACCCTTCTAAGACAACGTAGTGACCTCTGGGGGCCCGGTACTACGTCTCACAGTCTCAGCGTTTCGGTGGACTCCGGGGTGGCCCAGGGCTGAGTGGTAGGGTGGCACCATACCGGTTGGGAGGCAGTCGGTATCAGCCTAGACGGGGGCCACCGTCGATGATGGTGATCTTGTGGATTTCCAGGTGTACACGCTCTGCAGAGTTGATCGATCTATACGTATAGCCACGTCCTCAGATATGGACATTCCTATGACCTACGCTTTACTTGATTAGTGAGAGGTGTCCTTTCTTCTTCTCCCCCTGGGTTTGTTGGTTTCCGGCTTGCGCCGTTGAGGCAAGGCACGAGAGGGAGTCGTCCTTGTCGCCTAGAGAGTGAGAGTGTGGTGAGACGTGTGGGGTGGGATGGATGGATGGTTGGGATGAGATACTTGTGTTATATTTTTATCGCTACTCTGCATGCGCTAAGGATGTAAACCACAGCCAAACTATTAGGATCGCCAGATCCCTTTATTTTCTATTTTCCACTAAAGCTCATCGGTGTTGACCATGGCCTGCACACATCTGGCGGTGTGCAGATTTTTTGACTTGCAGTGATGTTGAGATTGGTAGTTGGTTTCATTCTACACTCGGTGTGCAGATTTTTTGACTTGTAGTGATGTTGAGATTGGTAGTTGGTTTCATTCTACACTCAAGGATGCCTCTGGATGGGAGATCGCCCAGCTTCGCTTCCACGATAGGATAACAGTGTTTTGTTCGTTGTTGGTTGTAACCAAAATATTTTAATATATTTATTTGTGCACTCTGATGTTGTATGACTCTGTAATCATCTGTAATATGGATGCCCGTAATAGCTGAGGTATCTTGGGACTATCACAGAGGGGCAAAAGATCGGAATTTCTATTTTGGAAATCCCGGTCTGCTACAGCTCCCCAGTGCGAATCCGGCGAGGCCCATCCCGTGCACGGCTCCTCCGGTGCCTCATCACGGGCTCCCTCCCGCATTGCCATCGAGGCTCCCCTGCTCGGTCTGTCGCTCGAATGAGGCAGACGAGCGAGACGCTCCTTGCTCCTCTTTGCTTTGTGATAGCTTAGCTAATAGAGCATTGAGATGATAGGTAGGTTCTGATTGTCAGTGACTATTAAAAGGATTTGGCGGCTCCTGCTGGAGCAGAGGCAAAAAATAAGACCCTCAAATATGAGGAGAAGCCCTAAAATCAAACGTAGTACGTAGGGCCTCTAATTCATGGGCTCCTGCTGAAGATGCTTTGGTCAGACCACATGGCAACACAAATCTCCCCGCCCGCATACCTAGACAGAAGTCAACCATCGACTATCCCTTCCTCTCCCTTTTTTTATCTTATTGCTCCTCCAACTTTAAAATTAAACATATTATCCCTTAACCCTTAAATGGTTTTCAAGGTGGTTTCATACTTTTTAATTTTAAAAAGTTGATAAAGATCAGATCTAAAAATGTCTCTAAGATTTGAAAATTCCAAAAATATTTATAGAAATAGAATGGGACACTACAAACTCAAATAAAATATTTGAATGCCGTGAAAGTAAAAGCTTCTAAAAATGAGACTTTGGGTGGGGGTTTGGGGGAGTTGATACTTATTTTTGGTACTACTAGATAAATGTCCGTGCATTGCAACATGAACAAAATAATGTTATGGTAATTTTAAGTTTAAATGTGTTGTAACATTGGTGGCACTAAACTTCTTTCCAGCTCTCTGATCACGAGCTCAATCATTCAATCACCCTATAGTTGTACTAACTGCCTCCTAATTCCTTGTCCACCATTTGTTCAGAAGTTGGAGCTATTCTTTCCTGATGAGGTCGTAGTGCACATTGGCCTTCAGGTACTCTGCCCCACACGCCTCCTACATGGAGTAGGCGAGGTGCAGTGTGGCATCTGACCACGTGTGGCTAATGAATTGGATCCCCATTTGGAGCCCTCCATTGTTGTACCCAACAGACATAGTGATCGCCCACATCCCAAGGAAGTTCCTCATGATCGAGTATCGCACAAGCACAGCTGCAAAATTTTCAGCCATTAGAAGCCCGATGAGAGACGCATGTCAACTCCTGAAGAATATAATCATCTCCTTGGCCAATCATTAAACCGCAGGCCAGCATAGGCCTCCTCGTCGTGCGGCTGCGGCATCGTATCGCCCTCAAGGACCCTCGCATTACCCTCCGCATACCACTTCCACTTAGAAAACAAACCCAAATCTTTCTTAGTAACTAGAGAAGCCCCAAAATCAAAAGATTCAACCTCTGGTTTGGATGCGCCATCCAAGCCCACAACCAGTTTCGCGGTCTGCTTAGGGCCTGTTTGGCAGAGCTCCTCCCTAGCTCTGGCTCTGGCTCCTACGAAGAGCCCTGCTAAACTTATTTCTGGAGGAGCCATTTTTCAGTAAAAAGTAGAGGAGCCGGAGCCGTTCTGGAGCCACAAATTATGGCTCCTCCAAAACGGCTCTGGCTTCTCTGGAGAAGCCTCTCAAGAGGAGCCATACCAAACACCCCCTTAGTACGAACCATCACTAACAAAAGCAAGATAACCGCTTTGCCCACGAAACACAAACCAAGCCATCGAACAGCTACGAAGCGAGTAGAACAACTCACCGGTACTCAAGCTGAAGTAAGGCCAACAGATCCACTCGCCAAAGAACCTTCAGCAACAACAACCCTCGCCAAGCGCCCAACCTCCGCTCAATGAAAACCTTTGCACAACATCTCATCGCAGTGTGGCAACAATAGACAACATGTGAGCCCAAGAACGCATCCCACCTACTGCTTCTACTTATAGGCACAAAACCCCCACCATGCGCCTGTGGGAATCGGGGTGATCCTGAAAAACGAGGAGTGACTCACCGAAACATGCAAAAACACGTCCCATTTTGCGCCATCACGCATAACTAACTCCTCAAAAGACGCACCCATCAAAATACCTCGAGTCCATCACTAGTAGCCAAAGGCAGATGGGGCGACGCTTGGGCCGGGGGGGGGGCGCTACGGGCTTGAGCTCCGCTGGTTTTGCGCTACTTCGGCCCATCAGGCTAGACCAAACCCCCGAGGGGGTACTATCGGGGGAAACGCCTCTAATGCGCCACCCCAGTCCACCCTCGCCCACAAGCTAGACCCTCGTCCACCCTCAGCAGAGTCGCCTTCCTGAGCAGTATCCACAACGAAGGTTTCCTAACTAACCCTTCCAACATAGGTAACCCCGATCCAATGCAGCTGCAGATCTGACATCGCCCAGCGAAGGTCCCCTCGCGAGGAGGCATGACCCTTGTGGAGCCGGATTTGCGTTGTCTGACGGATGACGGAAGATAGTGGTACCAGGAACGGTGTTCACGGCGTCGTCAACTGTAACACGCTTGGGTGTTAAGCATGCATTAACATCCCAAAGCATGATCATTAGCATCACATACATGTTTATCATCACATGCAATATAAGTTGAAATTAAATTGAAGTGTGAAAAACATCTGTTTCAACCCTAAATTATTGCATTTGCTTGCTAAGAGTGGTAAAACTTGTTTGGCTATACCTTTAAATGACTTAGAATTAATTATCATGATTTTTGGAGCAACTTTTGTATTCAAATCTCCCCAAATTTTGCCTTTAAAAATATTCTAGAAAAATAAGTTTTTATTTTAAAATTGAACTTTAAATCATTAATTCAAAATCTGTTTAGAATTTTGAAAAGTGCCCTAAATGAAAGTTGTAGAGAATTAATTTTTGAATAACTTTTGTTTTGGGGACAACTTTTGAAAATGTTTTTTTTCTCCTCCAAAATTTGAATTTGAATCAATTTAGCAAATCTGGAAATTTATTTATACAAGAAAAAGGAGTTCTCAGCTTTACCGGGCCGCCGCCCCACTTCCGGCCCAACGGCCGAAGCCGGCCTGGTCTGCCCCGTGTCCCGCCCGCGATCCTCGCACCCGCTCCTCGCCTCTCCCTCGGCCCAGCCCAAGCCGCACGCCTCCTCCATCGCTCGCGCGCGTGACGCCGCTCCGACCGCGCTCAGGCGGCCATCGCCGCGTGGTGGCCGCATGCCGGCAACGCCCAGCGCGTGGCCGCTGTGGCCCCTGCCGCCCCGCGCTTACCCCGCCCGGAGCCGCCTACACTTATTCCCTCTCGCTCGGCCTCGCTCGCCTCGCCAGCGCCCTCAGCGCAGCAGAGCAGCCGCCCGGCCGCAGCGCCATTGCTGCGGCAGCCTAACCTCGCCACCGAGGTTCCTCCGTCCAATTCCGCCCGCACTAGCCTTCCTTTCCCCCTGACTGACCTCGCAAAGCCATTGGAGGCTCACCTCGGCAAGGTAAGCGGCCGATTTGGCCATCTTCCTCCCCGCCGATGAGCCCGCCGTCGCGACTCCCGTCGGTCACCCCTTCCCGCCATCGCATTCTTCTCCTCCCCGTGCGCACCCCGACCGCCTCCGCTCACTGGAACTCATACGCCTCTTCGTGGCCCTTGCCATGGCCTGCTCCGGTCTGGCGCCGACGAGCCGCGCCACCGCCTCCACCATGGCCGCCTTTGTGCTTGCTTCGCTCCGCCTCTTGCCCCGCTAACTACCTCCTTGAGCTCGCACGGTTGTGGGGAGTCGACTGGTGCTGACCTCGTCGCCGGCAACCTCGCCGACGGCGAGATTCCACCGGTCAAACGCTCCCCCTGCTCGGGTTCGGCTGACCGGTGGGGTCAGTTGACCCGTGGGCCCTGGCTGTCTGTCTCTCTGTGTGATTCGGGGGTGATCCTGTGGGGTGCACTTAGCATTTTCAGCGACAAATTTTAAAAAGAGTTTAAGAAATGTTTTTTAGAAAATTACATAAGAGCTTTAGAAATTCATAACTTGCTCATTTTAGCTCCAAAAATTGTGAAACAAATTTTGTAGTGTTTCTCATAAGTAGATCTATGACTTAAAAATATTGCATGTTAGTTTTGTGATACTTTTCTAGGTAGATTTATTTAATCTTTATAATTGCTGATATCGTAGAAAATGTATAGTAAATAGAATATTGATCAGAAAAATATGGATCATGTTCCATTAGTATTCTTTAGTGATGTACTTTCTAGGAAAAATATGTGCCATGCATGTTCTGTAGAAAAATTTTTATGTGTAGTACAAGTGCTTATTATTGTTGATAATTGTTATTTTTGATAGAGAGAAAAATATGAATAAAACATGCATATAATAATTTTTCTATAGTGATTATTTTTTGTATAGAATGTAGGAAAAATGCTAAATCTGTTGGTTGATACTTTTCATAGTATAAAGTATTTTTATGCTCATTTTTAGGCCCTAGCTTGTTATTTTTGTGTAGGCAGTTCTAGTACTCTAAATGTAATGGAATTTTTGTGGCATGCTAGATTAGATGATAGTAAGATACTGTAATTTTCTCAGATTTTCTGTGCTACCAAAATAGGTGTTGTTGTTCAAACCTAATTGCAATTAGGATTTAATTAACATTGTTAATGCACGACTAATTAATAAGATTTGTTTTGGTGTATCTTTGAAGCATCTTAGTTTTCTGGGGTGACTTGGCATGGTAGAGAATGTTTGTAGTAGTATATTAGTACATGTTCTTGGATGATGTGGACTACCTTTTAGAAGAGTTGTATTCCTACTTTATACAATAAAGTAAACCTATTCATCTACATCCCATTCATGATGATCATTACATGTCATCTCTGCAATGCACCTAGGCATGAGCACTTATACATTTGCATCATACAGGATCGCAAGAAGTAACTCCGGTAGCAGTTCCCGAGGAGCCGGAAGAGCAGCCCGAGGTGCAAGAGTAGGAAGTGCCCGAAGCCGACGAGGAGGTCGGTGAGGATCTTCCAGAGTGTCCCGACCACCGCCCGAGCTCTTTCGAAAGAGGCAAGCCCCGGAGCATTTCTCTTCCGGTTTGTAAATATTTGATTAATGCTTTACTTTAACTGATGCATTACGTTTAGGAGTTGTTTACAACCGTTGCTGCATTATACCTTGTTTACCCTGTTCTACCATATCCTTATTACCTTGGTGTTTGCAGTCAAGAAATGCTTAGCTTGCTTAGAGCAACCGCAATGTTTGCTATAAGGCAGTCCATAGGATTAAAATATTTGCTATCAGGTAGCTGGAACATTGTGAGACCAGTCTATAGGGTAGTCCATAGCAAAAGGTACCCATAAGCTTATGGACTACCCATAAGGAATAAAAAATATTACTTTTTCTCACTCCTCTCTCTCTCTTTCTTGGTTTTGCACAGGATTGTAAAGAGAAATATTTTTTATATCATATGGGACCCACCTTATGTACTACTTGTTGGCTGAAACATTGTAGAGACAACAATAGCTATAGTCCACTGACACAAAAGCTGTCCATATGGACTACTTAGCCATATACATTGTGGTTGCTCTTAGACCGGTAGAAGTCGGGTGATTTCCTGTCACCTGCGAGCTATAGGTGGTTATCTGGATCTGCTTGAAAAAGTATGTCATCTTAGAATAACTAAGTGTTAATGTGAAATTGAGACCGGACGGAGACTTGTAGGGTTTCGGACTGTAGTGTTTTTCGTCTGTGTCGATTAAGGACCGACCGTTGTTGGGCCTCGAGTCATGTTGAACGCATGCCTTACATTTAGCTGGCCGAATAATGTACCTTTCGATTGCGAAGCTGAGAGATTATTCGGGTCGAGTGGATTGTCCGCAACGCACTGTACCAGAGCAGGTGTCGTAGGACACGGGGGCGCGATGATAAGGCCAAAGTGCAGTCGGGCGGCTCTCAGGTACATGTGGTTCCTGACAAACTCAAGACTTTACCTGAATGGTTGACTCGGTGACCAATATCTCACTTTAGCGGGTGAGTGAGGTTTGTGTGAGGAATAAATTACCAGCTGGTTAATAATTGATTCGAATCGCCATCGTTCACTGGATAGTGAACACCTGACTTGAGTTACTTCATCGTAGTAATATGGATGGAACACTTGGACAGTTATATGGAATATGACATGATGGAAATTGTTAATGATCATTGGTTATCCTTACCTGTTTAATTGCATGTTACTCTAGTACAGGTGCAAATGTAATTGACAGGTTAATAAAGATTTAACTTGATGCAAAGCTTCTGGAAAAGATTCTTTAAATACTAAAAATGCCTTTTTGCAAATAAGTCAGCTATCCTACCATAAAGCCTGTCATGATCCTTGGTGTCAATTTATTTTTGGTTATGTCGGGTAAGTCTAGCTGAGTATCTTCTCGTACTCAGGGCTTTATTCCCACTTGTTGCAGATGAGCAGATATATTACGACTACTGTATCAACTGTCTTTATGTTGCGATGGGTGAAGCTTAAGACCATGGGCAGTGGTCATTCCATACTTCTCGTCTGATACTTTTGTGATCAGCAGTTGACACTTTATTTCGAACTCTGTGTGAGTGTGTGTGGTTTGAACTAAATGCTTCCGCTACTTTTATTTAAACTTGGTTTATAATAACTATATTTAAACTCCGATGTATTTGAACGTCCTAAATAAATTATACTAATATTAATCAATGATTTTATAACAGTGGCTGCACATCCATAATGTTTAGTGGTTCAATGCGTACGAACGTTTTCTCTTACGGGCCGGTGCTGGACCGCTCAACCAGCACAAATATCGGATCGAGTGGACAACACATTGCTGTGATACGTGTGGTGATTCGCCTTTGGGCGTTATAACATGCAAGACGCAGGGTGTTTCTTGAGAATGTCTACCAGAGCCCTCTCTCGACACATTGCTTTGTGGAGAGGTTTCTGGAGGATTTGTCGGTGATCAGACCGGCTATGGGGAGCAGCAGGAGCAGCCCGCGGATGACGCCAAGATGGCTACCCCCGCGCGGTAGGTTGTGCAAAGGTGAATGTCGACGTGGCATTGGCCAAGAATTCCAGCTACTCGGCTGCAGCTGCAGTGGCAAGAGATGAAGCCGGAAATTTTCTGGGAGGCCTCTGTCCTGGTGTTGGAGTGGTAGAAGCGGTAGCATGCCGATCCGCGTCGTCATCCCCAGATATGGTAGGAGTTGGTGCCCTTACTCTGTACTTTCCTGCAGTCCTGATCCCATGAAAATGGATCTATTCGTCCCATTAAGTTGTGGCCACTACAGATTATAAATGCTTAGATCGAGGAGTGCGGTTCTTTTTATGGTTGGTAACTAAATCTTGGTCACTACAGATCGGAATCGGAGATCTTCTTCTGAGTAACTGTTGTATTTATAGTTATCGATTTTTATGAAGGAAAAATTTATTATATTATAAGGATACGGCGTTTGCATCATGTTCTGAGTTGACAGTATTGTTTTCTCCTTACTAGATTATTCTTCAGTCCTGAAATTAACAAGTATACAGTAATAATTCAATTATACTTACTGACGGATGACCATATTCTATTCTCAACATTCTATATCTGTTTTTGAAATTTCTGACAATATTTCTTATATCCATTCGGGTGGACAGGTAGATAACAGGAATAAGAAAACGTCAATGTCAACAAAGAATTACTTCTCCGCAGTAGAGAAGAAGCAGTGAGAAATTCTCATTCTATATTCTTTTATATACGTGTGTATAGTAAAATTGCCTAGTTAATTAATTCGTTCATGAACTGTGGTAAAGTGATAATTACTGTAGCAGTCTGATACAGCAGATTAGAGATGCACTGGCTGGTACTTAGAGATGGGGACAAATGGTTTAGTACGTGCGTTATGTACGTCAGTTCTATAATTTTTTTCCTTTTCATATAAATTTTTGTGGCTATATTTCCTATTAAATTCCTGAAATTCATTGTGATTACTATGAGTTTTAGTTATCTTTTTCAAACTTGTGCAGACAGTGGTAAATCTTCTGATTTGTTTACTGAATTCTATGATGTAGAATAACAAGCGATGAGAGGTGATTGGAGAAGAGATCTTGCAAGGTCATTACGGGTATCCCTTCAAGTATATACGTAAGGTTTCTTGTTTATATTATGGCGTTGTTTGATTTGGATCATCATTAGTATATATACTTGTGAACTGATCTATAGTTTAATATTATAGCTATTTTGCTTTAATTCCATGTACAAAATTTATCTAGCTATCTAAAAATTGTCTGACATAGTTCTGATGACAAGTCAGTCCAATGTATAGGAGATGGATACTAGCCATGGGTCTAAATGAAACTTTAGTTCTAGAAGAGCTGCTTAGGAACAGCCGAACAGGTATATAGGCTCAGTTGTTTTTCTTCACTGAGATTTATAAATTCAAAGAAAATCGCGTCCTTCTAAATATGTTCTTAATTAATGAAGCACTCTATATTTCGCGCAGGGAAAATATATGACATTTTGGATGTTCAGAAGATTATTGAAGGATGAAGAATAAGATTTCCCCTGAAGATTAGTATTCTATGAGTGGTGTTACACTGGTGTATGTTTATTTTCATTGTGGAACTTCATAGTTAGTGAATCATTGTATACAATTACAGATTATGACATTTTATTGTATTTATATAGAATCGTTTACTTAATATCAATTATTTAATAATATCTTGAGTTCCAAAGATATATTGTTTTATGCTTGTGGCTGTTGGATGTAAGATATCCAATTAATTTAGCAAGCTATTTATACTAAAAAACGGCATTTATAAATTGTAAAAACAAATCCTAGAAGCACGTGGCATATTCTGCCAGCAACACATATATATGTTGTTGTATATTCATTGCTAGTATTGCAACACTTATAGCCCTCTTACCAACGCATATGTATGTGTTGGAGTAGATCTTTGCAACGCCACTTTAAGCAACGCATGTAGGATGCGTTGGTATAGATCCCACCAACACTTATTCGGGTTTGTAGCAACACATATATGCGTTGCTAAAGGGGTGTTCCTCTTGTAGTGAAATCATATTTTATTTACAAAACCCAGTTGCATAATTATTAATCAAGATATGATTTAAACCATAAAATTTCAGAATTAGTAATATGGTAAACACTGTCACTAACGCGTAGATCTCGTTGCTATGAATCTAACGCAACTCAAATGAGCTAAAACGGATCTAAAACGTAGAAGATATGATTTAAACAAGATCTACTTTATTAAAGTAATAGATTAAATCTCACATCAGAACTTAAAAATAGAAAACCTAACCAACAGTAACACTAACAGTATAACAAGTTTGTAAAACTCTTCTACACGTTACTACGATCACATAGACATAAAGATCACGAAATTTGGATTTAAAACGTAAAAGTTATGAGTTTTCTAAGATTTCCTATAGATAAATAATTACTTTAATATAAACTCGAAAATAAATTATCTCAAACCTACTATACAGTTCTATCATCATGTAGAGCTCGCAAATATGAATCTAACGCAATTTGAATGGATCAAATCGGAGTTAAAACGGATAATTTATGACTAAAACTAACTCAGTGGCAAAACTGTAAATATCAGAAAACGTATTTTTCAATTACCGATACGAAATACGCTTTCAACAGATCAAAACGAACGCGGGATAATACGTTTTGGACTGCGGTTTGACAACTTAAATCTTACAGGGACTCTTTAGCAAGATTCACAGGCGAACCGGTATCTTTAAATAACGGCCGTCCGATTTAAAATGGACGGTGCAGATCGGATCGGGGAGAAGACCGGCGGCGCTCCGGCCGGAATCGGGCCCGACGGCGACTCTCCGCGGCGGCGCCATGACTGGAAACCGCAAAACCTCGATTCCCGGCATCATTCAGCAAGCGGAGAGCACGGGAAGAAGACCGAAGCATGGCGAACTCACCCCGCGCGAAGATGGGACCGGAGGATGACCGGAAGGCGGCGGCTAGCTCGCGGTGGCGGACGGTGGAGGCGGTGGTGCTCACGGTGGCGGCGCTAGGCGATTGCGACTGCTCCAAAAGGATGGGATGGGAGCGGAATAGTGCGGGGGTCCCGTTTTTATAGCCCGAAGGTGGCCTCAAGAGAGGAAATAGGGAGATTGAGCCGCGGATTCGATCGGTGGAAGAAGGAAAGCGAATCCCGCCGTCGTCGGGAGGAGGAAGAAAGGAAAGGTGGAAAGAGACACTGACAAGCGGGCCCCTCGTGTCAGCGACTCAGAGCGACTACGCGCGCGACTAGGCCAGCAGGCCGCGGCTTGGGCTCGGCCCACGCGGGAGCGGGGCGCTGGCGCGGGAGAAAACGGGCCGCGCGCGGGGAAAATGGGCTGCCGGGCCGAAAACGAGAAGAAAGAAGGTTTTCATTTTCTTTTTCCTTTTCAATTATTTCAAAGCATTTTCAAATGATTTTCAAATCAAATTTGAATTTGATCAAACCACTCATCTCAAAAATTTAAATGCAACAGCATGAGTGCACAAACATGTTTCTACTCTTATATTTGATTTTAAATTTATAAAAATTATTCTTATTCTAAATTTGCATGCTTCACAAAAATAAATATAAAAATCATATTTTTTTCTACTTTTCTTCTTTTCAAATTTTTAGGGTGTTACAATTCTACCCCCCTTAAAATGAATCTCGTCCCGAGATTCGGAAGATGATGATAAAAGAGATAGGGATAGTTCGTCTCTAGATTGTTCTTTACTTCATCGTGTAGCTCCATCGTCTTGATAAGAATTCCGTCTTACTTTGCATACATGTAACTAATTCCAAGATTTTTAACAAATGCTCCAAACAATACTCTGGTATCTCCAATCACTAGGCACCTTTCCTATAATATGAATTTTCTTCCTTAAAATACTTATCTTCCAACAGAGCCTGACGAATCTCTTAGTCAGAAGGAATTTCTACTACCAACCTTCAAAACATTAATGATTCTGGTCAAGTTGCTCAAATTTGGAATACGATTCTTAATCCTTGGTGTCACCCGAACCTTCTTAGCATTATTCTCCATTGCTAAGGGCATCGGCTGCGACTTTTACTTCTCCAAGTAATAGCACTTTTCCAAGTCCTAATCCATTTCATTCCAACGAGGATATCACAAATTCAAGACCAACTTAGCGAAGATGTCCTGTAGATTCTTGTGACCCTCCTATATGTCACTTTTCTTCCAAAAGACAGTACTTCATAGTGGAAAACTCCAGATAACACGTTAGGTAATTCAACCCACACTTCCTTAGTTGACTTAATGAACAAGGTACTATATTTTTCTTCTTGTATAAGGACACATCCCACACCTTGACAAGGTGCATCATTGTAGATATGAAGCTCTTGTCTGGATCTGACAAAGCTAATACTTGGGTTTTACTTCAACCTTTTCTTAGACTCCTTCAAACATTTGCCTGAGGTCTCTTGAGCTAAACGAACTTAAAAGCTTCTCCAAAGTTATTTGTTCCTCTGCTATGACTCCAGTAAACTCATGGTCCACTTTGCTATCCTTGGTGTACCTATCTTCTACTTGATCATTCTCGTCTCCCTTAGGTAAAAGTCGATCACCTTGATACTCAATTCTTTTCCCTGACGGTGTTGTTAAGAGCATTGTGCACCGAGTACCATGAATCACTCCTTTGCATGCACAGAGCCATCCATTACCAAGAACCACGCGAATTTTAAATGACTCCAACACAATGAGTATTGCGGTGAAGTTTTCCTTGTTTATGACAAGACTGATATTCGGGCATATCTGATATGTCTGCATTTCTCCCACTAGGGTTTGAACTAGCAAAGGCCTCCTCATTGGACACTTCACCATCTTGCACGTCTCTTCCATGTCGGCGGAAATGAAAGAATGCGAAGCACTAGGGTCAAATAAAGCAAAAACTTGTACTGAGCTTACTTGAATATAACCTCCCACTACTTTGGTAACTCCATGAACTTTATCTATATCCACATTGCTCAGTCTTCCATTGACATAGTTTAGTTGCGCTTTGCTTCCTTGAGCAGGCTTCTTATGGACTTTTCTTTTTTCGCTTTCGTTGTTGTGGATTCTGACTTAGTTCACTCCCAACTTGCTCTTCAACATTGTTGTTTTGATAGTGCTCGACTTCATCATACCCATAACATCCTTCAATGGCAGAAACATCAATCTTTTCCCACATATTAGTGCGAGACGTCATATAGGGCTCCTGAGTCATGAGACACTACACTTCCTGTCATCAAGTGACCAACATCAGCAACACGAGCAAGTATAGATGATCATAATCATGAACTATCCAAAAGGACAACTCTCGTCTCCATGGACCCAAAATTATCAACCTTGTTCACAGGACATTTTTGCTCAAGAGTGGCAACTCAATCATGGAGACTAACCAATACTTCCAAGTAAAGAGTTCAATCTTAATAATCCTTCTTTACATTGGCTACCCCCCTTAAAATAAGGGACACCAAATAGGGTAGCTTGAACCTTTTTCTTCTAGATGAGCTACTTAGCATAAAGTGTTCTGACATCCCAATAATACTCTTGTGCATGGGTAAGAACAAGAAATCTGAAATTTCTCACGAGCAGAAAATCAGCAGTGCAGTAAAACAGCTGTAACTCTCATTTTGTTAATCCAATGAAGCTGTAGTTTACACCGATGGAAAGCTTATAAAATTCTATGCAACTTTCTTATAGAACACACTTCCAGATTCTGTAGTTAACTTGGTCGAAAACAGTACTTATCAGAAACTATTCCAGGTTTATGACAGCACATATACATTGCCTTATGCTTTTTGTATCTCCCAAACCAAAACAACTATGAGGGTGGTTCTTGCATTTAGAGAGAGATGTTTGAAGTCCACTCTTGTCCAGAATTCTCTCATGATTTTTGGTCTTTCAAGAACAGAGATATAAGTTGATAAAGACAGGCTGCTCCGAAAGACAAGATATAGAAAGCAGGTGATAACCAAAACCCAGCTATTTATTTCATTAATCCTTATACCTTATACATATAAACTAAATGAAATCATGGTCAAAACCCACGAGATCATTCCACTCATTACAAAATTCCAACTCAAGCATAAACATAAGCACAAAGCAACTAAACACTTAAATGTTCATTAGCCACACATTAAGACGACTCAACTTGGCTACTAACGGTTTTATTACACGGGACATAAATCCTATTCCTTAAACATGGTGTGATTGTAGCAGTATCCAAAGTAGATAACGTCTCTTACATTCCTTATTGCTTTATATGAACATCTGAATCTCTGCATCTACCATTCTTATAACTCATACCTTAAGATGGGTCAACCTGGCATCCCTCCGGTGTAGATTTAATACCCTCATACTCAATCCTTTCTCCTAAAAGTGTAGTTAGAAACACTGAACATTGGGCATACTCAATCACTCCTTTATAAGTAGATAACCAGTCTATTCCAAGGATAACATCAATGCCCATTAATTCCAAAACAATGAGGTTTACCTTAAAATTTACCCCCTTTATGTCCAGACTAACTTTTGGGCATATGCGGTCTGCCTTTATTTCACCTCTTGGAGTTTCAACCATAACTGTTTTCCCCCTTGGAAGCATAAGTATGTTATGATCTTTTGCATATTGTCTAGCTATGAACGAATGTGAGGCACTAGGGTCAAACAAAACCTTGGCATTTCCTGAACTTACTGGAATTGATCCAAACACGACCTCCTTAGCTCCAGGAATGGTGGAAATATCCACATGTTTCAACCTTCCATGGATGTAATTTCTCTTTAATTTATTTCCCTGCACATGCTCCTTTTTGACATCCTGTCCTGGGTCTTGCTGTTGTTGATTCTTCTGTGGGCAAGATTTGATATAATGTCCTTCCTGCTGGCAATGATAACACTTTCTCTTAGCTGGATCTTTTGTGATGTCATACTCCAAGGAACTGTTGTTTGGTATGCTGCTATCTTGCTGGCCATAAAAATTCACCTTCGTCCCTTTGGCTTGTTTCCTAGCTTGTTTGGCCTTTCGGGGTGGATACTCCTTATAAGTAACTGTCCATCCATCTATGACTACTTCATAGGGAGTAGTTTTAGCGGGAGGGGCTTCTAACTCTTCAGGGTTTGGATTTGTTTGACAGGGGATCAGGGCTGCATGTGATAATGTAGTATAACTCACTTGCTGATTGCTTTCCACTAGTGGTTCTAATGAGATTGCCCTTCTCTTCTTGTCCATGTTGATCTTAAAATTTGGATCCACCTTGACTTTTGTAACACCCTAAAATTTTGAAGAAATGAAAAATAGGAAAAATATGATTTTTATATATTTTAGTGAGCATGCAAATTTAGAATAATAATAATTTTTATAAATTTAAAATCAAATATAAGAGTAGAAATATGTTTGTGCACTCATGTTGTTGCATTTAAATTTTTGGTTTGAGTGGTTTGAACAAATTCAAATTTGGATTTGAAAATCTTTTGAAAATTTGTTTTGAAAAATTAGAAAAGAAAAAGAAAATCATTTTCTTTCGGTTTTTAGCCCAGAGCTCGTCTCAGGCCTGCTAGCACGCGGCCCACTTCTCCCGCGCTCGCCATCTTCCGCGTGGGCCGAGCCCAGCCAGCGGCCTGCCGGCCCAAGGCGCGGCCTGCTAAGCCCAGCGCGCGCGCAGCCGCATTGAGCCGCCGACATGTGGGACCCACATGTCAGCGTCCTTTTCCCCTTTCCCTTCTTCTTCCTCCGGTTCTTTCCATCGACGAACGCCGCTCCCTCTCTCTTTCCCGGTTCGGTGATCCGAAATCCTCTCCAAATCTTTCTTCTTTCCATAACAGGTGACATCTAGGAGCTATAAAACGGAACCCCGAGCCTCCCCGCTCCTCATTGACCCCTAAAACCCTAGCCTCGACGTCCCGGGAGAGCCACCGTCGGAGCTCCGCCTCCACCGCCGCCTTGCCGAGCTAGCCGCCGCCCTCCGGTTGCTCCTCGGTCTCGTTTTCGCGCGGGGTAAGGTCGCGGTGATGTGCTCTTTCTTTTGGTGCCTTCGGTTCGGCGTTTGGTGCTCGGGAGGGTCGTCTTCGCAAGCTCCGGCGAGCTCGGGCTCCGTCCGGCAATGGCGCCACCGCAGGAAGCCGTTTCGGCATGTTCTCGGCCCTCGTATTTGCACCCCATTGAATTCGCTAGACCCTGTGCTACGCGTAGGTGCCCTCGGCTCGGTCTAGGGTGGCCGGAATCACCGTACCGGTGATCACCGACGAGCTCGGGCCGTCGGCAACAATGGCGCCGCCGTCCTGTGCTACTTCCCCGGCGACCTACTGCCCCCGTACATGCCTGCGCCGTCCGATGTGACGTGGACGGCCACGATAAGCCCGTACCCCTTCGCTGTGTAACCGGTCCATTGGGACTTGTGGACTCGGTCCACCCCGCCAGGTCAGCAGCGCCCACACCACGTGGTACACCGAGCCAATCACATGTGCCCACGTGTTTGCCTGGTCAGCAGCCGAGTCAACCCAGCAGTCAGCCGTGCCTATTTTACAAAATAGCCCCTCGGTTTCCAATGAATCAACCCGCGATCCAAATTAGTTCAAACTAATTTCTTTTAGGTCCTATTTTCTTCTGATTTAAACCCTATATTTTCCTGAATTAGTGTGCCCAGTCCAAAGTACATTTAAATTCAGATTTTAAACTGTTTTAATTCAAATTTGAGTTCAAATATTCACAGAAATGCCACTGAACCTTATTTCATGCGTAACTTTTGCGTTTTAAGTCCGATTTGATCCGTTCAAATTGCGTTAGATTCGTATTTGCGAGCTCTACATGATGATAGAACTGTACAATAGGTTTGAGATAATTTATTTTCGAGTTTATATTAAAGTAATTATTTATCTATAGGAAATCTTAGAAAACTCATAACTTTTACGTTTTAAATCCAAATTTCGTGATCTTTATGTCTATGTGATCGTAGTAACGTGTAGAAGAGTTTTACAAACTTGTTATACTGTTAGTGTTACTGTTGGTTAGGTTTTCTATTTTTAAGTTCCGATGTGAGATTTAATCTATTACTTTAATAAAGTAAATCTTGTTTAAATCATATCTTCTACGTTTTAGATCCGTTTTAGTTCATTCGAGTTGCGTTAGATTCATAGCAACGAGATCTACGCGTTAGTGACAGTATTTACCATATTATTAATTCTGAAATTTTATTGTTTAAATCATATCCTGATTAATAATTATGCAATTGGGTTTTGTAAATAAAATATGATTTGTTTTACTTTAGTTTTATAATTTGAATCTAAATTTGATTTAATTCCGTATATAGTATTTATAAAATATTTTATATATGTTATTATATAATTAAAATTCATGAAACTAATAGTTTTATATTTTCTTCTATGAGCAAATTTTTCGGTAAATGTATCTTTTCAACCGTAGCTCTGATTAGTGTGCTTTTTGCGTCTGTGTGTTCGTAGTGATGCGTAGAATCGTGTTTCAAACTCTTTTATTTATTTTTGTATGATTGGTGTACTGTTCTAATATAGATCCCATGTTATATTTGTTGAGTTCGACATGGACTCACTCTTGCTATTTCCCCACATCTCAGGAAGGGTACCAGACTGTTAGATTCTGGAATTGTTAGGCTTGTGATCAACCAGTTAGTTTGATCCTGGAGTGAAGGTTGCACCCGGTGTTCGGAGTTGTCTTTCCGCTGTGTTGCTCTTTAAGGTATACTTTATACTATTGAGTTATGTATATTAAGCATTTGTCTTTTGATATTACTCTTATCTGTGGCTATATGTGAGATTTGTCTTCTTTATTTCACATATGGTGTATGTCTGGTTTTGTCCTTAAAACCGGGTGTGACAGATTGGTATCAGAGCAATGCTGACTGTAGGACGCAAGCCTAGTTAGAACTGGACGTTTAGCATGTTCTCATTGTTGCCTATTTCTTGCTTCTCTTTAACTTTGTTATTTTCTCAAAGTTATGCTTAATTCTATCCCCGTTCTGTTATAAAAACCTTGTCTCTATTTTGAACCTTTTCTCCTTGTCTATTAGACGGCTCGTGACGAGAAGACTATGGATTTCAGAGGTTAAGAGGACTGAATTGTGTCGCTCTTGCTCACTTTTGACAAGAAACCATTAGCGATGCAAAACCAATTACTAGAAGAAATGGCTCAACATGGGAATTCTCAACGATGCTTATCTCAAGGTCAAGCCAACATATCCAAGGGGTCAGAGAAGATACAAGTAGCAGAAGTTTGGAAGAATATGAAATCCAATAAAGATGTTGATAGTAAGGCATTTGGAGAGCAGGAACAATGTCACTGCTGTAAGCATTATGATTTTCCCTGTCTTCAAAACGAGTCTAATAAGGGAAAAGTCAAGGTGGATCCAAATTTTGCGATCAACATGGACAAGAAGAGAAAGGCAATCTCATTAGAACCACTAGTGGAAAGCAATGAGCAAGCGAGTTCTACTATATTGTCACATGCAGCCCTGATCCCCTGTCAAACAAATCCAAACCCTGAAGAGTTAGAAGCCCCTCCCGCTAAAACTACTCCCCATGAAGTAGTCATAGATGGGTGGACAATTACCTATAAGGAGTATCAACCCCGAAAGGCCAAACAAGCTAGGAAACAAGCCAAAGGGACGAAGGTGAACTTTTATGGCCAGCAAGATAGCAGCATACCAAACAACAGTTCTGTAGAGTATGACATCACAAAAGATTCAGCTAAGAGAAAGTGTTATCATTGCCAGCAGGAAGGACATTATGTCAAATCTTGTCCACAGAAGAATCAACAACAGCAAGACCCAGGACAGGATGTCCAAAAGGAGCATGTGCAGGGAAATAAATTAAAAAGAAATTACATCCATGGAAGGTTGAAACATGTGGATATTTCCACCATTCCCGGAGCTAAGGAGGTCGTGTTTGGATCAATTCCCGTAAATTCAGGAAATGCCAAGGTTTTGTTTGACCCCAGTGCCTCACATTCGTTCATATCTAGACAATATGTAAAAGATCATAACATACTTATGCTTCCAAGGGGGAAAATAGTTATGATTGAAACTCCAAGAGGTGAAATAAAGGCAGACCGTATATGCCCAAAAGTTAGTCTGGACATAAAGGGGGTAAATTTTAAGGTAAACCTCATTGTTTTGGAATTAATGGGCATTGATGTTATCCTTGGAATAGACTGGTTATCTACCTGTAAAGGAGTGATTGAGTATGCCCAATGTTCAGTGTTTCTAACTACACTTTCAGGAGAAAGGATTGAGTATGAGGGTATTAAATCTACACCTGAGGGATACCAGGTTGACCCATCTTAAGGTATGAGTTATAAGAATGGTAAAGAGAGATGCAGAGATTCAGATGTCCATATAAAGCAATAAGGAATGTAAGATACGTTATCTACTCTGGAAGCTACTACAATCACACCATATTTAAGGAATAGGAGTTATGTCCCGTGTAATAAAACCGTTAGTAGCCAAGTTGAGTCGTCTTAATGTGTGGCTAATGAACATTTAAGTGTTTAGTTGCTTTGTGCTTATGTTTATGCTTGAGTTGGAATTTTGTAATGAGTGGAATGATCTCGTGGGTTTTGACCATGATTTCATTTAGTTTATATGTATAAGGTATAAGGATTAATGAAATAAATAGCTGGGTTTTGGTTATCTCCTGCTTTCTATATCTAGTCTTTCAGAGCAGCCTGTCTTTATCAACTTATATCTTTGTTCTTGAAAGACTAAAAATCATGAGAGAATTCTGGACAAGAGTGGACTTCAACATAGCTTTCTAAATGCAAGAACTACCCTCATAGTTATTTTGGATTGGGAGATACAAAAATCACAAGACGATGCAACTGTGCTGTCTGAAACTTGGAACAGAATCTGTTATGTGTTGTTTTCGGTCAAGTTAGCTGCAGAATCTGGAAGTGTGTTCTATAAGAAAGTTGTAGAGAATTTTATAAGCTTTCCATCGGTGTAAACTACAGTTTCATTGGATTAACAGAATGAGAGTTACAGCTGTTTTACTGCACTGCTGATTTTCTGCTCGTGAGAAATTTCAGATTTCTTGTTCTTACCCATGTACAAGAGTATCATTGGGATGTCAGAACACTTTTATGCAAGTAGCTCATCTAGAAAAGGGTTCAAGCTACCTTATTTGGTATCCCTTATTTTAAGGGGGGTAGCCAATGTAAAGAAGGATTATTAAGATTGAACTCTTTAGTTGGAAGTATTGGTTAGTCTCCATGATTGAGTTGCCACTCTTGAGCAAAAATGTTCTGTGAACAAGGTTGATAATTTTGGATCCATGGAGACAAGAGTTGTCCTTTTGGATAGTTCATGATTATGATCATCTATACTTGCTCGTGTTGCTGATGTTGGTCACTTGATGACAGGAAGTGTAGTGTCTCATGACTCAGGAGCCCTATATGACGTCTCGTACTAATATGTGGGAAAAGATTGATGTTTCTGCCATTGAAGGATGTTATGGGTATGATGAAGCCGAGCACTATCAAAACAACAATGCTAAAGAGCAAGTTGGGAGTGAATTAAGTCAGAATCCACAACAACGAAAGCGAAAAAGGAAAGTCCATAAGAAGCCTGCTCAAGGAAGCAAAGCGCAGCAAAACTATGTCAATGGAAGACTGAGCAATGTGGATATGGATAAAATTCATGGAGTTACCAAAGTAGTGGGAGGTTATATTCAAGTAAGCTCAGTACAAGTTTTTGCTTTATTGGACCCTAGTGCTTCGCATTCATTCATTTCCGCCAACATGGTAGAGACGTGCAAGATGGTGAAGTGTCCAATGAGGAGGCCTTTGCTAGTTCAAACCCCAGTGGGAGAAATGCAGGCAGATCAGATATGCCCGAATGTCAGTCTTGTCATAAACAAAGAAAACTTCACCGCGACACTCATTGTGTTGGAGTCACTTAAAATTCGCGTGGTTCTTGGTAATGGATGGCTCTGTGCACACAAAGGAGTGATTCATGGTACTCGGTGCACAATGCTCTTAACAACACCGTCAGGGAAAAGAATTGAGTATCAAGGTGGTCGACTTTTACCTGAGGGAGACGAGAATGATCAATTAGAAGATAGGTACACCGAGAATAGCAAAGTGGACCATGAGTTTACTGAAGTCATAGCAGAGGAACAAATAACTTTGGAGGAGCTCAATAGGAGAGATGATTATGCTTAGGCAGATTAGTTAGTCAGGATATGGGAAACTGTCTTATGATTCTGAACGAAAGAGTAATTTGAAAATGAGGATTAAATAAAGACAAAGTGTCATTATCTCTTTTGTCATCATCTTCCGAATCTCGGGACGAGATTCATCTTAAGGGGGGTAGAATTGTAACACCCTAAAATTTTGAAGAAATGAAAAATAGGAAAAATATGATTTTTATATATTTTAGTGAGCATGCAAATTTAGAATAATAATAATTTTTATAAATTTAAAATCAAATATAAGAGTAGAAATATGTTTGTGCACTCATGTTGTTGCATTTAAATTTTTGGTTTGAGTGGTTTGATCAAATTCAAATTTGGATTTGAAAATCTTTTGAAAATTTGTTTTGAAAAATTAGAAAAGAAAAAGAAAATCATTTTCTTTCGGTTTTTAGCCCAGAGCTCGTCTCAGGCCTGCTAGCACGCGGCCCACTTCTCCCGCGCTCGCCATCTTCCGCGTGGGCCGAGCCCAGCCAGCGGCCTGCCGGCCCAAGGCGCGGCCTGCTAAGCCCAGCGCGCGCGCAGCCGCATTGAGCCGCCGACATGTGGGACCCACATGTCAGCGTCCTTTTCCCCTTTCCCTTCTTCTTCCTCCGGTTCTTTCCATCGACGAACGCCGCTCCCTCTCTCTTTCCCGGTTCGGTGATCCGAAATCCTCTCCAAATCTTTCTTCTTTCCATAACAGGTGACATCTAGGAGCTATAAAACGGAACCCCGAGCCTCCCCGCTCCTCATTGACCCCTAAAACCCTAGCCTCGACGTCCCAGGAGAGCCACCGTCGGAGCTCCGCCTCCACCGCCGCCTTGCCGAGCTAGCCGCCGCCCTCCGGTTGCTCCTCGGTCTCGTTTTCGCGCGGGGTAAGGTCGTGGTGATGTGCTCTTTCTTTTGGTGCCTTCGGTTCGGCGTTTGGTGCTCGGGAGGGTCGTCTTCGCAAGCTCCGGCGAGCTCGGGCTCCGTCCGGCAATGGCGCCACCGCAGGAAGCCGTTTCGGCATGTTCTCGGCCCTCGTATTTGCACCCCATTGAATTCGCTAGACCCTGTGCTACGCGTAGGTGCCCTCGGCTCGGTCTAGGGTGGCCGGAATCACCGTACCGGTGATCACCGACGAGCTCGGGCCGTCGGCAACAATGGCGCCGCCGTCCTGTGCTACTTCCCCGGCGACCTACTGCCCCCGTACATGCCTGCGCCGTCCGATGTGACGTGGACGGCCACGATAAGCCCGTACCCCTTCGCTGTGTAACCGGTCCATTGGGACTTGTGGACTCGGTCCACCCCGCCAGGTCAGCAGCGCCCACACCACGTGGTACACCGAGCCAATCACATGTGCCCACGTGTTTGCCTGGTCAGCAGCCGAGTCAACCCAGCAGTCAGCCGTGCCTATTTTACAAAATAGCCCCTCGGTTTCCAATGAATCAACCCGCGATCCAAATTAGTTCAAACTAATTTCTTTTAGGTCCTATTTTCTTCTGATTTAAACCCTATATTTTCCTGAATTAGTGTGCCCAGTCCAAAGTACATTTAAATTCAGATTTTAAACTGTTTTAATTCAAATTTGAGTTCAAATATTCACAGAAATGCCACTGAACCTTATTTCATGCGTAACTTTTGCGTTTTAAGTCCGATTTGATCCGTTCAAATTGCGTTAGATTCGTATTTGCGAGCTCTACATGATGATAGAACTGTACAATAGGTTTGAGATAATTTATTTTCGAGTTTATATTAAAGTAATTATTTATCTATAGGAAATCTTAGAAAACTCATAACTTTTACGTTTTAAATCCAAATTTCGTGATCTTTATGTCTATGTGATCGTAGTAACGTGTAGAAGAGTTTTACAAACTTGTTATACTGTTAGTGTTACTGTTGGTTAGGTTTTCTATTTTTAAGTTCCGATGTGAGATTTAATCTATTACTTTAATAAAGTAAATCTTGTTTAAATCATATCTTCTACGTTTTAGATCCGTTTTAGTTCATTCGAGTTGCGTTAGATTCATAGCAACGAGATCTACGCGTTAGTGACAGTATTTACCATATTATTAATTCTGAAATTTTATTGTTTAAATCATATCCTGATTAATAATTATGCAATTGGGTTTTGTAAATAAAATATGATTTGTTTTACTTTAGTTTTATAATTTGAATCTAAATTTGATTTAATTCCGTATATAGTATTTATAAAATATTTTATATATGTTATTATATAATTAAAATTCATGAAACTAATAGTTTTATATTTTCTTCTATGAGCAAATTTTTCGGTAAATGTATCTTTTCAACCGTAGCTCTGATTAGTGTGCTTTTTGCGTCTGTGTGTTCGTAGTGATGCGTAGAATCGTGTTTCAAACTCTTTTATTTATTTTTGTATGATTGGTGTACTGTTCTAATATAGATCTATTGTTTGCTTCGTGTATGATTGCTCGATGTGTGTGTGATGATTTATTGATCAAGTCCAGTCGGTGAGATATACGAGGTTATCAAGAAGAAGAAGAAGAACGTTGAAGATTAAAACTTACCGAAGGATCGGTGTTTAAGGCAAGTATAGCATGGGATTATCCTTGTTTCCTATTCACCTTTAATATACTTAATTCATGTGCATGTGTCTATCTTGTTACCACTAAGGATATCGTAGTTTTTGTATCTTGTACCTTGACACCCATGGGACATTGCATTGGGTAGTATTTATGCTAGTGCTCAAGATAAATAACCATGATCTGTAACTTGACTAATGGTATATGCAATAAACGTTTAAATGATGCTCTAAAGCAATATGGTTCAAGAGGGCTAGAGCATATTTGGTTGTTTTTATGGTGCTCTAGTTTTTCTCTCCCTAAGGACTTATCTGTAAGCGAACATCCGGGACTTACAGTACAACTGTGAGGGCTATATGGCTCTGGCTTTAGCTCAGTATGAGGACTTTTTCTAGCTTGTTAGAGGTTACCCTTGTGGCGCAAATGGGGTAGAGCAGACTGTGGATCCCTGCGTGGTGTATCACACGGACTGACTCCGGAAACCTAGCGGCCCTAACTTGTTAGACGAACCTTTGAAAGGCTTCATAGTGATTCCTTGCCTGCTCACCTTGGAAGTGTTTTGGGAGTCGCGATCCCTGGCATATGGGTAATCATGACTCACAGTGAAAGTGTACAACCTCTGCAGAGTGTAAAACTGTTATAACAGCCGTGCTCACGGTCACGAGTGGCCTTGGACCCTTACAGAATAAATGATGAACACTGATGATAATGATAATACTGATGATATTGATGCTCACTAATGATTATTGTTTCTTGCTATACATTATTCTCGTTTACATGATCATGAGGTTATTTGGGATTTTGGTAAACTTGTTGCTACTCAATTGTTAAAGAGATGACTCACTAAAAGCTATTGCAGTAAACCCGTGTCAAACCTTTTGAGCTTCATGAACCCCATGTTATATTTGTTGAGTTCGACATGGACTCACTCTTGCTATTTCCCCACATCTCAGGAAGGGTACCAGACTGTTAGATTCTGGAATTGTTAGGCTTGTGATCAACCAGTTAGTTTGATCCTGGAGTGAAGGTTGCACCCGGTGTTCGGAGTTGTCTTTCCGCTGTGTTGCTCTTTAAGGTATACTTTATACTATTGAGTTATGTATATTAAGCATTTGTCTTTTGATATTACTCTTATCTGTGGCTATATGTGAGATTTGTCTTCTTTATTTCACATATGGTGTATGTCTGGTTTTGTCCTTAAAACCGGGTGTGACAACTTTCCCCTTATTAGACTCGTTTCGAAGACAGGGAAAACCATAATGCTTACAGCAGTGACATTGTTCCTGCTCTCCAAATGCCTTATTTTCAACATCTTTATTGGATTTCATATTTTTCCAAACTTCTGCTACTTGTATCTTCTCTGACCCCTTGGATATGTTGGCTTGACCTTGAGATAAGCATCGTTGAGAATTCCCATGTTGAGCCATTTCTTCTAGTAATTGGTTTTGCATTGCTAATGGTTTCTTGTCAAAAGTGAGCAAGAGCGACACAATTCGGTCCTCTTAACTTCTGAAATCCACAGTCTTCTCGTCACGAGCCGTCTAATAGATAAGGAGAAAAGGTTCAAAATAGAGACAATGTTTTTATAACAGAACGGGGATAGAATTAAGCATAACTTTGAGAAAATAACAAAGTTAAAGAGAAGCAAGAAATAGGCAACAATGAGAACATGCTAAACGTCCAGTTCTAACTAGGCTTGCGTCCTACAGTCAGCATTGCTCTGATACCAATCTGTCACACCCGGTTTTAAGGACAAAACCAGACATACACTATATGTGAAATAAAGACGACAAATCTCACATATAGCCACAGATAAGTGTAATATCAAAAGACAAATGCTTAATATACAAAACTCAATAGTATAAAGTATACCTTAAAGAGCATCACAGCGAAAAGACAACTCCGAACATCGGGTGCAACCTTCACTCCAGGATCAAACTAACTGGTTGATCACAAGCCTAACAATTCCAGAATCTAACAGTCTGGTACCCTTCCTGAGATGTGGGGAAATAGCAAGAGTGAGTCCATGTCGAACTCAACAAATATAACATGGGGTTCATGCGGCTCAAAAGGTTTGACACGGGTTTACTGCAATAGCTTTTAGTGAGTCATCTTTTAGCAATTGAGTAGCAACAAGTTTAACATAATCCCAAATAACCTCATTATCATGTAAACGAGAATAATGTATAGCAAGAAACAATAATCATTAGTGAGCATCAATATCATCAATATTATCATTATCATCAGTGTTCATCATTTATTCTGTAAGGGTCCAAGGCCACTCGTGACCGTGAGCACGGCTGATATACCAGTTTTACACTCTGTAGAGGTTGTACACTTTCACTGTGAGTCGTGATTTACCCTTTCGCCCGAGGTAGCTAATCTCTTGACCCACTTCCAAGGAAGGTCGGCAGGGTTCACTATGAAGCCTTTCAAAGGTTCGTCTAACAAGTTAGGGCCGCTAGGTTTCCGAAGTCAGTCCGTGTGATACACCACGCAGGGATCCACAGTCTGCTTCACCCCATTTGCGCCACAAGGGTAACCTCTAGCAAGCTAGAAAAAGTCCTCATACTGAGCTAAAGCCAGAGCCATATAGCCCTCACAGTTGTACTGTAAGTCCCGGATGTTCGCTTACAGATAAGTCCTTAAGGAGAGAAACTAGAGCACCATAAAAACAACCAAATATGCTCTAGCCCTCTTGAGCCATATTGCTTTAAAGCATCTTTTAAACGTTTATTGCATATATCATTAGTCAAGTTACAGATCATGGTTATTTATCTTGAGCACTAGCATAAATACTACCCAATGCAATGTCCCATGGGTGTCAAGGTACAAGATACAAAAACTAGGATATCCTTAGTGGTAACAAGGTAGACACATGCACATGAATAAAGTATATTAAAGGTGAATAGGAAACAAGGATAATCCCATGCTATACTTGCCTTAAACACCGATCTTTCGGTAAGCTTTAATCTTCAACGTTCTTCTTCTTCTTGATAACCTCGTATATCTCACCGACTGGACGAAATCATAAATCACCACACACGTATCCATACAATCATACACGAAGCAAACAATAGATCTAAATTAGAACAGTACACCAAACATATGAAACAACATGTGAAAAGATTTTAAAGAGGTTCTACGCATTGCTATGAACATACAGGCGCGAAAAACAATCTAATCGAAGCTACGGTTGAAAAGATACATCTACCGAAAAATTTGCTCATAGGAGAAAATATAAAACTATTAGTTTCATGTGTTTTAATTATATAATAACATATATAAAATATTTTATAAATACTATATACGGAATTAAGTCAAATTTAGATTCAAATTATAAAACTAAAGTAAAACAAATCATATTTTATTTACAAAACCCAGTTGCATAATTATTAATCAAGATATGATTTAAACCATAAAATTTCAGAATTAGTAATATGGTAAACACTGTCACTAACGCGTAGATCTCGTTGCTATGAATCTAACGCAACTCAAATGAGCTAAAACGGATCTAAAACGTAGAAGATATGATTTAAACAAGATCTACTTTATTAAAGTAATAGATTAAATCTCACATCGGAACTTAAAAATAGAAAACCTAACCAACAGTAACACTAACAGTATAACAAGTTTGTAAAACTCTTCTACACGTTACTACGATCACATAGACATAAAGATCACGAAATTTGGATTTAAAACGTAAAAGTTATGAGTTTTCTAAGATTTCCTATAGATAAATAATTACTTTAATATAAACTCGAAAATAAATTATCTCAAACCTACTATACAGTTCTATCATCATGTAGAGCTCGCAAATATGAATCTAACGCAATTTGAATGGATCAAATCGGAGTTAAAACGGATAATTTATGACTAAAACTAACTCAGTGGCAAAACTGTAAATATCAGAAAATGTATTTTTCAATTACCGATACGAAATACGCTTTCAACAGATCAAAACGAACGCGGGATAATACGTTTTGGACTGCGGTTTGACAACTTAAATCTTACAGGGACTCTTTAGCAAGATTCACAGGCGAACCGGTATCTTTAAATAACGGCCGTCCGATTTAAAATGGACGGTGCAGATCGGATCGGGGAGAAGACCGGCGGCGCTCCGGCCGGAATCGGGCCCGACGGCGACTCTCCGCGGCGGCGCCATGACTGGAAACCGCAAAACCTCGATTCCCGGCATCATTCAGCAAGCGGAGAGCACGGGGAAGAAGACCGAAGCATGGCGAACTCACCCCGCGCGAAGATGGGACCGGAGGATGACCGGAAGGCGGCGGCTAGCTCGCGGTGGCGGACGGTGGAGGCGGTGGTGCTCACGGTGGCGGCGCTAGGCGATTGCGACTGCTCCAAAAGGATGGGATGGGAGCGGAATAGTGCGGGGGTCCCGTTTTTATAGCCCGAAGGTGGCCTCAAGAGAGGAAATAGGGAGATTGAGCCGCGGATTCGATCGGTGGAAGAAGGAAAGCGAATCCCGCCGTCGTCGGGAGGAGGAAGAAAGGAAAGGTGGAAAGAGACACTGACAAGCGGGCCCCTCGTGTCAGCGACTCAGAGCGACTGCGCGCGCGACTGGGCCAGCAGGCCGCGGCTTGGGCTCGGCCCACACGGGAGCGGGGCGCTGGCGCGGGAGAAAACGGGCCGCGCGCGGGGAAAATGGGCTGCCGGGCCGAAAACGAGAAGAAAGAAGGTTTTCATTTTCTTTTTCCTTTTCAATTATTTTAAAGCATTTTCAAATGATTTTCAAATCAAATTTGAATTTGATCAAACCACTCATCTCAAAAATTTAAATGCAACAGCATGAGTGCACAAACATGTTTCTACTCTTATATTTGATTTTAAATTTATAAAAATTATTCTTATTCTAAATTTGCATGCTTCACAAAAATAAATATAAAAATCATATTTTTTTCTACTTTTCTTCTTTTCAAAATTTTAGGGTGTTACAATTGTCTTTCCATCAGATAAAAAAGAAATCAAAACTTCGAATTTAGAATCTGGCAACTTAAAATAGATTTCTAAGAATCTAAACCATATGAAATAAAAAACTTAACTACAAATTTATAGATCGCATTAAGGGATACAACTTTGATATAGACAATGCTAGCTTATGAAGTCATTTGAAAAAAATGAATTTAAAAATCCAATAAATTAAATGAATATTTGTGCTTCTAAACTATCTCAAATAGAAATATTGTCAACTACAAATTTAAGGATCCCAATACGAGCTGCAACTTTTTTACAAACAAAGTCAACATCCGAAGTCATTTGAAAAATTAAAAATTTAAACTCCAAATCTAATAACTTAAAATGATTATTTGAGCATCTAAATTCACTACTACAAAAAGGATTTGTAGCAACGCCTCCTTTTTATAGGGGAGGCTCAATCTAAAAGTGCCCCTACAAATGGTTCTCAAAACAAGTCGCCCTACAAATCGATTTGTACGAGCTGCTAGCTCTATTTGTAGGGGCGGCTCTAAATCTAGCCGCCCCTACTAATGCACGCTAAACAGTAAACATTACGTAATAAAATTCAAAATTTTCAAACATTCACGGATGGAGAAATGACCAAACAAAAGTTTTAGTCTTGAAAAGTTATACAACTTTGTAGTTAACAACCTTTTTATTTAAAATCATCTTGTCAAGGAAAACTACATTTGTATTTCTCACATTTGAAATTTGAATTTTTCGAACAATCTCAGATGGAGAAACGACCAAAACAAAAGTTGTAGATTTTGAAAAGTTATGCAACTTTGTTATTTTCAAATTTTTTATTTGAAATCATCTAGCTAAGGATAATTGCGACTGAATTTGCTACATTTAAAATTCAAATTTTGCAAAAGATATAGATCCTAAAAAGTTATAAACTTTGTAGTTGATGACATTTTTATTTGAATTCGTTTAGAGTCCCAAACACTCAATTTAAATTCTATTAGCATAATATGACGAGAAAGAATATCTGATATAGATATAAGTGAGTGTGGGGTGGAGTGGTTAGAGGGAGTAACACACGAGGTTGAGGTCGTAGGCTTGAACCCCAGTGGCTGCGAAGCAGGCGTTTTTTGCATCAAAAATCGCGTGACTTGTGGCTTCTAGGATTAAAATGGTGCGGGCATGTGTGGCTTCTCGGTGGGGCCTTACGAGATTAAAAAAAATCTTTGCTGTTTTTTAACCCAAATTTGTGATTTCTGGAAAAAGGATTTGTAGGGGTAGCTCGTTTTCCGGCCGCCATTACAAACCGATTTGTAAGATGGCTAGCTAACCGCCCGTGCAAACTCTCATCAGCCGCCCCTACAGATCCTTTTGTGTAGTAGTGATTATCTCATAAAAATTGTCAATTATGAAAGTTTGTCTTTATTTCTGATGCCCTAGAGTCCAAACGGCTCAGATCGACTCTACTCGCTGAGTGAACCACACTTACCACCATCCCACTTACGCTACTGTCCTCGCTTCGCGTAAAAGGATTAACCCAAGGATGGTGGGGATGGACTCTAGTCTAGAAGCCTTATACGTTGGTCTAACCCACCCTAAACAACCAAGGTGAGACTAAACTCTCTAAAATATCTCATTAACATGAACATGGCCCACTATGGGACAATTTCCAAATTGGGCCAGATGTCACAATTTGATTCTATTTTGATATAAAAGACCACCTGACACATGGGTCCAGTGAGGCAAAACTACCCACCCAAAAGCATGTAAGGGTTAAACCAAATGGTTTTTTACAAGAGGAGTGAAAAATGCCTAGTTTTATAAGTTAGATGGTGATGTAAACACACTGCTAAATGCCAGGGGGTTATATACTTTTCATAGTGTGATGATCCTCTCAAGTGCATATTGTCACATCCAAGGTAGACCCTTTTCTTTTATCTTTGTGAGGGTTAGGTCAACCCCTTTTCATTCATCTTTGTTAGGGTTATGCCAACCCCTTTTCATTCATCTATGTGAGGGTTAGGCCATTGAGCTTGAGTGCTTAAGTGCATTTGGTTGTTTTTCCCTTTTAATCATGGTGAGTTGGAGCATAAGGTCTTGGTGACCATTTGACAACCAGGCAACATGAACCCACCGAACATGATGTGAATGGGAGGCGACTTGGTTACGATGGACGAGGAGTGTCGGGTACCAATATTAGGGTATCTAGAGAAAAAGAGTTAATGGTTATCGACATTAACACGCCCCAACGATCAGAGGCATGACCATGGCTTCGTCTGACCCCTAGAGCACAGCTCTCGCCTCGCCCGACCCCAAGGGTGTGGGCTCCATCTTGCGCGACCCTTTGGACACGGGTTCTGCCTCGCCCGACCCCTTTGGTGCGAGTCTGGCCACGTTTGACCCCCTAGGGAAAGGCTCTGCCTTGACCAACCCTAGGGGCATGGGATCCATCCCGCCCGACCCCCTAGAGAGGAATTCACCTCGCCTGATCTACGGATAGCAGAGTCAGCCTCGGGCGGGGGGCACGGGCTCATGGAAGGGCCCCGTTGTCCCTGACCACTATGAACATAGGATGTCAGCCTGGGACCATGACCCTATTGCTAGGACATTGGTGGACGCGTCTCAATGTGACCAGTGGCCACCACAGGCTATACCTAGGCTCTCACGACTCCAACAGCGCCGAGCAAACTAGCACTGTGTTGTTCGATCCCCATGCGACTCCAGACAAGGAGATCTATTGACCATACCGCGCGCTAGGGCGGGACGAGGCGCCATGACCAAGTGGCGGCGCCTACTTGTAGCACTAATGACGGACAAGGGCACCACGACCAAGACGGCGGCACCTGCCTATAGCATTGGTGACAGGCAAGGTCGTGACAGGTGCACAGCTTCGTTGTCATCTACAGGACCAGTAGAACCCACATGTGGAGGAGAAGGGCGACGCAGCCCCAGAGCTCCCTCCCTCTCTATTTTTCTCTTTCTTCTTTTCCTCTTTCTCTCTCTTTCTCCCGTGTACCTAGGTCCTTCCCTTGGCTTATAAAAGGGAAAGCTGGGCACCCCATTTGGGGTAGGTCCTTCGCCAACACTCAGAAAAGCACTTCAACTCCACTTCACCTTCACTAGAGACTTGGGATCTCATCCCTCTCTCGCCTGTTTGTAACCCCTACTGCAAACCTTCAGAGCTAGTAACACGAGCAGGAGCGACTGGATGTAGGGACATTCTGCCCAAACTAGTGTACATCCTTGTGTCCTCTTAGCAGACCATCCGGGCCAAATGCGCAACACAAATTCACTCATCGGTGGTACGGCGACATTTGGCGTGCCAGGTAGGGGGCTTTGCGCGTTTCGTTGCTTTCATCAGGCTTCGGATGGCTAGCCATAGCACTAGCTGGATCCCAGGTGCGCATGTGCGCTTCGGGACCCTGGACTTTGTCATCACCATGGAGAGGGAGCTATGCTAACCCCGGCTCCTGCCCAGCCTCCTCTCACCACTAGCCTCGATGCAATTGACAAGGCTCTCGAGGAGCTATAGCTACATGCCCTGGAGGTTCACACCCCCGGGCATAATTAGCTCCTCAACTTTGACTTCAGGAGGTTGGAGCGCCAGCTCGCTATCTTCTTAGGATCCCGTCCATCCTAGGATGACCTACATAACCTCACCTTTTCTTTTGTCAACATCATGACATAGCTCGCTAGAGGAGAGCCGCTCTCCCTAGCATACCTCTCTCGGGACGCCTCAACAGCACTCCCGTTCAGCCTATGCAACACCACACAAGCAGTTGACCACCACATTGCGCAGCGCATGTGTCCCCCTCCCGCAAACAACAAGTTCATTGGGGTGGTAGACTACCTCATGGAATCAATCCATGACCTCCTCGCGTCGTACTCGGAGTCGATCTTTGACTCTGGCTCAAGCGGAGGGAGCCACCACCCCTCGCGTGAGTGCTTCATGGTGGACGTCGCCAACGACGCCATCTGCGAGGGGACCCCTAAAGGAGCCGTCTCGAGTGTCGGTGATGGGAACAAGACTCCTCCTCACCCTAGTGGCTAGGATGTTGTCGAATCAGATGCAGTGCTACCACCTCATCTGTGATAGGAGCAGCTGAGGGCGCGGTAGCAAGAGCTCGAGGGTGTGTGCCTCACTATGAAGCTAGAACACATGGAGCTTGAGCGAGAAATCGCTCGTCACCAAGACAGCGGGTCCGCACGCAACAGGGTCCGTGACGCGTAGTGGAGGATCATCAAGGATGATGATGGACTCCCACACTTTGCCTGGGCAAGTCAGAACATAGCCGCTGTAGTGGCTTTGCTTCGAGGGCTTCCAGAGCCCGCAACACCCGAAGATCGCCAAGCTCAACGGGAGATTCGCACGCTGCTTGAGCATGCGGTGGAGCAACAGGCGGAGAGCTCAATGTCCCGGCGACGTAGGCTCGACACCAGCCAACATGCACCTTCGGGATGACAAGGCAAAGATGTGTCGGTCCACCAGTTACCACACGATAGTGGAGGGCGTGTCACGGTATCGATACACAAATGTATCGGCCCCATCCACAACGTGCGAAACACCATAAACTCCCGCAGGCGCGAGCGGGGGGATGAGAGGGAGGAGGCCGCCCATGGCTACCATCCTCACCACAACGGACACTATGATAGCACCGAAGACTAGAGCCCAAGCCCCCCACCGCCGGGGCCTCAAGTTTTCGGTCGGCACATTCTTAGCGCGGCATTCCCGCCACGGTACCGCTCACCAACGAACATCCCAAAGTACTCTGAGGAAACGAACCCTAGACTGTGGCTCGAGGATTACCAGCTCGCTTGCCAGGCTGGTGGTGTGGATAGTGATTATTTCATTATGCGCCATCTCCCTTTGTTCCTGGCCAATTTGGCGCGAAGATGGCTAGAGCACCTTCCGCCCAACCAGATTCAAAGTTGGGCGGATTTGAAAGAGGTCTTTGTGGGTAACTTCAAGGGCACCTACGCGTGCCTTTGGAACCCCTGAGATCTGAAAAACTACTGATAGATGTTAGGAGAAACTCTCTGTGAGTACATTCGTCACTTCCCTAGGCAATGCAATGAGCTACCCGATGTCACTGACGCCGATGTCATCGGGGCTTTCCTATCTGGGACCACCTACGAGTCCCTGGTCCACAAGCTGGAGCACAAACACTCGAGGACCACGAAGGAACTCCTCGACATCGCCACCAGCCATGCCTCAAGTGAGGAGGCAGTTAGAGAAATTTTTGACCATCCCTAAGGCAAGGCGAAGCAGGACGAGGATACTGGTGAAGGCGCCTCCAACCGCTCCATGAAGAAGAGGAATAAGTAGCAGCACGGGGACTTGCTCGCGACCGCTGCTGAGCGCAAGGGCAAAAACACACCAACTGAGGGTGCCTCAAATCATTTCAAGAAGCTACTCGAGGGACCAAGCCTGAACCATGCTTACCCTACCAAGCACGTGTACAATGACTGTTCCCACATGAGGCGGTTCCTGTCTGGGGTTCCAACATGGGGGATCCAAAGAAGAAGCCTGAACCCTTGGCAGACGACACCTAGGGGAAGGAAGGCGCCTTCCCAGAGACAATGGGCTGCCTCATGATCTTTGGTGGAACAGTAGCTTACGACTCCAAATGCTGCCAAAAGCTCATGTGCCGTGAGGTCTACGCGGCCAAGCCGGCCACGCCTGTTTTCCTCTGATGGTCAAGGTCCCCCATGACCTTCGACCGATCTGACCACCCAAAGAATGTCCCATATCTGGGTAGGTATCCGCTCGTGGTTGATCCAATCATCGGCACGAAGCAGCTCACCAAGGTGCTAATGGATGGATATAGTGGCCTTAACATCATGTACGCCAAGACGCTTGATGCCATGGGCATCGACCAGACGCACATCCGACCGACTAGAGCACCCTTCCATGACATCATGCCAGGAAAGCAGGCCAATCCCCTTGGGTAGATCGACCTGCCCGTCACCTTCGGAAATCCGTCCAACTTCAGGACGGTGGTCCTCACCTTCGAGGTGGTCGGGTTCCACGGAACCTACCACGCCATCCTAGGATGCCCGTGCTACGTGAAGTTCATGGCCATCCCCAACTACACATACCACAAGCTTAAGATGCCAGGCCCACATGGGGTCATCACCAGCGGCACCTCCTTCCAGCATGCTTACGAATGCGAGGTGGAGTGCTGCGAGCTCACCGTGGTGACCATCGCCTCCAAGGAGCTTCCGGTCATCATGAAGGAGACCACTGAGGAAGCACCCGACTCCAAGTGGTCAGCCGAGTCTTTTGAGCATACAGAGGCCACCAAGGTGGTCCTCATAGACCCTAGCAGCTCCAACAATAAGGCACTTCGGCGCCGACCTCTCCGCCAAATAGGAAAGCATGCTCGTCAACATCCTCCACGCAAACAACAATGTCTTCATGTGGAAACCCTCAGATATATTGGGCATTCTGAGGGAGGTCACCGAGCACACCTTGAGCATCAAGCCGGGCTCCAAGCCAGTATAGCAGCATCTCCACGGCTTCGATGAAGAGAAGCTCAGGGCTATCAGCGAGGCCATTGCGAAGCTTTTGGCGGCTGGGTTCATCAAGGAAGTGTATCATCCCGATTGATTAGCCAACCCCGTTCTTGTAAAAAAGAAGAGTGAGAAATGGAGAATGTGTGTTGATTATACTGGTCTCAACAAGGCATGTCCCAAGGATATGTTTCCTTTACCACGCACAAATCAAGTAGTCGACTGGACCTCAGGGTGTGAAACCCTCTGCTTCCTTGATGGGTATTCTGGCTAGCATTAGATTGCGATGACAGAGTCCGACCAGCTCGCAACTTCTTTCATCATGCCATTCGGGTCGTATTGCTATGTTAGCATGTCGTTTGGTCTAAAGAACACATGAGCAATATACCAGCGATGTATGCTCAAATGTTTCGGCGATCTCATCGGAGAGACCATCGAGGCTTACATGGACAACATCGTAGTCAAGTCCAAAAAGGCCGGGTAGCTCATGGCCGACGTCAAAAAAACCTTCATGAAACTGCAATAGAACGACATCAAACTCAACCCCGAAAAGTGCGTTTTTAGGGTCCCGAGCAGTATGTTGCTCGGGTTCATCGTCTCCAAGCGCGACATCGAAGCCAACCCAGAGAAGATCACCACCATCACTCAGATGGGCCTGATTCAGAACATAAAATAGGTGTAGCGGATCATGGGATGCCTCATAGCTCTCAGCTGCTTCATATCGCACCTCGGCGAATGAGGCCTCCCTCTCTACCATCTTCTAAAGAAAACCGACCGATTCATGTGGATAGCTGAGGCCTAGGATGTGCTTGACAAAGTCAAGGAGCTCTTGACGAAGGCCCCCATCCTAGTACTATCAACCAAAAGGAGTCTCTCCTGCTCTATATCATGGGCACCACATAGGTGGTCAGCGCTGCTCTGGTGGTAGAGTGGGAATAAGCAGGGCAATCTCTCAAGGTGCAATGCCCTATTTACTTTTATCAGTGTGGGCTTAGCTGATTCCAAGACCCACTATCCCTAAATCCAAAAGCTCTTGTACGTAGTCCTAGTTGCTAAGAGAAAAATGCACCACTACTTCGAGTCACACCCTGTGATAGTGGTAACATCATCTCCTCTCATTGTGGTGGTTCAGAACCGTGATGCCACGAGGTGAATAGCCAAATGGGTGTTCGAGTTGATGGGAGGAGGCATCATGTACGCCCCACGGAATGCCATAAAGTCCTAGGTACTAGCCGATTTCATCGGGGAATGGACCGAGATCTAAATGCCACCGGCACCCATCGACCTAGAGTATTGGATGATGTACTTTGATGGGTCGCTAATGAAGAAAGGAGCTAGTGTGGGATTGGTCTTCGTCTCCCCCCATGGAGTGCACATGAAGTACATGGTTCGCCTTCATTTCCTGGCCTCTAACAATGTGGCCGAGTATGAGGCGCTCATCAATGGATTACGCGTTGCCATCGAGCCGAGGATCTGATGGCTTGACATCAGGGGTGACTCACAGCTTGTCATCAACCAAGTCATGAAGGAGTCAAGCTTCCACAACCCCAAGATGGTTGTGTACTGCTAAGAAGTCCACAAGCTAGAGGATAAGTTTAATGGCCTTGAGCTCAACCACATCTTTCGACGGCTCAACGAGGCAGCCGACGAGCTGGTAAAGATGTTGTCCGGCTGAGAGCTGGTCCTGATCAGTGTCTTTGCTAGTGACCAACACAAGCCCTCAGTCCGCTGTGAAGAGGCATGGCAGGCTAGCGACAAGCCGCCCACCTTGGGCTCGGGGGCCAGGCAACTGTCGGCTCCTTTCGACCCCTCTGGCTGAGGCTCAGGGGCTAAGGCCGGCAATGCGCTGCCCATCCCAGGCTTAGGGGCTGGCCCCCCATTGTCTCCATTTGACCCTGAGGTCATGGAGATCGATGAAGATCTAGTGTGGGAGTCTGACGAGGACCTAGCGGCAGGGTCTGACCCCTCGCTTGACTGTAGGACCCCTTACCTTGATTGCCTCATCCGTGAGGTGCTCCTGACGGATAAGACGAAGGCCCAATGGCTCACGCACCATGCTAAGTCCTTCATTGTCTTCAAGGGAGAGCTTTACAAGAAGAGTCACACCAAGGTCCTGCAGTGTTGCATCCCTACCAAACAAGGGAGGCACTGCTAGAGGGTATCCATGGCGGGACCTATGGACACCACGCCACACCAAGGACTCTTGTCAGAAATGCATTTCGCAAGGCTTCTACTGGCTGACTGCCACGGCCGACGCTGAGAAGATCGTACGCACCTATGAAGGGTGCTAGTACTATGCTCTGCAAACCCATTTTCCAGCCTAAGCGCTCTAGATGATCCCCATCACACGGCCATTCATAGTCTGGGGACTTGATCTGGTGCCCGAGGGCTACATGCATCAGCTTGTCGCCACTGACATGTTCTCAAAATGGATAGAAGCATGGCCGATCACCAAGATTGAATTCGAGCAAGCCGTGCTCTTCTTCCACGACATCATCCATCGGTTTGGGGTGTCAAACTCCATCATCACCGACAACGACACATAGTTCATGGGGAAGAAATTCCTCAAGTTCTGTGATGAGTACCACATTTGCGTTGACTAGGCCACCGTGGCGCACCCTCGCACGAACGAGCAGGTCAAGCGCACAAACGGCATGGTCTTGCAAGGGATCAAGCCCAAGATCTTCAACAAGTTGAACAAGTTTGGTGGGCGATGGGTCACGGAGCTCCCCATGGTACTATGGAGCCTAAGGATGACCCCTAGCTAGGCAACCGGCCACACACCTTTCTTCATGGTCTATGGCGCCAAGGCAGTCCTTCTGACCGATCTTGACTATGGGGCACCAAGGGTCATGATGTACAAGGAGTTGGAGGCCAAGGAGTTCCTCGAGGATGCCTTGGACCAACTCGATGAAGCCCATGACATCACTCTCCTCCACTCTGCCAAGTACCAACAAGCATTGCGCCAGTACCAAAGCCATTGGGTCAAGGGATGAGCCTTCAACGTCGGTGACCTAGTTCTTCGCCTTGTCTAGAGCAACAAGGGTCATCACAAATTGACTTCGCCATGGGGGGCCATACATCATCGCCGAGGTCCTCAAGCTAGGCACCTACAAGGTCAAGACCGTCGACGGAAAAGTCTTCACCAACGCCTAGAATATTGAGCAGCTACATCATTTTTACCCTTAATTCTTTATAGTTTGTTGGCATATCCATGCAAAATGATGTTTTTGGAATATAAGAGTTTTTTCCTTAACTATTTCGCTTGGTTTCCAATGACATTTGACCCCTAGCAGCGGCAAGTGGTCAAACCTCACTCGGGGTCTGATAAAGATATATATACTCATTTTTAGAAACACCCTTTGCATCCGACCCCTCTCTTGACAATAACAACAAAAGTCAAAAGGTCTCGAAAGATGACTTTGAGAAAAATAGGTCAGACGGCAAAAAGCCTATGCCCCCATGGCTACGGTTATCTAGCTCACCTGTATAATCAAAGTTTTCTCGCCTACCACAAGCTTTGCGATCTTAACAACAAAAAGGGGTCGAAACGCATCAACTTTCCCATAAAAATGCTCAAAGTCTTAATTAGACTAAGACAACTGCTTAAATGATAAAAGTTTGCTCGACCAAACTTTGACAAAAGAAACTACTTGTTCTTTATAAGTTTTTGGGTGCTACAGCCTAACTCCATGATCACGAACTAAGCTAACCCCTATGAGGGAGAACTACGTCTTCTATTCTGCTTGACAGGCCTTGTGAAAGGGGCGCCACCACCGTCTCTAGCCCCACCAACTCTTCGTCTTCATAGTTAGGCGCATAGCTGAGGCTCATCGCCTCTAGGTCAATGCTCTCCCATAATGGGAACGAGCGATCATGAAGGATTGATTGACCCTGACACAGAGAGCCTCCCTCTCGAGTTCGCGCATTTAGTCCATGATCCGAAGGGCGCGAACCCTGAGTGAACTCATCTCCTACATTGGAGTCACCCCAAGGTCATCATAGACCAAGCCGATGGCGATGCACATATTGTCGTGATCCTCGCTCACCCTCTAGAGGCTCCCCTTCACATCGGCAAGATCCTTCTCTAGGCCCTGCACCTTCGCCCGGTCCCGGGCTAGCTCCACAGCAAGCCTGGCAGAGACACTCTCGGCCTCTAGCTTCTGATTCCTCTACTTTTCAAGCTCGCTTTAGAGGGAGCCAATCTGCAATTGGGCAGCATCGCGCTCCTCGTAGGCCATGTCGTGCTCTGAGCGAGCTATCTTGTGCTCCGAGCGAAGCCTTTCCATGGTTTGGGACATCCCATCCCGCTCCTTACACAGCCGCTTGGTCATCACGGTGTCCTAGCGCGCCCTCGTCTCTAGGGCCGCGAGCTTCTCCTCGACCACCAGCTTCAGGTTCCTCTCCTTCTCAACCTCGCCCAGGAGGTCAAGGATATACTGGAGGGCTTCAACATCCCTCTAGAGTAGCTCATCCCGCTCCTTCTTGATCTATGCAGCTTCTTCGTCATCCCTGCATGACCACGCCAATAGATCCGAGAACATCTTCTCAGCCTCATTAGCATGCCGATGGGCCTCTACCTCTTAGGTCCGAAGGTTGGCTGCCTCCTCGGCGAGGGGAGTCAGCTCGGCCACCCTCTGCTAGACAGTGGCAAGCTATACGGTCACCTCCCCGCGCAGCTGTGCCTCCTCGACTAGGCGATCCTAGGTGTCCTTTTGCTGACGCAGGAACCTAGACTTCTCCCAGCTATGAGCCATAAGAGACTGTGGGAGACATGAGTCAGAGACACAAAAATCCAACGAGAAGATGGTAGAGAAGCAGGGTCACGCGGTACCTGGCCAGTCGGGGTGACAACATCACGCAGCAAGCTCATTGCGTTCATCAGGGCCTCTAATGCGGATGAGACACCTACATTGATGCTCTCTCGCTCCATGTCCTCTGCAGCGTCGTCAAGGGTGAGTAGGGGCTCTCCCAACGCTTGTGAGTCACCACCCACTGGGTTCAGGGCCCGAGAAGACTCACTGCTAGCCCCGAGCGCGCCGATCCCTCTCACCGCGATGCCCCCCTCCCCCACCGAGACGGCTTCTCTAGTGGCAGAAGGGGTATCCGGAGAAAAAGAGCTAATGGTTACCGACATTAACATGCCCAAACGATTAGAGGCATGACCATGGCTTTGTTTGACCCCTAGAGCATAGCTCTTGCCTCGCCCTACCCCAAGGGCGTGGGCTCTGTCTTGCCTGACCCCTTGGACACGGGTTTCGCCTCGCCCGACCCCTTTGGTGTGGGTTCGGCCATGTCCGACCCCTAGGGAAAGACTTCGCCTCGTCCAACCCTAGGGGCGCGGGATCCATCCCGCCTGACCCCTGGAGAGGATTCCGCCTTGCCTGACCCGGGGATAGCAGAGTCAGCCTCAGGCGGGGGGGCGCAGGCTCCCACAAGGCCCCCGCCTCCCCCGACCACTACAAACGTAGGATGTGGGCCTAGGACCATGCTCCTAACGCTAGGAAGAGGGTAGACGCATCTCGATGTGATCGGCGGCCACCACAAGCTATACCTTGGCACTCACATCTCCAACAACGCTGGGCGGACTAGCATTGTGCTACTCGATCCCCGTGTGACTCTAGACAAGGGGATCTGTTGACCACACCGCACGCCAGGGCGGGACCAGGCACCGCGACCAAATGGCGGCACTTGCCTATAGCGCCAGTGACGGACAGGGGCAACAAGACCAAGACGATGACACCTACCTATAGCATTGGTGATTGACAAGGTCGCGATGTGTGCACACCTTCGTTGTCATCTGTAGGACCAGCAAGACCCGCCTGCGGAGGAGAAGGGCAGCGCAGCCCCAGGGCTCTCTCCCTCTCTGTTTTCTCTTTCTTCTTGTCCTCTTTCTCTCTCTCCTGTGTACCCTAGGTCCTTCCCTTGGCCTATAAAAGGGAAGGCTGGGCACCCCATTTGGGTCAGGTCCTTCTCCAACACTCAAAAGCACTTCAACTCCACTTCACCTTCATCAGAGACTTGGGATCTCATCTCTCGTTCGCCCGTTTGTAACCCCTACTACAAACCTTCAGTGCTAGTAACACGAGCAGCAGCGACTGGACGTAGGAACATTCTACCCGAACCAGTATACATCCTTGTGTCCTCTTAGCATACCATCCAGGCCAAACGCGCAACATAAATTCACTTGTCGGTGGTATGAAACAACGACAAGGAGAAACATTCCTTGGTGGAGAATCCGATGACAAGATGGAAGCCTTAATTAGTAGCTTACAACACTTGTCTTTAGTTGGCGGTGGACTTTTGCATTTCCTAGCACATCAACAGAGACCATTCGAGCTGCATACTTTAGTTATATGTTATAGTGTTCTTTACCCATGTTTCTAATACATGTGTATTATACTATCTGGTGATGTCAAAATATATACCATGCATGTTTCTTCAAGCTACTCTCACTGTGTCAAAAAAAAATTCGGCTCCTGTATATTACTGGGTACGGACACAAACTTAGTTATGCATTATTCTGGGTATAACGGAGCCTCTGCTTTTCATTTACATGGGCTCATTTAGGGCAGCAACAAATCAATTCAGTGCCACAAAGTTTACAATAGGGATTAGTAGTTTTGAATCCACTGGCTTCGCACTCCTTGAGGCATCTCGATTTGTTACGGTCACCGTCATGGATAACCAGTGGCGGAGGCAGAAAAAATTTAAAATTTTGAGGTGTGCCGGGGTTTATAAAATTCAAACATGTGTAGTAAAACTATATAAGGGCCCACAAAAATATTGTGTAAATATATATTACTTTGTGACCAGTAAATATAATATATATATAGCCATAAATAGATTAAATAACACAAAAAGATAGACTAGTTGGATTTAGAATTCTAATTTTCTAAATTAAATAAGTACCTTCATTATGTATTTACTCTTCTTCGGTGTCATCGTTGCACAATCAGGAGCAGCGTCGCAGCCGCCGTCCGCCGGCCACGGCGCCAAGTTGACGCACCGCCGTCTATGCTCGTGCTACGGCCGCTGTATAGCGCTAGGGTTCTATGCTTCTGGAGTTGTGATCGAATCCTAGAATACGAATAGACGGAGGCTTGAAGCAGTCGATCGATCAGGGTCATTAATATGCAGAGAGGACAGTCGGACAGATTAGCCTCCTTGGCTCCGTTCCGTTTGCTAACTACAGCCCATCAACATGAAACCCACCAGCCCAGCCACCTGACCCAACAGATGAGCAGCATGCATCGACGTATACGTATGTATGCCATGTATATTCAGTATTTTATACAGATTTTTAGGTATGGCGGCTGCCAAGCCTTGCCAGATACCTGGCTCCGCCGGATAACGCACCGCTTGTCGCCGCCAATGCCTGATGGACATTATGCAGCACATCCATCACACAGTTGAAACAAACAAGAGCTTAAGTACATCCTTTCTTGTGATGAGGTATTGAGGTGTGGAGGATTATGCCTTCTCGTTGTGCATTTTGGTGTACATGTCTCTCTCTATATATAGAACATTATGTATAAATCCTTTTCAATTAATTAATTTATGCCAATGTTAGTTATATCTTCTAGCATATAAAAAAACGCTTGGATATCTCGCTCATGACTTGGGTTTTGAGTATTATATTTATATATATGTCTGCTCAAGATTAGATTATCGGCAGCTGCGGATAGAATGGACGCCCGCGCCGCAAAAGCCAGCGGCTGCTGTTTTGTGCCTTCCGTCTCATTGTTGCATCTGCGATGGCCTGCACGGCAATTCGGCGGCTGTCAAGCATCACTCACCGGTGCCACCACGCAAGACGTTTTCCCGGCGGCAATCGTTATGGGCAAGATTCGTGGACATGTGTACATGCAAGACGTTTTCCGGGGCATGTGCTTGTCTGCTCGATCGATCGGTGCCGTTACTGCCGTACATAGCAGGACTGCAGGAGGCAATAAATTAAAGGCTCTAACCCCAGCGTCCGGAGGTCAGACGCTGCAAGCACTATCTGCGCCACCTGTGCCGTGCCCACCCACCCTCTACGACACAGCCGCCCGTGCCTCCCGCACTCGGCCCTGATCTGCACGTCCTTGCCTAGCTCTGCACTACCCGCGAGCTCAGCGGTGACCTCCACACGCCACCCAGCTGCCCTCTACGCGCTCTGCCGCCTGTGCTGCCCCCACACCTGCCAGTTGTGCGCCACTGCCCAGCTCCATGTTGCCGGCGCGCTCCGCATCGTCGCCGCCGAGCACACTGGTGACCTCCACAAGCCGACGAGCCTCCATTTACAAAGCAACAAGGAGATGTTTGCGCTGAAAGAACATGTTGTAAATGTATATGTTTTAGAGGTATGTTGCAAGTGTTTTATATCGATGTTACAAAAGTAGATCAGGATATTTCACATGTTGCAATGGCAAAATACGCATGTTGCAAGCCTATGTTTCAAGTGTTTTAGGTATTTCAGACGTATGTTGCAATTTTTAGAAGTAAATCTTAGTTTTGCATATGTTGCATTGGCTATACACGCATGTTTCAAGCACATGTTTGAAGTGCTTCATCTGAAGTATGTTGCAAATGTTTTATATGGATGCTTCAAAGTAGATCTGTTGTTGCACATGTTGCTATTGCTATACACACATGTTTCAAGTGTTTAATTTGTTTCAAATATATATTGCAAGTGTTTTATTTGAATATTTTAAAAATAGATCTCAGGGAAGTACATGCTACTGCTGCTAGTGTGCCGTCGTGGTTCACCACGCGCGCCTGCTGGTGCTACTGCAGCGTGCATGTGGGCGTGTGAAATGGAGCGAGCTCGGGTGGTCCCTGCACATGTGTGGGCCCGCGAGGCCTCCGGAGCGGGTTGGGTGCGGGGTGAGGGAGCTGCGTGCGTCAAGTACAGGTGCGGAGCATCGTTTGACGCTAGCACCCCAAACTAGACATTCGGTCGCTAGCATATCTGAGAAACTAAAGCCCTACGGGATGAGATCAGTAGCTTATTTTTTACGGTCATGTCCAAAGATTAGGTGGTCTTTTATATCAAAATAATTCTTAAGTTTTTCCCATCAAATTAGATGAGACAAATTTTATACCAAACTCACAGTGCTTGACGTGATTTACATGTCTTGAATGATTTTAAATGAAAAAGTTTTAACTAGTTGAGAACTACAAATTTAGGAGATGTTTGGGATTGCTCCACTCCATATTTTTAAACAAACAGGTTCCGCTCCACACAATGCTGCTCCAGAAAAAAAAGTTGAGATTTGAAAGCACTTAAATTGGTGCTCCACAAACTTTAGGTTTTGTGGAACTGCTCCACAGTGGAGTTTGTGGAGCAAAGTTCGTGAAGTAGTCCCAAACACCCCCATAGTGTAGATTGTTTCTCCATCACATAAAAACACTAGAAATCTGAATTTCAAAATCTGATAACATAGAAGAAATATTTGAGCCTCTAAACCATCTCAAATAAAAAAGTTGCAAACTACAAATTTATAGATCTCGTTAAGGGCTACAATATTATTAATATATACAATGCCATCACTTGAAGTCATGTGAAAAACTAAAACAGTTGAATTTCAAAAATATGATAACTTAAAACGAATATTGATCCCCTCTAAACTATCTCAAATCAAAAAGCTAACAGCTAACAATTTATAGATTGCATTAAGGGATACAACTTTGGTATAGACAATGTCAACATCTGAAGTCAATTCCAAAATTCAAATGAATTTAAAAACTCGATAACTTAAAATAAATATTGAGTCTCTAGTAAACTATGTCAAATAAAAAGTTGTCAACTACAAATTTATGGATCGCATTATGAGCCAAAACTTTTTTAGGAACAGTGTCAACATCTAAAGTCATTTAAAACATTCAAAAAATTGAACTGAAGATTTGATAAATTAAAACGAATATTTGAGGCCCCAAATGATCTCAAATGAAAAGCTGTCAATTATAAGTTTTGAATTGTTAAATGAAGTTCGTCATCATTTGATTCCATACGAAAGAGTTATGAATTGTTTTTATAAAAATGACAATCTGACACGAGGGTCCAAGGAGCCAAAACTACCCACCAAAACCACCTAAGGCATAAATCAAAAGGTTTTTTTTATAGGTGAGGGGGTAGAATACATGTGTTTTGTAGGTCAAAGGATGATGTAAACAACACTGCAAAATCCTAGGAGGTTATATAGACCTTTTCCTACTGTGATGATCCTCCCAAGGGCATATTGGTCACAGCCAAGGTGTAAGATAGACCCCTTTTCGTTCATCTTCGTGTGGGTTAGGCCTTGAGAGCTTAAGTACATTGGGTTGTTTTGCCCTTGTAATCCTGCTGAGTTTGAGCATGTGTTGACAACAATGCAACATGAACCCTCCAAACATGATATGGATGGAAGGTGACTTAGCTACGCGGGACGAGGAGACACCTTCTTTGGTGGAGAATCTCAATAGACGACAACACGTTAGGTGGTCAGGAGAGTCAAACGACAAGTTGTAAGCTTTAGTGTCCGTGGACCTTTGCATTTCCTAGCCTATCAACCAAGACCATTTGGTTGCATACATCAATTGTATCTTGTGGTGTTCTTTATCCTCGTTTCTAATACAAAGTATATTATACAATGTGGTGATGTCAAAATACCATGTTAATTAATTTGATCATGCTCCTCTCATTTTTTGACGCAAATCATGCTCCTCTTATTGTGTCAAAAAAGTCTCGGCTCCCGTATATCACAGCGTACAGACAGAAACTTAGTTATTCATTGATTCTTGGTATTACACACAGCCCTAACTTTTAGTTTACATGGGCTCATCATGCAGAGCAGCAACACCACAATTCAGCAGTTCTACACAATTTACAGTGGGGATTGCTGGTTTTGTATCCTTTGGATTCGCACTGCATGCGGCATGTATCTGTAGTACAGGAACCGCCATGGTGAAAGAACTGCTCGCACAAAGACTGGACGTGCAACACATCACACAGTTCAAACAAACAAGATCAGCAAGTTTACAAATTATGTAGTCTTAACATACATACATAATGTAAAGTTACGAAGGAGTCGTACTGCTTACAATTTCCAGCTGGTAGCATGAAGACGCATACAGGATGGCGAGAACCAAGACAAGGGCGATTGTGGTCTTGGCCACCGCCATGAGAAAAGGGGATCTAGTTCACGTCCCTTCTTGTGATGAGGCGTAGAGAGGATTATGCCTTGTCGTTCTCCATTTTAGTCTGCAGGTCTCTCTCTATATATACTAGAACATTATGTATAAATTTTGTTCAACTAATTTCTGACAAAGTTAGTTATATCTTCTAGCATGTACTAACTAATGTTTGGATATCTTTTAGCATATATATTATATGTAGATGTGCTCTGGATTAGAATATGTCCAGCTGCGGATGATAGAATCGACGCCGCGCGCGCCGCAAAAGCCGCTCGTGTCATGGCATCTGCGATGGCCACCACGCCCGACGTTGTCATCCATCGCTATAGCCTACGGGGCGTGCATGATGTTTTTCAGGGAATGTGCTCGCTGGATCAATCGTGCCATTCATCTCATAAGCTATGATGCATCGGGGCGACGAAAACAAAGACCCACGGGATGACATTCGTCTCGTAAGCTATGGGTTGGGACGGGTTAGGCATTAGCAGGCCTACAGGCTTGCAAACAGGCTCTTGAATAAATGCAATCATTTTTTTTTATTTTTTTACTAGAAGGAATACGTACACAGCGGTGATAAAATATCGATATTTCTTGGAGATATCATTGTTGTTATACGTACGTATGTGCGTTCATAGTGTTAACTGTACACTCATGTATATAAGTGTCTACCTATGTACTCAGGTCTAAAAGAAAATAAGCATGATCTAATAGTTTTGGACAAGAATTGGAGTTAACATGCCTACTGGGTTGATGTCAGTCAGCTAGACTACGCACTCTCGACTGCCCCACCAATTTGCCAAAGCAAGAGTTTGGGACCTTCATTGCGCTCTCATGCTGGCAACTATGGAAACGGCGCAATGCAGTCATCTTCAGGTCAGAGCAGACTTCAGTACAGCCCTTATTTGGTACTTGTAGATGTGAAGCCGAGCAATGGCATGTCAGGCTGTCAAGGAAGAAAAGGCCGATTGTAGACACTTGGTGCCAGTTGTTCCAGGATGCAATGGCAACCTAAAGCCCTGTAATCGGTCTTGATCCTGTTTTTGTGAAATGTAAAAGGGAATTATGTACACTATGCGAGAAAAGCAGATTAGTGACGCGTCTAAACAGTCATTAGTGACGTAGAAAGCACGCGTCACTTATGTTGCGTTCTGTGATGTGAACACATCAGTGACGCGCAAAAACACGTCACTAATGACCCTATGCAGCGACACATTCAGCCACCACGCGTCACTGATGACCTTCAGCATCGACACATTCAGCCAAGACGCGTCACTGATGACCTTCAGCGGCGACATGCTCAGCTAAGACGCGTCACTAATGACCCTTCAGCAGCGACGCACCTAGCCACGACAGGTCACTGATGCGGATATCTACAGAGACGCGTTGGCTAAACGCGTCACTAATGACAATTTACAAAAAAAATCTCTTCCAAGGTCCTGTATGCTTTACACGTGTTTTCCCCATTTCAGCAATCAATTCTTTACAAACTTTAGATACAACTTAAGCTACAAAATCATTTGCTCAAGAGCTACAAGCCTAGAAGATTTGCTATAAATATAGCAGCAACACAGAAGATTTCTTACAATACATAAGCTGTAACTACATTGAGTATATGGGTTGTTCTTGAGGTCCTGCAAAACCATTATGCTCCAATAAATCAGCTACATATAACAAAACAATAATTAGTAACTTCTTGAAAATAACTAGAGAGGAAAACTTACAGGCATTTAAAAGGACAAGGATACACACTTCACGTGCAAGTTGCCAATTGTATTTGCAATTCATATCAAAGGAAAATCTGCTCTGAACCTACAGAAAA